>OY720643.1:32227527-32827527 GCA_963169105.1 Ceriagrion tenellum | reverse complement strand
CTACATCTATTCCTACAATGAATACATGATGTGGTCACACTACAAACCCTAGTACAGCAATTACAGTTAAACCATAACTTATCTCCAATAAACCGAAAGTTTTCTTTTCACCTCTTTCTTGAGTAATAATACGTGAAATCATACCGAATCCTGAATAAATTATTGAAAAAATCTACACTTCAACATATCACCCTGCGAGCCGCCGCAAGGGCGTGTGGCAGGGTATGTAAGGGTGCAGTCAGACTCTTTCTACCTTTAAAGCCAAAACACCTCATTACCTGCTTGCGAAGTAGTTCCGAACTAGGTACTTTGGACTTCTCACTGTTGATATCTAATAAGTTTGTCTCACATATTTTACTCTCTTTGAGGTACTTAATGCTTGTTTTATTGTATATTGTTTTTGGTTCCGAACTTTTTACTTTGGATTTCTCACTGATAAACATCGAATAAGTTTTTATCACACTTTTTACTATCTTTGTGGTTTTTAATGCTTATTTTGTTGCATATTGTTTTTGATAATTTTTGTAATGCTCTTAGGGGTGATGTACCCAGAGCAAAATAAAGTATTCTTATTCTTAAGGACACCAGCCCTGTAAAGATATAAGGTTCTAGGAAGAGAAATGGTGACGTGTATTATGGGAGTGTATTCAGTGGAACTCAGTTTTTATTGTGTGTCGCTTATTGTTCGCGGAGAGAACGAGTGTTTGCACCAATATGTTCGGAAATGTATCTCTCTCATTTTATCCCTTCTGTCCGACCTAGAGATGGAGTGAGGCGTAATGATAATATTCTCTCTGAGCGCTGAAACACAACAGTTCTGAATTTCTCAAGCAGCCTATGCCTAGTGTGTAGCCTCCGAGTCTCTTAAGGGTTCCCACCTTAATCCCTCTACAAGTTGTGAAACACTTCAGGATGTCCGAAAAATCAAAATGCATGTTGATATCAAATGGGAACTATTTTTGGAGTATAAAAAAACTTCAGGGGGGAAAAACCAGCAAGAATCAGAGAAATTAACACTTTAACCTTTAACCGTCTGCGCAGTTTCCATCTTCAAAATTCGTCCCATCCTTCATAAGAACAACAGTTCTTATTAGGATAGTGTGCTGATATTTGAATGTTAGTCTCATTTTTCAGCGTATGTAAAATGAGATTTATTTGACAAATTCACCGCAGTTCGCCCCTGCAGTCACTGGACGGAGTGATGAAACGTTAAAATCGGTAGTCTTACCTCGGACACTCAAGACACGAGAGAAATGACACTAGCTCGGATTCAGCTCCTTAATCCCTTCCTCCCTTGACTACCAGTTTATTCACCTCAACAGACGCCTCCAGCTAAAACCTGAGCCGTGCGATTATCCGAGAACATGAACTTCCCAGGGGAAGCTCTGTGAAATTAACCCCTAACCTCCAACCAATGGCTAACCCTTTAACCTCAAGCGCGTTAATTTCACGCGTCGTTGGATTTAGCGTCAGGTGAGATCCACCATTTACTCATCATGGGGACCTCGAAGTGGGTGCTTTCCAGAAGCAAGCTCATGGTAGGCAAGGCAACATGGTAATATATACCTATCAGGCCATAGCAAAAAAACATCCCCATGGCTACGTACATAGACTGTTTCCATTTACCGCAGGCGTAATTTACGACAGTGAATGACGGTTCCAACAATGGTCATCGAGTGAACACGTTAAGCCGCGGCTGATGTCCTCCCATTGGTTGCCATAACGAGTGTATGCATAACTTCTCGCCAGCTGATTGGTGTACCGTCGTCATGCACGCATTTCAAGAAGATTCCGTTCATTTGATTAGAGATCTGGTACTTTCACGGTGGATTCGAAGCGGGGACCGTTCTCGTGTTTCCCACCGGATCAAAAGCTTCACGGTGGACAACGTTTTGCGTACAACTGCGGTTCTGGACACCCAAAACCATCGACAGCGTATCTGGTTTTCAGCCAGTTTTCTTAAAAAAAATGCCATTTCAATATGGAAAAAACCTTGAGCCAACTTTCTATCATTTAATTAACATCTTTAATGTTATGCCTGCACGCAGCAGCAGGAACAGACCTTATTTGTTATATTAATTATCATGTTCGTGAATATTAACTTTCACGCAAATAATTTATTCGTCGCTGGTGGAGATAAAGTTTTTTAGGGGGCGTGGTCGAAGTCGATCATCGCGGCAAAAAACCCTAATAATCTGTGGATCGACTTTTGTCGCTTATGGATGTGAATGGGTTCATAGATCCCCACAAATACGTCGACATCATTACAGACCCACGGACTGGAAAAGCGGCGATATAAGGGTGAAAATATATGAAATAACAAAGAGATATGCGCAACTTTAGGAGGATGAGAAGATGAATGAAACACGGGTTAGAGGAATTTCGTAATGACCTAGACACAATCATGTTCTTTTCTACATCTACATACTACCAAGCAAGCCGCCACGTGGGCGTGTGGCAGGGGGTGTTAGGACACCAGCCGTGTGAAGATTTAAGTGATAAGGTTTTGGGAGGCGAAACGGTGACGTGTATTATGGGAGTGTATTTAGTGGAGCTCAGTTTTTATTGTAGTCGTTTAATGTGCGCGGACAGAAAGATATTTGTCCCTATCCGTTCGCCAATGTATCTCTATTATTTTATCGCCTCTGCCGGACCTAGATATATCCAACCCCAACGAGAGAAACAAGGCTAGATGTAAGACGATATGTGAAGATGTAAGGGATAAGGTTTTGGGAGGTTGAAAGGTGACTTAGTTAGTGGAGCTCAGTTTTTATTATGGTTGCTTATTGTTTGCAGGAAGATCGATTTTTTGTACCTCTCTGTCAGGCAATGTACCTCACTTATTTTATCGCTCCTGTCAGACCCATAGTACTTTTCCTAGTCCAACTTTTATGTACATGGATGCGACAGGTAGTACATTGTTGTACTAATTCAATACTTCCATATATTTTTCATTCCTTCACAGCAGTCTAGTTAAATTTTTTATTGAATTAAGGACTGTTAACTTTTAATCGCATTGCATGGAATCGCAGTAATTTCACTTGAAATCTCATGCGATGCAAGAGTGAAAAATTTCATCCCGCATTAGTGAATTAACGATTAGAATCCGTAGTGCGCGTGAAATATGCGGACACATAAGTCGCTAAACAGCATATTTAGTGAAGTAGATGATAGCATGCCGATAGTGTGATAAATGGTAAGAGTTAGCCCGGTGTGGAGAAATCCGCTGTCACCTTAAAACTTCGAGGTGCCTAGATATTACACCTATATCCATCTATCGCATACCTGGACGCAGATGAAAAGGATAGGCAGAAGGATGGCCAATTTAGCTCGCGTCCAGAGAATCGTAAATTAACAGAAGTGACGAATTATCAGTAGTCACGGATTTTTTCCGAACGAACCTATTCTTTCGCACGAATTCAAGTCTCGTTGAAAAAAAAAACAAAACAAAACCACTTTAAACGAGGGAGACGGCACTGCCTTGCTCCATTCTTGCTAGCGCTTCACCCACGTCAACTTATTTTTTTACTTTTTAATCCGTCTTCCCACCGCATTAAAGAAAACCACGCCCTGAGCCGATATCGCTGCATTAAGGTTTTAAAAATAGAAACGCAATTTTCAGGGGCCATTCATTCAAAAAAAAAAAATAATCCCAGAGTAAAAAAAAAAAGAACAGCTCGCCAACTTTTCTAACAGATTACGTAACTAGGACAAAGATTGGACACTGGCGTGGAGACCAGATTGATAAAATTTTAAAAGCTAAAATTAACTCGGCAGAGAAATCAATGATGATATTAAAAAACCGTAAGCATTTAAAGCAGTGAGTGATACTCATAAACCACCAATAGACTTTTGCGTAAATTTCTCCGGCTCGCCACCGGGTAAGAAATTCATAGCCTTGAGAATGGGTGACGAGTCGGAACCCGAAACGTCGGCTGCCTATGAATTTCTTACCCGGTGGCGAGCCCGAGAAATTTACATCAAAGTTTTTCGCCGGGAAAGTGTAAAATCATACACACCAATAGACCGTCAGTTAACCACACCATAAACATTCCGCTGTCCCAGACGTGACTTGCTGGTACATATTTGCTTAACGTCGAAAAACGATAGGATTGACTTAGTTCTTCCACACAATCAGGCTCTCCTTTGAATGAATTTATGAGGGATAACCAAGCCAATCTTTCAATTTACAAGCAAGATGTATGTTTCAATTACACAGATAGATATTTCACCACTCACCAATCAACGCCTCGTCGTCAGTAAATCTAATCATGGACAAAATGAACATTCTATAAATTATATTTACGGGGAAGCTTACGCATGCCATTGTGAGGTAATAAGATTTTATATTCATTAAAAATATATATGAAAAGGAAATCAAAATATTCAAGCAATGGTCCACTACATAGATTTATTCTTTAAGACCCGGGTTTCGTCACATAATGACATCTTCAGGAAACAAATATTATTCCACATGCATATATATAAGATGTAACACATTTTGTGTGTATATATATACATATATATATATATATATATATATATGTATATATATATATATATATATATATATATATATATATGTATATATATATATATATATATATATATATATATATATATATATATATATATATATATATATATATATATATATATATAAAGTTCTTGCGAAGATTCCACGAACGTGGCAAACAATATAAAGCTTCGTCACAGGGTGACACTAAACATAAAACATATAAAATGGAAACTCACGAGTTTAAAATTTTCGGTGGGTCGCCCGCACCTTCATCAGTGATAGAATGAGGATTGAGGAGGAAGAACCATATAGGAGGGGCGGTGAGGGGAAGGAGCAGGTAGGAAGGGTGGGGAGGGAAGGAGCCAAAGACCTATTCGGGAGAAAGAAACAATGTAGTGAAAAGGGGGGAAACAATTAATGGGAACGGTTGAGGCCAGGTGGACAGAGGGCGTTAAAAAATCGGATGCAACATTGTTCTAAAGTCTTCAGACTAATTATAGTGGCCGTGGGCGGGAGGGAAGCCAGAATGGCTACATTGTAGCAATCATCAAATCTTACATTGTGGGAGGCAGCATGTGTGGGGACAGAGAAAGAGAAGTTGGTTGAAGAGGGATTGCAAGAAGCACGGTGATTATTAATTCTAATATTGAGGGGGGTACTACAGAGCCCAATGTAAAAAGCTGTACATAATTTACAAATAAGGATATATACTATATTAGTAGTGGCACAGGAAGGGGAGGTAACAGAAGGAAGATAACGATTAACGAATTTTTTGGGTAATTGGTCTGTAATTAGAATTAAACAAGTTTTGCACCTTGGCCGGTTACAACGGGTGGCTGGAGCTTTGGAAATATTCAAAGATTTATGGAGGGGGTTAGTGGCTCTAAATATAGCAGACAGGTTCGGGGGACGTTTGTATACAACAGAGGGACATTTAGGGAATAAATTAGTAGTGGAAGGATTGCTAGAAAGTATTGGGAATAATTCTTTGAGGAGATGTTTTAGGGACTGTACGCCTGGGAAGAAAGTGGTGCAAATAGAAATATTGTTGTGCTTAGGACAAGAAGTGGATTTAGGTTGGTACGGTTTTCTGAGGATTTTTTTATTTAAAAGGGATTCAGGGTAGCCCCTGCGAAGAAGAGACTGGTGTAGCTTGGAAAGAAAGCAATCAAGGGACTCCGGGTTGTTACAAATTCGATGACCTCTGATAGAAAGTGAGTATGGGAGGGAACGTTTGGTATGTGCGGGATGACAACTGCTGAAGTGAAGGTATTGCTGTTTATTAGTGGGCTTTATATGAACAGAAGTACTGAATTTACGGTTGGATAAAGCTACGTCGACATCTAGAAAGGTTATATGGGTGGAAGATATAGTAGAGGTAAATGATACAGAAGAGGAGTCATTGAGAGAGGAAATGAAGGAGTTTAGGGAGTCGATGTCATGTGTCCAAAGTAGAAAAATGTCATCTATGTAACGGAGCCACAGAAGGGGTTTAAAAGGGGCTTGGGAGAGGTAATTCTCTTCCAGAAGACCTAGAAAAAGATTGGCATAAGAAGGGCTAAAACGACTTCCCATGGCACAGCCCTTTGTTTGGAGGTAGTGAAGATCGTTGAAGGAGAAAGCATTGTGGGTAAGAATAAATTCAGAAAGTTGTAAGAGGAAGTCGGTACTGGGTATATGAGGAGTGGGGCGTTGGCTGAGAAAATGACGGATGGAACGGAGACATTCTGAGTGGGGAATGGAAGTGTACAAGGAAGTGACATCTATAGTGGCCATCAAAAGTGGTGTATTATGTGGAAGTTTGACAGTTTGCAAATAATTTAGAAAGTGGTGTGTATCTTTAATAAATGAGGGCAGGGCATGAACGTGAGGCTGCAGATAGTGATCAACAAATGCCGAGATGCGTTCAGTAGGGGAACTGCAGGAGGAAACAATTGGACGGCCGGGGATGTTAGGTTTATGAATTTTAGGAAGGATGTAGAAATGAGGGGTTTTGGGGTGAGGAGCAGAGAGAAGGGAAAGGTCACACTTAGCCAAACCTTCTGTTGGACCTTTTTGGAGGAGGAGCGATGTTAACTTATTAGCAAAATCAAGAGTGGGATCTGAGGGAACAGGCCTGTAGGAGGATGTATCTGAAAGTTGCCTTAGGGCTTCGTTTACATAGTCATTGGTGTTAAGGATAACTACCGTGGAACCTTTGTCAGCTTGGGTAATTACTATTTTGGGATTGTGGGTGAGTTGCTTGAGGGCCGCCGTTTCTTCTGAAGAGAGGTTGTGTTTGGGGTTAAGGGACTCGATGAAGGAAGGGTTGGAAATTTTAGAAAGAAGCTGGTTGGCAAAAATTTCAACTGGGTGATTAGAAGGAAGGGGTTTGGGTTCAAAAGAAGAAGGAGGTTTGAATTTGGTGAGAGCAGGGTGAATTGAGTTGGAGTTGGCTGGGTTAGAGGGTTGGGAACTCCAGAAAACCTTCCATTTAAGATTACGGCAAAAATTAATAGCGTCAGAAAGAATGTTAATGGGATTTACTATGGGTGTTGGTGAGAAAGAGAGACCTTTACTTAACAATGACAGTTCAGCTGGCCTTAGAGGCATGGAGGATAAGTTGACTACCTCTTGTTGCGGCGTATCTAAGGGAGTTTCCTCTGAAGGGGAAGAATCAAACGTCGAGGAAGAATCTTTAAACTGGGGGGTTCGCTGCGGAAACATCCGGGTGGTAGAAGGGGCTGGTGGAGAGAGATTAAAGAGGGTGGCTAGATCTGGTTTGTAGAGGAAAAGAGGAGGTGGAGCTGTGGATGGGATAGTTACGTGCATTGGCAAAGAGACGCCATGGTAAAGATATGAAGCATAAAGAGAGGACAACTTTTTGTAAGATTTCTGGCGTCGGAGGAAAAGAGAGTCTTGAGCTGATTGTAGGCATCTATTAATATACGGAAGATTTTTGGGGGATGAGAGGCTAATGATATTAATAAGGGAGTGGATATTAGATTGATACTTGTGAACTAGGGATAAATATTGGGAGAGAACAAACAGACAAAGGGTGAACGATTGTTCATAAATGAATTTATGAAAGGATGGGTGAAGTGAAGGAGGCACTCCTGAAAAGGGGAATTTAATCAGAAGCCCATTGGGAATCACTCCTAAAGATAGGCAAGAAGATAAAAACTCAGTATGGCAAGTAAATTGGGCTAGTTGAAGGGCTTGTTTCTTGATACTACGAAGCCAAAAAGGGGTCGGGTCAATGGCAGCCATTATAGGAAGGATGTGGGAGATAAGGAGAACGAGACCAGGATATGTCAAAGGTTAAAGGAAAGTAATAAAGAAACAGTGGTGAAGGGAGGATAGGACACTGAGAAAGGTTGTAGCGACTTACAGCTCAGGAACTGAAGAAGCAGCTTGAAGAGAAAGGAATCTGCGATGCGCAGTTTTATAAAGTTCTTGCGAAGATTCCACGAACGTGGCAAACAATATAAAGCTTCGTCACAGGGTGACACTAAACATAAAACATATAAAATGGAAACTCACGAGTTTAAAATTTTCGGTGGGTCGCCCGCACCTTCATCAGTGATAGAATGAGGATTGAGGAGGAAGAACCATATAGGAGGGGCGGTGAGGGGAAGGAGCAGGTAGGAAGGGTGGGGAGGGAAGGAGCCAAAGACCTATTCGGGAGAAAGAAACAATGTAGTGAAAAGGGGGGAAACAATTAATGGGAACGGTTGAGGCCAGGTGGACAGAGGGCGTTAAAAAATCGGATGCAACATTGTTCTAAAGTCTTCAGACTAATTATAGTGGCCGTGGGCGGGAGGGAAGCCAGAATGGCTACATTGTAGCAATCATCAAATCTTACATTGTGGGAGGCAGCATGTGTGGGGACAGAGAAAGAGAAGTTGGTTGAAGAGGGATTGCAAGAAGCACGGTGATTATTAATTCTAATATTGAGGGGGGTACTACAGAGCCCAATGTAAAAAGCTGTACATAATTTACAAATAAGGATATATACTATATTAGTAGTGGCACAGGAAGGGGAGGTAACAGAAGGAAGATAACGATTAACGAATTTTTTGGGTAATTGGTCTGTAATTAGAATTAAACAAGTTTTGCACCTTGGCCGGTTACAACGGGTGGCTGGAGCTTTGGAAATATTCAAAGATTTATGGAGGGGGTTAGTGGCTCTAAATATAGCAGACAGGTTCGGGGGACGTTTGTATACAACAGAGGGACATTTAGGGAATAAATTAGTAGTGGAAGGATTGCTAGAAAGTATTGGGAATAATTCTTTGAGGAGATGTTTTAGGGACTGTACGCCTGGGAAGAAAGTGGTGCAAATAGAAATATTGTTGTGCTTAGGACAAGAAGTGGATTTAGGTTGGTACGGTTTTCTGAGGATTTTTTTATTTAAAAGGGATTCAGGGTAGCCCCTGCGAAGAAGAGACTGGTGTAGCTTGGAAAGAAAGCAATCAAGGGACTCCGGGTTGTTACAAATTCGATGACCTCTGATAGAAAGTGAGTATGGGAGGGAACGTTTGGTATGTGCGGGATGACAACTGCTGAAGTGAAGGTATTGCTGTTTATTAGTGGGCTTTATATGAACAGAAGTACTGAATTTACGGTTGGATAAAGCTACGTCGACATCTAGAAAGGTTATATGGGTGGAAGATATAGTAGAGGTAAATGATACAGAAGAGGAGTCATTGAGAGAGGAAATGAAGGAGTTTAGGGAGTCGATGTCATGTGTCCAAAGTAGAAAAATGTCATCTATGTAACGGAGCCACAGAAGGGGTTTAAAAGGGGCTTGGGAGAGGTAATTCTCTTCCAGAAGACCTAGAAAAAGATTGGCATAAGAAGGGCTAAAACGACTTCCCATGGCACAGCCCTTTGTTTGGAGGTAGTGAAGATCGTTGAAGGAGAAAGCATTGTGGGTAAGAATAAATTCAGAAAGTTGTAAGAGGAAGTCGGTACTGGGTATATGAGGAGTGGGGCGTTGGCTGAGAAAATGACGGATGGAACGGAGACATTCTGAGTGGGGAATGGAAGTGTACAAGGAAGTGACATCTATAGTGGCCATCAAAAGTGGTGTATTATGTGGAAGTTTGACAGTTTGCAAATAATTTAGAAAGTGGTGTGTATCTTTAATAAATGAGGGCAGGGCATGAACGTGAGGCTGCAGATAGTGATCAACAAATGCCGAGATGCGTTCAGTAGGGGAACTGCAGGAGGAAACAATTGGACGGCCGGGGATGTTAGGTTTATGAATTTTAGGAAGGATGTAGAAATGAGGGGTTTTGGGGTGAGGAGCAGAGAGAAGGGAAAGGTCACACTTAGCCAAACCTTCTGTTGGACCTTTTTGGAGGAGGAGCGATGTTAACTTATTAGCAAAATCAAGAGTGGGATCTGAGGGAACAGGCCTGTAGGAGGATGTATCTGAAAGTTGCCTTAGGGCTTCGTTTACATAGTCATTGGTGTTAAGGATAACTACCGTGGAACCTTTGTCAGCTTGGGTAATTACTATTTTGGGATTGTGGGTGAGTTGCTTGAGGGCCGCCGTTTCTTCTGAAGAGAGGTTGTGTTTGGGGTTAAGGGACTCGATGAAGGAAGGGTTGGAAATTTTAGAAAGAAGCTGGTTGGCAAAAATTTCAACTGGGTGATTAGAAGGAAGGGGTTTGGGTTCAAAAGAAGAAGGAGGTTTGAATTTGGTGAGAGCAGGGTGAATTGAGTTGGAGTTGGCTGGGTTAGAGGGTTGGGAACTCCAGAAAACCTTCCATTTAAGATTACGGCAAAAATTAATAGCGTCAGAAAGAATGTTAATGGGATTTACTATGGGTGTTGGTGAGAAAGAGAGACCTTTACTTAACAATGACAGTTCAGCTGGCCTTAGAGGCATGGAGGATAAGTTGACTACCTCTTGTTGCGGCGTATCTAAGGGAGTTTCCTCTGAAGGGGAAGAATCAAACGTCGAGGAAGAATCTTTAAACTGGGGGGTTCGCTGCGGAAACATCCGGGTGGTAGAAGGGGCTGGTGGAGAGAGATTAAAGAGGGTGGCTAGATCTGGTTTGTAGAGGAAAAGAGGAGGTGGAGCTGTGGATGGGATAGTTACGTGCATTGGCAAAGAGACGCCATGGTAAAGATATGAAGCATAAAGAGAGGACAACTTTTTGTAAGATTTCTGGCGTCGGAGGAAAAGAGAGTCTTGAGCTGATTGTAGGCATCTATTAATATACGGAAGATTTTTGGGGGATGAGAGGCTAATGATATTAATAAGGGAGTGGATATTAGATTGATACTTGTGAACTAGGGATAAATATTGGGAGAGAACAAACAGACAAAGGGTGAACGATTGTTCATAAATGAATTTATGAAAGGATGGGTGAAGTGAAGGAGGCACTCCTGAAAAGGGGAATTTAATCAGAAGCCCATTGGGAATCACTCCTAAAGATAGGCAAGAAGATAAAAACTCAGTATGGCAAGTAAATTGGGCTAGTTGAAGGGCTTGTTTCTTGATACTACGAAGCCAAAAAGGGGTCGGGTCAATGGCAGCCATTATAGGAAGGATGTGGGAGATAAGGAGAACGAGACCAGGATATGTCAAAGGTTAAAGGAAAGTAATAAAGAAACAGTGGTGAAGGGAGGATAGGACACTGAGAAAGGTTGTAGCGACTTACAGCTCAGGAACTGAAGAAGCAGCTTGAAGAGAAAGGAATCTGCGATGCGCAGTTTTATAAAGTTCTTGCGAAGATTCCACGAACGTGGCAAACAATATAAAGCTTCGTCACAGGGTGACACTAAACATAAAACATATAAAATGGAAACTCACGAGTTTAAAATTTTCGGTGGGTCGCCCGCACCTTCATCAGTGATAGAATGAGGATTGAGGAGGAAGAACCATATAGGAGGGGCGGTGAGGGGAAGGAGCAGGTAGGAAGGGTGGGGAGGGAAGGAGCCAAAGACCTATTCGGGAGAAAGAAACAATGTAGTGAAAAGGGGGGAAACAATTAATGGGAACGGTTGAGGCCAGGTGGACAGAGGGCGTTAAAAAATCGGATGCAACATTGTTCTAAAGTCTTCAGACTAATTATAGTGGCCGTGGGCGGGAGGGAAGCCAGAATGGCTACATTGTAGCAATCATCAAATCTTACATTGTGGGAGGCAGCATGTGTGGGGACAGAGAAAGAGAAGTTGGTTGAAGAGGGATTGCAAGAAGCACGGTGATTATTAATTCTAATATTGAGGGGTATATATATATAGATATATATATATATATATATATATATATATATATATATATATATATATATATATATATATATATATATATATATATATATAAATGCACTTAGGATCACTTAAGTGACGAATATATAAAAGTTTGCCAGAGGAAGGCAGACGACAAACACAGAAAACAAAAAAATGATGAACACACTTACAAAGTTTCTTGATATTTCGGTGCCACTAGCACCTTGGTCGCAAGAGCGAAGACTGAGAAGGAAGGGAGGACTGAGGTGGTAGGAAGGGAGGGAGGGGAGGGACAGGGGAAGGGGAGGAGGGGGAGGGAGAGGAAAGGTGGGGGCGGGAGGCGGGAAGTGGAAGAAATTCGAAAGGAAGAAGTAGTATGGGCAGAGGTGATAGAAGAAGTTAGTGGGATTTATTGAGTCCTGGCGGAGAGAAAGCCTGGAATAAGTATATATATATATATATATATATATATATATATATATATATATATATATACAAAATAAGGTGGAGAGAAAGGAGGGGAGGGAGAAGGGAAAACCGCTGGAGTGTGGTGTTAGTGGACCATTACTTGAATATTTTGATTTCCGATATTAAGAGGTTCCACAAAGTCAAGCCTGAATGTATAAGTTATATTCTATAAAAAGGTTTGAAAATTGTATGATCGAGCTTGGATTTCCATTTTATTTTTAAAACAAATGATACCCTCAGTGTAGTTAGCATAGTTCGACCCGCCGGTACTAGCAACAAAAGCTCCAAGTTTTTCAATGTGGTGCGATTTTCCACAAAGAAAAAACCATCCGCCTTGACCGGGAATCGAACCCGGATACCTCGATTTCCGGCCGAGTGATTTAGCCAGTTAAGCTACCGAGGCGTCATCTTCTCCTGTGGATTTTTGTTACCTTTGAGGGACTAGATGTTCTCGACTGCCGGACATACAATGTAACAATCAGTCGCTACATAGCGCTTAGCGCCACTGCCCACGTGGAAAGATCGAACATTGAACACGGAGAGGCGTTCACTCTTATTTACACGCCGGCCTCGGTGGCGGCGGGGTAAAGTCCTCGGATAAAAATCCTCAACTGCCAAACCGAAGGTCGCGGGTTCGAGTCCCGCCGGGGTAAGATATTTACCCTGGGCATGGTTGTGAGTTCGTGTTCGTCATAATTGAGTTAATTGTAAGAGAGGACTGTACTGGCCTAAATTCGCTCGAAAAAAAGACAAATTATTGTTATTATTATTATTTGAAAAATAACTGGCTAAAGTTCTCGGCCTGAAATCGAGGGATCCGGGTTCGAATCCCGGTCAAGGCGGATGATTTTCTTCTCTGTGGAAAATCGCACATGTGTGCATTGCGGGTGACTCCGTAAAAGTGAAACTCCGTGGCTGGTCCCGGATGGCTTGAAATTTTTCCATGTGGTGCTGGATATTTTTCACTGTTCAATTTTTATCAGCGACCCCGTATTACCGTGCGCCGTCGAAAGCTTATTATACATATAAATAGTTTTTTTTTCAAACTCCATAAGAGATGAGGATGTAATGAAATTGAGAATGTTTGAGATCCATGGGGAAGGGGGATCAGGCGGGTTAGAGAAACCTCACAACATCCCGGGCGCCCGTATCGGGTTTTGCTCGCATCGCATCTGTGATGTACAGTAATATGTGAATAACGACGACGCGATCTTGAAAGGCTTTATCTCATGATTTTTTTTTTAAATAAAGTTTTTCGAAGCAAGATGGATCCCTCACCCTGACGAAAAAAAATCGATGCCCTTTACTGGGCTGGGTGGAAGCTTATAATCACGGCGGGGTGTTAAAAAAATGACGTTCCCGTCACTCTCTTTCACTAAAAAAATTCAGTTTCATTCGTTTCATGCAAGGCCAAAAACGCTAACAGTCACGTAGACGGTATACCCTGTTTACAATAAAACCATCATGTAGAAAACGTGTATAAATAAATATTGCTCACTTTATAGCATAGGATTTCAAGCAAATATTCGTTAGAAATCAATGGATTTGGTCTAATTTGAAAGAAAAAAATCTTAAATTTCCAAAGATACCAAAATATCACCCCCTTATCGAACTACTTTCCGATATTTTTGACCGTAAAAAACCAGCCCTTTTACATGGGAAATGGTACGTGTATGCACTCCAGGACGATCTTATTAAAAAAAAAAAATTTAATTGCGGAATTGTGGAATTTCTAACACCTAGAAACGTGGAGTATACCCTAAGCAAAAGATGGAATCCAAATGAATCAACAAATAAAATATAACAGAAGAAAAATTCGCCACAAACTCTGGCCAATCAGACGAGACTTCAACTCCACGCCAGACTTAAACTAACTGCGAACGATCCTTGGTCCCACACTAGCCCTGATGACACAATTACGTGAAACTGACAGTGAAAAAAATCATTCGCCGGGACTGGGAATCGAACCCAGATCCCTCGATTTCGCGCCGAGTGCTCCAACCAATTAAGCTACCCAGGCGTCTCGTACTTCAGACACTTTCAAAGAACCACGGAACTAGCCGCTAATCAATCGAGTGTTTAGAGCACTCGGCAAGAAATCGAGAGATCTGGGTTCGATTCCCAGTCCAGGCGAATTATTTTTCCAATGAATTTCTCACAAATGTGTGATCACTAGTGGGGGATCGGGTTGGTGTGGTGGCTAAAGTACTCGCCTACCTACACGGGAGGCCAGGGTTCTAATCCCGGCAGAGGCGGATGTTTTTCAGAGGAACCCGATCCCTACTTGAGTGTCTTGTGGAGCGCACTTGAAGTACAGTACCCCGTCTGTCGGATGAGACGTTAAGCCGTGGTCCCCTTGACGCCTTTCGTTAAGAGTAGGCTAATGTAGTAAGAGTAGGTAGGGTTTCTATCCACCCTTCCTCCCTTACCTATCCCCTATGGCGTAAATGACCATAGCCGTCGGTCGCCTCCCCAAATATCTAATGCGTGATCACTAGCGGTTGACTACTTTGAAGTTACTACGCGGCTAGTTCCGTGGTTCTTTGAAAAAAAAAATAGATTAAAAGGAAAGCAGCGCGCTTCGTTAAAAACTGATACGAGCGTACATATAGTATCTCACAAATATTAGATGGATTAAGGTGGGAGCCCCTAGAGACTCGGAGGATATTTTTCAGAGCGACACAGAGAATATTATCATGACTCCTCACTACATCTCTGTCTGGTCTGACAGATGCGATACAATAAGAGAGATACACTGCCGAAAAGATAGGTACAAAAACTCGTTCTTTCCGCGCACAATAAGCGACCACAATAAAAACTGGGCTCCGCTAAATACACTCTTATAATACACGTCACCATTTCACCTCCCAAAAACTTACATCTTTACACGGCTGGTGACCTAACACCCCCTGCCACACGCCCATGCGGCGGCTCGCAGGGTATAATGTAGATATAGAAGCCCTGATGACGATTGCATAGATAGCCATCGAAACGTTTGCAAGAATGACTTCCCTGGCCAGGCTGGGAAACGGAGAAGACTTAATCAGTTGTGGAGTAATTTACGATGCGTGACGGTCAAGAAAAACACATGTCGTTTCGTTAAAGAGTGGGTACAATATGGCAGATACACCTTCCCTATTCACGCCTCCAGTGCTGCTGCTGAGTGATGGGCCTCAACAGATGCTGACCACATGGTTTGAAGCTCACCCGCGTGTAATTTTTTAACACGCGCCCGACCTCGATTCAATTTTCCATGCACCGCGAATATCAGCCCAGAAACACACGGAGCCCGTCCGGATTCAACTACCACCCTTTTTTCTTTCTATTCTCCCAAATATACCATCACGTCTATAAAAAGAATGTGGTCAACCCGACCAACATATGGCCGCAAAAGGCCGTGGATTAGCCCACGGCCGTGTCACGTAACAACATTACACGCTCCGGTGAACTCTCTTTACAGGAAACTTCATTTTTTCCCAACCTTCTCCAAATGGATGCTCTTACGGTCCCTCCTCCCGTTCCTAAATTAATAAACATTACCAACGGAAGCCCCTAGGTTGAACGGAACAGATATAAAAGTTATAGGAAGACCTAAGGCAACCTCATTTGGGGAGGGGTGGGGGGGTATAGAGCATGTAATGAGTAATTACTTGGGGTACCCAGCCATCCATGACGATTTACTGTTAGCGGGGGAAAAATGAAAAAAAAATAAATATCTCTTAATCGCCGATAACGGGAGATCGATTTTGCGGCAGAAAATCTTCAGTGTCACTCAAGTAACACCACAGAAAGGGAATACAACGCCTCCTTTACCGAATAAGCCCGAATACGGCGCGTCATTTTCTCCGCAATAAGGCCCGTTTGAAAGGAATATACTCGCATTTTATCCGAGTAACTTGCAACTTATAAACTCATGAATATTGACAACTTCTGCCACGTCCAGCCTGAGACGGTTCCATTTATTTATCTATACATATCATTATAAATGAGTATGTACATGTATGCAAACTGTCACCAAAAACTTTACAAAAACGAAAATCGTACCAGCCACCTTGAGGGTAATTTTTGACTGGCCTCGGTAGGGGGACCATGCAGGTCTATAACTGAACCCCTATTTTCGAAAGAGCAAGGAAGGGTCGTGAGGGGCTATATGGGCCACACGGGCTGCCTTGACCGTCCAATGGCTTCTTCCTCGTAGTATTTTTATTTCCGGAACGATAAAATATAAAGGTATTCATTCTCCAACCGGTCGGAGCCCTGTTGCACGCGAGCGTGTCGGAAACGCGAAAGAAAAAAGAGGGCTTCCGGTTCGGGTATTCTGAAGTTCCGCTTCCTATAAATATGGTTCCCCTTAGCTTGTCCGTCACAGCTGTCCCCTCAACGCGCACGACGGATGACCGCCGAAAAATGCGACGCGGGCGTGAATTATGGCAAAAAGAAAACAGAATTATGACGACCTTCGCGAGCTCACGGGCGGTTGGGCAAATAATCCTTTATATAAAAGCCTCCGCATCCGATTCAACAGGACAGAATTCAATGGACGCATGGTTATATATGAACTACAATCTGTTTTCACTGTGCTGTTTACGGAGAATCCAAACCAAATTTTATTCACCTATCCGATAATTATTTATGAAATATTCACGATGCTTAGCAGTTGAAAAAGTTAAACTTTAATGGTAATGACCATTATCTTTCGACAGTGGCAGTACTGGCTTAAAAGCTTCCGGTGTTCCAAAAACGTATAACATGGCCCACGTCTTTCATAACTCTTAGGCGTTATAAGTACCTAATACTACTGTGGTCAGTTACCTCAGTTTGCAGATAAAGGAAGTAACTAAGAAATAATAATCGAGCTAGATTAATTCTCTGATAGAATTGAGAGTTAACCATAATAATTGGAATAGACCTGTTCTACAAAATTCTTACCCTGGTATTCCTTCAATTTTTTTCTCTGGGATTCAGCCGCATTGTTTTTCTGACGTTTCTCCCCCTATCCTGGAGGCGTCTTGAGGTCATCTTCGACCCGAAGACGCCTCCAGGAGAAGAGGAGAAACGTCGTCAGAAAAAACAACGACGCAGCCGAATCCCGGGAGAAGATACGGAAAGAATGCCTGCTCGCCGCGGAAACCTTAAGCTGATCTCTAAAATGTGCGAAACCCCGCCTTAACCGGGATGACTTTTTCTCCTAGGAAATTCGCACATTTGAGCATTGCGGGTGACTCCGTAAAAGTGGAACTCCGTGGCTAGTCCCGGATAGCTTAAAATTTGATCTCTAAAATACTAGAATGGACGTGATTTCCGAAAAAAACACCGCTTCATTCATTAAATTTATGGATAAACTTGCAAAGTAACCCGGGTCATTTTTCGCAAAAATCGATATGTTCACTCAAAGGGCGTTAAGACTCCACCCGATTCCGTAATATCGTGCACGATTTACAGGCTAACGGAGTCACGAAACGGCATCGAACTCATCAATTCAGGAAATATCTGCACTCGCTTCGACGCAGAAGAAGATAACAACGTTGGCCTGGTTCATAAAAGTCCCAGCCCTGAGAGTGAAATAGGGAAAAGAGCTCTCTGAGATGCGGGCTTTTTCGACGAAACTGAGCCGAGTGGATGTATTGAAGGCAGAGGAACACGTGTGGAGTTTGGAGACTGAAAGAGCAGAGGGGAACGGGGGAGGGAAAAGTGTGGGGCGGAAATTCTCAAGACAGCAGTGGGGAGGACGACATTTTCGGGAGGTCTTTGGGGGTTGTACATGTCGCATCCCCCCCACACCCGACCTTTATGCATGAGAAAACGTTTAGGCATCCGGGGATGAGGTTCGGGAGGGAGCGAACATTTTTTTTGAAGGGTGCTTTAGAGGCCTATAAGGCGGAGAGCCTTGGACTATTACAACAGCGGATCATTCAGAGAGACGCCATAATCATAGATTGAGTCGAATCGGTAACTTCTAAAAAGAAGAGGACGAGAATAATCCGCAGGCGTTCGAGAACCTCCTTAGCTAAGACTCTCAATCAGTCTGTTCTTTGCATCTTTAGATTAGTATTTAAGATCCTTGTAAGATTCTCGCCGGCATGACTTGGTTGCTTGAAAATTTTCAGAACTGACATTTCTCAGAGCGACATAGAGAATATTATCATGACTCCTCACTACATCTCTAAGTCTGACAGATGCGATCAAATAAGAGAGATACACTGCCGAACAGATGGATACAAAAACTCGTTCTTTCCGCGAACAATGTGCGACCACAATAAAAATTGAGCTCCACTAAATACACTCCTATAATAGATGTCACCATTTCATCTAAAAAAAACACATCTACACGGCTGGTGACCTAACACCCCCTGCCACAAGCCCATGCGGCGGCTCGCGGGGCATTATGTAGATGTAGATGACTACGCGCAGAGTGACGTAGAATCCACGGGCAACAATCGACCGATTCAGGCGGCCTATTTTCAGCAGACTCGGGACAAACTCCACTTCAGGTATTTTTTCTGTTATCCTCCTCCTCTTCTTCAGCACTCAAGAAATGAGATGAAGCGTTTGTGGGTTACGAGGCGGGGATGCGAAGAGGAGAGACGGCAAGAGTGAAAAATGAAAACAAAAAGGACGTCTTCTCGTGGACGGAGAGACGCACGGAAAAAAAATATTAAAACACACACAAAACGTGTCTTTTCCCGGGAATAACGTATTTCCCTCGACTCTTCACTTGTTTCTTCTGCAAGCGAGCGCGAGAGAAAACTAGTGCGTACATGTATATAAGCCAAAGAATGCTCGGAAAAACCTAACTTCCCGAAAGAGTGAGAAGTGTGTACGAGATCATTATCTAGTCAGAGCAGAGATCATTTTCAATTTTTTTCTAATTGAAGCAGTCGTATGAAGTGGATATGTTATAATTAACGCCGAAAAAACTCTTGATTTTATTTGAGTGCAGTTCCCTGTGTATACGTACTGCAGGAAATAATAAAAAAATATGTGGTCCTTAAATAACTTTTACCAAAACGACACATTATGCTATCTTCAGGCATTTATCAAAATGGTGAAATAACCGCAAGGTGGCATAAACTGTCGTAACCAGGGTCGTTTAATGAAAAACCATTAAGTGAAACCCCGGAAGTAATATTCGACTCAACCAGGATAACGTGAAGGGACAAAACGAAATAAAACATGAAACATCTCCTTCCAAAAATGAACGCATTCGAGATTATACCTTGACCAACGTATATTTAAACTCCGTAGTCAAGCTAAAAACTCGTTCACAGACAAATTTTCATAACAATTGTATAAATATTATTCACCGGGATTACACTCGTCTTTTCTTTGATAAAGGAGAAAATACGCACGTCACTCGCCAACCGATACAATTCCGACTCGTTCTGAGCGTCAGAACGGACCGAATATCCTCGAGAATTAGTCGAAGTTGTTGTGGATCGAAAATATCGACTCCTATACGAGACTGGAGAAAGAGTCGAGGTGAAATAAAATGCTCAGTGCCATGTTTCATGTCGTTTACGCGTTACCCGCATGATATAATTGGCTGTGTTGGTGGAATTAAAATAACATAAAGGAAGTACCGAGTGTATTTGTCAGCGGCAGGTCCCAATGGGAAACTTATAGCGTAATTCCAACTCATTTCTCCTGAAATATTCTTTGAGGCTTATCAATTATAGGTAGAAATACGGTTTTATGCAGTTGATGAGCAGAAATATCGACCACGAAAAAATCACATAATTAACCACTCGAATATTAGTGGATGGCAGATTTTAATTGGCCGAAAACAGGAATAAATTTCTTAACTTATAATCGATATCAGGATGTGGTACTTATTTTTTGATGTCTCTGGAGGGGAGATCTGTACCAAATTCAATGAAAACCCATTTCTTTTGGTCGCAAATATATAGACTAGAACTAGTGCGGTAAGCTTTCGATGGTTTGATATATGTACACTGATGAGCTCTTCCTCTTAAGGCAGCAGGAAATTCTTTCAGCGTATTTTTTAATGTGAAGAGATATTGACCCGCTAAAACTACCTGTAGTTAGGTTCTTCTTAAGAATAATAACATTTTCAACGAAGAGGCCTTCCAACTCTTTCATTCTGTGCCCCGTGCACGGCACTGTGCCCTGCAATTGTTCTCCAAAAACATATAGTGAGAATAATTATTAATATAAAGCGCTCTGAGCACTCCTACCCCTTGTTTTTTAGCCTGAAGTTGTTGTCATTGAGATACATGTAGAGAAAAACATACCAAAAACCGAAACAGGCACGAATTTTAAAACTGTCATTATTGCCTGTGCATCTATCGAGAGGTGGTCAACAGGAAAATCAACTCCTCGCCAGAGACGAAACCTCAGGTCACATTCACTGACCCTAAAAAAAAACTGGAATCTTTCACTGACCTATCTAGGAACCTAGTTTAGGAAGCTGGAGTAATTGGTAGTCACCTAATACAATCCCTTAAATTGTTCAGCGGAAAAGGATAAATCACCAGGGACGATTAAATTACGAAAACAATTTCGTTTCTATTTCGCTTTTCAAGCGATCCCTATCGAGCGGTGTTAAAAATTCTACAGCTCTCGAAAGGACATTTCTCGTAGTCTTATTTCAGACCCCACATATTTCATCCATATCATATCACTGCGAGTTCTTAGCTAAAATTCACATTTAATCCCGATAGAATTTCGTAAATTTCATTGAAGTAGAGTACCATCAGTGCATGCCAGCACGATTTAGCTTTATTTCATGCACATAATCCAGAGAAAGTTCCATAAATGCGCACTAAATTACTTCAGGGGAAGGAAAAATAGACGCCCAAAATGTTAGCATAGCGTTGAGCACCGTCACCAGGCACATAAGGGGTTATTAAAGCATTGTTTAAAAAAAAAAATATTTCTTAAATTAAATCAGAACAGAGAGCGAAGAAATGTTAGTGAAGATGGTTATCCTTACACCTTGAGGAAGAACGATGTTAAGCAACATAGTTAATAAAACACAAATGGATAAATGCCGGTGTTCTAAATCTCAACATTTCTCGTATTCTTATTTCAGAACCTGTATATCTCATCTATCTCATATCATTAGGAGTCCTAAGCTAAATTTCACATTTTATCCGGATAAGTTTTTGTAAATGTCATTGAAGCTGATTCCCATCAGTACATGCTTGCACAATTTAGCTGTATTTCATGCCCATTATCCAGAGGAAATTTCATAAATGCGCACTGAATTACTTCAGGGGGAGGTAAAATAAACGCCTAACATGTTAGTATAGGGTTGAGCACCATCACCCGGCAGATTAGAGATTAGTAAAGCCTAATGTTTTTAATACTTTGTAAATTAAATCACAACGCAGAGCGAAGAAATGTTAGTGAGAAGATACCTTATCCTTATACCTTGAGGAAGAACGAGGTTAAGTAACATGGGTAATAAAATAGAATTGGGTACACACCGGAATCATGTGTGGTTCCTTTCGCGATGTCGTGATCTTACGTCTCCCTCCAATTCTCGCTTCTGCAAACACGAATCTTTCCCGTAGACATCCGGAACAAGGGGTTGGCTGGGGAAGAACGGTGGCCGACACCCCCTTCTCGGAGGGGCTGCTATTGCCAACACCTCCTTCCCTTCACTTCCAAAAAGGCTCCTCTGATTTAATAAAAAAAAAAAACACACCGACAGGAAGTCTTCGCCGACGAGTCTTGGACAGGCTCCCGTGGAACACGTCGAAAAATCGGGGGAAACAGGAAAACAAATCACATGACACGACCACGAGTTTCCCCGCTCGACCGACCACAAGACACAAACGAAACAAATAAATAGAAATCTTTTGTTTGTCTTCGTCTTCTTCCTGATCAAGTCGTTATAGTTCTCTCTTCTTCTTTATATCTCCTTTCTCATGGACCTCACGTGAAAAATGGATTGCACCAAAACCTTCAAAAAGGGGTGAAACGAACGCGAGATCCCAGAAGACACGAGGGGGATGCTGGCGTTGGGGGAGAGTGCATTCATATAAAAAAAAACAATCACCAGGGTGACAAAGTCGCGGAGGCTCTTGTCGTCACGGAACTATCTTCTCGTTGCCAGGGAGAGTGGAGTAAACATCCCCATCCACTCTCGTAACTTCCCCCCCCCCTCCTCGAAGCGCAATGCAAAACTCTCAGCCACCAATGGCGCCCCTGCTATTCCACCCCTCTCGTTCACCCTCTGTGCTCTGTTCTCCTTCACGACCCCTCAAAAGGCACGATGGGCGAACGGGGGGCGAATTCCCCTTCAGCAGCTCTTTCAGCAGTAGGGGGGAAACGAAGAGTATTCTCCGAAGAGATCCAAGCTCCTGAAGTATGCGTGGGGGGGGATACGGACGAATCCAAAGTTTTCAGCTCGTTTGAGAGTGGTGTGGATGCTGTGCAAAATATCTCACTCGCAACCTTCCCTTCGCTCGCTTTGCGACCGGAATCTGAAGGCTTAAGACAAAAGATTTAACGAGCTTATGCAGCAGAGGAACGAAATACACGATCTCGATACACGTTCCGACTCTTAGAACTGACTGCGATCACGTGGATTCCTCGATGAACACTTTTCAGCCAACTTCTTCGAGATCGACACACTTGGGTGTAGCGACCAGAATGAAAATAAGACGAAAAAAGCAGTCAATTTCGTAAGTTCCTCAAAGATGAGATGTGATAGTTTGGGGATCAAAACACTAGGGTGCACGGCAAAGAAGTTTCAGCCCTCTTAGATGCACGGCTTAAGAAGTTTCAGCTGGTCTCAGCGTTAAGAGAAATATCTCCATGGGAACATCCACCTCCTCGCCGACAATTCTCTCTAAAAGGTAAACCGACCGGGATTGTGGTTGAAGAATATGAGTTGCGTTAGATTCGCTCTCCGCAGTGCCCGGTCCGGTTTAAAGAGACGGCCCTCCCCCTTGAAACTTCGGGTTGGTGGGTTCAAAGGAGAGGGAGAGGAGGAGGAGGATAGTTGAGAGAGGAAAGCAAAAGCAGTCGTGTGAGAGTGTTGGCTGTCTGGGCGGAGAGCGGAAAAGTGGGAAGGTTATACAGTTGTCCTCTCTCGGTGAGGTGGCCGAGGTGGGAGTATCTGGTCTCGGGGGAGAGAAGAGGCAAACGCTAAGGTGAGGAGAACGTGGGGCGGAGTGGGGGGGAACAGCAGCAGCCTTGCTTGGGCTGCTCGCCTGCTGCCTCAAAGGCCTGCCCCGGCCTTTTCTTTCTCGCCCTTTTTTTTATCCTATTCTCTTCTGCAGGGCTCTCCCTCCCTCACACTCTTCCCAACGCGTGGGTGAGACACACTCTCAGACCCGTCGGGACAGGACGGAGACCCGGGAAAGAGAGAGGGGAGATTCTCTGTTGTTGCCTCGGTCGGGAAAGAAGCGGACGATGAGTCCTGAAGATTTCTTACCTAACGGCCGCGTAAACAACACAATGCACGCTGAAGGGACACAGGTGAACGAGCACGGCAACGGCACGATCGAAAACAAAAACACAAACACTGAAGAGATATGGGGAAAATAATTTTACTATGAAATACTTATGACTCTGAACATCCCTTGAAGAAATTAGAACGACGTTTCAGCTTATTGAACCGCAACCAGGTTTTCTTTCCGAACAGTCCATGTAGATATGCAGTGCGACGGAATTGGCTTAGTTCTTTTTTCTGGGCGTTGAAATGCTCGATTGACGAGACGATGTTCAAGGCCCTCCGATCTTCGTTACATAGGCCGCACAAATTTCCACACCACACCCTAGATTTCCTCCAAAAGAACAGTCTGGATTTTCTTCAGTTTCCTCGTCAAGCTTTCTTCCACACAGAAATTTGAGTAATAATGATCTCCGCCTCAATATGGATACACTTTCTATATATTGGCCGCAGGACTTCTAAAAATACCACACCCAATCTTTTCCAAAAAACAACGGCAATTTAGCAGGACGGTGGTCGTCTCTTACGCTGTTCAGCGTGACATGAATTGTTTGAACCCTTCAGTTAAGCACTCAGGACTTCCGTCAATGCACCACCCCTAGCATTGGACTCTCCCAAGGATGGATGTATGCGGGCGGAGGCGGTTTTATAACCGTAAACGCTTGACGATAATTCAGTAATCAGACGCTGCGGGAGGATTGTGGTAGCCCCGCTTAAAATCCTCGCTGTTGACTTTCACTGTCAGTCAGAGGGGAGGCTGAGCGGTGTGGATTATCCCTCCCTCCGCTGGACCGAACCTTGTTTTCGTCTTCCTTCCTGCCTGCCGAGACTTGGAAAAACAGGACCGTCAGAAGGGGGGGACGGAAGAAGAACAGCTGAGCAGGGGAAACTTTACAGTTTAAAGAGCCGGCGAAGACGGACGAGAGTTGGAAAGATTATGCGAGCGAGGTAAAAAAGAACTCCGCGATTCACATGTGCATACATATACATATATACACGCACACACACTCACGAAAGCATACACAAACGACAGCACGATTTGTAGAAGACAAACAACTGTCCCGGACTGTTTTCTGCCGAGAGATTGGAAGATTATTTTTCAGAGTAAAAACTTATAAAAATCAGCGATCAGAAGAGCGCAAGTCCCTCGCAATGTTTGGGGGTCCTACAAGGCAATTAAAATAACAGTGTGTCAAAATTTTAGTCACGTAGTAACACAGAAAACCGCGGTGAACGAAATGAAAACACAAACACACACAAAGGAACACAAGTTGTCACCTATTGAAAAAAAATACGACCGCGTGGGGTCGCAATCAAATTTCAAGCCACACAGACGTGCTGGAGGGGCGATGCGAAAGGAGTTTTTCTTTTTTTTTCCATTCCGTTCACATCCCTTCTGCATCCGATCAACACAGGGCTCAGTTAAGTCACACGCGGTGCCGCCTTGGAAATTTTTTTTTTTATTTGTTAGTCGATACTGTTTGCAGATGAGTCCTTCGGAGAGGGCTGGATGGAAAAATTCACCACTCCCTCGCACGGTAAAAAAAAACAACACACCCTTCAGAAGTACGGCGGAGACCTGTCGTGTTCTGCAGGGAGCCTCGCGTGAAGACTATCCCGACTTCTTCCTTCTCTCGCAGGCTGACTCAGAACACTCCGCACACCGCGTCCGACAGGCACAACCCCACCGAACCGTCTGCACACGAAGCCGGCTGAGTGTGTGTAGGACTCCGTTCTCCCCGGGAAGAGGAGAGGAAGGGAAAAGGAGGGGAGGTACGATGAGAAGGGGAAGTGTAAGAGGGCCGGGAGGGGAGATAGGGGAGGTAACGAAGGCTGGCGGAGGAGGGGAGGCAAGGCGTGCACGAGGGTGGGGGACGAAAGGGGTGGTAGTTAGTGAGTGGGGGAGGGGTAGGAAGGGGTTGGGGATTTGTCTGGTGGCGGGGAAGATTTTAAAAGGCCCCACAGAAAGAAGACGAGAAGGGAAAGGGAGGAGGGGTTGAGTTGCATAGAGACAAGGATCCGAAAGGTTGAAGGGGGGAAAATGATAAGAGTAGTTAAGGCAGTCCGAGCGATATAGTTCCCTAATCATAATAGAGACCGTATTCGATACATACCTTTTAATTTCACCAGCTGTGAGACACACGAATTAAATATTGCATTGTTAATGGTGCAATAATGTAGTTTTACATGACAGATATTGTAGGTAATCAAATTAAAATATCCAAATAAGTCTTTAACTTGACTCACTTTTTCACGTGGTTCGCTTGAAACTCCATCAAAACGGAAGGTTTGTTATTGTGATTCCGAAGAATTCACTGCGGTGACAATATGATTAAGTTTCAAAAATAGTTGAGAAAACATAAAAACTACACGCTGTTAGTTTTTCTACGACATCTAAGTGTTAGAAATTCCTCATTTTGTAAATAATGTCTCTCTCGAGTGCACCCTAGTACCATTTCCCATGTAAAAGGGCTGGTATTTTTTTTTGGCAAATACCTCAGAAAGTAATGTGGTTAGAGGTTGATTATTTTTACGTCAATGGAAGGGTTATATATTTTTCTTTTAAACGAGACCCGATTCATTGATTTCTGGGTAAAATGATATTTCGCTCAAACTACCTTTACAGCTTCGTAAAAGCTCAAACGATTTCGTACTGTCTACTAATTTTTATTTCACCTCTTGCTACAAGTGTTTCAACTGAACAACAGTCATCCTCAGGCAAGACTAATACAACATAAACAGATATGAGCTTATATAATACGTGAAACACCGTGTTTACGTCACGCTGTGAAAGGATAGAAGGACAAGTGGGAGAGAATGGAAAATGGAAAAGGGTGTGAGGGGAGAGGGTGGTTTGTTGGAGGAGGTAAAGTTATTTAACAATGGAGTCAAAAATAGGAGAATGACAAACAAATTCATTCTCGTTTAATAAGTTCATTTTCTTTCGTTTCCTTTTGACTATTTCCCACTGTTCCGCAACATAGAGACGGTGTCCTTTCTCCAGGGAACGGAGGATTTTCACATTAAATGCGGAGTGGTGAGATTCTTTCATTAGATGATTGGCGAAATAAGACTTAGGGTCTCTGTTCACCAAACGCCTTTTTCGTTCCGACACCCTGGTTAAAAAATTTCTCCCAGTTTGACCGACGTAAACACTACCACATGTGTGGCACTTAAGTTCATAACAGCTTCGGTTCCAAAACCTAGCTCACCGTGACGCAGATTGCGGATGCTTAGCAACTCTGGTCCGGAGTTCTCGATTTGTTTGATCTGGTTTACTCATGGACGGTTGCACGTACATACCATGGGACGGAAGAAGAGGAACGGATATCGAGCAAATAATAGCCCAAGCTAAGAGGGGCTGTCCATAATCCACGTAGACAAAAATGGGTCACTTTTTGACCCCCAACCCCCATCGTGGACACTCGTAGACTTCATTAGGACCCCCCCCCCCTCTAGCTCCCACGGTTGTCCACGTAGACTTTTCCATATTCGCGGAAAAAGCTGTGAAACGGGTTATTGATTGATTGTCATGGACTATCTGTAATTTAAGGCTGATTCAAGGGAAAGGTATGTAAAAGAAAAACTGCCCTTGTAGCCATGATAATCTGTCATTTACTACGACCACTGTCTGCGTAGATATCCCACCGACCCCCCAACGTGGGACCTTCGTTGACAACCCTCAAAACCCCCACCCCTCTTTGGTGTCTACGTGGATTATGGACAGCCCAAAAGGGTTCATCTACATCTACGTACTACCCTGCGAGCCACCACGAGGGAGTGTGGCAGGGGGTGAAGATCACCAAACATGCACTATTGACATGCAACTAGGATATTTAATGAAGGCATGCTAGATAAATGATACGTTCATGGTTAAAAGAACATTGCTGCCCTTATTTTGTATTTTATTAACTCTTGCAACTTTCGGTGGAAAGTCAATGCTGTAGATTACGTAGTTTTTCCTAGGCTGAGTTACAAAGTTTATGAAGTTGACAAAACTGCTAAATTTAGCGTGTGCGGTGTCGATTATTGCATTAACGTGTCTCCATTTTTTTGTTATATCATATAATAAAAAAATATTGCAG
The DNA here is from genome assembly GCA_963169105.1 of Ceriagrion tenellum. Taxonomy (NCBI): domain Eukaryota; kingdom Metazoa; phylum Arthropoda; class Insecta; order Odonata; family Coenagrionidae; genus Ceriagrion; species Ceriagrion tenellum. The sequence goes on along the minus strand of OY720643.1, from coordinate 32,799,803 downwards.
AAATTGAAATAAAATTATCTTTAAAGCGGAGTATAAAATATTGCACTAGCATTTACACGGACCAACATATAAATTCTCAAAATGCAGCGGCACGTCATTTTGATGCCGACAGCGGATCTATCGGTCGTGGCGAATGAGGGCGTAGTCCAATCTTTGAAGTTAAATATCTCGGTTGTTTGTGCACTGCCCACGACCAAACTTGTTTCTGAGGTAAGGCAGAAGACTAATGTGTCAACTAGAAAAAATAACTCTAAATTTATAACGGCTGTACTTTTGTTGCTAAAATTTTAATATTTAAAATTTTGACAATTTCAACAAAATTTAGTTTATTTGCCAAAATGATCACACAATGTTGCCGTACAATCTTTTTCGAACAAAATAAGACGTCAAGCGTTTCTCTAGCTATTTTGCTTTAGGAGACATGGCAAACAGAAAAAAAAGGTCTGAGCGCAAAATGGTCGAAACTTTGATCGTCTCTAGATCTGCCAAAGTTTTTTTTTCCCAAAAACGCTTCTATTCCATTTCATATAATGCTAGAAGGGACCCACACAAAAATTTTGGTTCGAATCGTAGACACCAAGGGTCAACTCACTGCTGATCTGACGTGGAATGACCCCTAAGGATTCGAATTATCAATTAGTGATGGCAAACTCTAATATGGAGGGTGGCGCTGCATGGATCGGAAACTTGATCTTTGCGAAGTGAGGATGTAATTCGAAATGAGGCGTTTGAGAGGTGGGTTTGGAGAAGGATGGAGGGGGTGAGCTGGGTGGCGAGATGGACGGACGAGGAAGTATTGGTGAGGAGAGGAAACTAATAGCGTGGGTCCGGAGGAGACAGAAGAGATGGATAGAGGATGATTTGAAAGGAGAGAGAATGCTGGAGAGAGCGACAGAGGGAAGAACACTGGGAAAGCGCGGTAGAGGAAGAATTCAATCCAACGTGGATTATTTTCTCAGAATCCAACCTATTGAGGTATATGGAGAGTGCGCTTGCTATGTTGGCCAAAGCTAGAAGCTGAAGCCAGTTCGCCATCTTCGTTGACCCTCATTTTCCTATAGCGCTTAAAGGGCTAACGCACTAATTTTGTAATTTGAATAAGTGTTCCATCGATAACTAAATAAAAAATCAGCCTGCACGTACTTCTTTATTGTGCATTCTCCTTGCATTTATTGTTTATTTATTTAAATGAAATATAATCCGCATTCCTGCTGAAAAATAGGGTTAAAATTGAGCAGAATCCACAGCATAAAGTAAGCAAAGTATGTTTGATGAGTTTCCTCACCACTTTCCTTAAATTTCAAAAAGAAGGTGAACAATCTTGCCACACACCCGCCAATTCGTCCATTCCGTCGTGCTATCCATAGGAAAGTAAGGAGAGAAAAGGGGTTAGCAATATGGTTGTTGTTTCGGTTGACAGGCTACTATTTGATGACGTAGTGCCCTCTCTATATATCTTCATGATCCAGACCGATATGTTGGAAGTCACAGTTTTTTTAACGAAAAATTGGAATAATAAAAAAAAATATTTTGTGCACATTTATTATCGTCTTATCCACGTCTAAAAATATTGTTCGTCAAACGTATAGTGAACTAAACCCACATTTAAAAGTGCTTAGTGGTACTTTGCGCCCGGGCTCAGCTCAGTTGGTTGGAACATTACTCCGACATTCTTAGTAAAATCATACGCCATTTTCCAATCTCCTGGTCACCACAACTGTACGCAAACCGAATTCATAGGTATACGGAATAATCCCTTAAGCATAAAATCTCCCTTAAAAAAAAAAAAAAATTGTTCAAGGATTTACTGAAAGGCTTTTTTGAAATTTCTCCGAGGTGATTACAATATGCGGAAAAAGTTAATCACCTTCGGTTCTGTCCATGTTTCCATAATGGACGAGTTTGAGGGTTTTTTTCAGAAGGACCGCCTAAAAAGCTTTCTGTGCACAAAGAGGCATCTTTCGACCACCTTCAAGCCAGAAAGGAGGCGGTTCGATAAGCGGGCAGGGCAAGCTTCGCCGCCTGAGGAATAAAGGAGGAAAGGCTCTTTAAGGGCGTGCAGTATTGACTCTTCGACTCCGAAATCCGAAGCAGGTGGCGAGCGGCCTTCCTTTCCCTTAAGGCCTCCTCGGGTTTCCCAGAAATCGTAGGTGGTCAGCGCAACCAAAAAAAATAAAAAAATAGAAGAGATTCAAGTGGAAGCATGCACGGGGAATCACTTCGTTGCCTCCGTCAGGCATTTCAACGCCCTTCCGCGGGTGCCGACACCAGGTGAAGAAATTAAAATTGAGTATTTTGGGCACAATCTAGTGATTTTTATTTTATGAAATATTCCATCGGTAAAGGTATTACAGAGGAGGTGAAAAAGAAGTTTAATGGAAATATAAAAAGCATGATATTTGCAGATGATCTAATGATTTTGGGCGAGGATGGGGATGAGGTGCAGGACAAACTGGGCGAATGGAACAGGCAAATGAAGCTTCACTGACTTAAAATAAGTGTAGCGATGCTTGTCGGCAGAGACGAAAACACCCGAGTAAATATAACAATAGATGGTCTACCAGTGGTGAATTTTTTCATACCTTGGTACAGAAATAAGTAAAGATGGTAGGATAGAACGTGAAAATTCAAGTAGACCAAGTAAATGAGGTAGATTTTACCAGAGCAATAAGCATCTAGTATGGGATAGGAAGACACCACAACAGGCAAAAATGATCATGCTCAAGACGTACTATCTTCCAAAAGTTTTATACGGAGCTGAAACTTGGACAATGACGGAAAGACAGTGGAGTAGGATAACAGCAGGAGAAATGAAGTTTTTGAGATCAATGCTGGGGAAAACCAAACTAAAGAGTGAGAAATACCAACATAAGGGAGCAATCGTATATATTATTTCTCAAGGGTGTTTTTCTGTCACAACGCCATAACTCCCATTGTTCTTCATCAAAATTAATGATTCAAACATCGCTTTAAAGCCTATGTTCCCCACTATTGACGAAAAATAGACAAATGGTTTAAAATCAAAGTTTTTGTAAAAAAATTAAAAATTAAAGTTTTTGTTAAAAAATTTAAAATTAAAGTTTTTGTTAAAAAAATGATACATTGCCATCTGTTGACAATATAATCAACTAATATTTTGGCTATGGTTACATGCTTAAAAGACTGTAGGAGGTGCCATCTATTAACACATCGTTTAGTTAGATTGTTTACATTCTACATGCAAAAGATTAGTGGTAACTCACTTAGGTGAGTACATAATCACTGCTAAATTCATTAACTCTAATAAAACTGTACTCATACCCCGCATTAACCTCACACCTTCTGATCCAGCCAAGCCTTTCCAAATGATGAGAAAACAATTCCCAACAAAGGTAGCCTTCGCTATGACCATCAACAAAGCACAGGGTCAGACGCTTCAAAGAGCAGGATTGCATTTGCCAGAACCTTTTTTTTTCCCATGGACAATTATACGTGGATTTTTCACAAGTGCGCATATTGAGTGATATTTATGTTTGTGTTAAAGATACATACAGTCAAAGCGTCAACGATGATCACATTATAACTACTAACATTGTCTTCAAAGAGTTTTGTAAAATAAAATAAGACATAAAAAATACTGCGATAAAACACTCTGTAATGGTCCTGCAAAAGTTGAAAAAAAAATCAGTTCTGTCAAGCCAATATGTACACATAGATAACGACTTTTTACAATAAGACTGAATTATTTATTACTACTCTGCTTAATAAAATATCTTTCGTCAATAAATATTTGCATTTACTTATTTCCTCATTATAATATAACATTCGGTGTTTGATTACGATACTGTGCGAAATATTCGCATGGGTCAGCTAGTTACATATAAAAAGTATCAGACAATAGTAGGGATGAATCGATTCCACTTCTTTTCGATTCCGATTCTTTCAATTCGATTACCGATTCCATCGATTCTTATTCCTAATAAACAGGTGGGATATTGATATACTAGTAGCGTACGCCTATTATTTAAATTCAAGCATTGGCTGAAATAAAATAACAAAGGCAATCAAGTCGCTCAAAAAGTATATTATTTAACAAATGGAAAATATATCCTCGGCTTATTGAGGTAGATAAAAAATATAAATTGATTACCTACACCCAAAATAACTGATATATATATAAAATACAAATGTGATGCGATAAATGTAATTTGATTTGAATATTTATCCATCTGGAATCGATGGAATCGGAATCGACTTTAGGCGATCGATTCTCGATACCGATTCTAATCCTGAGAATCGGTGGAATCGACATTCGGATTTGACTCATCCTTAGACAAGTGATTCGTCTCTCGCCGCAGGATTACAACTTCCGCCCTGGTCTCAAGCTTTCGCTTATACCCGGGGCTAGGAAGAGGTGGAAGGAAAGGATGGGTAGGGAAGGTTAGCGGAACCGCAGCCCCTTCGAGGCCGACACCATTGAGGCGGATTGAGGTCAAAAGGACCTCAATTGGGCCTCCGCCTCCCCGAAGTTCTCGTATTAGTTTGGTCACCCCAAACAACTCATCCTTAGACAATAGGATTAGATGATTAGGACATTAGGAGATCAGCTTTCGGGTTTCCTGCCGCGTGATGTCTTTTGGTGACAACAGTTTCTCCAGCCATCCTGCTGTCGTCTTCAGGTCTAAGTGGCGATGCATCTCATGGTCCGTCCTTATACATCTGTCGGGTCGATCGGAGCGAACTCGTTTCCCGCGCTTTTTGTGGGAGAACTCGCTTCCAAGCATGGGATAGGTGGTAGCCGTCTTCCCGGTTGCAATAGTTCGGTTTTTTTTTGTGATTTCAATGGATTCCCGAATGATTCTGGGAAAATGGTATCTCTCATTGATGGTGATTGTTGGCTCATCAAAATTCAAAATCAAAGACATCACGCGGCAGGAAACCCGAAAGCTGATCTCGTAATGCTGATACGCCGCGGAAACCTTCATAATAATGATTAGGACATGTTAAAAGAAGTGAAGAAAGAAGAATGCCAAAAGTAATGCTGAGCACAATAGACGAAGGCAAAAGACCGAGAGGAAGATCGAGGAGACGTTGGATTGAGGAAGTGAGTAGGGACTTGGAGGCATGACGTGGAGACGAAGTTGTCTGACAAGAGCTCTGGGAAGACAGAGGACAATGGCGAGGCTTATAGTGCTCGCAGAGTTTCTGTGCACTGAAGAGTTCCTCCAAGCCTAGCTGCCCATTGTAGATGAGTAGCGATTGGCTGCCGGCGTCCAATCCCGTAAACTGGTTCTTAGCTCAGTGCGCGCCGCGTACGAATACTCTAAGTGGCGACCCAAAAGAATCGGCGACAACGAACGCTATGCCTCACCGACGCGAGGGCCTTTAGAATAGAAATACTCTGGGGGAGAAACTGCTATAGATATAAAAACCTGCAGTGATTGCAATAGTCATTGCAGTGAAGTAAGAAAGTAATCCCCATCGGCGCAGGTCACCGTGGTTACACGATAAATAAACAAAACTTAAATCCTCTTCACCAACATTTTGAAAAATACAAATACGAAAATGGCGACTAATTATCATAACAACCAATATTTTTATTGCTGGGAAAGATATCAGACCTTATCGGACCATATTTAATTCAGTTAAGAAAGCCTGGCACCCGCTGCAGGATAATTTAAATTGAGCTAAGACTGGACTCTTTTGGGTCGCCACTTACAGTATTCGTACGCGGCGCGCACTGAACTAAGAACCGGTTTACGGGATTGGGCGCCGGCAGCCAATCGCTGCTCATCTACCATGGGCAGTTAGGCTTGGAGAAATTCTCCAGTGCACAGAAACTCTGCGAGCACTATAGTGAACTCCTAGACCCACATTGAGTGGAACAAGATTTGGATATGAACATCTATCGGTAAAGGTAGGTTTGGTTTAAAGTCGGATAAACTGATACAGGGTTTTATACATTTTCAAAATCCTATCCATCTCATACTTCTTAAACGAAAGATAATGACTGCTTTAGAATCATTTTCCTGAAAAAAAGCGTCCGCCATTTCGTGACGTAATACCACACAAATATCGACACAAATTTCTGAAACTCTGGTAAAGGTAAAGAACCATATTGACGGATGGTGATGTTTATATTTCGTTTAAGCCCTTCCATTACATCTCTATCTGTGAAACTTTTCGTATTTTCGAAGAAAAATGAAAATGGGTGTTTCCTGTGAAATTAGGCCAAGTTTCAGCCTCCGTATCCAAGTAACGGCTAAGGCTTAAGACAAATGGCTTGCCATTCCATAATCAGAAATCATTTATGAGTTGACGCAGCAGGTTTCAAGTAATTACCTCAAAAAAAGCCGTTTTGGACATTTGTCCGGCATTCTTCGACTTCTGACCACTGTGCAACGCCCTTCATTACTTCCTCCAGCCACCTACACTGCTTATCCCGGATTTCAATCAGAAATTTCCTTTCCTCGCCCACCATCTCAAGCTCTTTCTCATTACTCTTCCCTTCCGTTCGCCACATCTTCTCCATCCTTAACCACACCCACATCTCAAACGCATGCAGCCTACTCTCGTCTTCTTTTCTGAGGGTCCACGTTTCTGCCCCGTACAACGCCACGCTCCATATCAAGCTCTTCGCCAGCCTCTTCTTCACATCCTTGCCCTAAGTCCCCGTCATCAGCTCCCTTCTATTACTAAACGCCTCCTTAAGTCTTTGCTAACATGGCCATTTTCTTCCAGCGCCCTGCCTAAATAAAGTAAGAGATGCCCGAGAAAATGAGAATTATTGGCGAAGTTCCCAACAATATTTTTTGAATGACTGACTCTGACTGAACGCTTCCTTGGCTAACGCTATCCTCCTCCTGATGCCTTTACTACTATGCCGATTTTCTTCAATCGTACTACCCAAGTAATTAAAATGCTCCAAATTGTACCCTCCAACTTAAATGACAGGCCGCGCTTACCTTGTTCCAAGAAAATCTCATTACTATTATTTTCTCCTGATTTATCTTCATTCCTTTCTTTCCGCGCAATAGTTTTGAAGCATTGACGAAGGCTTAGGATGGGAAAAAATCGGAAGACAACTTTCAAACGCCGTGAACGGTCGTTTGGGAAAGAGAAGAGGGAAAATCAAAAACAGAAAATAATAAGGAACGAAAATGTTAGAGAAATCACAAAATGTATACAACGTCATTGCAAACCGGCGAATTTTATAATTATTTAGGGTTTCTAAAATTTTATAATTACTTTATTCAACTGTCCAACCGTTCTTCAAAGTTTTACGACCCACAAAAAAATAATCAGGAGAGAAAATGCTGCCACTGCATGTGCCAACTGGGCGTTTGAACTACTGATTGCCCTTGACATGGATTGGCATGGTGAAAAGCTAGCAAAGGGAACAGGGCGTAATATGATGACTACTCAAAATATCCCACTTAAAAGCGTAAAAATTATATAACCTTGTAATTAATTCTCTGGTGAAATTCCCCCCTCAATAAAATGTTTACTTTTTGACAAAAAACATTGAAATTACCCGGAAAATGCCATTAATTTCCCAAAATTAAACCCTTTCACGATATTAGGCGACTGAAGCGCTTATTTTTTGGCATTGTGGGTTGTGACTACAGTTCCGGAAGTGAATTGAGGATAACATAAAAACTATGATGGATTGGAGCCCATGTTTCATTACCATTCGATTCACTGGGGTCATTTGCTTTTTATAATCAGTGTTTCCGAAAAATTAGAATTTTTATTAGCTAGCAAAAGAATATTTTCCTTGTTTCTCTCATGCTCGTAATATACCACCTTTTGCAAGTTTGAATTGCAAAAAAAAATAGCGGGAGCAAGTCGGACTTTGCTCGCATCGAAATCGAAAAAAACTCGTATCACTGCGAATCTAAATCGAAACAAACTCGATTCACTTCTAATCGCAATCGAAAAAAACTCGTATCACTGCGAATCTAAATCGAAACGAACTCGATTCACTTCGAATCGAAATCGATAAAAACTTTTTCAAGCAGTGAGTAGATGAACCAAATTCCTTTAAATGTCATTAAATTCATTTTAAGGCGGCAGGTGTCACCTTAAAGTCGGGTCAGAGCGTCCTTGCCCCAGGGGCGGCGGCCGGTACAAGAAGTCGTCCGCTCTCATCCCCCTCCCCTCCCTCCATGAAAAGGCGCCCCGTCCCGGTGCTAACTCGAAACGACGCCCCCAAGGCGACCGGTCTGACAGTCGCGTGTTTTTTTGGGGCCCTTAAAGAAGCCCCCTCCGGGACCTGACGTCGGGCGCCAGAACCACGCCACGCATCAACACATTTTGCTCGTTTGTTCCTCCCCACCCCTCCCAGTTTGAAAGTCAAGAAGGAACGAAAAAAAAACTGAAAAAAAAGGACAAAACTCGAGAGCAGGGGAGTGGCCTGTTTACGCGCTCGTTCGAATTTGTAGACACGAAAATTTTCGTGAGGATTTTTTTTTGTTACAGACCGCCATTTCAGTTTTTTTTTAACTTTTTCCCTTAGAATTTATGTTTTCTCCCCCACTTCTCTCATTTCTGATTTTTTTGCGGTAACTTCATCAGCCATTCGATTTCTCGGTTAATATGAGTACTGAGGATGTTACTGGTATTACGTACAATGGGAATAAAAATGACAGGCTCACGGTATCCTACAGCAAGAAGTGAAAACACAAAGAGATCGCTCCATTCAACTGTTGCCAAGCACGTAATAGTAGAAAAACCAAAATGCAATGTTTGACTTTACTTGAATTACATAATAGTATCTTGCGTTGCTCTGATGACGCGGCGCTAATATCTGAGCATGATTTAAATCAGCTGTGTCCATATTTAACCAATCAGCAGGAAAATATACCAGTTGATATCTAACAATACAATAAAACACGCAGTGGTCCGGGCGTTGCCCAAAAGGTAATGCCCACGTTTTTTTCCAATAAACAATTCATTCTACATTAATGAAATTTGGAAGGTTGATTCCTTTTTTCGGGTTTTCCGCCGCGCGCGTTGGTTCATGTTGATGTTGAGGACAATATTTCGCCGGCTGTCCTGCTGGCTTCCTCAGGTCCATGCAACAATTCGGTTCGGGAGGCGCCGTGTTATGTAGGGTCGCGCTGTCGCGCCTTTTTTGTGATCCCCTTCTCTGACTGGTCGGAATCGTTTCTTCTTGGAAAAAGTGCTTTCCAAGCAGCGGAGAGTGGGTAACCGTCGTCTCTGTGGAAGTTTTCGCGGTTGTTAGCGATTTCCACCGCTTCTCTGATGAGACGGGGGAAATATCTTTTTTCTCTGCGGATGATCGTCGCTTCCGGGAATAATATGTTATGTTGCGGTCCCTCCCAAGAATGTTCCGCAATGGCAGAAAAGTGTAACTGTCTCCGTTTGGTGGCTCTCAGATGTTCCTGCATTGGACACTTGAGCGCTCTGCAGGTCTGTCCAATGTACCCGGAGCCGCAGCTGCAGGGCGCGGAATAGATGCCTTCGTTGGTGTCTTTGGGAAGGCGGTCTTTGCAGAGGATGCTGGCCGTCTTCTGCACCGAACCGAATTGTTACATGGACCTGAGGAAGCCAGCAGGAAAGCCGGCGAAATATTGTCCTCAACATCAACATGAACCAACGCGGCGGAAAACCCGAAGGAAGGAATCAACCCGTATCTAAGCCCCGCGGAAACCTTCATCAGAACTTCATTAATGAAATTTACACATATGGCAGAATGATGTTTTATTTAGTCACTCTATTTTCCCTTATGATCTCCTTCGAGTTCTATTGCCTCCCTCCAGAGATTCACTAGGCCCTTGCCGGTACCAGTCCTCGCTCTGGTCATGGAGCCAGATTTTCACTGTGGTAGTCACCTCTTCCTCGTCCAAAGTAGTGGTGTGAAAAATCAGTGGTCTAAAAAAATAAACGGCGCAGCATTAAAGAAACCAGGATTTGTTCAGCGTATAATAGGAAGGTCCTCGGATGAAAAAATAAAGGGGAGGTGCCACTTCGCTCTGGTTAGGTCATATCTCGAATACGCCGCCAACACTTTGGACCCTGGTTTTTAAGATTTAATAAAAAAATTAATACAAAACAAAGAAAATCTGCACGCTTCCTTAAAAAACTGCTACGAGCGAACATATAATGTTTCACAACTTTTAGAGGGATCGAGGTGGGAGTCCCTAGAGACTCGGAGGCTACACTCTAGGCTTAGTTTCCTTGAGAAATTCAGAACTGGTGTGTTTCAGAGCGACACAGAGAATATTATCATGACGCCTCACTACATCTCTACGTCTTACAGAGGAGATAAAATAAGAGAGATACATTGCCGAACAGATAGATACAAAAACTCGCTCATTCCACGCAAAATAAGCGACCACAATAAAAGCTGAGTTCCACTAAATACATTCCCATAATACACCTCACCATTTCCCCTCGCAAAACCTTATCCCTTACATCTTTACACGGATGGTGTCCAAACACCCCATGCTACATGCCTATGCGGCGGCTCGCAGGGTATCATGTAGATATGAGAGCATTGACAGTAATTCCTCCAAATATGTTCCAAAAACTATGTAAAACATGGTACATATGTTGGGATTATGAGTAGAGAACGGGGCGAAAGCCCACAGGAAGAAGAGGAAAACTAAAAATAAAAAAGTAGGCTTATTATCCATTTCCCTCAAAGTATAACACGACAGCCTTGTGTAAGCTTACTCAGTAGACAGTATTTACTTTGTACCCAAATCTCTCGTGCATTTGTGTGAGCAGTAATGTGCTCGTGTTTGATCTCGTGCCCTGCCCGCCACGCGCGGAGGAAGATTTCGGGTTTAATTAACCCTTTCCGGATACCAGCACACTATACCATGCGTCCATATTTGAACGTCCTCTTCGCGACTGGGCACTCGAGAGTATATTTGTGTTGGGGCACAAACAGCGGCACGCCCCCTGTGGACACATGAACGCCTACGAAGAAATGAACTGAGAAATGAAAGGACGAAAATACAACAAATGCGTTTTTAAGATGAATTATTTGGTTCTTTCCCGGGGTATGACGTTAATGCGGGCTTCCTCGGATCATGCTTCGAGGATGATGGCGGAGGCTGTCATCGAAACGTCGGCCGAACAATTAACTGGTGGAAAATCCGAGGGGACTTCTTGAATGTTTTTAGCATACGTGCCGGGTGAATATTACGAAATAGTTTAATATAAAAATTCGTTTAACGATTAGCCCAGAAAATTCAATTTATTCAGTAAAAAAATAATCAAACTTAAAGGGTAAAAAAAATGAAAGTCACGTTAAAAAATGAGCCGCTGGCTCGTCGACATCAACAATGCCTTATGCAACCATGGCAACGATTATAAGGCAATCCTTCCCTATTTATTTATTTATTTATACTCACAACCCCGAAAACAGCACAAAAAGGCCTTTTACATCGGGTGTTTTAACATAAACAATAGACGAACACACATACCCATGTCCAGGGCAGATAATATTCTACCCAGGCGGGACTCGAACCCGCGACCCTCGGGATAGCAGGCGAGGACTTTACCCCACCGCCAGCGGGGCCGACGTTGTGAAGATGGTGAGAGTATAAGACACTAAAATCGTGTACCGGTTTGGTGAGCATGAGGCTGAAGATCATCATAGGGAACATCACTGTCCTATCCTAGGATGTCACTAGTGCACCCATGTCCAGCGCAGCATCCGCATATGTTAACCGCACGCAATGGTGCACTAGTGACATCCTAGGATAGGACAGTGATGTTCCCTATGATGATCTTCAGCCTCATGCTCACCAACACTGTCCTATATATATATATACATATATATATATATATATATATATATATATATATATATATATATATATATATATATATATATATATATATATATATATATATATATATATATATATATATGTATATATATATATATATATATATATATAGGACAGTGTTGTTCCCTATGACGATCTTCAGTCTCATGATCACCACACCGGTACATTTTAGTGTCTTATACTTGATAATGTAAGAGAAACAATTGCACTTTTCCACAAATTGCTTTAATGCGTACAACGCGTTTCGGCTCACAGAGCCATCATCAGGTACAAGACTTGTACCTGATGTACCTTGTACAGGTGTCTTGTACCTGATGATGGCTCTGTGAGCCGAAACGCGTTGTACGCATTAAAGCAATTTGTGGAAAAGTGCAATTGTTTCTCTTACATTATGAAGAACTTCCACGATATCTCGCCTGAATCTGTTGAATTTCTTATACTTGATGTCGACGAGCCAGCGGCGAGACGACGCAAGTTGGTTTAGTAACCAATTCCGGTTGTTGGTGTTGTTGTATTTGGTTGTTTAAAAACATTGCAATATCGCAACATAATTTATATGTTATTTTAATGCCCATGACCACCAGTAATAAATGCAGTTTCTGACACAAATTCTAGTCTGTGTTCATCCTTTCCGTTTAACACTTATAACAGCGAATCCTCCCTTCTTGGAAAAACACTGGATGAGACAATCAAATTCCAGGTGTATTTCAGGGGAATTCCAGGCAGCCTGAAATCTGGGCACGGTTGAGTGACGACCTGAACGTGCTTAGCTTCATTTGCAATGCCATTAATCATGAAATCGCAGAGTACAGTGAAATCCGGCGATACAATTAGCATGATGAATTAATTTTAAGGAAATTCCAAGTTTTTCTGGAATATATATTTTTCAGTGGGTCAATAGTGAAATTTAAGACTTTGGTCGCCTTTGTCATTAAATTCCTGACAAAATGATGTAAAAATCATCGCTCTGACTGAATTTTTGACTAATTTAGGATTTTTCCAGGAAATCGCCTGGTTTTTCCAGGTTTTCCTGGATAACTTCGCCACCCCAGTCAGGAGCTCTTGGGACTTTTTTGAGAGTCATACCGGGAAGTTCCAGAAGACATTGGAAAAGGTCTCACTCGGTAATCATTTTTTCCGGGTTTGCGGTCAAATTCAACTAATTTCACCGGACTAGTGGGACAATCACGACCGGATCGAGGTTTGGGCGTATTTAAACCACTTAAAAAATCAAACACTGGCTTCCCAATCGGGTATTTTCGCGGGAATAGTGTTGGTTTAGTTGAATGTCGCGATATGAGACATAATAAACAACATATCAGACGCTTAACATACCCATCCGAGTGGTTCATAATTTTTACCAAAATTTCGAACCGTTCTGTTGGTTCGCAACTTGACTCCTTATGGCCGGTTGCAAGAAAATTTAGTTATGGAATCAATAGTTATGAGATCCATAAAGTTATAGAACTCATAAATACGAGGGTGAGTCAATAAATAAGTCGCAAAACTGAATTGAGGCAAAAATAATTAAAGTAACTTTCTGACATTTATTTCACTTTTCCACATATTCCCCCTGTACATTCAGGCACTTATCCCATCTCTTTACAAGTCCTTGAAAGCCAGCAGCAAGGAAGTCCTTTGGTTGCTGTCGCAGCCAACGTGTAACCTCATAGATTACAGCATCATCTGTATCAAAATGACGGCCACCCAAATGATTTTTTAGGGGCACGAACAGATGAAAATCACTGGAGGCTAAGTCGGAAATGTACAGTGGAAGTTCCAAGCGTTCCCAATGAAATGTTTACGACTGATGCTGATGATGAAATGCTGACGTTTGCGACTTATTTATTGACTCACCCTCGTATATTCGGGTTGCATGAATACATCTATTAGTTACTTAAATTTTTTACCAATAGTTACTAGCCTCGAATATTTGATCTAATCTTCCACCGCCGGATAAAAGTTATGAAAGTTTAGCCTATGAATAATTGATAATGCACATTAAAATTAGTCAGTAAGAGTAAACAAACTGGTCACTAGTCTCAAAACAACTCTTTAATCAAGTAATTAAGACTCCAAGCGGTTCATTACGCATCCGCCATCTTGGCCACTTATGGAACTCAAAACTCCATGCCATAAGTTATGAGACCAATGAATTTATTGAATGTTCGTGCAACACTTATTGAATGGTTGTCATGGCTTATGGGTCCCATAACTTTATGGAATGCATATGTTACGTTCCAGCAACTGGCCATTAGTTACGCATCGGGATTCTCTCGAGCAGGTTCAAACACAGGCCTCCGGACACTTAAATTGTCGCGACGATTGTTTTTCAGACAACATTAAAGAATACAAGATGAACATTAATATTATTACCAATCCATTAGCATGTCGTACATAACGCAAACATGTCGTCTTTTATCCACGAATAATTCTGCAAGATGTCGTTCTTATAAGCTGACCAAAGCGAAACAGCACCTAGTAAGACCTGCCGTTTCCGCAGAATAACTAGTCGCCTCTCCTCTGTAAACTACATGGTCATTTCTTCTATCACGCGGCGTATTGTTTTAAGTCGGTCAATCAATAGTAGTGCAGCGTCTTTCCTACCGTTGGAGCACAGCTCTAAGGGCTTTGAATCACTAAGAGAGGCGCGAAAATTGGTCTTTCTAATGAAATGATATCCAGAACACATTTTTAAAAATTTATTTAATAAAGGCAACAATGAATTAATGAAAAAAAAACCCTTCAAACCCAGCCACAGCATTCAAACAATGCAAATGGGTTAATCCTTAAATTAAATATGTTAAGGAATTGAAGCATTTTAAAATATAATTAGGAATAAAAGCTTTTAAAGTATATTGGTAGAGCCAAACTATTATGGTAGAAACGATCAAAGGCATAAGATTAAGGAAACAGAAGAATCATTAGATTTAAAACGTAATTCTTAACACGTACAATAAGAGATCTAAATAGTTGCGATAGATCAGTTCTAGGATACTCAAGACCCTGACTACGAAAAATAGGTTTTTGCACTTGTGATAAATATCCTAACATCATTATTACTTACTAAACTCGCATGCAATTTCCGGGAAGATGTAGCTCTTGCATGATTCAGTACCTTGTAGAACTATTTAACTGTCTCAGTAACTTTGATCATTAGTTGTATATTAAGTTGTGTACTGCATGATAGTATGTTCTTGGACGTTCTTCGTTTGCATAGCACTCTCCTAGTTTCTGGTCTGACCACGCACTGTTATCCTGACTGCTTTTGGCCTGCGCCTGGCATTCCGGGGGAACGTGCGCGGTTCGGATTTCAGCCGGGATGAGGGTCTCATCCCTGGAGTGGAATCATCCCGTGCCACACACACTAGTGGTGGTTTGCATAGTATTTCATAGATAAAAAGACTCCTTAGTTAAGTTTCTCATACCATATTTAAGGGCGATATTTAATAATGACAGTACCCCATTATTAAAACTAATGGATGATATAACTTGAAAAATTCTTACTTGCAAGCTACCTCTGTATCATCACTTCGGCTGAGTTTCAAAAGTATGTAAAAAGTTTAATTATTAAAAAAACACTATCGCCTGGAACATTTACGCCGATTTTGATATGCTTCGTACGAAATTGAATTTCGCGAAACTCGACGTAAAAAATCTGGTTAACAACTGTATAATATTAATCTGTGTGTATTTGCTTTGTTGTTTTTGCCACCATACATTTCAAAACACAATCTAAAAGTTAAGTGATGCAGTTTTTTACGTTTACGAGTTTAATAGCTTTTATTGCCATTGTCGTGCCTAGCGTCGACGTGTTTCCACTACCCGCGATGGGCAACACTATTGTCCACTAAGTGCGTGACACCACTGGCTGTTCAATCCAGGGATTGGTTGACTGCAGCTACCCTCCACCCTTCCCTATCTAATGCTAGTTCCCTTTACCTCCTGGTATCTCCTCCTATGTACTTTTCTCTTTATTTGGTCCATAAAATTATTCCATGGTCTTCCTCTTGGGGCATTTCCCCCCCATTTGGCCTTCAATTACGTTCTTCGCAAATCCATTTTGTCTCAGGGTGTGTCCAATCCATCTTGGACTTTTTTTCTGTTCCAAATGGTCCTTTCCTCTTCTACTCTCCTGTGCACTTCATCATTTCTTCGCGTGACTCAGTGTTTTATATTTTATTACATTTCATAAAAAATAAGAGTATAATGATTCTTTATCGATTGCGATAGAAAGACGTGTAGGCAGATCGTAAACAAGATATATTGATCGTAAACAACCGAAATCTGAATTATGATTTATGATTTTCGTTCTCATTTGTATCGGAAAATTTAACTTGTAAAAATCAAAGTTTGGTAAATTCTCATTGATATAAAAATATGAAAACCTTTAATTTACCCCGAAAATGCCAAACTCCGTAGGACGAGGATTAAGTCCATTGCATTTCGTGAGCGAAGAATTCTCGATCAAACTTTCTTATCAGAAGTATTAAGTCGGTTGGAGCAATCAATTCTATGTATAAAATCGAGTGAAATTTGCGTTCGCGTACTTACTAGTAATATGAACAGATAATAGCGAAAATAAATAGATGTTACCGATTTGGTTTCTTGAAAAATTAATGCTAACCTAACACGTAGCCTTGTGGCACTTGACAATTATTCCGTAATAATTCGAAGAGATACGTACAGATATTTCAAAAACGCGTAAGCATACCTTTTGTCATATTATAGTGGTACCTATTAAATATTATGGTTGCATGCGGAATATTAAAAAAAAACACGAATTCCTTTACGGTTTTCACTAAAATTTCGAACTACACGCCGCCAATCAAAGTCGTTTATCAATGCATTAATTGAGACGAAAATATTAAAACAAAATTCTGGCATCATTTGCATTACATCACAAATGTTATTTTTAACGTATAAATTGATGTGAGTGAAATGTGGTCCAAGAATTCATTTTCGACTTACACAGTTAGTTATCACGCTAATATACATTTACACTCAACGACTCACGATTAGCGCTTAAACCACCTCAAACAACAACAATCGTGTAAATGCCTTTTATTTTACTTGATTGGAGATTCAGTACGTCAGCAGCAACGTAACCATGGAGACGAGAATGATTCTAGATACGACCGGAAAGAACTTCTGAGAGAAATACGACATTGGTACAACGGGAGACAAGAGCGTAGATACTTTTCTTCGCACTTCCCCGGAAGATGTACGTGAAGGGATCGCAACTCCACGAGAATCGTTCATCCAATTCCTTTCGAACACTATACGGAAGGGCTCAAACAAAAATTCGTCAGAGTTATACAGGAACTTCGTCGATATGAAAGGCGACCCGAACAAAAAAGAGCAGCAGAAGTTGAGTTTCGAAGCCTAGAGACTATCGGAATGGTATATAAAAGAGACTCCCGCCGGTACACACTCCAGGAGGATATTTCCCCCGTGTCACCCCGAAAAGAATGAACGCCTTTCCTCCTTCCATCTATATTCCGTATATCTTTCCCGAATGCTCGGAGATGAGAATCGTAAGGGGACGGAGAGAAGATGGATGCGATCCATCCTGTGTGTTGTACGTGACGAGACGGTTGGAACATAAAAAAGGGGAAGGAAGGGGGGGTGGGGGAACGTGGGAGGAAGGACTTTGTAAAGGGGATGCGTTTCCATTCTTCGGGAGAGGAATGGCGTGATGTGGAAGTTGGTAATGATTTTTATGTGAGGAGTACCACAAGGTGGGATCCTGGGGCCACTCTGCTGAAGGCAATAATGGAAGGGGAAAAGAGAGTCACCATCGAGAATGGAATAAACGAAGGCGTTTAGTTCAACAAAGCAAACGTACCCTGGTCACAGGAGTATAACAATGGTGAGGGAACTACATTGACGAACATGAAAATGACGACCTGAATACAAAACCAACACTCGTAGCCTTATGAACGTTGAGTGTCCGTCCGTGTACGTCCATGTATATTTTGATATTTTTTAAACAAAATTCTCACAATACTGGGGCAGCTTGTGACCTGCAAAAGACTTGAGAAAATTATGGAAGTGTTAAGCAGTCGATTATGCAGGGCATTACGGGACGCTCCTCAGTTACGGAATTATTATCAGAGCAAACTGCCCAAAAATGTAACAATATGAAGTCCATTTAGTAACTTATATGATACTGTAACCTGCCCATGCCGGGTGGGAACTACAGAACTCGTCCATCGGTAGGAATCAAACGGAATGGCGCCCAACGCTTCCAAATCCGCTTAATTAACATGGCCGTATCCGAAAGCCATTTCTCAAAAAGAACTTAGGGTTTTTCACTCAGCAGATAAAAATACGAGACTGTATCGAGGCGATGTTTATAAAAAAATGTATACATTGCTGCAATTTTTATGGAACCTATAGTTCAACGGACCTGCTCGGTTTTCTACAAAGTTATTTGAACAGAAAAAATGACTGTCTGCTAGGATAGGCGTGTTCGTTAAGACTGGGTCAAGAAAAGGTGGTTGCTAAGACAAAATATGATTTTTCTTTCGCCAAATTATTATGTCCTAATGAGCCATTGCGTTAGATGGAGATGGCGCAAAACGATGGTGGCCAATGCTATCAGCTGTAACGTGGGTGTGACCTGTCCGCCATCTTAGTTAACCCCGGTTTTCCTTTAGCGCTTACGAGCTGACGCACTAATTTTGCATGTTCATGATGTGCTCCATCGATAACTCGCTAGAAATCAGCATGAAATTGCATCTTCAACATACATTCTCCTTGTGTATACTTTTCATTTATTTAAATTTATAATAATCCAAATTCCCGTTGAAAACTATGGTACAATGGAAGAGAATCCATAACCACAAGTGGTAAATATATATTTCAAGAGTTACTTTCTTTAAATTTTAAGCAAATAGTGGATATTCTTTATTCTTGCAATACATTCAGTATCCTCAGGAAAGTAAGGAAAGATCAGGGACAAACAATATGGTTGTTATTTCGGTTGTCAGGCAACAGTTTGATGACGTAATGCCCTCTCCATCTACCTCAATGTGTGGAACGCATACACTCAGACAAACAACTTCTTTATTAGTATCCCATTCCTCATTGATGAGCATGAATGGACTTTCAAATTATTCACCCGAGAATCTACAGCAAAAATGGCAATTTAAAAAAAAAATACAATTCGAATTTTCCGATAGAGTTCGATTTCCGTTCATACTCCCGCACACAAGAATTGTGGCGTCGCCGTATTTTCCTGGCCAGTGCGGTCGCGCGAGCTATGACGTCATAGTTGTGGCAAAAAAAAAAAATATATATATTTTATTTTATTATTATATATATAAATAAATAAATATATATATATATATTATATATATATATATATATATATGTATATATATATGTGTATATATATATATACACACAATGGAAAACTTCGCCAAATGGCCACAAACACAATTAAAGAGGAAACTTACAGGGGGTAAAAAGACGAAAGTAAAGAGAGAGTCTTACTTTCGTCATTTTACCCCCTGTAAGTTTCCTCTTTAATTGTATGTATATGTGTGTGTATATATATATATATATATATATATATATATATATATATATATATATATATATATATACACACACACACACACACTGGGTGGCCGTGCTTAGTTTGAGAGATTATGAAGAGAATCGAGTCGCGGATCTCAAAGGGGGATCACGTCCTCACACAGGCGGATGGCAGGTCCCCAATTTCCCATCTTCGCGAACGCGCGCCAAACTCATCCGCCTCCATCGATTTTGCGAAAAAAAAACAAACAGTCGGATGAATAAAGCCAATGATCCCGTCTGTGACGTAACTCCGTCATCCCACCAATCCCCGATATTTTCCCAGGGCAAACAAAGTTCCACTTTAGGTTTTTATTTGACGCGGTATTTATCCGCCGATAACAAGGAAGGGCAGGGGGGGGAGAAACTTTATTAAATTTTTCACATTATTTGATTAATGTTTCTGTGCGAACACTGACATAACTACATATATATCACACGAGCAATGATCGCATCATTGCTATGATTGCTACATGCATTAAGCACCATGCAAGACACCTCTTGGGGGTGTAGAAGTTAGTGCGTTTTCGCCAAAATGCATTTAAGCCGTATTACAGGGTACATATTATTGCACAAAGGAATGTATGAACTCTTTCAAGAGAAAAATTGTACCGTGCAAAGCGGCAAATTGTATGATTCCCGTAATGACTGCACGGGAATTAGAACCTGCTCTAACTCCATTCATTTTCGCGTACATTCTATGATACATACGTTTGTACGGTCGGATTCAAATGTATTGCAAAGAATCAAGCACTTACGCTTCTCAAGGAAATTGAGTTTCACCTACGGCGCTTTTATCCTTTCCTACGCAACGCTATCTATTCATCTCTTTATTTGCACGTATTCAAATGGTAATAGTTGACCAATTTCCTGTATTTTGCTAATTTGTTATTACACTTTCGTTTTGGTTTGGATTTACGATTTGAGCATGGATAATTGTTATTTATTAATCACAACTGTTATTCTAAATGATAAATTACGTAGTATTTGCCGTAGGTATATTGTATGCCAGAAACGATCTGTGTTTAATAATAAAGTTTGGTATTTCAATTTATCAATACGTCGCAGCATGTCATTGTTATTCGAGCTGATCATATCATGTAATAACAAGTTAGCACAAAACAAGCAATTGCTCAACTGTTACAATTTAAATACGGCTAAATAAACAGCTGAATAGATAGCGTTGCATAGCAAAGAATAACAGCGCCATAAGTGAAACTCGATTTCCTTGAGAAGCGTAGGTGGCGCCGCTCGATTCTTTGCAATACATTTGAATCCGACTGTACAATAAAATAAACCTGAGTAAAGCGGCCTTTACGCTATATCCTTCGACGTTTCTTTATATCCTTGAGGGAGACGACAAAAAGAAATTCCAATCTTTCGGTAACTTCAGCGTTTAACAGTTAAGAAGTTATAAACTGCACTAGAAACAATAAAAATTGTGCTGAATTGACGACCAGAGCTAAGGAAAGGGAAGCAGGTATATTTTAAAAAAGTATTCTAACAG
This sequence comes from Ceriagrion tenellum, assembly GCA_963169105.1. Taxonomy (NCBI): domain Eukaryota; kingdom Metazoa; phylum Arthropoda; class Insecta; order Odonata; family Coenagrionidae; genus Ceriagrion; species Ceriagrion tenellum. The sequence goes on along the minus strand of OY720643.1, from coordinate 32,778,905 downwards.
TTAAAGGTGGAATTTTTTTGGAAGTTTGAGAAACTCCTCCCGGTTTTATACATGATCAGCAGGATCTACGTGATCAGATCTACACCTCTCAGGGGCCTAACTACCTCTAATACATCTATTTTCGCCTCTGCATACGATATACCCTTTTTCAACCTATTCCTATAACCTGTTCGGGGAGGATTTTCAATTTTTGGAAAATATGCAAACATTCATTTTCTACATCGAGTGCTTATTCAGGAGATCGTAGAAATGTTTGTTGGCAAAAAAGATGTATTTTTAAGATTATAACTTCGATCTGGATTCGGGTGTGGAGAAGGATGAAGAGGGTGAGCTGGATGGCGAGAGGGACGAACGAGGAGGCTTAGGATATGGTCAGAGAGTAGAAGAAACTAGTGGCGGAGGTTCGGAGGAGGCAGGAGAGATGTATGGAGGACGTATTGAAAGGAGAGGGAATGCTGAAGAGGGTAATAGGGGGGAGAACGCTGGGGAAGAAGGGGAAGAGGAAGGAAAAGGACAGGAATTCTGGACGAAATACGAAGAGGAAGATGAAATGAGGGATTTTAGATGGAGGTGATTCCGGATAAGGAATATAAGGAAAACAGAGTGATACGCCAGAAATTAGGACGTTTGGAATGAGTATAGTGCAAAAATCCACAAATAAGCTCCTCAATAAATACTGTAACGAACGAATATTTTATGATAAGATATTTAATTTTTAGACAGCAAAGCAGACGAACTGCGAATGGATATTTCCATGGATAATCTGGCAATCACTTGTCTGAAAAGACAACACTAAAGTCAGACCCTGTATTAATACAGGCTAACACACGGACACCACGAGTTGACCAACGCTAATGAATCAAAGAAATTGTATTCAACTCCCGTGATTCATGTACGGTGAATCGTTAAGACCCAAGTTTGGTCGCAATAACAGTCGGCAGACCCGTTAGCAGAAAAATTAGTAAAACTTGAGAAATTGCCGTTAGGCCATGTCATACTAGATGAGGACTCACGACCTGAGGTCATACGAGAAAACGTAATAGCCGACAACTCGATGTGCAACTTTTTACGTCTCGTCAACTTTCGTAGCGATGCAACTCAGACAAAAACACACGTGTGTTCCTAGGATGAATAAGCGAGCGAAATTGTTTATCGACGGTCCGTTGGATTCATTGTTGCGTATGAGCAGGGAAATATCAATCGCGTAATAATTCCGACAACAATGGCTAATTTAAAGTACAAGTTCAGCCAACATAATAATGAGAGATAAACATTTCTGTATTATATCTCAAGGAATTGGTTCAACATACCTTGCAAAAACAATCAATAAATTTATAAATTCATTGTATGATTCAACAATTTATTGGATCTGATAAATGATTCTAGCTAATGAGCTCCATGAGCAAACAAGATGGCGGATTTGTCATAAATCGTTGAAAGTAGTTATTTCTTGATAAGAGGTTGAATTTCTTAATTTTTCCACGATTACCGAGTTTCAATAGTTTAGGCCTTATCTTTAAAAAAAATCTACAATGGTCAGGAATTAACAAAATCTTTGTAATTGGTACGGAGGACATTCAGGACATGACGACGCTAGCTGTAACGTTAGCGAAAGTGTTGTCCGTTAAAATGAAGCAACGCGGGAAAAACCCGAATGAACTGAACTCAAAATCTTTGTAAGTTTAATAAATAACCCAATATGTGTCCAATAGATTATCCACGTAAAACTTACAAAGTTTTTGTTAATCCCTGAACATAAATGAGTTAATTTATTGAAACTGACGACGTATTACATCCACAAAGAACAAAACATTTGGGTTAATACTGTGGCAAGATAGTGAACTGGCTTGGTTTTGGTATATGCTATTTGGAAATTAGCGGCGGAAGCAGTAGTTCGGGAAATAGAGAATATTGCAACGAGTGTGTGTATCTAATGTGTACCAAATAACTATACTGATTCCAAAGAAAACTTTTCGTGCAACCGGCATCAAATGATAAAGGAATACTACCCAAATATCAACCAGAAACCAGTTCGCCAGCTTCAAGCAATACAGCAAGGGTCTATTCTTGCGGCCACTTGGTCTTCAATATTTCGTATCGAGTAAAAACGGAGAAAATGGCTGCTCAACTCAGGAAAATAAAAAATAATTCATTTTTTTGCGAAAAATGATCCGCCTAATAGGGCCTACACGCGCATTATTTCCTCAAGTTTTATAATTAATGCAATGTAATCAAATTATTTTAATTTTGCATTTCTTAAGAGCAATCATCCACATGCATGTATTACCCTGCAAGCCACCTCTATAGTGTTTGGCAGGAGGTGATTTACCGCCAAAATGCTCCATAAGGTAATAATTTACTTTCATCAACATGCACTGCACTTTAAGTATCATCTCAGTACTACAGAAACTGTTGAATTGATCTAAATCACATCTATGTAAACGAGATACAAGAGTCAAGCAGGGAACATGCAAAACAAGATGTTAGTACCAAGTGGCAGATTGAGAAACAAGTATTAGGGAACAAATCAACTAATCAGCTAGACTAACAGTTGACAAACATACTTCAATGTCACATTTGCAGCCATTATTGTCTCTTTTTGATGACGGGAAAAAGATATTTTAAACCTGTCTGTTCCGCAGTTTATTTCCCTAATATTATTCTCATGATCTAATCTACCGCAGTATGTTGGAGTTCGTAAGATGTTAATAACTTCGTCAGAAAATAAATGTGTTTCGAATTTACATAAAAGATAGAGTTTAATTTTTAAACGACGATTTGAAGGCGATTCCCATTCCTGTTGTTGCAAGAGGTCAGTCAAACGAATCGATACTGCGACAATTCCGCCATTAATAACACCACACTACACCGTGCTCTAAATTCATGCATTAGGTTTATTTTTAAACTTCGCAGAGATGTCCACATGACCCCCTACTACAATGAACTTAGATGGCTCCATGTTAAAACCCGAAGGAAATATTTCCTCGGATTCTACTTGTATTGCTTATTTCAAGAAAAATCCCCTGAATATTTATTCGACATGTTTTCCGTGAAACCTTCCACTAGGGATATGTGCACTAGATGTGATCCTGAGTATCTTTACTTTCCTATTCACCGCACAACGAAGTTCCGAAATTCTTTCTTGGTCACTGCGTGTCATCTCTGGAACACCCTGCCCAAAAACATAAAAAAATTGTTCTTCTGTTGCTAGTTTTAAGATGAAATATTATAATATGTTACTTTCTGACCACTAAATGTTGTTATTATTTTGCATATTGTTGTAATTAATGTAAATCCAGAAATGTATGCAGATGAATTTGTTATATGATATGATTTCCAAAAAATTTTGCATTCAGCACTGTAAAAATGGTATTAATTCATACTTAATTTTTTCATTATGTTACTGTCCAAATTGTTGATTTTGCTCTTTATGTTGCTCAAAAAAAATGTAAATTGCTTTTGTTCTTAAGGGATATATCCCCAGGACAATTAATAAATTATTCATTCATTCATTAATACCAATGTTTTCGCCATGTTTACAGCACAATCGATCCTCTGAGCATGGCTGATTGGGCTTTTCAATGTTCCCGTACATGCGCATACACACCGTAGTTCCATCAAATTCGCATATTTGATCAATTTCCTTTGCAGTCGCGTTAGCATTTGATCGGATATTGCACAATTGCATTGCATTGCAATGATATTGCACGAGAAAAAGAACGTTTACCACCAATGAAGGAAAAATACAATGAAAAGCAAGATCACGTAAGTTGAGATCAGTCACAAACCCGGCTTCCATGCAGTGCTTTCCTTATTAGCGTCCGAATGCACCGAATGACTAAGCCATGAATATGCATTAAGGGTTGGTGCGGAGGCTTCCGCGTTTATTTGATGACCGTATTCTCTTCGGGATTTTGCCGCGTCGATCCATTTGGGGGGACAGCAGTTTCGCCTGCCTTCCAGCTGGCTTCGTCAGGTCAGCAAGAAAAGCGCATCAGCCATTCGCACTCTTTTCCACCGAGCACATGCCTCCATCTCTGACGCAGATTCACTCGCGAGAGAAAAACAACACCTCCTGACAACGCTGCAAACGAACGGCTACAGCCGAAAAATTATTTTTAAAAAAATATCACGCGATGAAAACGGCAAACGTAACGCTGCCATGCATACTTCTATGGATGAAAAACAGAAGGCTAAGGCCTACGCTATTTTAACTCACGTAGCCGGGACTTGGCAAAAAAATAGCAAGAGTCCTCGCCAAGCACGACGTCTTGACCAGATTCCGAAGCGACAGGAAGACCTCTGACCTCCTTCGAAATGAAAAAGATCGTCTCCCATCGGATATTTACGAAGGAGTCTACGAAATAACATGCAGCTGTGGAAAATCGTACATCGGGCAAACATCTAGATCCCTGAAATGCAGGTTGGAAGAACATCTAAGAGCAACCGAAAAGAAAAATGTTCGCCTTTCCGCAGTCGCAGAGCACGAATTTTCGGAACCTGGCCATGTTAATTAATTTTAACGGGTGTAAGATCATCGCCAGAGAAAATAAGTATTTCCCTCGACTAATAAGGGAAGCTATCGAAATAGCGAAGGACACAGAGAACTTTAATAGAGAAGACGGCTATCCGCTAGCTTCAACGTTTGAACGGCTCTTCCAACAATCGATTTCGAACTCCCATCCGGCCAATGAGCGCGCACCTGACGAAGCCAGCTGGAAGGCAAGCGAAACTGTTGTCCCCCAAAAATGGATCGACGCGGCAAAAACCCGAACAGAATACGGTCATGCATATGGATTGTTGACTCGTCGCCAAAAACCGTTGCCTAGAATTCCGCAAACAAACAACTTTGTAGATTTTGGCGCCGCCTAGTGATGAAAGACGGCGGTTCAAATGTAAATACAGTCGACAGATCGTAAATAAAAACGTCTTACCGGTTTTACTTACCGGTAATCATAATGCAGTGGATAAAAAATGTAGTACCAGACGCGGGATGTAATTAATATCGTCCGGTCTCCTATTTTGGGTCCTCGTGGACGCATACCCTGTTTTTGCAGCCTGGTACGAAGCAGGTTCTGTTTAAACATGGCATTCTAAATTCTTTAATTAAGCCGAACGGGCCTAATGCACTCAAATTACAATGAGAGTCGGGCAACCGTCGCACGTCTGCTCACGATGGAAGTTTCATATGCCTCTCACACACTTCCAGTGGTAAATATTTCCTCTCTAGCATTCACAAAGTAACTTTTAGGTCTCAAAATAGCCAGCTATTATTCACAGCATAAAATAGTTCATATCTCTTCGATCGTTATTGAATATCCACCATTATAACGTTAACAACAATTAACAACGGCCATTTACGAGTCGACTGAGAAGACTTTTTTCTAATTAGCGCCAAGGACTGGGTGAACTAAATGTGGAAATTCAGGCAACACGTTGCCTAGGCAACCATTCCAAACGTCTGAATCCATTATGTGTACTCATGGACTAAACAATAAAATGCTAAATTAATCAAAATTATAAATCAAATGATTAAATGTTGCATAGAACATATACTTAAATATTTTATCAAATTGTCTTTGATCAATGTCCTTTGAAGTCCCGATGGCATTTGATTGAATATTGTATACAACGTTTGAGGAAAATAAGATCAATTACCTCTTAAGAACGAAAAAATTTCTTTAAAAAGATTTCACAGGCCAACATGTGAAAAGTCGGCGCTGCCATCGACCATGTTCCATCTACATGTACATACAACGCGAGCCGCCGCATGTGGCAGGGAGTGGTAGGTCACCAGCCGTGTAAGGATGTAAAATATTTGGAGGTGAAATGGTGACATGTCCTATGATTAAAATGTCATTTTTCCCCCGTACTATAAGAGAGAACAATAGGCAGCGTAGCAAAGGGATAGGTAGGTGGAATATAGTTGGAGTAGTCTGTAGTGCATGATGCACGTAATAACAACCAATAATCCCTTCCTTATTATGTAGATACTAACCATCTAGCTCCATGTGACCCTATTATCTAGCATATCTCCCTTAAATATCCTACTTGCATGTCAATAGTGCATGTTTGGTGATCTTCACCCCCTGCCACACACCCTCGTGGTGGCTCGCAGGGTATCACGTAGATGTAGATGAAAAATACAATGCAAAACGAGATAATGAAAGTTGAGATATATTACAATCCTCCTTTCCAGTCAGTGTTTATCTTACTAGCGTCGGAATGCTACGAATGACTATGAAAATGTAATATTATATTAATCAAATTTATAATTCAATAATAAAATATTTTATTAAAAAAATGATTAAATATATTTGACGAATTTGGGCTCCCAGATTGGGCCAATTAACCAGGCCGGTTTTTAATGCTAAGACTTGAGGGTCTGGATAATTTCAGGATAACGGGTAAGGTATTAATTCCGGCCATGCGTTCGATCAAAATTATTTAACTCACTCGATAGAATTGAGACAAGCCCAGCCTTGTATTCACAATAAGCAGGTGTTGCGGAGGGCATCAGGAAGCACTTAGTACCCTAGGGACCAATTTTATTAGTTGCGTTTAGATGCGATCATGCATCAGCTACTCACAACTTCCGGTGGAGGATCTTGAATCCTCTTGAGTCCCCAAACGTCTATCATTAATTTTAATTGCTCATATCCATCAAGTAGAAACATCGGAGAGTTTCGGTCTGTGAATGCCTGGTGTTGAGTAACCAAGGCCCGATAATTACATGAGATGAAAATTCATGCCCTACCTGAAGATACTGCTTCAGTCATGATGATCCTTTTTTTAAGAAACGTCCGGAAATGAGGTAGCGACTCAGAAAATCATTTAATATACCAGGTGTGTATTCTGGAGAGGTTTCCTAGGCAACTTGGGGTCAAAATGGAGCAAAAAGAAGATGGGTGAAGGCACGGAGTAGGATATCCTACTCCGTGGGTGAAGGACTGCGAGCCAATGCTGTTGCAAGGTCGTTAGATATCTCGATTCTTCGCCTCTCGAGTAGCATATCGATGGTGCAACATATCGAATAAATCGACCCTGATGCTGTTGAAGCTGGTAGCGCCTCTATCCGCCAGCAAATAAAACTAACCCGCCCATTGGGGTATGCTAAGAAAATGCGTTAGACTTTACAAGATATCTGTCAAAGATTGTTCATTTTAGCACTATACTGCTTCAAAACAGGAATATCAGGGTATTTGTCTTTTGAGTCATTCCGCTGTAAAGTGATTTCATTTCTCCAGGATGTTAGCATTTGGCTTCAGACGTACTCAGTACAGGATATGATTTTACATTGCACTGCAATATCCACCTCAAGAAACTCTCATATCTGGTGAGAACAGTAGCGGGTGACTCATTTCAAGTGACAGCATTACATGCACGGTACTTTTAATGGTAACTTACCCCTTAAAGCCACTATGAGACACGAATGCAGAGGCCGCCTGGATAGCTTTATTGGCACGAGCACTCGGCGCGAAATCGAGGGATCTGGGTTCGATTCCAAATACAGGCGAGTGGTTTTTCCACTGCGAGTTTCACACTATTACATGAACTCTCTTAAAAAGACTTATAGTTGAATAAAAATATAATCGTCACGTAACGTCGGTGATGTCACGCGTAAGTCCAGCCAATAAGAGCGCGGATCCGGTAATCATATCATGTTTACACGTTTCGAGGCAACCTGTATATTCTACGGATCTACGTGTACAAACTACCCTGCGAGGCGCCGCATGGGAAGTGTGGCCCGGGGTGTCAGGAATCCAGCCGTGTAAAGATTCAAAGTTTTGGGTGGTGAAAACGGTGACGTGTATTATGGGAGTGTATTTAGAGGAGCTAAGATTTTACGTATGAAAAAGTTTCAGGCTTAACTTGGTGGAAATGCGATATATCCATGATAAAATATAACAACAATAGTAATATCCACACTTTAATGTACTACTTCAACACCGACCATGGTTTCGACATACTATGTCATTATGCTATGCAAACATACTATTAACCCCTTCGTACTACGACAGATTAGACCGCGCCAATAAAATTAGAGAGCTAGAATGTTGAACCGATAGGTATAAAATGTCATTTTTTCCGCGTACCATTTGGGACCATAACAGCTGTGATCGTCGTCATGAATAGTTCGAGTATTGACAATAGGCAGGCAGTAAATCTTTCTCATTATATTCTCGACTCTCTTATTTATGCATTATGTAAATATTGATGTTCTTATTTATGCATGATATTTTGAATCTGTAGTAGTAGTCTTTGTATCCCTTGCATGTTGGAACGATTGACGATAGAATGTTTCTTGGTTATTAGATTTGTAATTGGCGCTTTGCATGTGTGGTACGCGGGTTTCAGTGTAATTTCGGTGTTCTACCGTATCATTCATGCATGCCTGGTGTGGAAGCACCCCCTGCCACACACCCTTTGGGTGGCTTGCAGGGTATGACGTAGATGTAGATGATGTTGATGTATGTCATACTATGTCATGGACAAAAGTGGAGTGAATAAATTAAAGTGCGAGGACTGTGGTATTTGCTATGTTGGACAGTCTGGTAGAAGTTTTAAAATCAGAGTGAAGGGACATAGAAGAAGTTTTATACTACATAATGATGGAAAATCTTGTTTTGCGAATCATTTATGCCGGTGTAATCATTTTAGCAACTTTGACACAGATATTTTGTAATGACTAAGGGCTTAAATTGGATTTTATGGAAAAATTTGAAATTGTCAATAGCCCGGATGAAATTTGCAACGATGTTTTATTTTGTTCTGACTCACCTTTGTTAAAGCTAAGCGTCCCTATAATTAAACCCTGACCTTCACCCACAACCCACTTTGTCTCCGTTTAACGTCATCGGCCCCATATCACTTTAGATTAGGATTCGTAAAAAGGGTTCTAGGCAAAAGTGATGAGAGTACGTGAAAGAAGCTATTTTATACTTGTCAGGCCTCATTTAGAATATGCCGCTAGTATATGGAATCCCTACGAGGAAGGTATGATTAAAGAATTAGAGCGCGTGCAAAGGAGATCTGCTAGGTTTGTTAAAGGCCGTTATGATAATTGTATTAGTGTTACGAGGTTAATAGAAGAACTAGGATGGGAATTACTATCAGAACGCAGGTTAAAATTTAGGTTAAACCTTTTAAGTAAATTCGAAAACGTTTTGTTCCCAGATGACATTAAGATATATATTAAGAATCCCTGCGTATTATGCTAGGTTTGATCATATTAACAAGATTAGAGAGATAGATTGTCGTACCGATAATTTAAAATGTCATTTTTCCCTCGTACTATAAGAGAGAACAATAGGCAGCGTAGCAAAGGGATAGGTAGGTGAAATATAGTTAGAGTAGTCTGTAGTGCATGGTGCATGTAATAACAACCAATAATCCATTTCACATTATGTAGATACTAACCATCTAGCAGCATGTGTCCATATTATCTAGCATGTCTCCATTAAATATACTACTTGCATGTCAACGGTTAATTTTTGGCGATCTTCACCCCCTGCCACACACCCTCGTGGTGGCTCGCAGGGTATCACGTAGATGTAGATCACGAAATATCCTAGTTGCATGTCAACAGTGCATGTTTGATGATCTTCACCCCCTGCCACACACCCTCGTGGTGGCTCGCAGGGTATCACGTAGATGTAGATATGTTCACCCAAATTGTTCCTCCCCCACCCACTTTACCCTCCTTCCCCTCCCCCCCCCTCGCCTCTTCCATAAACCCCCTCCTCTTACCTTGGCTCTGGTATAAATACATGTGAGAGTGTCTGTCCCATCACCTTGATAATGACATAGTATGTCGAAACGATGGTCGGTGTTGAAGTAGTACATTAAAGTGTGGATATTACTATTGTTATTATATTTTATCATGGAGCTAAGTTTTTATTGTGGTCGCTTATTTTGCGCGAAAAGAACGATTTTTTGTACCCATCTGTTCGGCAATGTATCTCTCTTATCGTTATCCCTTCTGTCTGATCTAAAGACGCAGTGTGGCGTCATGAAAATATTCCCTGTGTCGCTCAGAAACACACCAGTTCTGGAGCAGTAACAGAGGACGCCTGGTTTGCTAAATTGGTTAAGAGTTCTTGGAGCGACATTGAGGGATCTAGATTCGATTTCCAGTCCAGGTGAATAATTTTTTCGCCGTAAATTTCATACAGTTAAGGAGGACGGGAATAGGCTGCAGGCATTTTGAGATGTGGGTGTGGAGATGAATGGAGAAGGTGAGGTGGACGGAAGGGAAAGACTAACGAGGTAGTGCTCGAGACGGCGGACGAAGTAAGGAAAATTCCGGATGAAATCCGGGATAGGCATGGTAGAAAGCTAGAGGATGTCATTAGGAGCGAAGGATTGATCAAGAGTGTGTTTGAGGGAAGGAGGTTGGGCAAGCGGGGAAGGAGAAGAAAGAGAATAGGTCTCATGGACGGGATCTCACATCTACATCTACGTAATACCCTGCGAGCCACCACGAGGGTGTGTGGCAGGGGGTGAAGATCACCAAACATGCACTATTGACATGCAACTAGGATATTTAATGATGGCATGCTAGATAATAGGGTCACATGGTTAGTATCTACACAATAAGAAAGGGATTAATGGTTGTTATTACATGCATCATGCACTACAGACTATGAAGGATGGTAGATAGGATGAAGAAGGGTAGATACTATGCTGAGGCGAAAAAGGATACTCTAAAGTGAGATAGGCACCTGAAAAAGTAGAAAATGGGAGGAGATTCTCTGACATTCAATAAAACCTACCTTAACCGGATGAATAAAGGAGATCTGCTAGGTCTGCAAGGAGATCTGCAAGGAGATCTGCTAGGTTTGTTAAAGGCCGTTATGATAATTGTATTAGTGTTACGAGGTTAATAGAAGAACTAGATTGGGAATTACTATCAGAAAGCAGGTTAAAATTTAGGTTAAACCTTTTAAGTAAATTCGAAACAGAGTTGTTCACAGATGACGTTAGATATATATTGAGATCCCCTGCGTATTATGCTAGGTTTGATCATATTAACAAGATTAGAGTGATAGACTGTCGTACCGATAGATTTACAATGTCATTTTTCCCTCGTACTATAAGAGAGAACAATAGGCAGCGTAGCAAAGGGATAGGTAGGTGAAATATAGTTAGAGTAGTCTGTAGTGCATGATGCATTTAATAACAACCAATAATCCATTTCACATTATGTAGATACTAACCATCTAGCTGCATGTGACCATATTATCTATCATGTCTCCATTAAATATCCTAGTTGCATGTCAACAGTGCATGTTTGGTGATCTTCACCCCCTGCCACACACCCTCGTGGTGGCTCGCAGGGTATCACGTAGATGTAGATGAATAGTTAGAAAAAATAATTCTTACGTCATATCCGTCACATCTTGTTTAGTGAGTTCCGTCACGTTTGTTCAGATAGCTCTCTTAGAAAGACTAAAAGCTGAATAAAAATAAAATAGTCACACTACGCCAGTAAAACCATGCGAGAGGCTACCCAATAAGCATCCCGTGTCGTGAATTTGCATCACGTTCACATGTTTTAAAGGCAACCTGTATATGCTGGTCGGATCTCGCAAGACGGCAACCTTTCGGCACTGAACAACCGGGCACCCTCTTCTTCTCCGCGGAGTTTTGACGTCGGCCGGTTGGTAACCCGGGACGACCAATTGGGAAAGAAGAAAGGGGAGTTTGATGACGAAGTAGAGAGGGGCGGGTCTCGAGGGGGGAGGGGGTGGGAAGAGTTGTCGGGAAGGAGGGAGGGCGAGAGGGTAGGTATTTGCCGCGTCGAGGGTCGGAAGAGATGGGGTTATATATTGCACGATTCTCGGGGAAAAGGGCAAGGAAAGGTTAGGGGAGGATGAGGCGAGACACACAAGAGAAGGGAAGGAGAGAAGGCTCTTTCCTCGCGTTAAGTACGTGAGCCCGTGAGAGGAGAGGAGGATTGCCGGGACGCCGTGCGTTTTTGTTAAGGGAAGAGAAGAGGAGTGTGTTTTCCTTTCGCCCCTCTGAAGGCTGGTACACCAAGGGAAACGGAAGAAAAAGGAGGCGTTTCCAGGAAGTTCGAAATCGAGGGCTATGGTCGACAAATTGCACATGGAACTTAGTGAGGAATAATAGAAAGGAGACTTCAAAGTGATGTTTTGAAGCGTTAACTTCGTGGAATAACTTCATGGTTATACATTGAAACACCTTGGTTGGTTGCTCGAAAGGACATTGAAAATATCTTGTATGATGATCAAGATGTATATACGCTCGTAGCAGTTTTTAAGCGCTAAGCGCGCTGCTTTCCTTTGTAATTTATTATTTTTTTGGCTAAATCTTTATGACAAGGGTCCCAAATGCTCGCGGTGTATTCGAGGTGTGGCCTAACCAGAGCGAGGCAGCATCTCCCTATTAATTTTTCATCCGAGGACCTTCCTATTATACGTTTAACAAAACCTACTCTCTTTAATACTGTGCCACACATGTTTTGCATGCGTAATACCCACAGTATATGTGTTTTGTACGTGCAATCCCCACATAAAAAACGAAAAAAAACTTTACTTGGACGTGAAATAGTAACACACCTTGTACATTCCACACTATTTAATTTTTTTTTGCCTTTTTTTCTCCAACCAAGGTTTCGACAACCACGGTTGACAACCGAAGATATTGTCCAAACCATGATCCGTGAACGATGAAAATAAAAGCGCGTGGAATGTATGTACTAAGGGAGTTCTCATTTCATGTGTCGCATTCCCACAAAGTAAAGCTTAAAACTTAACTTGTATTATCTTAGACGATCTGGTGATGACGTCCAAGTCTGCTATTGTCTAGGTTTACGGTTTATTTAGGGAAAGATGTGCTGAGGTCAACTTGGTGAAGTTTTTTGGTGACGGAGAAAAGGTATCGCTACCAGTAGGAAGTGACTTTTTTAGGGAGGAGAGACGGAAGAAGAGTGAACGTTTGATTAGTGATAATATGGGAATTGGGACGTGTATTAATAAGTAAGCACCGGTAGTAGTAAACAAACTACTGCCGCAGACTTAATTATAGGGACGGAGAGTTGGTTGTGTAACGAAATCGCAGATAATGAAGTATTCCCGAAAGATTTCACAGTTTATAGAAAAGATAGAGTCTAAAGAACCGGGGGAGGAGTTTTTATTGCAGTGAAGGATTGTTATATTAGTAGGAGGAGTCATTTTCCGACGACCAGGTAGAAAGCTTATGGTGCTCCATTCAAAATCCTAAAGCAAAAACGATCTATGTGTGCGCATATTATAGACCACCAGATACCCATGTAAGCTCAATATTAGGACTAGAAAGTCAACTCAGTAAGTTAACCACTCAAAAAAACGACTGTCATATCATAATCGGTGGGGATTTCAATCTTCCGTCCATAGACTGGGACACGTTCAGTTATATCACTGGGGGGAAAGACAAAGACCCTTGTGAGTCACTTCTGTATACATTCACATCTCACTCACTGCATCAATTAGTCACTGCTCCAACTAGAGGGAAAAATACACTTGATCTTTTAGCGACAAATATTCCACACATGGTTGTAAACATAGGTACGGATAAGGGAATAAGCGACCACAAGATAGTTAAAGCTAATTTTTCCGTGAGCATGATCAAGAAACATAATCCACAAAGAAAAATCTACTTGTTTAATAAAGCTGACTACGAAGTATGAAACGAGAGTTGCAAAAGTCATTTAATAATTAAAAAAAAATAAGTATCAACAGTAATACTGAGGTTTTGTGGAATAATTTCCTCAACGTTACACGATCAGTAGTTAGCAAATACATACCAAGTAAATGGAAAAGAGCCAATGCAGAGCCTAGGTGGTAAAACACGGAGGTTAGAAAAACATTAAAGCACCAGAGAACATGTCATGCAAGGTTAAAAAGGGCAAAAATTAACAAATCCTCAGAAGAACTATACACAGTCAGCGAAAATTACAAAATATCTAAACTCTTAGCAAAAAAACGTGCCGAAGGGCGTAAGCTGATTTCAAAAGTAAATTACTGGGAGAACAATTGAACGATAATCCCAAGGCATTTTGGTCGTATGTTAGGGACACTCAAGGAAATAAATCAACAGTACACACGCTTAAGAATATCAAAGGGGAAAAGCTAACCAACAGTCTACAAAAAGCCAATTCGTTAAACTCATTCTTCAAAAGCATTTTCAATACAATTGTACACCACATCTTTTCGATCCGCAGCCAGTTCGTTCCCAAACATGTATGCCTGAAATTATTATAAATTGTCGCGGCAAAGAACATCAGCTAAAAAATATCAACCCCAACAAATCTCCCGGTCCAGATCAAATACCTTCTCGCGAATATAAAACATTGGCATCAGACATAGCGCCTTACTTAGAATTAATATTTACCAAATCTTTAGTAGATCACGTAGTGCCTAAGGACTGGAGAGTAGCAAATGTCACACCTATATTCAAAAGCGACGACAGGGAAGACACTAGTAACTATAGGCCTATTTCTCTCACATCCACTTCCTGTATGGTATTTGAACACATACTCGTAAGCTCCATTATGAGTCACTTAGATAGGGAGGAATTATTAATAAATAACCAACACGGATTTCGAAAGGGTAGATCTTGCGAAACCCAATTGGCCCTCTTCGTTCATGACATCTTGCTCTCGAGTGAAAATAATGTTAAAGTTGACGCGATATCCCTCGATTTTAAGAAAACTTTCGATAAGGTACCTCACGTTAAGTTACTCTCAAAACTAGAAGCATATGGAATAGATAAAAACATTATTAGTTGGATTAATCAATTCTTACATGGGCGGGAACAAAGGGTTGCCATAGACGGTATCATGTCAAACACAGCGTTACATCGGGTGTTCCTCAGGGAAGTGTCATTGGTCCACTTTTATTTCTCTTGTACATAAATGATATTAGCAACGCCGTTAAAAGTAAGCTTAGACTCTTCGCAGACGACGCGGTTGTGTATAGGGATATAAACAATTCCGAAGATAGCGATTCGTTAACAATCGACCTACTTGCTATTCATGCTTGGTGCGAAAAGCGGCAGATGGAACTTAACATAAAAAAGTGCGTAGCAGTCAGCTTTTGGAAAAAGAAAAATAGGCCAGGTAGGGCTTACAGAAAAAATAATACGAAAATTATTCACGCCGAGTCTGTTAAGTACTTAGGGGTCACAATTACTCACGACTTATCTTGGGGAAAACATATTCGGGAAATATGCGGTCAAGCATATAGGAAGCTAGGCTTTATCAAGAGAGTACTCGGAAAATGTGATGAGAAAGTGAAAGAACGTTGTTATTTATCAATCGTTAGGCCTCATCTGGAATATGCTGCCAGTGTATGGGATCCATACGAAACGGGGTTGATATCAGAGTTAGATCGCGTACAGTGAAGAGTTCGGTTTGTGAAACGATGCTACGATAAGTTGGCTAGTGTGTCTGGACTGTTAGAAGAATTAGGATGGGAATCGCTATGACAGCTTAGATTAAATTATAGGCTTAACCTCCTAACTAAATTTCAGGAAAACCATTTCTCTGACGACGTAAAAAACATACTATTGACCCCCTCGTACTACGGCAGATTAGATCGCGCCAATAAAATTAGAGAGCTAGATTGTAGAACCGATAGGTATAAAATGTCATTTTTTCCGCGTACATTCGGGACCATAACAGCTGTGATCGTCGTCATGAATAGTTCGAATTGTGACAATAGGCAGGCAGTAAATCTTTCTCATTATATTCTCTACTCTCTTATTTATGCATGATGTAAATATTGATGTTCTTATTTATGCATGATATTTTGAATCTGTAGTAGTAGTCTTTGTATCCCTTGCATGTTGGAACGATCGACGATAGAATGCTTGTTGGTTATTAGATTTTTAATTGGCGCTTTGCATGTGTGGTACGCGGCTTTGAATGTAATTTCGGTGTTCTACCGTATCATTCATGCATGCCTGGCGTGGAAGCACCCCCTGCCACACACCCTTTGGGTGGCTTGCAGGGTATGACGTAGATGTAGATGTAAAAGCGACTCTCCACGGCGATAAAATCCTCTAGAGCAGGCTAAATGCGAAAGTTCCCTAGCGTATTTTATGATAAAGATAAAAATGATTTCAAATGTTAGTTTAGCACACACATTCATTGCATCGAAACATTTTAAACCATTTTTTGCCAGAAGCCTAAACCGCAGATATCGATAACATTCTCCTGGTCCGTACAGAATGTACAAAGTCTGTCCGATCATAACATACATACGCCCCAATTTTCTCGATCGACATTTTAGCTGTCCATCCATAAAATGGCTGCAAACATATTAATCAACACTGAGGCTAACTCTCTCAATTTTAACTGTGGATTCGATGAAAAGAACAAATGCATGCCGATTTATGGAAGCCATGGTTCCGATACCTGCACCATACCTGGGCACAATTGATGTTCTTTGACGGCAGGTGGGTTAGGAGCTGTATTAACCGGAAAGTTGGCTTACCTGAAAAGAGAATAAAAAATTATTAGGATTTCCATCAACATAATATCAATGGGTGAGAGGCAGGGGGTGAGTGATCACCAACGTGCACAAAACGATACCATAATTAAGTCAACCCAAGAGCGGTTATTGATGCATTGGCAAATTCGTTGTGGACGAACCCGAATGGACGAATCTGCGGATGTAAAGCAAGAATACCAACCATCTGTTTGAAATTTAAGTAAAATAACTCTTAAAACATATATTGGCCACTGAAAGCCATGGATTCTTCGGGATTTTACCATAGTTTTTAACGGCAATGTGGATAGTTATTAATTCTAGTATGTAAAAATTATATACACGGAGAATTCATCCACATCTACGTCATACCCTGCAAGCCACCCAAAGGGTGTGTGGCAGGGGGTGCTTCCACACCAGGCATGCATCAAAAATACGACAGAACAACGAAACTACATTGGAACCAGCGTACCACACATGCAACGCGCCCATTAAAATCTACTAACCACGAAACATTCCATCGTCAATCGTTCCAACATGCAAGGGATACAAAGACTACTACTACATACTCAAAATATCATGCATAAATAAGAGCATCAATATTTACATCATGCATAAATAAGAACGTAAAATATATAACGAAAATGATCTACAATCTAGCTAATGTCACTATTTGCACTATTCATGTCGACGATCAAAGCTGATATGGTCCCGAATGGTACGCGGATGAAGTGATATTTTATACCTTTTGGTTCCGCAATCCATCTCTCTAATTTTATAGGCGCGATCTAATCTGCCGTAGTACGAGGGGGTTAATAGTACGTATGATTATGAAGAGCGGAAAATTTCATTAAGAACACAACTTTTGAGGTTAGCAAGGGATAATCAATAACTTCTGCCTTGCCATTGACTCAGAAAATTAATGCAGTGTGAACGCTTCTATACTGTACCGGTTACTCAACATTTCTACATCTACGTAATACCCTGCGAGCCACCACGAGGGTGTGTGGCAGGGGGTGAAGATCACCAAACATGCACTATTGACATGCGACTAGGATATTTAACGGGGACATGCTGGATAATAGGATCACATGTAGCTAGATGGTTAGTATCTACATAATAAGGAAGGGATTATTGCTTTTATTACATGAGTCATGCACTACAGACTACTCTAACTATATTTCACCTACCTATTTCTTTGCTACGCTGCCTATTGTTCTCTCTTATAGTACATTCTAAATCTATCGGTACGACAATCTATCTCTCTAATCTTGTTAGTATGATCAAACCTAGCATAATACGCAGGGGTTCTTAATATATATCTAACGTCATCTGTGAACAAAACGGTTTCGAATTTACCTATAAGGTTTAACCTAAATTTTAACCTGCGTTCTGATAGTAATTCCCATCCTAGTTCTTCTATTAAATTCGTAACACTTATACAATTATCATAACGGCCTTTTAAGAAATCTAGCGGATCTCCTTTGCACAAGCTCTAATTCTCTTATCAAACCTTCCTCGTACAGATCCCATATACTAGCGGCATATTCTAAATGAGGCCTGACAAGTGTAAAATAGCTTCTTTCTCGTAATCTCTCATCGCATTTGCCTATAAACATTTTTACGAATCCTAATCTACGGTTTGCTACACTAGTAATTTCCCTCATGTGTTTCCCCCATAACATGTCTTCAGTGATGGTCTTCATTAACTTGCACCGTGCACTTGTGCCCAAAATTCATTTAAGGAAGAGAATGTCTGCTGATTTATAGAAAGTAATCGATGGAAAAAAACAGTAAAATTACAAATTAAGCGCGTCAGGCGGCAAGCGCTCAAGGATAATCGGGGTGAACAAATATGGTGGACAGGCCACGCCCACTTTAGAGCTTTTAGCATTGGCCACCCCCTCCATATACTTCAATGGTTTATGCGAAAGGCAGTTTGAGCGAAATTCTATTTCACAGAGGAATCAATGAATTTGGTTTAATTTTAAAGAGGAGAATCGGTCTTATAAAAATAACAAACTCCAAACCTTTTTTAAAGATCAGAGAGCTTATTTTTTTTTTTTAATGTGGAATAGCTAACACCCAGATCTCGTCCAAAAATTAAATGTGCAGTTCGCATGTTTTCCCAACTCTTGTTGAAAATAAATCACATTGTCGCCGCAGCAATTTTTCAGAATAGCAATAAACTTCCGTTGCGAAGCAATTTTAAGCGCACCGCGTTAAAGAAATGAGTCAAGTTGAAGTCTTAAAGAGATATTTTTTTATTCGATTATTTAGGATTTCAGCCGTATAAGCTCCACGGAAGGACTTCATTAAAAAAATTGAGGGAGATATGAAACACGTAGTCTCGTAAAAAAAACTAAAAGCGTTTTGTTCGCATGTTTTCTCTATTATTTTTTAAAACAAATCACATTGCCGCCACAGTCACTTTTCAGAATTGCAATAAACTTCCATTGCGAAGCAGTTTAAAACGTACCGCGTGACGAAAATGAGTCGAGTCAAAGACTCATATCGGTATTTTATATTTGAGTATTTATAGTTTCATTCATATAAAAGATTATTATTGCACTACTAGTAATTCAATATTTAATTCATGATTCTTACATCTGCAGTAATTAAAGCGTATAATTCTAATATGGTCTCCATTATGACTAGGGAATTATCTCGCTCAAAATACCTTAAATAAGGGTCATATTCGTGGATCATTCGGTCACGTGATACCCCCTATACAAACAGCAGGGGGCGAGTTCAACAATTGGCTACATTTCTATCAACTGCGGTATAATCCAGGACGCACTCTTAAAAACCTTCACGTTTGTCCCACTCGCTACCAAGCTTGCCCTTTCCCATCATATTTACAACCATAGTTCAAAAGATTACAAAAGTCTACAGTAATCACCATCTCCTTCTCAGAATGACAAACCCTGACCCTTCATGACTCCGTCCGTAAGGCCGTCCGCTTCGTTCCTAAACCCCTTGTAAGAGCTGAGCGTCAAAACCTTTCTCCACCGCCTTACAGCTTTTCCAGTAATAGAAGCGGACCATTCCAACCGTACAACGACCTCTCGTCGTGTCGCCCTGGTGAAGGGATAGTCTTCGCAAAGGCGGTCGGTCGAAAATTTTTCCACCAAAAGTTTCGGGGAAAACAGAAAGGCATGCGTAGACGTATGTGCGCTCCCGAGGGAGAGAGGTCTTTCACGAAGGGGAAGAATTTAGGCGTGGGAATCGGGCCAGAGGGTTGATTTTGTTTGGGTAACAAACTAGCGACTAACGCCTATGCTGATGTTTGCCGCATGTTTTCCGCGGACCGACGCCAAAACACATTCATTTCACAGAAAACTTCCTGTAACAGTACAGTTATGATAGTAAATACGGCTAGGTGGTCAGGTTGGGAGAAGAGGTGAAGGGGGCACACATTCGATCTCCGCTTGCATAAATGGTTATTCAGGAAGGACCCTAATTTATTTCATACGACAGGGGAGGTGATTTTAAGGAAGACCTATATTTCAGTCATGCCCGATAAACTACCTTCATCTTAACACGCATTATTCGATGTTCCGCCCCTTAATCCACATTTGAATTTATTTCGGAGAAGTTTTATTCATCTTGTCCCGAAAATCTTTCATCTACTTCCAATGGCAGTTACAATAAGAAAACAAATCTAATATTTATTTAAAGCAAGTTAAAAAAAATGGCCATCTGAACATGATGATGTTGAAACACTGTTTGAAAATTTTCATGAAATTGTTTGTTTGAAAGGAAATTGTTAAAATTTGTGTACATTGTGTATGGGTATAAAACGGTAATATTTTGTTATGTTCCTTAGAATGAATCCCAAAAATTATTTCGTTAAATTGGAATGTTGTTTGCATTAAAGAAGTAGGAAATGAATTATTCTATTACAAAATTATAACTTAAGATGATTTCAACATTTCTCGGGTTGCATCCGCTTCAGTTGTCATTCAGCACAACAGTTTGGCCAGCTATCCTGCTGGCGTCCTCAGGTGAAGGACGGCACCTTCAGCTGCCGGCTTCCTTCACCTGAGGACGCAAGCAGGATAGCTGGCCAAACTGTTGAGCTGAATGACAACTGACGCGGATGCAACCCAAGAAATGTTGAAATCATTTTATCAATGCCGCGGAAACCTGCGAGCTAATATAACTTAAGATTTTCACTATCGAATGATGTAAAAATATCACTTAACTTAAAAGGTGATCAATCATTTAAGGATTATACAGTGGTTTAAAAATGATGAATTTTTAACGCAGAAATATATGGTCTCAATGGCAGTGCGAAAGGCATCTCTTAACGTAACTCTTTTATCTAAATTATCGCCCGAATTATATTGCTAAAAAAGTTGTTAAACTGCTGCAGTCAGCCAGGCTAGGAATGAGTTAGTTGCTCCAGTAATGGACGCGTATGAAAGAATGGAGCCACTTTAATTTGGCCAAGTCAGGAGAATGTAAGATACACAGAATAATTTAGAAATAGTGAAGAAGGGTTATGGAGAATCCAATGTGGAGACATACATATGACTTGCAGGGGAATGGTTTAACCTGGAAAGGACGTAGATTGATTGGAAACTTGTATAAAAGGCAGAAAGTGGGTATGAGATTTGGATACAAAATAAGAACAGAATTGTTTGATATTTGAAGGGGAGTGAGGCAGGGATGTGGTCTCTCCCCCACCCTTTTTAATACATCCGTCGAAGTTATGGTACGGATATGTTGGATGAATGATAAAGGGGTTGCAATCGGAGGAAGGAAGATTGTGTGCATCAGGTTTGCGGACGACATGATATTGTTCGCGGAAAGTGAGGAAGAACTGAAGACCATGCTAGAACACCTCAATAACATGAAAGAAGAATATGCACTATGTCATACCCTGCAAGCCACCCAAAGGGTGTGTGGCAGGGGGTGCTTCCACACAGGGCATGCATGAATGATACGGTAGAACACCGAAATTACATTGAAACCCGCGTACCACACATGCAAAGCGCCAATTAAAAATCTAATAACCAAGAAACATTCTATCGTCAATCGTTCTAACATGCAAGGGATACAAAGACTACTACTGCATACTCAACATATCATGCATAAATAAGAACATCAATACTTACATCATGCATAAATAAGAAGGTAGAGAATGTAAAGAGAAAGATTTGCTGCCTGCCTATTGTCACAATTCGGACTAAAGTATACAAAAACTGACCTAAAAATATAAGTATCTAGGGACGGAAATTACACAGGACTGTAAATGTGACTTGGAGATTAAAGGTAGAGTTTCAATGGCCAGAGACGCTTTTATCAAAAAGAAAAAGTTGTTGTGTAGAGAAATGGAAGCTAAAAAGCACAATGCTTAGGAAAAGGTTGGCAAAGTGTTATGTTTGGAGCGTCTTACTCTATGGTTGTGAGACAAGGACGGCTTTGAAAAAGGATATAAAACGGATTGAGGCATTGGAGATGTGGATATGGAGAAGAATGTTGAACATTAGTTGGGCATACAGAGTGAGAAATGAGTGGGTATTGACCAGAGTGGGGGAAGATAGAGGACTCACATAGACAATTAAAGCAAGGGAGCAAAACTGGGTGGGTCATATATTAAGAAGAGATTGTGAGACGAACGTCGCGGAAAATCGAATTGACACAGTGGGAAAGGAGTCTAAATGACTAATACGGAATGATTTTCAACAGTCACACTATATATAATATACTAAATTACAATTATGATTACACGACAATGAGGCCCGCAGGCTAGCTGCCGAAACTTGACGAACGATGCCTGCTGACGAGGTACACACTTCGGTGGCTGGCAGAGGAGAGGGCCACTGCGATGAAACGTCCGGTCGGCGCAGTCAAAAGGAGGGGACGTAGCTCTGGATCAGTGGAGAAGGGGGAAGTAGGGGAACTGTTCGTCCAGCCATTGGTTGAGACGGCGGCGTAGAGGAGCACCATTGCCACAAAGTTCCGAAAAGAGGACGCCAGACGCGAATTCACTATAAAAGTAGGGCACCTTGTTCTTGTCGCGCAATATCGCCGACAACGCGCAGTATCGCCGACAGTGCGCACTTTGAAATCTCCCTACAGTACTTAGAACATCTCGCGTTATGTCCGGCTCGCGACGATGTCCGCGAGCGAAAATGTCCGCGGCAAAATTATGGCCAAATTTGAGCCGAAAATTCGGCATAATTCTTTGATGAAGGAGGTATAAGTAGGCGTGGTGGAAGGAAAGGGTAAACGACGAAGAATAAGAAAGAAAATGACGGATGATTTAGAGGAGGAGACAGGCTACGAGGTGATGAAGAGGAAGTCACAAGACTGAGTTATCTGGAGGAGAGGCTACTGGGGACCTGCTAAACAGCAGTCTACCAACGATGATGACATATGACTGAAGTCCGTCCAACGTAATATTTTTAGTATTCCACCGGTAAAGTTAAGTTTCACTGAATGTCAGAGAATCTCCTCCGGGTTTTCTACACCTTCAGGGGCCTAACTCGCTCTAGTATTTCTTTTTTCGCCTCAGCATACGATCTACCCTTCCCGTTCATCCCGTCAACAAAACCTATTCTCTTTCTTCCCCCTCCCCGCTTGCCCATCCTTCCCTCTGTCACGTTCTTGAGCAACCCATTGCCCCTTATCACTTCCTCCAGCCACCTGCCATGCCCATCCCGGCTTTTACTTACAAGTTTCTTTTCCTCGCCGACCATCTCAAGCACTTCCTCATTTGTTAAAGGCCGTTATGATAATTGTATAAGTGTAACAAATTTAGCACAAGAACTAGGATGGAAATTACTATCGGAACGCAGGTTAAAATTTAGGTTAAACCTTTTAAGGAAATTCGAAACCGTTTTGTTCACAGATGACGTTAGATATATATATATATATATATATATATATATATATATATATACATAGAACCCCTGCGTATTATACTAGGTTTGATCAGATTAACAAGATTAGAGATATAGATTGTCGTACCGATAGATTTAAAATGTCATATTTCCCGCGTACCATAAGAGAGAACAATAGGCAGCGTAGCAAAGGGATAGGTAGGTGAAATATAGTTAGAGTAGTCTGTAGTGCATGATGCATTTAATAACAACCAATTATCCCTTTCTTATTACGTAGATACTAACCACCTAGCTGCATGTGACCCTGTTATCTAGCATGTCTCCATAAAATATCCTAGTTGCATGGCAATAGTGCATGTTTGGTGATCTTCACCCCCTGCCACACTCTCTCGTGGTGGCTCGCAGGGTATTACGTAGATGTAGATTTGTCTTCCTCTCCGTCCACCTCACCTTTCCCAAACCCACATCTCAAATGCCTGCCGCCCTTTTCCCGGGTTCCTTTCTGAGGTTCAACGTTTCAACTCCAGACAACGCTACGCTCTCTATCAAGCTCTAACCGATGTTGAAAATATATAATAATCTTCCATCAATAATAACTTTCTCGACCATTTATAATATACATAGATATATCTACATATACAACAGAAATATTCTAGAATTGTGGTCAATTGCCTATTCCTCTCAATTTTGTAATTTATATGAGTAGAATTGCGATATTTCTTAATTTATTGACATACTTTTTTTCCATTTTGTAATTTTTTGTGCCATTTTGTCATTGAAAATTTGTAAATGGTTTATTCATGTAAATTTAATTGCTGGCAACCGGAATGGTTTGCATGTTTCTGAACAACTTAGATTTGTCGTTCACGTTGTGGTTGTTGCTATGTTACTAAACTCAATGGTAGATTAATTCTTCATACCACAACTTTTGTTGTCATATCTCTGTAAATGCCAGTTTGTAAATACATATTCTTTTTCTTATTGCTGAGACCTGATGATCCCAAAACATTAGGTGAAACGTTGGATATGAGAAAAACAAGTAAGTACGTACATAAGTGACCACAATTCGAGAATCGCGTGGCAATGCATAATAATTTCGCTGAGATAGAAAGGAAAAGTAGACAATTTTTTAACGACCGCACGATTAAAAAAAACGGCCCTCATAACGGATAATAATCCGGTCACGTGACCCCCTTCCCCAAACGACATTGGATGTGCTTGCAGAAACGGCTGAATTTATAAATGTCGACTGCGCTTACTATCTCGGACGCCTCCTCTCCCGCTCCCCCCCGTTAAATTACGAAAACCTCGCTCGTCAATCAGAAAAATGTGCGTTTGACACGCCATCAGGTGTGTTTTTCGCGTAGGATGACCTGGAGAAGGCGGAGGAGAGAGGGAGGAAAAAAGTTATGCCTCGCTCCGAAGAGTGGAGCGGAATGAGAAACATCGCTTGAACCAACTGCGGGGCGTGAAATAAACCGCTCCCGCCAGCGTGCTGAGTCGCCTTCCGTCCTCTTATTCCAAATGCGAATCAAGGCCGCGCAGTTGGGTATTGCAATCGCATGATTCACCCGCGCAGCCAGCAGAGAGCTCTCTCGTCGTCCACTCTCGGTCGGGGAAAGCGAGATTCCTTCCGCCTGAGTTACATCGCGGTCTAACCTGTTACCCGTTCACTTTCGCTCGGGCCGAACCACTGCGGACTCATGCGATTCGATTCTTCTGCACTGGTTAACTCTTAGCCTTATGAAATAAGACAATAGGATTACATGTGCATATATTTTCTCATAAAAGCGAAGTTATTATCAGTCTCTACAATATTTGATCAGTATTTACAATAGAAGAATTAGGATGGGAATTACATCAGCACGCAGGTTAAAACTTAGGTAAAACCTTTTAAGTAAATTCGAAACAGAGTTGTTCACAGATGACGTTAGATATATATTGAGAACCCCTGCGTATTATGCTAGGTTTGATCATATTAACAAGATTAGAGAGGTAGATTGTCGTACCGATAGATTCAAAATGTCATTTTTCCCGCGTGCTATAAGAGAGAACAATAGGCAGCGTAGCAAAGGGATAGGTAGGTGAAATATATTTAGAGTAGTCTGTAGTGCATGATTCATGTAATAAAAACCAAAATTCCCTTCCTTATTATGTAGATACTAACATCTAGCTCCATGTGACCCTATTATCCAGCATGTCCCCGTTAAATATCCTAGTCGCATGTCAAGAGTGCATGTTTGGTGATCTTCACCCCCTGCCACACACTTTCGTGGTGGCTCGCAGGGTATCACGTAGATGTATTTGATAACATATACAGGGTGTTTCAGGAGCATAGAGCGAAACTTCTGGAGGAGGTAGGGGAGGTGATTCTAAGCATTGTTTATCATGGCAACCAACATGTTTTTCGACTGTTTTTGAAAATAAATCATATTGTCAACGCAGTATTCGCTTCTGGACCGCAAAAAGACTCCGTTGTGAAGGAGATTTAAATGTACCGTGCGAAATAAATACATACAAACCAATCACGCCGTTCCCTTCCGGGGTAGGCACAGGCCGTGTTCCAATCCGATATTATGCACACTTCGTACCCTCATGTGCTCTTTTCGATTGTCATTTTCCGGATGTGATGTCGTATAGTGCGGTTCCAATCCGTTAGAGCGCATCATGACTAGGGCGCTAGTGCACATAGAAGGTAAGTGTATGACGATGCGCCCTTTTGCGCCCTAAGAATTTCCCGTTCGTGAATAATGCGAATTTCCAATATCTTGCGATAAATTACAATTCTGAGTGACTAATGGATGTTCTTCTGATATACTAGGGACAGGACGAAAGGATAATGCAATTCATCGGCCTGAGGAAGAAATACACAGACCAACTTACGGGTCGAGGCGGTTCTGATATAGTTCCGACATTGGACACTGGGAGACATTGGCGCTGGCTACCTTAAGAGCAGAAAGTGCGTCAAGAGTTGGATATGGCATAAGGGCGTTAGTGCATAGGGTGCACCCTACGGAGTGGAACATGGCCACAGTCAAAGTTTCACTCATAAATACATATTTGTACACCTAACTCTGCTTCAATAATGTCCTCCATACTGACCTATCCTTTCAAACCTCTTTTGCCTCATTCACTCTTGTACTATGATAAGTTGGCCAGTGTGTCTGGACTGATAGAAGATTTAGGATGGGAATCGCTATCACAGCGTAGATTAAATTATAGGCTTAACCTCCAAACCAAAAATCAGGAAAATCATTTTACTGACGACGTAAAAAAACATACTATTAACCCCTTCGTACAACGGCAGATTACATCGCGCCAATAAAATTAGAGAGCTAGATTGTAGAACCGATAGGTGTAAAATGTCATTTTTTCCGCGTACCATTCGGGACCATAACAGCTGTGATCGTCGTCATGAACAGTTCGAATTGTGACAATGGGCAGACGGCAAATCTTTCTCTCTCTATATTCTCTACGTTCTTATTTATGCATGATGTAAATATTGATGTTCTTATTTATGCATGATATTTTGAATCTGTAGTAGTAGTCTTTATATCCCTTGCATGTTGGAACGATTGAAAATAGAATGTTTCTTGGGTATTAGATTTTTAATTGGCGCTTTGCATGTGTGGTACGCGGGTTTTAATGTAATGTCGGTGTTCTACCATATCATTCATGCATGCCTGGTGCGAAAGCACCCCCTACCACACACGCTTTGGGTGGATTGCAGGGTATGACGTAGATGTAGATGTACTCTGCTTCATACGAGACTCCTAATATTCCTCCTAAGAATTTCCTCGACCACAACTTTCTCGGCCTACCTCTCGCACCATTCATTTCACTCTTATATATCAGTTTCTTTATTCGACTCTCATCCATCCTCTCAACATGGCCAAACCAACGAAGCACACTCCTTTCATATATGCATGCCCATTACTGGAGGATCTAACCCACATTCATTTATTACCCACTCATTCCTGCCAGTGGTTTCAAATATATTAAAACTCATAGTTTTCATAAAATTCACAGCATATATTGCATGATCAATCTGTGAAATCACCTCATTAAAAGTTTTTGTAGGAGTTTGATATCGCATTTATAATGGTAGTTTCGTTAACTTTTGTGCAGTGTATGTTGGAGATGACTGACGCATTGCACACACACGGTTGCCCGGGAGCCCTAATGATTCGGCAATATAAAAATGTCACATATGTAAAATAACCTGAACATTCCTGCCATAGTAATAAAAATGATGGAAAAGATGGCACGACATAGCCATGTTAGTCGTATGATTGATTATTCACAAAAACAAACAGGCTTCACTTGTCTTGCGTCAAGACACCATCTGTTTTCTTCTTCAAAGTGTAAGACAACCTTTTCATAAGCACGCCCTTGAACACTTGGCGTCGCGGCGACATGTGGAGGATTGGATTCGTCACGCTTTACCAGAGCTTGATTAAATAGTAAAAGGAAGCATGCGATTTTTTTTGCGGCCAACAGAGGGGGTATGAAATGCCACTGACACACATCGGGTCCCGGTTGAGAGAGATTAAATTGAAAGAACTCTTAAAGAATGCGGAGGAAATCGGGACGTTTTATAATCCCAAAAGCGAATAAAAAAGAGGTTTGAAAACGATGTGTTAACCATTGAAACCCAGTACGAGATTAAATTTTATATTGTGGAAAATTGTGCGGCTTATTATTTCATGGTGCGAATTGGAAGTGCGGAAATGATATCGAAAAATCTGGGATAGGAGCTAAGCTAACGCTTTAATTTGTATAGTGCCTAAGTTGATATTATTGATTTACATCGGCTAATTCGTCCATTACGTCGTGAAACACATATGAAAGTTAGGAAAAAGAAGAGTTAAACAATACGTTGTTTATTTAGGTTGTCAGGCAACAGTTTGATGACGTAATGCCCTCTCCATCATCTACCTCAACGGTTATAGTTCAAGACGACGAGAGATGGACAGAAAGCGCTCAGTGTTCTTCGGTTTCACTCTTGGATATCCTTTTCAACGACCCAGCATGATTTTAGTCAAAAATTCGGCACTGTAGCTCTTTCTGTGAAGCCCATCAATCGCTGGTAAAGCACTTTCGCAGACGAGAGATGCCTGCGTGAAGCCCAGGTCGTCCCTGCGTATATCTGAGGATTACATCGAGCGAATTCGACAGTTCGACGGACTCACAGTTTGGAAAACGATCCCCAGAGCATGCCAAAAGCTTAGCATATCATTCAATACGTCACCTTGAGATCGGATGATGACGTCAGTGACATCCTTCACTTCAACAAACATGCAGTAACATTTTACCAAGTGATAAAGTACATTTGTACAAGATATATGCTAAAAAGTTTTTAATGTCATTATCATGCCAATATTTAAACCTTTTTTTACTCCTTCAAAACCTTAAAAAGTTTTAAATGTCATTATCATGCCAATATTTAAACTGTTTTCTACTCCTCCAGAGCCTTAAAAAGTTTTTAATGTCATTATCATGCCAATATTTAAACCTTTTTTTACTCCTTCAAAACCTTAAAAAGTTTTAAATGTCATTATCATGCCAATATTTAAACTGTTTTCTACTCCTCCAGAGCCTTAAAAAGTTTTTAATGTCATTAACATGCCAATATTTAAGCCTTTTTTTACTCCTTCAAAGGCCTTAAAAAGTTTTTAATGTCATTATCATGCCAATATTTAAACCTTTTTTTACTCCTTCAAAGCTTTATTGTTATGCAGATGCTTAGGCTTGAATTAATTATGAGTCGCACAATGCATAAAGACAAATATTTACCGCATAGATCAAAATAAATTCTTAAGTTTTTAACGTTAGAGAATTTCTCATTTGCATATGATGTGTATTGAGGTCGCGAATTTTGGTCTCCATGTTAAAACTTAACCTCTTCTATAAGTAAACAGGCTGGGAATTTATCATAACTCAACACATTAAATTGCAAACTTGCATACTAATTAATGGCCAGAACAATATCAATTTTGATTCAATCAATACCAGTTAATCTCTAAGTCCTCTTGAGATTTCTAATCACATGCATATTTTACTTCACAACGTTGTTTCTAATTATGGATATCAGTGAGAAGGAGGTCACAACGGCTGCGATAGAATTGAAAAATGGGTAGGCTGCAGGCATAGTGGGGATATCCAGTGAAATGTTGAAGTGCGGGTGTAAATCACTAATTTGTAGACTGCGTGAACTATACAATTTAAGCTTACAGGTTTCTGTTGTTCCAGCGGATTGGAAGAATGCTATCATCGTTCCGTTGTACAAAGGGAAGGGAGGAAAGACCGAATGTAATAATTATCGGGCTATTGGTTTATTGAGTATCCCGGGAAAAGTGTTCAGTAAAATATTAATCGAAAGAGTGAGGAATATCACTTCCGACAGAACATGGGGTGTGCAGTGTGGAGTGCATACATGTACCATTTCCCATGTAAAAGTGCATACATGTACCATTTCCCATGTAAAAGGGAAAAGCGCCGGTATTTTTTGGCAAATATCTCGGAAAGTAATGCGAAAAGGGGTTGAATTTTTTACGTCAATGTAAGGCTGATATATTTTCCTATAAAATGAGACCATATTCATTGATTTATATGTAAAATGATATTTCGCTCACACTTACTAATCGAAGCTCGCATACATGATGTTGGATAACCACACCTTTATGTAAGAAACGAAGGGCTTAGGAAAGGATGTTTGCCCGAGGGTGAAGAGGGCATTGAGAACCAGTCCGTAATACGCAAGCCCAAGGATAATAGAATGGGTGAAGAGCAGACGGAAGAGCCTGCCTGCTAGAGTCGGCGGACGGTTTTGACCGAACCCGAGACAGAAGAGCGATAACGCTGGTCGACCGTTGAAAGGAAATCCCGTAAGGCCGCGGGAAGTGCGCAAGTGAGATCAGTTTCGACAACCACGGAAACAAACAGATAAGAATCATCCATCCCGGATGGCCCGAAACGGAAAAGTATGACTTGAAATGCGACGCCAGGACGCCTCGGAATAAACATTGCGTTTCCCACGGAGATGGAGCAGATTGGATTCATTTGAAATCGGAAATGGAGATTGGTTAACACAGATTTAGAAGGAAATAGACTGAACCATATGGCATGACACCGCAGAAGAGCATCAGAGGCGTTGAAATGCGCAATTGGCCATATTGAATGGATCAGTTGCGCTGAAAGCAGAGGAGGAGTTAATGATATTAACTTTTTATCAAAAGGAAGGCCACGATACCAAGACATATTGAAAAAACCTACATAGTACGAGAAGTTTCGACAAGGAACGTAACGTTGCTATACTTGACAACTAGATTTTATGGAGAGTCTGAAAAACCTGGCGGGAGACCAGGGATACTTGTTCAGTTCATGTCAGAGGTTTTTTTCATAATAACACCTAAGTACGCCACCGAAAAGGAGTATGCAATAACTGTTCCGAGAACATTCACTTCGGGGATATTGTCTGGGAGAATTTTGATATTTCTTGTACTGCCCAGGATGATGGTTTTTGTCTTGGATTGATTGATAATTAATTTATCATTTGAGACCCATGAAAATATACTGTCAATATCCTCGTTGATTAGTTGAGCAGCCTGAGAAAGCTCAGATGGTTTAAACGAATAGTAGATTTGTAGGTCGTCTGCGAAAAAGGTAGGTGTCATTACAATGTCTAATGCGCAAGGATAGCTCCCTGATGAAATCGGTGAATAGAAGAGGGGAGAGTACGGACCCCTGGGGGATTCCCGTATTAACAGTAGTCCATTTGGATACATCTCCATTCCATATTCATAGGTATCCCTGAAATTTAAGCGAACAAAAGTCATCACCTTTTAACAAGAATAAAACTTACTCCTAATTTATTCAGTAGCCCTGAATCATGGATTCCCGAAGCAGTTAGAAGCACTGCGTAAAATTCGACATTCCATACATATGCTATTTCTTGGGCTGCATTGCGTGGACATAACAATTCGTGCATTCGCAGGCATTCGTGCACCAAGAAAAAAGTGCATAGCTATATTTAGTTAGTTCAAATGAACTATAGTCAAAATCACCTGCACCAAAACTTATTACTATAACCTTGGTATTTCAAGTTACCTTTATTTGATACGACAAGGGTTTCGACGTTCAAAGTCATCCTCAGAATAGGGAACAAAGTTAATAGTTATCATAATCATTTTTGAAAAAAATTCCATGAAGTCGTGCCTGAAACCACCAGTTACACCAAAAGTAAATAAAAATAAAGTTCTTGAGCAATTGTTCGCCTTAGTTTGCCCGCGAGGCCTTCTTGTTTTCGAGAAAACTTACTTTTTTTTCAATTCACCCCTTTTGAGTTATCTCCTAGTACGAGTAAAGACACCAAACGCAGTGACCAGAAATATCCGTCATTAACTTCAACCTCAGGGGCACAAAACTCACGAGGTACGAGAGTATTAGACTCATTGCCTTAGTTTGACGTGTCCTTGGCCTAAACCAGAACTTGATATTAACGAGCAGAAGTTTCCCAGGTTTATTTAAGGAAAACATGACCCTTGAAGAACCGCATTTCCCCGGTCCAAAGTCGAGCTGAGGCTTGAGCTCAGAGGAAATTCTAACTACCGAGTAATGTCATCCACAGAAATCGCGGTAACTCGCGTTCTCCAGCGAACACGCACCCTCCATCCGAGGTAACATAATGCCTAACGACTCATTTACAAGGCCTTTAATTTTAAGCGGATGCACGTACACGATGAATACGGAATTTCATTTCGCGGTGTGCACAGTCAATGAGTTTAGTATTTGCTTTAAGGTGGTTGGAACGCGAATCGTGAGTCGTTGAGAGCTAATTTTAATCACTTTTCAAATTAGTGGAAAGATTTCTTGCACCACGCTTCACTTGAGTACATCCATTCATACGTTGGATATAGCCATGCATGTTCTTATGTAAACGATACAAGAATTGCATTTTTTATTATATTTCCGCCTCAATTACGGACAATGTCACAGAAAACCCAAGGCATATTACACCAACTATATAGATCGAAGAATATTGTATCCCCTAAAATACGCACCAATACATTTTCGAACTGTGATCTATATTATGGTCATGAATGTAATAACATGTACCGAACAGGGATGTTTTCAACATTCCTGACATGTATATACATTGTGAAACCGAAAACCGGCGAATTAACATTAAATGGTTGCTGATGAAAAAGTGCTTACAATTTTGTATTTTTCGTACGTGAGAAATAAACTGGAGTATTGTTCTGTTATTTGGAACCCTCATTTAAAGAAATCAGATGTAATGATCGAGAGTGTTCAAGAAGGGTTTTTGAGACAATTGTACATGCATGTTGTACATGGATTCCGATGCATGCAATATTCGATGTATGCAATAATATTTATCCTATATTTAAAAACTTCGTACACTGCAAAGATATGTTACTAAGAGTTTAAATTTCGGAGTCATAGTGAAAGAAGAATTATAAATGACTTACCATTTTTGTATGATATTATTAACAAAGGCCCGTTGCATGGAATTAGTTGGCAAATTAAATTTTATGGTGTCTGCAAAGAAAGGGAGACTTAAAAGAACTTTTTTACGTACGAGATGTAAATGCAAATTATTGTAGGAATGCACCGATGAATAGAATATGTATTACCTACAACACCTTTCGTAAAAAAACTGAATACAAATATGTCAAAAGAAAATTATAGGAAGGATATAGAGCTATTGTTATAAAAATGTAAAACCTGTCCTACGTGCCTATTCGTCCATGACCACTATGTAATATTCAGCCAGCCTTCACTGTTGTCATTGTGTTTTGTACTGTACTGTGTAATAGTTTACTCTGTAATTATGTTTTCATGTTGGGTGAACTATAAAAGAACATGAGTGTTTGTGTCTCGTCCGATGTTATTGTTATTTACCCGAAATAAATTGGCCCATTGGGATGTATTCGGGATAATGAAGATAAATAAAAAATAAAAAAATAAAAAATGGGATTGAAATGTATATTTTTTGCTGTAATCATTACTTCATTTTTTCTTTTTTTTTCTTTATTCCCTGGAAAACCCGATGACAGGCTTAGCAGCCTTTTGGGATTCCAGGGACAAACGGGCCAACAAAATCGTTCGGCAAACAAAAAAAAATATTTTTAAGCTTTTCTTACTTTTGTAATAACCATCTTATAGTTGGAAAAGAAATATCCACTTGCGTGTGAGACCAAATTAACTCACGTCAATGACATTAGTTATTTTGGTCTCGCAGATATTTCAACTGGCCAATAAGTCAATGGCATTTGACTTTGGTTGACATAGATTTACAATATAAGTTTGATTTTAAATGGCTAATATTTTATGAGATTGTGCATGAATACCAAATGTCTAATACGGAGTTGGGTGGCTAATTTCAGGTCATTAAATTCAAAGGTTTCACATACATTCAGCTTAGTAAGCTATTTGGACAATTCAACGTTAGTGATTATTAATGGAGTCGGAGGTTATATGCAGGCAAACTTGCTTGAGATATTCAGAGTAAAAAAACTGGCAAGTTTCAGAGAAAGACAGAGATTATTATCATGACGCCTCACTACATCTCTAGGGCTGACAGAAGAGATAAAATGAGAGAGATACATTGCCGAACAGATAGGGTACAAAAACTCGTTCTTTCCGAGCACAATTAGCGGCCACAATAAAAAACTGAGCTCCACTAAATACGCTCCCATAATACACGTCACCATTCGTGCCAAACTTTTCCCCCGCCCACTTTGCTAAAACCACTCTGCCAGAAAAACCACTCATCGCCAAAAACCTCGCGAACGCCGAAAATTCGCAAACGCCGTTCGCGACTATTCCTCGCGCATTTGGCCTCGCGATTCGCTGTCTCGCGTTCGCTGTCCGCGACGGAACAATCAGCTCACTATTATACTGAAAGTGAAAAGTAGCGCACTCTATTCTGACCGACTCGACGCTAGCGCCATTTCCTCCGCCAATCAACGACCCGACAAGGATTTCCCTGCTCCCCCAACTCCTGCGTTGCTCAGCTGACTCCCTTCAATCGCCAGCCACGTCGCGTCGGCCCTACGATAGGCCCGGCCTCTTTTTGAAACTGACCGCGGACGAGAAGGGATCTGCTGGAATGGTGACTTGTGATCGTCTTCTATGTATCAGGTTTACGGTATTTAGCCACATGGGCTTGTTTTCAATTGTAATACTTGTTTGTTATATACATTTTCCTGCTTGAAGCTAATCAAACTGGACAAGGTTATTATTTTCCCTCGTCTACGCCTGCCATTCGCAGTCAATTCACTCGCAACGTCAAGTTTTAGAGATATGCGTTGCACATTTCACCTCCCAAAACCTAATCTCTTACATATTTACACGGCTGGTGTCCTAACACCCCCTGCCAAATGCCAATACGGCGGCTCGCGGGGTAGTACATCGATGTAGACGTAGATGAATGGAAATGAGACTCACCTACAGCCGAAGTACAGAGCGAGAAAGACATTATTATTCGGGGTAAATTAAAATTTAGGACGCATATCTTTTTTTTCAGAGTGTTTAATGGTAACATTTAGAAAACCACATACTTAAAAACACACATGACCCGGATTTCAACGCCTTAACCGTCATCTTCAGGTGCTTTTTCCGGGTTAACAAAGTGTTATATATATATGCTTGGTAGGAGGGGGGTGGAGGTGAGTGATTAGGGTGGTGTGGATGCGGATTTGTCAGGAGCAGTGATTGGCGGGGAGTTTAGTGGGGGTGTGGGGAGGGCAATTCGGGAGGTGGCTGTTTAGGCTAGCTGGTGTTCTTTGACTCTCACATTAAAGTTACGGGCAGTTTGACCCACATATACACCTTGGCAGTCACCAGTTAAGTAGTGGTATTGAAAATGTAACCATTAAATCCTCTGAAAACATGGAATACCACAAAGTTACCAAGGAACTTGACGCATATCTTTTTTAAATACCGAACGAGGGTTTAAATTACAGAGTTCAATATTTTAAGTATATACTTGTGAATTAAATATTATGGTTCCAAACAAAAATGGCAAAATAGGAAAATATAGAACATTGCACGAACACAGTTTTGTTAAGCATTGATATGGTATCCTCCTGCATTATTTATTGTTTGGTTTTGATCTGTTTGGCGTCATCAGACAGTCGCTTGTGAAATTTAAATGGTTGCAAGCCCAAAACAGGTTAAAGCAATATACCATTTCAATATAAAATTATCTTGG
Source organism: Ceriagrion tenellum (assembly GCA_963169105.1). Classification (NCBI taxonomy): domain Eukaryota; kingdom Metazoa; phylum Arthropoda; class Insecta; order Odonata; family Coenagrionidae; genus Ceriagrion; species Ceriagrion tenellum. The sequence continues at coordinate 32,743,317 of OY720643.1, read as the reverse complement.
AATTGGTAATCATCTATGCATGCTGAAAGTCTAGCTACCGAAGATGAATCCCTATGATAAGGAATTCCAAAGTAATTTTCTATGGTAATTGATGTATGAGTGATCCTTTTATCAACTGACTCCTTGTTGTACCTTCATGGTTTCTATTCTGTATAGCTCTGATAAAGGGATTTATTTCAAAACCGTGTCTGTAAATGTGCAATTCCCAAACAAAATCTCTCCACTGAAGATGAATCCCAATGATTATTTATTCCAAGGTAATTTTTATATTGAAATTTTATATTGTCAATGATGTATGAGTGATCCTTTAATTAACTGACGGTTGTTATACTTTCATGTATTCATTCCTGTATTGCCCTGATGGTGGGGTGGATTAAACTCCGAAATTATTATAGTTTCATTCTTCCTGGCGCACCCTCGATATTTTAAAAGTGGTTCAAAATTAGCAAAACATCAAGAATATTATAATTAATAAATAAAATTAAACAAAGCAACCGTCGACATAATAAGAAAAAAACTAAAAGGCATAACGAAGCCACGAATGATAGATAAATTAAAGCATTCCCTTTTCATTTAGGTCAGGGCACCACGTTAAAAATAGCGAGAAAGGCATTACGATTTGGAGTAAAACTAAGATTTAGGACGATAATCAATGGGCGAAGGTGGCGTTAAAAATATCGCAACAGGAGGAATATGAAATGCCGAGATTGATGCGTAAACATAAAACAGCCATGGAAATTCCCACATCGCCAACGATCTCCCATTAAACTTTCACGATCCACTGGCCTGTTCCACTCTTTTTAAGTACGCTCTGCACTCGAGGGGAAGAAGCAGGGGATATTCCGATCTCCTAGGATCGCACGTGCATCTACGCGAGCACCACGTATAGGATAGGCACGCCGTCGCACGAAATAGGAACCCAATTTCTTGTAAAAGGCTCGCGATCCGGGCCGGAAAAAAAAACTAAGCCCGGTCACTCCTGTTTACTGTGAGGCTTACCCATTTACCTCATTGTCCGGTACTCCATCTTGGTTCCCTCTTTCCTTCTAAGTCGTCTTTTTTTTTCAAGACCCAACGACTCCTTGACTTCGAGCTATCTTGCGTTCTGTTCACGGTTTCTCTTTACATCTCGTCCTGGTTCACGGGTTAGAAGTTTGATTTTTTTTCTCCCACTTCTCTCCGAAAACACTAACCTTAACACATGAGTGTAAAAAAAGCCGGCTAAGCAAGATGGGTGCAAAGCGTATCCATGGGAACAGGTCGAGGTCAAGGCGGTTATAGTCCGAATTCCGACTGCCGCAGCGCTGGTGTATTCTCGAATTATTTATATACGCGAGAGATTCATTGCAGGGCTAAACACGTTTTTTTCGGGTGCCTGAAGATGTTTTTATGTGGAAAACGAGCACCTACCTCGACAAATCACCCTGCAAGCCAACTCAAGGGTGTTTGGCAGGGGGTAAGTTACCACCAATATGTTCTATAATGAATAAGTAATCTTCACTACCACGATGTACATAATAGGTTTGCTACGACTGCTAAGGAAACCAACTTCGTAATACAATAAATAGGTTATGAACTTACCCAAAAGATTAAGTCTAATTTTCAATCGACGGTGTTTCCCATCCCAGTCGTTGCCAGGTCAGTAACACAGACGAGACTATCATATCGGCCGTATTTTGTAGCCTACCTCATTGTGTATTTTGCCGTATTTTGTAAAGTTCAAGCCTACCTCATGAGGATCCAAAATACTGGCTGCCTCTTCCAAGTGGTGTTTAACTAGGCAGGAGTAGCTGATTTTTGGATAAATCGACGCAAAATGATCATATATTCATCATGTTTTTCACAAGTTAAATAAATCGCGAAAAAATTGTTCGTTAATACAAAACATTCACTTGAACATGAAAATAATTAAATATATGTTATGTAAATTACGTCTTATAATCTTTGTTTTCCTCATTTAATTTGTTTTCATCGTGTGATTCAATTTCAGTTGTTGTTTGTTTATATTGTATATAGATTGTATATTCAATTCTTGTCGTATATTATGTAAATTACGTCTTGTAATATTTGTTTTCCTCATTCTCATGAACAAACTGCTTATTGATATGATCTTTAACAGAGCAGTAGCCTGTACCTTCGTTTTTTAAGCTCCAAGGGTGCTCCTCAGAGCAAATAAATTTATTTTATCTTATCTAATATCTCTAAACGTAAGACGTATCCAAAGCAACGTTTTCGTTACGATGCTCGTTTTTTCGGCGACTTCCCAATTTAACTTTCTTCCAAACTACGTCTTTATAAGTTTGAATATACGGGTTATGGAAGCGATTTCAAGAAGTGTGGGACAGAAATCCACGGAAAACCAAAAAAATAAAAATATTCCACTCCCCCTTCCCTCGGGCTCCCACCGGTGCATCGGATGCATCTCACTGCGTTGAGCAAAACGGAGTCATGGTAAATTCAAAGTAATACGACGCCATTTCTGGCTCGGGGAACACAAACGGCTCTTCCTATCCGGCCTCGAGGGGATGATCGCCTTAAAGTTCGAAAGTCTACCGAGACAGCACCACCTTCCGAAAAAGCACTGCCAAAAGTTCACGCTTCACTAGAGAGAACATCACGGAGTAACTTCTGAAGCGCGAGCGTTCTCCACGAGAAATGCGTTCGTGGGCATGAAATTCAGAAATCTTACAGACAGCTACTGCTTAAAACTTGGTTACATTATATAATATGTTGTTTATTGTTATTGTTCGTTTGTTGTGAGTTATTTATTGTTAATTAGTTTGCTATAGTTATGTTGTCAGTTGTTGTTAACTAGTTTGTTGTTTGTTAGTATTGTTAGTTATTGTTTATTGTTATCATATTATATTTTGTTATTGTTATATTATATATTGTCTATTGCCTCTAAAAATTTCAGCAAGAGATGTATAGAATATTACGTTAAAATGGTCTCAAAGTTCTACTTATTTCCCGCGCTAAGTATACGATTCTTGGCCACATCTGAGAGTTGAGTTCATAAGAAAATTCTTCGAAAATAGCTGTTATTGGTTTAGTGCGGCTTTGTGCACACCAGCGAAAAATATTTTAGAGAGAAACTCCAGCATTTCACCAAAATGAAAGCTATAGTACTACGTTAAACTGCGAACGTGCATTTGGAAGTCGTAGGAAATTCACCCCTCACATGTGTCGATTTGAGATACTCATAATCTGGTGTTCTGCCTGCTGGCAGGTCCCGTACACCACTGCTGTCTCCATCCGCTTCTGTCCCGAGCTTCCTTCTTTGCTTCATCATAGCTGATGTTCTTCACCTGATCCACCAATTTCATTCTTCTCCTTCCTCTCTTTTTCTTTCCTTCAAATGAACCCTCAAGTGCCACAGTTATTATACTTTGCCCTCTCATCACATGGCCCAACCAGTTTCCTTTCCTTTTCCTAATTTCCTTTAGGAGCGATCTTTCTTCTTTTACTTTGCTCAAAACATCTTCATTTCTAATCTTATCTACCCATCTTACTTCTTCCATCCTTCTCCACACCCACATTTCATAAGCTTCTATTCTATTCCTTTCCCTCTTACCTAATGTCCAAGCATCACATCCATACATGAAAACGCTCCATGAATAACATTTAGCTAGTCTCTTTCTCAGCTCCAGATCCAGGCTTTTATTGCATGGCAAGTTTTTCTTCTGGCTGAAGGCCTCTTTTGCCATTGCTCTCCTTGCTTTTATTTCTGCAATACTTCTCCAGTCGTCTGTCACCATAGTTCCCAGGTACCGGTAGCTTTTCACTTTTCCAATTACACCTTTATTTATTTTCACAGTTTACTGGCATCACCTTTGTCTTTCCTAGGTTTATCTTCATCCCATATTCCTTCATCCCTTCCTCCAAAACCTTTATCAACCTTTGAAGTGATTGCATATCATCTGCTAATATTACCATGTCATCTGCGAATCTTATACTTCTTATCTTCCTACCTCCAATGCTGACTCCTTCCTCTCCCCCATCGAAAGATTTATGGATCATGTCCTCAACATATATATTGAACAAGGTTGGCGACAGACAGCATCCCTGCCTTACTCCTCTACCAAGATCCACCCATTCTGTCATATCCTGATTTATTTTAAATGCAGCTTTTTGCCTCATATATAATTCTCTAATGAGTTTTCTCTCCTTCCATACCAACCCCTTCTCTTTTAAAATTTCTCTTGAGATACTAGCGTTCAAAAATGAACAAATTCGTGATTTTTTCTAAGTATTTTGACGCCATTGTTCCAGTTTGGCGGAAGTTCCGCAAGAGGGATACTCGCTTATTTCACACGAGCTTTCTCAGTTGTTTCCTAAATTTCGATAATTTTCCACTTTAATAAAATATATTTATGCCAAGTGCATCGATCATTTTGGTACATGGAGAGGGCACTTGCTATGCTGGCTGATGCTAGAAGCTGAATCCAGTACGCCATTTTCGTTGACCCTTATCTTCCTACAGCCCCTACGGGCTAACGTACTAATTTTGCAATTTCGCTATGCTCTCCATCTGTAACTTATTAGAAATCAGCATGCACTTACTTCTTTAACGTGGATTCTCCTCACGTATTACGTTTATTTATTTATATTAACATTTATCCGCAATTCCGATGAAATCTATGGTAAAATCGAGAATAATCTATAGCATTACGACACCAATGTATGTTCCATGAGTTACCTGTTAGAAGTAAGCTGTTAGAAGAGTAAATAACCTTAAATTTTAAACAGATGGCGGACATTCTTGCTTTACATCCGCTAATTCGTCCATCCCGTCGCGCAATCCAAAGAAAAGTAAGGAGAGAGCAGGGTTAAACAATATGGTTGTTACTTCGGTTGTCTAGCAACAATTCGGTGACGTAATGCCCTATCCATTTTAAGACGGTAAGTCGATAAATAACTCGAAAAATAGGATAGAGGCAATAATAATAAAATTAACTTCGCTACGTAGTACTTACGCTAGTATATGGGATGCGTACGAGGAAGGTTTGATAAGAGAATTAGAGCGTGTGCAAAGGAGATCCCCTAGATTTGTTAAAGGCCGTTATGATAATTGTATAAGTGTTACGTATTTACTAGAAGAACTAGGATGGTAATTACTATCAGAACGCAGGTTGAAATTTTGGTTAAACCTTTTAAGTAAATTCGAAACCGATTTGTTCACAGATGACGTTAGATATATATTAAGATCCCCTGCGTATTGTGCTAGGTTTGATCAGATTAACAAGATTAGAGAGATAGATTGTGTAGCGATAGATCTCCAATGTCATTTTTCCCGCGTACCATAAGAGAGAACAATAGGCAGCGTAGCTAAGGGATAGGTAGGTGAAATATAGTTAGAGTAGTCTGTAGTGAATGATGGATGCAATAACAACCACTCATCCCTTTCTTATAATGTAGGTAATAACCATCTAGCTGCACGTGACCCTGCTCTCTAGCATGCCTCCCTTAAATATCCTACTTGCATGGCAATAGTGCATGTTTGGTGATCTTCACCCCCTGCCACACACCCTCGTGGTGGCTCGTAGGGTATTACGTAGATATAGATAGATATAAGTCCTAGATAGCCCGCAGCAAGTGAGTCTTTTGTTTGCAATCGCTGCCAACACGTAACCTCTTGGACTACGGCATCATCATTCACTGGGGGCTAAGTCGGGACTACACAGTTGTTATTCCAAGCGTTCCCAATGAAATGTTTACAACTGACGCCGATGATGAAATTCTGACGTTTGCGACTAATTTATTGACTTACCCACGTACCTAAATGATGTCGAGCTTTGAAAATGAAATAGTATTGTCGAAACCTACATCAACGTATGATAACTAATATTTTGTAAAAATTAAATATTGTTCTGTCATTTTGGTAAGTGTAAAATCAAGTCACACTGGGCTAAGGCCGTAGGAAGTGAATTTCTGCTTCGACTATTCAGCAGGCTGTTACGATGGTCAAATGGCGCTGGAGCAAACAACTAGAACTGCATTTCACAAGCTTGGAAACCTCGAGCTAAAACGTGAATTAATATCACTGATCAATCAATGCGAACAGCACAGATACACTTTTCTCTCACGTAAGTCCATAGGTGTCACGCTGAAAGCCACGACCTGGTTTTTGATGAAGTTCCGCTCTCATCGATCAATTCCGACCTTCGGCTCGAAAAATATGCAGTTGGCACCCAATTAGTCGACACTTTTAAAGTACACGAGGCAGAAGGCGTGAATACGCCGTTCATTTGCCTTGAAACAAAACGATTCCATCCCCCGCTCAGAGTGGTTGGTTGACCTCAAGTCCCTGCCAAACGCGCCTCACGGAGAAATATGCAAATGTAACGGAGATGTACAGAGCGACGCGTGGGATGCGAAAAACTCACGCATGCTGCGTCATACGGCCTTCGAGAGGTTCCCCAGTGTTTTCAAGACAAAGAAACGGGGACACAATCCTCCCCTAGTTACCACGGGTCTCTCCTTTGTTGGGAACTTATAGTGGTAGCTAAGCGAAAGGCGCCCTGGAGCATTTCACTTGCACATGGTATCGTCCTCTGAGAACGGACAATAGAGAAACTAGAGGCGAAGCTTGAGGAATGGAGGAAGGGTTGAATAGAGAGAGAGGAATGACGATCAGCAGGTTGAAAACGGAATTATACCCATTGCTTGTTCATTCCTAAGATTGGTTGACTGCAGCCCTCCACCATTCCCTATCTGATGCTAGTTCCCTTACCTCCTGGTATCTCTTCCTAGGTTCTCTCCTCTTTATTTGGTCCATGAACTTATTCCTGGTTCTTCCTCTCGGGGACTATTCTCTCTATTTTGCCTTCAATTATGTTCTACACAAACCCATTGAGCCTCAGGGTGTCCAATCCATCACGTCCGTCTTTTCTGGATGCTTTTCCATATGGTCGATCTCTCTTCTAAGGTTGTCTTGTTAAGGTCTTTAAGAAGGTTTCTTTCGTATTTCATTTATTTTTTGGTTAAAATTCCTTAAAGTGCAGATTAGGCGTTGGAGTGACGATGAATGCACACTTGGAACACGTTAATTAAGGCGAAATTCAGACACTTTTGCGATACCTCATAAATGGTGCCATGTGCACTATATGTGATCCTGAGTATCTTTACTTTCCTAGTCACCGCACAACGAAGTTCCAAAATTCTTTCTTGGTCACTGCGTGTCATCTCTGGAACACCCTGCCCAAAAACATAAAAAATTGTTCTTCTGTTGCTAGTTTTAAGATGAAATATTATAATATTGTTACGGGTTCAAATCGAAATTAGCTGTCAACACTTTAGAATACAGCAGCACTGCGCGTTTTCTTCGCCATCTCGAAACTCTGCCTCTTGTATCAGTTTCTTTACGAATAATCCAGCCAGGAGCTTCAAAAGAGCTGAAATCTTTTCGTGAACTATCTCCTGCCGATTTTTCATGGAAGTGAGCAGTTGGCTGATATCTGCTGTCTCGAATAGAAAACTTGCAGGATCCTTCCCTTCCTCCAATATTGCTTCTCGAAGTCGGTCCTGTAACGCAGACTTCTTGCCCGAAGTACTCAAATCGCGTTCCTCCAACTCGCGTTTTAGGTCGGCCACTTTTAATTCACGTAGTGTAATTTTTCCAGCCATTTCAATTTAATCTATAGAAGAATCCCGCTTCTGACACCAATTGCTACGGGTTCAAATCGAAATTAGCTGTCAACACTTTAGAATACAGCAGCACTTTATTCAAAACACTTCAACGAACGATATCTTATCAGAACTCATTAACTTCAATACCAAAGAATCAACATAAACAAACATCTCGTCACCCAGCGACGCCCACAACACACATAGGCGCCGCTACAATATGTTACTTTCTGACCACTAAATGTTGTTATTATTTTGCATATTGTTGTAATTAATGTAAATCCAGAAATGTATGCAGATGAATTTGTTATATGATATGATTTCCAAAAAACTTTGCATTCAGCATTGTAAAATGATATTAATTCATACTTAATTTTTTCATTACGTTACTGTCCAAATTGTTGATTTTGCTCTTTATGTTGCTCAAAAAAATGTAAATTGCTTTTGTTCTTAAGGGGTATATCCCCAGGACAATTAATAAATCATTCATTCATTCATTCATTTTTCTATTTTCTTCCATGATTCCATTTGCGAAACATTGATCAGTGCCTTTTTCCTCAATGAGACCCCAGTTGATCTGTTAGTCGTGTTCAACTCATCATGACCAATGTATCGAGTCATGCTCGCCCAAACCACGCATTCCTCTCTCCCACCCAAATGCGCATGCGCGGCAAGTCTGTATGATGTAGGAGAACACTCGATGAAAAATCAACCCCCATCCATCATTAACGGATCTTTAACTGTTGCTGCACGTATGGGCGTTGTTGAACTGCACGAGTACAACCGGAAGTTACGAAATCTCTCTCTTATTTCTATTGGGCGTGGCCTTGCTATGGGCATGAGGCTGAGATCTAAAGACAGAGTGAGAGAGAGAGAGAGAGAGTTAGTGGAAGAGAGATTGAAGATCTCGAAGCGATCGGTAATACTCACAGGTGGAAAGAATGCTTGCGTAATGTTCTCGCCGGTATGGAAGAGTTTGAGGGCCGTATTCATAGTCGTTACCTGGGTGTCCCCCAGGGGTGGGGGGACCCCTTGGCTAAGAAATCGTATTCATAGTCGTTACCCAGGGGACTGTCGTCCCCTAACCCTCCCCCAGGCAGTCGATTTCCTGGTAAGGCATGAAGCTTGACCAAAGCCCCCCTAACGCAGTACTGCTGCCCACGCGTGGGACAAATTGATACTACTGTACTAATGGCAGTACACGAGAATATCAACAACTTTCCATAGTAACGTCTTCTATTTACAAACACGGGTACTTATTGAACCACCATCATATTCATCACCATTCATATTACGTAAATATTTTTGTAATAATGAAATCATTCTCTCATATTCCTTCAATCATTGTTCATCAACATTTTGCAACAGTATACTGTATTATTGTTTATAGCGTGCTTGGTTACGGTGAGAAATGAGCATCGAAACATCGAAAACCATTCAGCGGAAACGTTCATATGTATTTTTCCGCGGGATTGTTGCCAAATCTCTTACCCAGGCGTCCCCTGGCTGGTTATTACCCAGGTAAGGTTTATGAATCGCTCAGCGTAGGGGACCCCTAGGTGTTACCTGGCTAGGGGATACCCAGGTAACCCCTAGGAAATATACTATGAATACGGGCATGAATCTCCTTGGTTAGCCGACTGTTGTACGAGTTCAGCGAAATAGATGCGCCCCGTAGATAGAAATACCTACGAGGATAAAATGGCTGGTTGGCTCGCGAATATTGAATTGTGCGTTCATTTGACAAGTATTGGGAAATGTGGCGATTAATTGAGGTGTCCATTTTGTTGGGAAAAATTTCCATCTTCGCGAAATAATAGGTTCAGTGCAATTATTGCACCAGAGTAGATAGAAATGCATACGAGAACAGGCTGGCTATTTGGCTCACGAATATGAAATGGGCATTCGTTTTGAAAGTTTGGGGAAATGTAGCGATGAATTGAGAAGTGGGGTGGATTTTGTAAGGAAAAATGTTCATCTTCGCGAAATAATATATTTTTCAGATCATGACATCAAAATGATTACGATATCAATAATGGATCGATTTACAGGTCGAACACCAAGATTTAGTTGTTTAAAAGCTTCACCTATATTTTTTAGGATTAGATTCAGGATTCGATTCGTTAAAGAATCTTTGAGTCTCGTAGTGTAGCTGATTTAAAAATTTGATGATCTACTCTGTTTTGAGGATATCAAACCTTTAAATTTGTCATTAGGATGCCCGATGTGAAACTATTTTGTGTATTATTTAATTTTGTTATGAACTGGCAAGAGTTATTTTGTTGCATTTTTACCATGCGAATCATGACCAACGCAAAATGGCAATCACGAGAATATGTCCACAAAAATGCACAGACTTTCGATTTTCTCTGAATAATTTTAGGCTTACCAGAGTTCCGATAAATAATCATTGTACCTCGACATTTATATAACTGATAAATTCCTCTGTTTTGAACGCATCTAAAGCTAAATATATCCGATTGATTCGTGGGAAATAATGAGGGATTGGATTCATAGCTCCCCTTTAATAAGAAGCCCGATGGTTCATTATAGTTTCTCACTTGTTTCATGGAGTGCCAGGACTAAATGCATTGCTTGGTGGTGGCATTCCATTTCGCTCTGTCGCGGCTCGTCGCGTCGGTTAATGTGATTCGTACTGTCGGCTAATTTAATCAGCGGTGGAATTTCCGACATGATGGCTCTGTTATGATCTGTTTACATGCCGTTGCTAGGCAATCTAAATTAACTACCAACAATGCCGACGCTAATGCCTTGAAGCTTCAACGACAGTAAATTTTAATCGACGCCATTTTAATGTTCGCTGATTACTTTCGGCAGCAGGAAAAATTGACATATTATAAAATGTTTATATAACTGAATTAAACATTATATCACACCCAATTATTTATGCAGAGGAAAGATATAAATATTCCCTTTGAACTTCACATCCAATTTCTGGTTCCCTAATAGATTTTAACGAATTTCATTACAGTTTTTTATGAGAATTCAAACACTTAACAGAGGAATATTATCAACATACTACCTCAGTATCAATTCAATGTCACCTGGTCTTAAGGTAGTTTGAGCGAGATGAGTCCCACGTCACAATGGAGGCGATATTCGAATTATTAGTTTTAATGCCAGCTACAGTAGGAAGCATAAGCAGATTAAACATTTTACAACTAATGTTGCACTGATAAAAAATTGTACACCTGAAATCGTAAATGATAAAATAAAAAAACCTAAATATTCCCTTAATTTTGACTCATTTTTTTCATGCGGAACGTTTAAAACTACTTCACGACGGAAGTTTTCATTCGTTTCTGAAAAATTACTTGGGTGACAACATGATTTATTTTCAAAACGTAGAGAAAACATGAAAACTGCGCGTTTTTAAATTTTCTAAGAAATCTAGGCGTTAAAAAGTCCGATTTTTCAAAATAATTTTTTTTCTACGGTGCACACGCCATTTTGTTATTTCGCTCAAAAGACCTGAAAAGGAAAATTTTCTTAACATCCACGAAATCACCATGCGGTTTTAGCAGCTTTATTTTTTTGTTTTTATTCCGTCGCTTGTCATTCAGTGTAACAGCGTTGGATATTCATCATTAACCGTAGAAATTTAAATTTTTCATTAAATGCAGCAGGGGTATTCACACGCAAAAACATATTTATGGTTCTACGGCAATATTTTTGTTTAGAAAAACGAGGAAGATACTTTTAATTAAGCCTTATTCTCAAAGTAGAGCGGCTACATTGGATTTTACCTCTCGAATAATATCACAGGTGAATATCTACACTTAAAAAAAAAGTATTTTTTCGAAAGATGAAAAATTCCGATTATTATTTCAAAATGGTTTAATTTTCTGCTACCATGACTATTAGAGGTATTTAATGTCTCACAGTCGCAATTAAGAAGACACGAATTCTTAACACTGATTATTTTTACGCCGATTGTGGTAATTGGAGAAAGTTTCCACGCCAACTTTTTTTTGAAGTACATATAGCATTGCACGATAGAAAGCTGAGCGTTGCAATTTGTTCGGCAGTTACCGCTCGCTCCTCGTACGTCATTCTCTCCAGACGGCGGTTAAACGTCTTCCGAGTTCTATTAATAAATACCAGAGTGCTGAACGCACACACAACTGGGCACTTATCTCTCGATCTGCATCGGCGGGCTGGAGATATGGAGAAGGAAAAAATTGGAGCGAGTTGGCGAGATAACGGGGGTGGAAAATATGTCATTCGGGTGCGAGAGTGAAATTATGAGCGGTATAAGGGGAAGGAAATATAGGCCAGCGGCATGAGCTACCGCACCAGTCCGCGAACCTCCTCCGGCATTTCGGTCGCAAAAGTACGAACGTAAGCCTGAGAGAATGAATGAGCGAATCGGCTCAAAGACGGAAAATTGCGGGCAAATATTTACGGTCTCTCTCCAGGTGTCGCGTCATCGAAATCGGGACGAAAGTTTTCATAATCAGTTATTCAAGGAGAGAAAGAGCCCTCGCACGATTTTTTTCCGGCATCATTTTCCCATCTGTCACCGAAAAATTCCTGAAGTAGAAACTATGTTCACTATTTGACGAGATAGTTGCGCGTGGTTTTGACCGGATGTAAAACTTGGAATTTCATCATTGGTTTTGGGCGAAAATCGACGGAAATTGGAAACGAAATATTGGAAAAACGAGAACATCAAAAAGAAATAATGGAAACGAAACACGAAATATTGAAAAAAAACATGTCATTGAAACCTCTGTACTCAATAATTTTTTTAATATGTGTTTTAACATTTTGTTTCCGTGTAGTACATCATTTCTTCATCATTTTTTTAAAATTAGAAGCTTTTAGCTGTCATTACAAATAAGTAATAAATGTTTGTTAACCACAAGGCAATCTCAATTATCAACCTGCTAGTATCAGTTATTCATAACAGATGTCATTACATCCAGGGTTTTTCCCAAGGTTGCTCAGTGTCGATTATATTCTTCCTTCGATGGTGATCTTCGAAACGCAAACAAGTCCGCCATTAATGTGCTTAATTTAGTGTATTTTCTATAAGCATAGCATAGGATATTCAACATTTTTGATGATTTGCCAGTGTGTTAGTGTTCGAAATGATGGCTGTCCCCCATATTGGACATTTTTTGGTGTGTAATGGTGGTAAATGTTACTTAGTTAAAAGTAAGCACATTAATGGCGCCCGTGCGGTGGAAATGGTCGCGAAGACCCATATCAATATAGCTATGGATATATCGAATCGAACGACCCTGGGTTTTTCCAGACTACGAATAGGAAAAAAAATTAAAAATACCAACCTATACTTTATTTTTAGAAATTAATTAATGCACACGAAAGGTCCCTTCAGATGGATTTATGCATACGTTTTCTGCTTAGTGCAGTTGGTAGCCGAGAAAAAACTCTACCAACTCTTCTGCTGTCGGAGTACAAGTTAAAATTTTTAATTGGTCATTCTTCATCGTGGTGTCAGAGACTGGTCGATTCATCGAAAACACATTCATGCCATTCGGCAACGTTTTGAGTTTTTGATACATTTCAATCATGGCACACACGTAATATGTTGAAAAATTAATCTTTCATGTATTCTAAAATTATTACCCGGTGTGCCCTAATACTTATTTTTTTAATCGTATTCATATGTAGGCGTATTTAGCGTAGTTATTTATATGTATTCCACCAGCTGGTTGGTAGGTTTTTGGACAGCGCTTATCCTAATCCATTTTCACTCCTATGAATGGCCCGCCATTTCCTCTCTTGAATTCCTCAATTCCACTCCCTCTTCTTATTTCGTCCAAAGATTTAGAGTAATGCGTGATAAAATAAGCCAAGTCGAAGCCTGGGAGACGTATCTTTCGTTAGTTGCCGAGGATTTACAGAAATTCAAAGCAAAGTTTTAGCGTCATCGATGTTAAAACGTTTACGTAGATACCTTCTTGCTGCTGTTTGAATGAAAAATTCAAATTTGAACTCATTGTCGATTTCAACTAGGGAATGAATCTCTTTCAAACAGCCAAAATGGCGGGATTACATATGGAAGTTGACTTCCATGTATCGACTGTAGCGATATCTCGAATCGTATCGCCCCTTGAAGAGCATCATTCTACTGACACATAACTTCTGACTTTTTCCAAACAAATGGATAACGAAAGTGAACAATGAGTAGACATGGTAACCACGAAAATCGCCCAAGTTTGGCAATAATGGCGTTCGAATATAGCTCTTTGAGCTCCATTGGCAACCGTGGGTTAAATAAATTGGCATTAATTATAACAATTGTGCATTATTACGTCGAGTCAATTGTGCCAACTTTGACAGTAATAATTGTTATAAAATAAGAGATAAGTCATAACGCTTATCTTAGAGTTTCTTAAGCATTAAAAATATTATAAAGTATATACAAATAAAAATTTACATAAGCAACAATGAGTCTTCCTCCTTCTATGTCATTCGTTGTTTACATTTTAAATCTCCGTTCGCTGTCATGTGAACAAGATTCCACCGGATGCGATTGTGATTTTGTAGAGGAATCGATATGCTACTGGCAGGCAAAATAGACACCAGTTTATTTTCTCAGCAAGTGCGGACAACGGTCGATTACTACCACTGTCGACCCTTACTGCCATGGAAGCCCGCTCTTACGACGGGTTTGCACGTGGAGGTACATGACAGTAGCCTTGGAAGTCGCTTGCAATCGACACTTCGATGTGTGAGCACGCACTTCCCTGGCAGTAGGGTTCGATAGTGGTGGCGATCGACCGCGGTTGCCACATGCAAGGAAAATTGACTAGTTTCTATTTTGCCTGCAAGTAACATATCGGTTCTGCGATACAATTGCATTGCATCCGGTGGAATCTTGGTCACATGGCAGAAAAAGGAGATTTTAAATGTGAACAACGAATTAATTTTCAGGAGGAGAACTCACTGTTGCACGTGTAAGTATTTATTTGTACTCGAAAATATTTTAAATGTGAAAGAACCCATGTTAGCTTTATGACTTATCTCTTGTTTGATTACAATAAACATTGTCATAGTTCTCATACTTCATACGATGTAATTATGCGCGATCAATGCCATTTGTACCAATTTAATAAATCCACGAATGCCAATGGGACTCAAACAGCGATATTCGCATGCCATTACTGTCAAATATGGGCGATTTTCGTAATTACCAAATTAATTGTTTACTTTCGTCATTCACTTGTTCGGAAAAAGCCGGAAGTTAGGTGTAAGCAGAACGTTGCCCCGCAAGTGGCGACACGATACGAGATATCGCTACACTTGATAAAGTCAACTTCCATGTGTTATCCTGCCTCTACCCGTCGAAGTGTCGATTGTTGGCGGCTTCCAAGGCCACTGGGATGGGAGTGACTTCCATGTGCAAACCCGCCTTATGGTAGTTTGAGCGAAACATCATTTCACCGAGAAATGAATGAATTTTGTCTCATTTTAACGATGAATATCTTACTCTTGCAAATATATTAAAATATCAGCCCCTTACCAAACTACGTTCCGAGATTTTTGACCAATAATACCAGCCCATTTGCATGGGAAATGGTAGGTCACCTTCTCCAGAGAGACCTCTTTTTTTTTTAAAAATAAGGCATTTTTAACAACTGGATCTAGTCAAAAAATTAATGCGATGCAGTTTGTATGCTTTCTCGACTATATTTGAAAACAAATCATATTGTCACCTCTGTAATTTTTCAGAATCGCAAAAAAATCTTCCGTCGTGACGGAGTTTTGAGCGTACCGAGTGAGAAAAATGAGTCAAATCAAAGACTTACGTCGATATTTTTATTTGATTACCTAGAATTTCAGTCATATACAAGTATACTACTGTACTGCCAATAATGTAGTATTTAATTCATCCTTCCCACAGCTGCTAAAATTGAAACGAATTATTCGAATATGGTCTCCATTATGACTAGGGAACCATATCGCCTAATTAACTCGCTTATTTAAGTCATAAACTGCTCCCATCGCCTATAAGCGATCTCCGTAGCAGACTGCGTCCATCGTTTATTGGCGATTTGAAGTATCGTTCTACTCCCACACACCATGGGTGACACAATATTTTTAAAAGAAAAACTTTTTTATTTCCAAGTAAAAAACGTCCACCAATTCTTATTTGAAAGAAAAATCAGATGACAGTTACTCGTTAAAAATTTTTAACACTATTTTACCCCTATATAAAAAGTGAAAATAAATACAATCAAGGAAAAATTTAGAAAAAAATTGCGCCTGGGGAGAGCCATATTACAGATCATTTACGCAGTCGATGTTTTTTTTTCGACTTGAACGAAAAATTATCGAAATTTACGCTCAACGACCCAAAATGAACGCTGCAGCAGCATTAACGGGAGCGCACGAGGGAAGTCGAAAGGGGGAATGCAGTCGAAGAGGCGGCGAATAAGAGCCGTTTTCTACGGGAGGCCGAAGAGGCGAGAACGGTCGGACACCTACCCACCGCTGCACATAAGAGAGGCACCTTGTTCTCCTGCCCACGGGCGGTTTCCGAGGCTGGGCGACCAAACCTCCCGGGAGGACTGCAAAAGGAACTTTCTCCGTGCCAAACGAGAGACTTGAGCGCAGCGGGAGGTGCTGGTCGGAGGAGGAAGGCGGGTATGGGCGTGGAAGGAGAGCGAAAGTGGTCCAGGAGAGGAATATACTATACAACTGGGGGAGGGGGGCGGGGAAGGGTTTTCTCACGTTTAGAAGTGTGGGCGAAGTGATTCTTGTAAGTCTCTCAGAAGAGCGACCTCCTCCTATCCCTTCGTGGCCGCAATCCGGGTCGTCACGAAACCCACTTCGACCCTCGGTCGCCTCTTACGTCACCGAGCGAGAGACCTTTCGCGAAAAACAACACGCAATACTTAATAAGAGAGATCCCTAATATACTGCAACGGATTGGAGGAAAACACAAAACTATTAACAAAATTCCGTTTGAGAATAATTACAGCAATCTACAGGTAATTGTAAGTTTCAATACGAAATAAAGAACACATAGTAAGAATAAATGATGCATATCAAGGAGGTGCTGGTCGGAGGAGGAAGGCGGGTATGGGCGTGGACAAAAGTGTACTTCTTCCCACTTTGCTATGTGGTAGTGAAACATGGGTATGTCAGGATAGACATACGAGTAGACTAAACGCTGTGGGTATGAGTTATCTGAAGAGTATTTGCGGCAAAAGTAGGATGGATAGGGCCAGGAATGAGTGCGTCATGAATGAATGTGGGTTAAATGCTCCAGTAATGGACGTGTATGAAAGGAGTGTGCTTCATTGGTATGGCCATGTTGAGAGAATGGATGATAGTCGAATAACGAAACAGATATATGAGAGAGAAATGAATGGTGCGAGAGGTAGAGGTAGGCCGAGAAAGTTGTGGTTGAATGTGGTTGAGGAAATTCTTAGGAGGAGGAATATTAGTAGGGCGTGTATGAAGCAGTGTATGGGGGTAAATGAGGTAAAAGAGGTTTGCAAGGATAGGTCAGTATGGAGGATATTATTGAAGCAGAGTTAGGTGTACAACTATGTATTTTTGAGTGAAATTTAGTGACAGTGCCTACCCGGGAAGGGAGCGGCGTGATAGGTATGTATGAAATAATAATAAATAAAATCAACATTTTTTTTGTAAATAAATAAACATAACTTTCTTCTTCCGGTATAGATTCGTTAACTTTTCTCAAGAGGATTGGATTGGATAGTAGGGAAGGCGACCGACGGCTAAGGTCATGTGCGCCATAGGGGATAGGTAAGGGAGGAAGGGTGGATAGAAACCCGGCGTCGGCATTAGCCTGCTCTTGACGAAAGGCGCCAAGGGGACCACGGCTTATCGTCTCATCCGACAGACGGAGTACTGTACTTGAAGTGTCCTCCACAAGACACTCAAGTAGGGATCGGGTTTCCGCTGAAAAACATCCGCCTCCGCAGGGATTTGAACCCTGGCCGCCCGTATGGTTAGCCAGTACTCTAGCCACACCACCAACCCGATCCCCACTTTTATCAGAGTCCACGTTTCTGCTCCATACAGTCAAAAACTCCATATTAATCTTTAGGCCAACCTATATATTCTCATGCAAGTCCTCCGTCATCAGCTCTCTCCTATTGCTAAAAGTCATATTCGCGAGCTTAATAGCCCTCCTCCTGTCTTTGATGCCTTTTTAAAAGAATGTTGCGATTACGGATGATAACCCTCAATTACTGGAAATTGTGAGTACTCTCCCAACATAAATGCGGGGTGAGCGTGTTTAAGGTAGTTTAAGCGAAATATCATTTAGCTAGAAATCAATGAATTTTGTCTCATTTTAAAGAAAAAAATATCTCACCCTTCTAATGACACCAAAATTAAACCCCGCACCTAATTAATATTGGAGTTATTTTCCGAAAAATACCAGCCCTTTTACAAGGGATATGGTACTTTTATGCTCTCCAGAGACACCTTATTTAACATACATACATACATACCCATCACGCCGTTCCCTTCCGGGGTAGGCAAAGTCAAAATTTTTCACTCATTAATACGTAATTGCACACCTAACTCTGCTTCAATAATTTCCTCCATACTGACCTATCCTTCCAAACCTCTTTTGCCTCATTTACCCCCATACACCGTTTCATACACGCCCTCCTGTTTTTAAGACTCCTCATATTCCTCCTAAAAATTTCCTCAACCACATTCAACCACAACTTTCTCGGCCTAACTCTACCTCTCGCACCATTCATTCTACTCTCATATCTCTGTCTCGTTATTCGACTGTCATCCATTCTCTCAGCACGGCCAAGCCGACGATGTACACTAATTTCATACACGTCCATTACTAGAGCATTCGACTCACACTCATTCATGGCCCACTCATTCCTGAACCTATCCATCCTACTTTTGCCGCAAACACTCCTCAGATAACTCATACCCACGGCATTTAGTCTACTCTGATGTCTATCCTGACATACCCATGTTTCACCACCATATAGCTAAGTGGGAAGAAGTACACTTTTGTATGCGGCAATTTTCGCTTCCTTAGACAAGAACTCATTCCTTGATATGTTCCACATGCTACCTACCACTTTCCTTCCAGCATTCGCACGTCTCTTTATCTTCTCTTCTATTCTTCCATCTTTCGCAAACATTTTACCTAAGTACACGAAATCATCCACCTGTTATATTACATCACCATTTACCCTCATGCTACAGTTATTCTCCCCATTCTCCTTATTCTCCTTATCCTCCAGGAATTTCTAACACCTAGATCTCGTCAAAAAATCAAGTGTGTAGTTCCTATGTTTTATCAACTATTTTGTGAAAATTAATCAAATTGTCACCGCAATAGGTTCTTGAGAATCATATAAAAAAACCTTCCGTTTTGAAGGAGTTTCAAACGTACCGCGCGAAAAAAATGAGTCAAGTTAAAGACTTATTTACATATTTTCACTTAATTAATTACCATTTCTGTCAAATAAAACTATATTATTGCACCATTAACGATGCAATATTTAATTCATGTGTCCTACAGCTGGTGAAATTCAAACGTATAATTCACACATGTTCTCTATTATGACTAGGGAACTATCTCGCTTGGACTACCATAAATATACATCTACTTCACTTAGAAGGATTACCATGAATCTCGTCTGATGAGCTTTCCGCGAAGTATGGGCAGTCATCTGAAATTTAAATTGGAGTTTCATTACTTATAATTTATCTGCCGTCAAAAAATATATTTTAAAACAAATTCAGTTTCCTTCACTTGATTAGACTCCATTACGCAAAATATGTTTCATACAATTTGAAATCAGCGCGCTAGCACACCCGAGTCGTGAGATGCGCGGAAATTTTCGCCCCCAACCCAAAATGACCTTGTGCGCCAGCACACAGCAAAACGACTACCTTGAAAGACTTGCATCCGAATCATCCAAAAATCACCTTTTCCTTTTTTTACTCTCATATGAATGAGAGAAACAGCAGCAAGTTTTTTTTATGGCTATGGAAGTACCTCGCAAAAAGTAAGGCCGCCTTATCACGTGGAATCAGAAAATTAGGGTCGATAGCAAGGTTTCTAATAACATTGCTTTACAAATGCCGTGCATTGCGTATCAAATGAAAAACTAAGTCAGTTTCTCCCACTTGATTAGACACCATTGGGCTATAGACGTTTCATTAGATGTCAAAATCAGTGCGCTAGCACACCTGAGTCGTGAGATGCGCGGAAATTTTCGTCCTTACCCAAAATGACCGCACTGGAAGACTTGCACCCAAAACTTCCACCAAATCCCTTTAGCCTCCTTTTACTCATATGAAAGAGATTAACGCCAGCTAATATTTTCATGACTATGGAAGTACCTGGAAAAAAGTAAGGCCGCCATGTCACTTAGAATCAGAAAATTACAGATAAATAGTATGGAAGCTATCAACGTCACATGAAAAATGTCGCACATTGCGTATCAATTTAAAAAAATAACAAAGTCAGAGTCTTTTACTTGAATAGACACCATTAGGCCGTAGGTATCTCATTCACTGATGACATCAATGCGCTAGCGCACCCGAGTCATGAGCTGCGCAGAAAGTTTCATCTTATCCAAAAATGCCCGCTCTGAAAGAAGAATAACATTAAAAACTACTTTTTCCTTTATTTTACTCACATACAAAAGAGAGAAACCCAAGCTAATGTTTTTTTTATGGCTATGGAAGTACCATGAAAAAAGTAAGGCCGCCTTATCACGCGAAATCGCAAAATTTGAGATAAATAGTATGGTATCAAATAACGTCCAGTGAAAAATGCCGGGTATTGCGTATCAAAGGAAAAAACAAAGCCAGTTTCCTTTACTTGAATACACACAATTAGGCAAAAGATATTTCATTCGAAGTTGAAATTTGTGCGCTAGCACACCCGAGTCGTGATCTGCGCACAAATTTCCATCCTTTCCCAAAATGACCGCCCTGAAAGAATAGCATTCAAAACAACTTCTTCCTTCATTTTACTCTCATATAAAACAGAGAAACGCTAGCTAATGTTTTTTTTACTGATATGGAAGTACCTTGAAACATGTAAGTCCGCCTTATCACGCGAAATCACAAAATTAGCGATAAATAGTATGGTATCTAATGATATTGGATGAAAATTGCCGAGCATTGCGTATCGATTAAAAAAAAACGCCTCGCGATTTACCGCATGTGCTGTGTCGGTATATGGTATAGCATCGCTAAATAGCGAGGCAGACGCCCTCGAGGCAATTACTCAATCGATGCAGGAATACCTGCCGACAAAGATTCATTCTCTCAGCTCATCGATAAATAAACATCAGCTGTACCACCAAGACAAGCACGGCGATCAAGTTATCTGCTGATTGAGTTGAATCCGAATAACAGTAATGGACGCCCTCATTACACAAATTGCTAGATGTTCTCGTTAGCAACGCTCAACTTCCGAGGCCTAATGACCCGGTTACGACGCTTTGCGCACACTCAAATTAACATCAGAAGAACACTCAAGCGAACGTGAATGTTTAACCAGAGAGTCCAGAAATCAAATCTGAAAATACAAAAAGAAAAGCTCAAAATCGGATGAATATAAATGGCCGCAAGGCGTATTCGTAAGAAAATATATAATCCGTAACGCAAGACGGATAAGTATAAGCTTAGTTGTAAAGCGAAAACAAATAAATGAAAAAATGCAAATATTATGTATTAGATAGGTAAACAGATATTTATCGTCTACGTCTACGTAGTACCCTGCGAGCCACCACGAGGGTGTGTGGCAGGGGGTAAAGATCACCAAACATGCATTATTGCCATGCAAGTAGGATATTTAAGGGAGATATGCTAGAAAATAGGGTCACATGAAGCTAGATGGTTAGTATCTACATAATAAGAAAGGGATTATTGGTTGTTATTACATGCATCATGCACTACAGACTACTCTAACTATATTTCACCTACCTAACCCTTTGCTACGCTGCCCATTGTTCTCTCTTATGGTACGCGGGAAAAATGACGTTTTAAATCTATCGGTACGACAATCTATCTCTCGATCAAACCTAGCATAATACGCAGGGGTTCTTAATATATATATTAATGTCATCTGGGAACAAAACGTTTTCGAATTTACTTAAAAGGTTTAACCTAAATTTTAACCTGCGTTCTGATAGTAATTCCCATCCTAGTTCTTCTATTAAGCTCGTTACACTTTTACAATTATCATAACGGCCTTTAACAAATCTAGCGGATCTCCTTTGCACGCGCTCTAATTCTTTTATTATACCTTCCTCGTACGGATCCCATATACTAGCGGCATATTCTAAATGGGGCCCACGTATCGCCCACGTACAGGTATAAAATATGAGCTTCGAAGGGATTCCAGGGGGGGGGCGGGCACCATTACTGACATGAGGGCCACGGAGAGTACCAATTAACTACTAAGTATGTACATGTACAGAATTAAATTAATCGGAAAAATTTGAGATCTCGACTATATGTACTACATTTTCAAAATACTGAATACTTGAACGCGATCTGACCTGAAAAATTCTACACTTGATAACGAGCAGCTATGCTATTACCTTTTTAAAATAATGCACACACCATTGATAAACTTTCATTGTGGGATTTATTTGTCATACTAGTTAGGGGCTAGGTTGACAAATCAACTTTTATGCACAGATATTCGGATATGCTTTTTGAAAAATTAATGCAGAACAATTACCATTTTTCTACGGGTATCTGCAATGAGTGGTAGCAGGGAGGGACAATTTTGTATTCATTTCTTAAAAAAGAACGAACGCAGGATCTTGTAGTTGTGCAAGTGTCTTAGACGTACATATAAAGGATCAGAAAATACTGTATTCGGCTAGCGTCTCATTTCCGAAGTTTTGTGATGCATTGACAAAAGAAAAATACGAACTTTCAACAGCATTATGCTACCGTTTTATGTTTTAAACCAATGAGGTAGCTGGAGAGGGCATTACGTCATCAAACTGAACCCAGGAAACCCAAATAACAACCATATTGTTCAAAATTGCTCTATCCTAACTTTCCTATGGATTGCACGACGAATTACATACATTCATACCAATCACGCCGTTCCCTTCCGGCATAGGCACAGTCACAAGGTTTCACTCATAAATACAAATTTGCACACCTAACTCTGCTTCAATCATTTCCTCCATACTTTGTAATTCGTTTATAATGTATTGATCAACGTTTTCTTTGCCCAAGTCACATGTAATACAAGTGTGTATACATCAATCACGTCATTGTTTGTATTGAACAACGTTTTCTATTACCCGTGCCACATATAATAGTATCGAATATAAATTTCACAGTACTGCCAATGATAATGGTCGAGGAAGTGAGCATACCGTTCAGTAACAGTGTGAAAAATTTGGGGTTGACATTAACCATGAATCTTTCCTGGAAAGAACACACGATGAGGGTATCCAACAAAATAAATGCAATTCTACATCAATTAAAAATCCATAGAAATTTACTGCCACTTCAGTTAAAAAAGAAATTAGTTACCTCACTCATTCTTCCTCACCCAGACTACTGTAGTCTCGTGTACAATGATTTAACTGAGGAGTTGAATATTAAGCTACAGCGTCTGTTGAACTCGTGTGAGATTCATTTTTAATCTACGGCGAGATGAACACATTACCCCTTATTTTAAAAGGCTCTCCGGGCTCGATCTTAAATCATGGCCTTATAACATGGCCTGCTTCATGTTCAATCACCTCAAATATGGGAGCCCTCAGTATATAATGGATCTTTGTCTCCCAATTAGTAAATACACTAATGTTGTTACTAGACAAGACCCCTGTTTTTTGTATCCCCCCCCAGTTCCGGACAGCTACAGTCCAGAAATCGTTTACAGTTGTTGCCTCAAAGCTGTGGAATGACTTGCCTAAACTGGTAAAAGACAGTGCATCACTGGTAATATTTAAGAGAAAGATTATCACACACTTACTTTCCGGAATGCTGACCATGTAACTCATTTATCAGTTCATTGATGTGATTAATGTCCATTGATGATTTCATCAGTTCATTGATGTGATTTTTTTCCTTTTCATTGTTAAGCTAAATTTCCTTTTTAAAAGTTGTGTTATTTGTTTATTGATATGTTTAATGTTCATCTTTCTGTTAGAAGAAGAAATTCAGTTCTTTTTCCATATTGCTAAATGATAATGTTGTATATGTCTATTGTTAGCAATTCATGTGATAACTTCCCTTTTTTGTTTCCTGATTGGCTTATTCCCATATTAATTGTCTTGCACACCACTGTATATCATTTCTATGTTCCAAAGGAGTTCACTCCTAGAACAATAAACGAGTTTATTATTATTATTATTATATAATACAAAATTTTACACATCGACCACATTTTGTTTATAATGAATAACATTTTCTATTACCCGTGTCGCATGTAATACAATATTTACACATAAACCTTCCTCATTCCTCATCTCCGTCCAAATCACGTCCCACTTCTGTTTCCTTCTGGGTATAGTCCTGGTCCTCGTTGAATAGTCGACTTTCTCTACTTCCCGACACTCGTACTTATTTTCTTGATTTGTGAACACTCCTCCTCCACACACCACTTGCACATACTTTTTCCACTCCCTCTCAACACGTTCTGACCCTCTACCAACAAAATTCTCCTCTAACTCCACGTAATTTCCCTCAACAATCCTATCCCCCAACAATATCCTCCCAGTTCAGACGCCCCGCGCGAGGCAGAACTGTACAATCATAACAATGGCGGCGAGCTGTTACGCCACAATCTGTTGGAAATTTAAGGCAAGTAACTCTTGAAACATGTATTCCCTGCTCAGAGCTGTGGATTCCACTCGTTTTTATAATAGTTTCAATCGGGAATGAGGACGATTTTTAATTTAAATAGATGAACAAATATAAGGAACGAATATGCACACTGAACGAGTGAGTGCATGTTCATTTCTAGAAATATATCGATGTATCGAAGGAAATAAGTGCGTTCCCGCGTGCGCATCAGGAAAATGAAGGCCAACGAAAATGGCGGACTGGCTTCAGCTTCCAGAATAGCTAGTACCATCTACATTTATGCCCTTCAATGGTTCTGAGGGAAAAAACTGCGACAAAAGTCACCCTTTTTGAA
Organism: Ceriagrion tenellum; assembly: GCA_963169105.1. Lineage (NCBI taxonomy): Eukaryota > Metazoa > Arthropoda > Insecta > Odonata > Coenagrionidae > Ceriagrion > Ceriagrion tenellum. The sequence goes on along the minus strand of OY720643.1, from coordinate 32,718,551 downwards.
CTGAAATTCCAATTCCTGAGACTAATAAATCCGGGACTTAGAAATTAAAAAGCGGCTTGTTACATATTTTATTAAGCATTATAATAATAACGTATTTAATTGTCTATGACCACATATATTTTTCTAAACATATCGGGAGAAACACAGGTTGAAGTATAAATATAATAAATTTTATTCAGCGATAGCATAAAACGCAAGGAATGATTTAAATCAGGAGGATCATGCTTACTTCACATAGATATCTCGGAAGCAATTGTGACAGGTTGAAAAACGACAACATATATTTCATGCTGGGATTTCATTTCCGGCAAAGTGAAATATGGACGACAGTTCCCCAATTATAACTTTGATAAGCCATTTCTCGAATCAATCACGGCGAATCATAGTTTTTTTTTAGCTATGCAGACATAATCGATAAACAAGTTTTTAGCGAGACACGCAAATTACGGACATTTTTTTTAATGCAGGGCTTCGAGAACCAATAAATAAAAATATTGACAGAATGCTTTCCTAAAAAATTCGACATCAGAATTGCAACTACGCGTTATGCTTTGCGTTTTTTTCGCGATTTCCGGAATCCTAGATATTACATCGCCAGGGATTCATAATAACGTCCAAAGAAGGAAAATGATATATCATCGATAAATCATTCGATGTGGATTGATGGATTATGTATCGAAATCTACATCTACATACTATCCTGCGAGCCACCGCAAGAACGCGTAGCAGGGGGTGTTAGGACACCAGCCTTGTAAAGATGTAAGGGATAAGGTTTTGGGAGGTGAAATGGTGACGTGTATTATGGAAGTGTATTTACTGGAGTTAAGTTTTTATTATGGTCGCTTATTGTGCGCGGAAAGAACGAGTTTTTGTACTGATCTGCTCGGCAGTGTATCTCTCTTATTTTATCGCATCTGTAAGACCGAGAGATGTAGTGAGGAGTCATGATAATATTCTCCGTGTCGCTCTGAAAAATGTTAGTTCATAATTTCTCAAGCAACCTAAGCCTAGCGTACAGCCTCCGAGTCTCTAGGGGCTCCCACCCTTATCCCTCTAAAAGTTGCGGGACAGCATATGTTCGCCCGTAGCAGTTTTTAACGAATCGTGCAGCTTTTCTTTGTATTCTATTGATTTTTTTGGTTATGACGCAAGCAATCAATTTTGTCACCCTTGATATTCATTAACAGAACGAAATCGTACTGAAATACACTTTTGTCGATTACTGGACTCGTCGTGTCGCGTTAATATTTTTAGCAGCGATTTAAAAACGATAACATAAGTAAAATTTCGCATTTAGGAATAAATCGAAAAATATGAAATGAATGCCGTGTGCCGCAAGGCAATGTGTTAGAATAGAGCTCAGTTCCCAAGAAATATAATCCGATCAAGTGTTTTTCTGAATAACACTTGCGAAGTTTTTTTGCGACAGTTTTAATGCGAAAATCTGTATATTAACAACAATCTTGGCAAACGCCATTGTACGGGATAGCGCGATGGCGGAGTGGCATGATAACGATTTTCGATGTTATTGAGAAAAATATTGGACGCCCTGTCCCACGGTCTCTTTGTGCCCACACACCCTCGAGGACTCAGGGATTTGAGCTTTATAGGGTCATGGCCTAATTCCCCAATAAGTCCCCTGTCCCTTGAGCGCCTTAGTTCAATGGCTACTGACGTGTGTGCACGCCGATGTTCAAATCGTAATGCCGTTTTTAACTAGTAATAATCGTCAACCTAACATTTAAGGTAGCCCGAGGCGAGATAGTTCCCTAGTCATAATGGAGACCATATTCGAATTATACGTTTTACTTTCACCAGCTGTGGGACACACGAATTAAATACTCCATCATTAATGGTGCAATCATATAGTTTTACATGACAGAAATTGTAAGCAATCAAATGAAAATATCTAAATGAGTCTTTAACTTGACTCATATTGTTTCACGCGGTACGTTTGAAACTCCCATCAAAACGGAAGGTTTATTATTGTGATTACGAAGAATTTACTGCGGCAACAATATGATTAATTTTCAACAATAGTTGAGGAAACACAAAAACTACACACTGTTGATTTTTTTTACGAGATCTAAGTGTAGGAACTGCCTTATTTTTAATATAAGCTCTTTCTGGAGTGCATACAAATACCATTTCCCATGTAAAAGGGCTGGTATTTTCTACCAAATATCTCGGAAAGTAATGCGGCAAGGGGATGAATTTCTTGGTGCCAACGGAAGGGTGATATATTTTTCTTTAAAACGAGACAAAATTCATTGATTTCTACGTGAGATGATATTTCGCTCAAAACGACCTTGAACACATTCATCTCCACTGAAACATCGGGAGGCATGAAACCCCTAAAGTGACCGAGCACACGAGATGCTTTTCCTCCCCGGATACGTCGGAAAAGCCCATGCATTTCAACTTAAAATAATTTTTTAGACCAATGAACACGATTTTTTAAAGCCTGATGCTGAGCAGCGGCAGAAGCGACGCTCTCTATTCTCTACCGGCTATCTTATTTTCTCAAAGTATTCTAACGGATGATTGGCAGGTATTTGGACAGTACTGATTCTAATCCGTTTTCACGGCTATGGATGTCCAGTCCCTCATTATATTTCACTCTATTCATTGAAAACGCCTTCACGACAGATTTTTTTGCAAGTCTAAGAATAATTGCGGAGAGTAATTTATATAATTTTGAAAGTAGTTGAGTAAACATACAAATTGCCTACTGTCGAATCTCGGACGAGATCTAAAGTTATAAATTCCTAATTATTTGGATAAAACCTCCCAGAGGTGCATACGTGTACAATATCTATACATTTAAATGCCATTAGATCCCTCTTTAAATTCCTGATATCGTCTCTCTCAGGGGATCGGGTTGGTGGGGTGACTAAGAGTACTGGCTAACCATACGGGCGACCAGGGTGCAAACCCTTGCAGGGGAGGATGTTTTTCAGAGGAAACCCGATTCCTTTATAAGTATACGATATTCGGGAAGAAAACACCGATATTCTGATATTTTCGCATCTGGATACGAGCATTTATTAACAAAAAGAGAAGTGTCCAGCTTTTTGAGGTGGAATTTCAGCATTATTACGAATAATAAAAGATCGCAGGCTTTCCCGGCGAATACTATAGATAAATATTTCTCGGGTTTGGCACCGGGTAAGGCTGTTTAAGGCCAACGTTTCGATGATAAACTCACTCATCGTCATCAGGGCTAAGACTGACTGCCGAGTTTGGTCCACGCCGGGTTTTTATACTAAGATAGCCAATGGACGGTTGAGGCCCATTGTTGACCAGCCGATTCAAATTTGGCTCAGGGCGGTTGGAATTTGAATTTTATCCGCGACCGTTTTATTTTATCAATCAACGGACTCCATATTTGGCTGATGCTCTGCCCAGAGTCTCGGTTAAGCTTTTTCTCCTCGAGACGTATTTCTATTGCCTCTTTCACTAATCGATCCCAGTATCCATAAGATCGGCATCGGATTTTGGCGCCGTTAAAATTGATGGAGTGCGCCATATCGAGGCTATGCTCAGCTAAGGCCGATTTTTCGGGTTGAAAAAGTCTTATGTGCCTCCTGTGCTCCGTAATTCTGGCTTCTACCGTACGTGATGTCTCTCCAACGTAGGCAAGGCCACACTCACAAGGGATGAGTGAGTTTCTCATCGAAACGTTGGCCTTAAACAGCCTTACCCGGTGCCAAACCCGAGAAATATTTATCTATTATTACGATTAGTTCAGGCAATTTTCCTTTGGATGAATAATTGTTATGAAGCCTAGGTTTTGATTTTTTACAACGTAGATTGTACATAATCTTCAGGACCCAAACCTAGGTCCCATTGAAGATTTAGCTGAGTTCAAATCCCTGAAGAGGAGGATGTTTTTCAGAGGAAATCCGATCCCTACTTGAGTGTCTTGTAGAGGACACCTCAAGTGCAGTACTCCGTCCGTCGCATGAGACGTTAAGCCGTGGTCCCCTTGGCGCCTTTCGTTAAGAGCGGACTAACGCCGACACCGGGTTTCTATCCAACCTTCCTCCCTTACCTGTCACCTGAGACGCTAATTCAATTCAATTCATTTTTCATCGTGGGCCTTTGAGGTGGAATTTCAGCCTATCTGGCCCATGAGATATTTTACATGGTCATTACAAAAGTAAGAAAAGTATAAAAAAGAGAAAAAATGAAGTTATATTAACAAAAAAATAATGGAAAGCCATCACAAAGATGGGGTGAGCTTCTTATGGCTAGACAATGAAATAAAACAGGGGAAATCTCCAAAAGCCGTAAAAAATTGGCACCCTTCGTCAACAAACACCAAATTTACTGTGTTGGTATGCTGAGAAACCACAGCAGAGACCAACCAAAAAATAACAATACACATTTCAAGCCCATTAAATGTTACTTCGCCGGTTCTCAGTTTCACTATGTAGGTATATACTTAGCAGCTGTCGCTATAAAAGATTTATCTAATGACCTTAAGGTAGTCGAAGGAAGCGAAAAGTCATTTTCCCTAGAAATCAATGAATTTTGTCTCATCTTAAAGAAAAATATATCACCCTTCCATTGGCACCAACAAACTCAACCCCTTACCACAATTATTTACGAGATATTTGCCGGAAAATACCGGCCTTTTTACATGGGAAATGGTACGTGTATGCACTCCAGAAGGGGACCTTATGTAAAAAATGAGGCATTCCTAACGCTCAGATCTCCTAAAAAAAATCAAAAATGTGTAGTTTGAGTGTTTTCTCAGCTATTTTTGAAAATTAATCATATTGTCACCGCAGTAAATTCTTCGGGATCGCTATAAACCTTCCGTTTTGATGGGAGTTTCAAACGTACCGCGTGAAAAAAATGAGTCAAGTTAAAGACTTATTAAGATATTTCCATTTGATTGCTTACAATTTCTGTCATGTAAGACTATATTATTGATTAATAATGCAATATTTAATACGTGTGTCTCATACCTGGTGAAATTAAAACGTATAATTCGAATATGGTCTCTATTATGATTTGGAAACTATCTCGCTTGCACTACCCTAAGGTGGTTGGAACGCGAATCGTGAGTCATTGAGAGCACATTTTAAAAACTTTTCGAGCAATTCGAAAAAATTCTTTCACCACACTGCCTTAGGTGCGTCAATTTCTACGGTAGAGATAACCAATACTTGCCGTAGTATAAATGCAAGTATAGATGCAAGTAGACTGAAGTACAGATGAAAGAATCGTAATTTTAAATGGTTCGTCTCAGTTGAAGCACTGTGATTACCTGAGTTTTACGTAGCGGAATTCGAAAATTGAGCAAAAACCGTATGAAAAAACGGAAAAATACTTATTTGGATATTTTCATTCGATGACTTACAATTTCTGCCGTGTAAGACTATATCATTGATTAATGATGCAATATTTAATTCGTATCTCTCACAGCAGGTGAAATTAAAACGTATAATTCGAATATGGTCTCTATTATGACTAAGGAACTATCTCGCTCGGGCTACCTTAAGTGTCGGTCGCCTCCCAAAATATTTAATCCAACCGTCTCCCTCTTCCTATTTCGTCCAGAATTGCTATCCTCTTCCACAGTGTTCTTCCCTCTATAGCCCTCTTCAGCACTCCCTCTCCTATCGACTGTCGACGTCATGAAGAGTAGTATTGGACACCCATTCCCATTGGCCTCTTTAAGCCCGCACACCATCGAGGACGCGGGGATTTGAGCCGTATAGGGTCACGGTCTCATTCCCCTTGTCCCTTAAGCGCCTTACTTCAATGGCGAAAGATAAACGTGCAGACAGATGTTCAAGTCGGATCGGGCGCTCTTAAATCCTCTTCCAATTCAAACGGGGTCCAGAGTATATATATATATATATAGAAAGAGGATGGAAGCGACAGCGTGTGTGATATCATTTTTCGCAACTCGCCAGGTTCTTAGCAAGTCGCATCACGACCAGTTGAACGATAGGGATGTATGCGAACGATAGGGAAATACCGTAGGAAATTGGACACCAAAAGTGAAATATGAATTTCTTCATGAGAAAATGATCATGATGATTTACCTACTAATTATCATCAAACTAACGTTTAAACGCATTTATCTCCACTCCTGCCATCTGGCGATAGATTTCATGCAATATGCAAATTGTATGTACGATTTAGTATTTAAACGTTTCACAGAGTTTAAGTCAGATACATTTTCATACATTGCTCGACTTGTGAAGTAGTACGCGTAATATAATTTTGTTATTAAATGGTTATTGCCAACGCAACGAACTCTTACAAATTCAAATGCTATTGATAATTCAAATAAAATTATCCAAATCACAATTATCAACCAAATATAAATGAATTAAAGACATAATTAAAGAATCGGATTCCTTATATAAAAAGATAAAGAGGTAGGTACCCAGGAAGTTGTTAATGTAACCTGCATGAAGCAGAGTAACTGACATGCGTATAGGTTGCAAACTCTCTTTCTACATATACGTACGAAGGATGTAAAGGTCTTAAAAATCTAGACAAAAATCCTTATTTTTCGGAACTCAAATTGTTTTGAGTCGTTCAAGAATTTCACCAATGATTAATTTCAACTAAATGCTTTACGTATAAACTTAAATAACACACAGCTCTTACGCCTAACTTTCATTTTAATTAATAAACCACTCAACATTTTTATTGTTAAATATATATACTTGGCATTTTATTCACATGTGCCAACTTGAGTACTTAATGCAGGCTACCCTTGGTGGCTCGATTTCGCGATTCGATATTTCGTGCATATCTCACATCGAGGCTTCGATACATCGAATGAAACGTATTTGATATTGTTGAAGTGTTAAATTAATTACCAAAATGTCACTTTAGATTAAGAAAAGAAAAACAATTGAGTTGTCATGTAGGGCAAGTTTGTTTACACTACACGTATGCCTGTATTCATAGTCGTATTTCTAGGGGTTACCTGGGTATCCCCTAACCAGGTAACACCTAGGGGTTCCTTCGATGAGCGATTCATAAACCTTACTGCGTAAACACCCAGCCAGTGGACGCCTGGGTAAGAGATTTGGCAGCAATCCCGCAGAAAAATACATATGAACGGTTCCGCTGGATGTTTCTCGATGTTTTCGATGCTCATTTTTCACCGTAACCAAGCGCCCTATAAACAATAATATAGTATACTGGTACGCGATGTTGATGAAAAGTGATGGAAGTAATATGAGAGAATGTTTATAATATTACTTAAAGATTTATGTAATATGAATGGTGAGAAATGTGTGGGTGGTTCAATAAGTACCCGTGTTTGTAAACAGAAGACGTTACTATGGAAAGTTGTTGATATTATCGTGTACTGCCTTTAGTACAGTAGTATCAATTCGTCCCACGCGTGGACAGCAGTACTGCGTTCGGGGAGCTTTGTGTAAGCTTCATGCCTTACCCAGGAAATCGACGACCTGGGGGAGGGTTAGGGGACGGAAGTCCCTTGAGTAACGATTATGAATACCATTTCTGAGTCAAGAGGTACCCCACGCCAAGGGGGACCCCCAGGTTACGACTATGAATACGGCCCTTAGAATTCTAAATTAAAACAGACACCAACAAGATCTTTTAGTGATTTAAATTAAATCTCTTTTTATATTAATCTGCGTCTGTGAGTTGAGTTTATTAGTTAAAATAATAAAACTCAATACATAGTGACTCCATTCGTCCAAGGAAAAGAGGCGCTGCAACTGGAACACCAACGCCACCACAACACCCCAAATACGTCACCGACACATAAATATTGAAGGTAGGTAAGCTTTTCAGTCGCGGATTTTTCCAATACGTTTCAGAGTTCAGATTTTCACGCGCGAGCGAAGCCGTTTGCCGGCGCGACGACTGGACTCCGACCGAATGCAAACTCGGGGAAGTAGGCGGCGGCAAAAAATAAAAAAACAAAATTGTCCGATGGGTACACCTCAACCTGTGCCGCATTTGACCCAGAGGGGAAATGGGTCGGAAACCACGTGGGTCGATCGGCCAATTATTCGCAATTATCGCGCGCGGGATATAAAAACTGGCTCGCGCCGAAACCGGGGCACCCCATTATTACACGTCCCTCTCCCTGTTATGGGAGCGCCATATCGGGTTGAGGAAGTAAGTACTGGACATCATTTCTATTCCCAGCCGCGAATTCGAATCCTCAGTTTAACGAGGCTCTGGCCAACTCCCGCCGAATCCACTAGCCTTCAAATCGGGCGGTAAGAGGGAAAGATTCACGCGCAGTTGACCGTGGGAATGGAATAACTAGTCTAAGAACACTTAAATAGAATATAGAATGGAATATAAATTTACTGTTCTGAGCGGAATGTCCAATGGAACACGCAGTTGATACAGAAAAAGGCCCGTGGTATGGGAAAAGTTACTTGCTTAAACAGCATGAAATGAAAATCCTTTCCAGATATTAATGCAATGCAAAAATAATCTAAAACAAATATAATGGCAGATTTAACAAAGGAAATTATCAAGTTTCATTCATATTATAAGTTTTATGTTCAGATGGGTCTTTAAATAATTTTTTCGTCTACTTCTTTGCACACTCGAAACACTTCACATTAAATTCCACCATTTGATAGACAACAACAATAACAATACAAAAAAGTCAATAGTAACCAAAATAAACAGGATTCTCAAGTACTTATTTTCAGCACACACAAGAAAAAAATGAATTACGATATATTTAACCCCATGAAACATCCAACAATAAGTGTGAAAATACAAGAACATTTTTAATAAGTTTAAATTACAATCTTTAAAAGAACAATGTGTTATATAGTATCATCCAAACCCTTGAATCAATTAATTGGGTATTTTCCACGTATTTCAAATTTTCGATATTCTGATTCTGCTACTTAATTTTATTCTATCGGCAAACAATTTTCTCATCAAATGGTTCTAATTTTCTTTTATAAAAGCTTAAGAAAGTTGAATGTTACGAATGTTCCCGAGCACGCTCCGAAGATGACCGAATGACCAGTGACGTCACTTTCGCTGTTTACATGCAGACCCAAATGTTTTCTTATGCTTACGGAGGAATCAAGCGAGGTAAAATTCCTTCCGGCGATTTTCCTGTTATTTCACGTGCAGATGGTGGTATTTAGTGGAGATCAATTATTTTGTGGTCACTTATTGTGCGCGGAAAGAACGAGTTTTTGTACCTATATGTTCGGCAGTGTATCTCTTACTTTGTCGCATCTGTCAGACCTAGAGATGTAGTGAGGAGTCACGATAATATTCTCTATGTCGCTCTGAAAAACATCAGTTCTAATTTTTTTAAGCAACCTAAGCCTAGCGTGTAGCCTCCAAGTCTCTAGGGGCTCTCACCATAATCCCTCTAAAAGTTTTGAGACACTATATGTACGCTTGTAGCAGTTTTAAACGAAACGCGCTGCTATCCTTTGTACTTAATACATTTTTTTGGTTTAATCGTTATGGCCAGGGTCCCAAATGCTCGCGGCGTATTCGAGGTGTGGCCTAACCAGAGCGAAGAAGCATCTCTCTCCGAATTTTTCATCCGAGGACCTTCCTATTATAAGCTTAACGAAACCTAGTGTCTTTAACACTGTGCCACATATGTTTTTTGTGTGAAACCTTGAAAAAAAATCCATGTAACAAAGTTCATCTGTTAAATCCTTTTAAACAAAATTATACGAATATCCCATCTAAGCACAGAGCACTTGCAGTTGGGGATTTGGTATCCACACCTGAATATTAGTTATCAATGTAAAACAGTTATGAAAAACGGTGTACTGAAGTCGATAAAAATTATGTTTGCAATCAATAAACCAATCAATATACATGTTACATGGCATTGACGAATACTGACTTGTAATTTTGTACTAAATTCATGTGTAAAATTATGTAAAAACCGAGCACAATTTTTTCACTAAATGTACTTGGTCTTCCATGGCATTCCCTAGGTCAATAAACTTCTATTTATCTGCGTACCCATCTATAAAATAAACTGCTTATTTTCATTTTAGAAGCAGACAACTATTTAACTAGCCAAATAAAAAAAAAATCAAGAGTGAATGCGCAAAATGTTGGCAAGTGAAATTCGAATATATATGAAATACCTACTCAACGAAATTTTTGCGATGATGGGAGAATGAGACGGTTATAACACCTTAACTGTATAACGCGCTACCATAGCATATTAAGGACGTCAAATAGTTTTGGGCAGTGAAGAAAATTATAAGAACGTCAAATTTAATGTTATATGAATGTATATAAATAGTTTTACCTATAAGCGATGGTTTCAGACCTCACTCGGTGGAATTCCTTGATATCAGGGAGAGAAGGATTAACTTTGCAATTCCACATTGTAAAAGATTTATTTGCGCCCGGTTTCGCTGCAGTGCAGCACCATCAGGTCTGATGATACCTGATGATGCTGCACTGCGGCGAAACCGGTCGTAAATAAATCTTTTACAACGTGGAATTGCAAAGTTAATTCTTCCATCCCTAGTTTTACCTATTACAAATATTATGCTAAAAAACTGAAATTATTCCGACTTGAAGGCGCCATCAATATCCCTTCTCTTTATCATTTGCTCCGGAAACATTTACTGGGATCAAACTCGCCCCCTTAATGATACTTTCCAGGAGATCAGATATAGCCCAATGCACAGCTTTCAGAGCTACAGAGAGGACGCTATCTCGGACGCCTTACTACATCTCTAGGTCTGACGGAAGCGATAAAATAAGAGAAATACATTGCCGAAAAAAATAGGTATAAAAAACTCGTCCTTTACGCGCACAGTAAGCGACCACAGTAAAAACTGAGCTCCACTAAATCCATTCCCATAATACACGTCATCATTTCACCTATAAAAGCCTTAGCCCTCACATCTTTACACGACTGGTGTCCTAACACCCCCTGCCACACGCCCACGCGGCGGCTCGCGGGGTACTATGTAGATATAGTTACCCCTTAACCCTTTGAGTGCGGCCTGACGTGATATCACGTCATGGTTGTCTTTACGCCGGTGCTGATGACGTAATATCACGTCAAGGGTGCCTGAAGTGTTCCAGCTTTCACTAGGCCCCCTGGTGAAAGCTGGAACACTCGAGGCACCTTTGACGTGATTTCACGTCATCAGCCCCAGCGTAAAAAAAACATGACGTGATATCACGTCATGCCGCACTCAAAGGGTTAATGTATGATGTATCATCAAAATTTTCAGAACTCTATCTGAGGTATATTATAGTTGCATGAAATTATTGCGCGCATGAGAGTAAGAAATTGAAACCTAAACATCACACGTAATTTCTGGACCTCATTCTACCAAAGAGATCGTCTGTGAAATGGCGACGGTGGTTACACGATTTCTCACGGTGTTTTGGTAAGCTCCCTAAGCATATTTACACAATCTTGACACAGTCCAGGGTAGGGACCGTAAACTCAAAGGTCTTGGGAGTAAACCCGAGCAAACAAACAGGGTCTGGTTTATTACGTGGGGTGAAAACGACGTGATTTGGCCCAATATTGACTATTGGGCCCTCAGATTTAACTAGCTATACCACTTCAATGGCATTTCCTCAAGGAAATTAGTCGCCTGGGAATTCAGCCCACGTGGGCACGCGACAGCACTGAAATAGCTATCATGGGTTACGCTCCATGTACCGAAACAACACAACTGGTGAAATAAAATTAATTATCCTTTTCCATTAGTGATCAAGGGTTACTTTCACCTCCTCTTATCACTTGTGTTTAATTCTGTAGGTGGTTGCGGTGGCTCCGGAAACTGGAAAACGCACAAAATAAAGGAAGATTTCCAATTTATCTCGTTACAAAATGAACTCGCAATATTTGAGCACACTTCCAGTTACCATCAAGGGTCTTAAGAGCGCCTTACACCACGGTTTTTCCTTCGCTTCTTCATTTAAAATAATATTAGACCACTATATTACGGGCAGATTTTTGTTACAGCAGGTTTTTGAGAAGATTTTGTCATCTTCAGGTAAAGGCATCACACAACATCCATATATATGCCACTCGTCCGTTCATCTAACATCCATACAACCAGTGAAAACATATTTCCAAAACATATAGCCAGAAGAGACTTCTCGAGATCTTCAGAGTATCTGTTTCTAAAATCCTAAAACAGGGTACGCATTCGTTGTTGCTATTCTATTATCACAAATGAAGTCACCAGATTTAATCACACATAATACAGAGTTAATAAAATACGTACTCGCTATGGATGAATAACTACCCGTAGTAAGCGCACTCCTGTATTATTTTGTACAACTATCGTATCCCTTTGTCTCAGGAGGTTCCTGATTTCCTAAGGTTAGCTTTAGACACACAACTATTCTGGAGTGTTGATCTTGAAATAACTAATTTTATCACATCCCTCCAACGTTCCTCAAGTTTTAAATTATAAACTGCAACCATTAATAATGTTGAGCCAATACAAGACACGCAACGCCATCTGTTGGACGAACAGTGGAACCACATAAACATAACAATCTCTATGTTGTTTAGTTGCTATGAGAAGAAGAAGCAAAAAAGAGATGGCGGGATGTTGAGAAATGTAAGCGAGGAACGAGCGACTGAGGATTACAGTGTAAATTAACCTGAGTTTGAAATAAAGTAGGCAGGTATGTTCCTATGTTTCATTGGAATTATTAATTTATCCCAAACCCCAGGCTGCTAATAAAATATATACGCATTGTATTCAGCCTGCTCTGTCCATACACTTATGTCAGTAGTTAATTCTCAAGCCCTGATTATGATGAAATTAAACTATGAAACACTGACAGGAGGTGGTAAAAATAATCACACCAAGACCAACCCACCAAAATAATCGTGCGTGCATAAATGTAGCCAAAAATTTCTGTCAATATCGTTAAATCAGGATGATCTAAATTTATTTGGACTGAAGGTACGAAGAAAAAAACCGTATTATAAGTAATCATATTATCATTGATGGTATTATGACAAAGAAAATACATAAAATATTGGTACTTCATATGAACGGAAGATATTGGAAATACTTCATTATTTGCTGTTAGATTATTTCCTGATTATTTCGATTCGGGAGCTACATACAGAATCGAACACAAATGATAGCAAGAGGCGAAAGCAACCCTCGATCATCAATTAAAAAGAAAACTTGGTTTAAATATTAATATGATATATGTTAATATGAATGTAGAAGGAGCAAGTGGATTCCTTCACCAATCTCGGAAGTACCCTAGATGATCGCATACTGGATCAGATTAATGAGAAATGTAAAGTTCTAGGAATTTTCTTTGATCTTAGTAAAGCTTTTGATACAGTCAATCATGATAGACTGCTCTCCAAATGCCAGGCATTAGGCATTAGAGGTGTTGCATTAAATTGGTTGAAAACATACCTAGATCATAGATATCAGAAAGTAGCCTATCAACAAGAAGGTAATATTTACTTGTCCACTCCACTGGAAGTAATTAAAGGTGTTCCTCAGGGATCTGTTCTGGGGCCTATACTCTTTTTGATTTTTATAAATGACCTACCAAATAACCTAACAGTAAATTCACACAAATGTGTAATATATGCTGATGATGTGAGTGTAGTAACATCTAAAAAATCTGTAAGAAATTTAATCACAGCTGGTGAACTGTTGTTACAGCAAATGATTAACTGGTGTAATCACAATGAACTCGTATTGAATAGTAACAAAACACAGGCTATGTTTTTTTCAGCAAAATGTAATCAGTTTGTAAATAATGGTACTCTGTCTCAACTAAAAAATTTTAATGTTGTGAATAATTTTAAGTTTCTTGGAGTATATATTGAACAAAAGCTGAAGTGGGATGTTCATGCGTCATATTTATGTAAAAAATTGAACTCAGTATTTTATTTATTGTCTGTTTTAAAATATACTGTAAGCCTTGATGTACTGAAAACATTGTACTATGGTCTTTTCTATTCCAGAATTTCATACGGGATTATATTGTGGGGAACTCCTTCCGCATTGAATACTGTTTTTTTAATACAAAAGAAGTTATTGAGAATGATTTGCCGTAAACCTTTTCGTGCTCACTGTCGGCCTCTTTTTAAGTCACTGAAAATTTTAACTTTGCCTTCATTGTATATTTATTATTCCATACTCTATGTGAGAAAACATGAAACTGATTTTATCCCAAATAAGAATTATCATACCTATGAGACAAAAAGGTGTAATGATATGCATGTGCTGTCATCTGCTCTTGCCATATATTCTAGGGGACCTCGCCATATGTGTATAAAGTTGTATAATCACCTACCACAATTTATAAAAAAAGAAAAAAGAATGGCTGTATTCAAGACTTTAGTTTATGATTATCTATTGTGTCATTGTTTTTATACTGTTAATGACTACCTAAACCATCAGCAATGATTGTATATGCCTTGCTAGTATTGATATGTTTTTCTAAATAATGTATTGATGTGCCTTATATACTTGCAGCTTGGTCTACTATGTATCTCTTGGGCAAATAAAGTTATTATTATTATTACCATCACGTGGGACGGAATAAGTACAACGGACATCAAGCGGAGAATAGCCCAAGCTAAGAATGCGTTAATGGAAACTAGACTACTGCTGTGCTCAAAGAAGATAGGACTGCAAACCAGGAAACAGTATGTGAAAACATTCGTGCGGAGCGTGGCACTCTATGGATCGGAAGCATGGACCATTAGAAAGGCTGACCAGAACAGACTAGAAGACTTCGAAACCCGGTGCTGGAGGAGGATGCTGAAGGTAAAATGGACAGACACAATAAGAAATGATGAAGTTTACAGAAAATTAGAAGAGGAAGGGACCATATGGAAAACCATAGAGAAAAGAAGAACAAAATGGATTGGACACACCCTGAGACACAATGGGTTTTTGACGAACGTATTTAAAGGAAAAACCGAGAGAAAGGTTCCAAAAAGAAGACCCAGGAATAAATTCATGGACCAAATAAAGAGGAAAGTACATAAAAAGAGATACCAGGAGGCAAGGGAACTAGCATTATATTGGGATGGGTGGAGGGCAGCAGTCAACCGATCTTAGGACTACCAATGAATTTGAAATGAAATTAGTTTAAACCTTTTAAGTAAATTCGAAACCGATTTGTTCACAGATGACGTTAGATATATATTTTGAGAACCCCTGCGTATTATGCTAGGTTTGATCATATTAACAAGATTAGAGAGATAGATCGTCGTACCGATAGATTTAAAATGTCATTTTTCCCGCGTACTATATGAGAGAACAATAGGCAGCGTAGCAAAGGGATAGGTAGGTGAAATATAGTTAGAGTAGTCTGTAGTGCATGATGCATGTAATAACAACCAATAATCCCTTCCTCATCATGCAGATACTAACCATCTAGCTGCATGTGACCTTGTTCTCTAGCATGTCCCCCTTAAATATCCTAGTTGCATGTCAATAGTGCATGTTTGGTGATATTCACCCCCTGCCACACACCCTCGTGGTGGCTCGCAGGGTAGTACGAAGATGTAGATGAATGTTAATATGTTCACAAAATTGCGCAAAGTTACGCCTGAAACCACGAAGTATGAAAGGAGAGAGTGCACTTCGACCATTAAATGGCATCACGATGTTTTGGTGGTATTTAATAACCGAATGAAACTTTGTTGGAGTGAAATTAACTCGATAGAAGAATTTTTTAATGACAAAATATTCACTTTTACTCGGCTTCTGATCTATTTTCAAGTGAGCCGCCAACATTACAACGTCTAAAAATAAATAATGCGCACGCATGTTGTGTTGCGAGGGTCGATTAGAAGCAACCCAATATCTTGTTACAAGAACACCACAGTGTTCGCGAACAGCTAGCGGCTCATACTCTTAACTTTTCTTTTTAAGCGCCAAACTCGTGGCAGATTTTTAGCTGAAAAATGAAGAGAAAAAAAACTTTCGAACCGGGGCCAAATCGATTTGTCGTGCGTTTCGATTGTTACGTGGGCCGTTCTCCGACTGCCTCTCTCTCTCTCTGTGTCTCTTTTTTTTCCCCTGGCCCCCATCCCTCCTTAGCTCACGTTCAATATCGAGACCTTTTCTCGAGATTCTCGAAAGAAGAGCCATTTTCCTTTCGATTCTCCCTTGTTTTGTAAATGTTCCCCAAGAACCTTATACGTCAATATTGTGTGTAACTTGTTTTTGTCGATTCTCAATATTAAATCTTTTTGTGTTATATAGAGATGGGTCGAATGGCATTTTTCTCGAATTCGAATGTCGATTTCGAATATCTAATATTTTTTTCGAATATCTCACTCGAAAATCGAATACTACATGGGCGTTTTTTTTAAAGAAGATTATAAGAATGTGGAAGATTTACAGATTAAATTATTATTAGCATTTTACTACGTTAATCACACACCTTTAATTAAATAAAGAAATCACAATTATTTGAAAAACTGAATTTGTGAAATGCAAGTGTCATCGTGTAACGGGGAATCAAAAAAAGGACCAACCAAACTCGCGAGCGTTGTAATTCCCCTGAAGTCGTTATGGATTATATGTATTAATACTTACTTAACTTGAAAGAAGAAAATTCGTTAGAAATATCAAATAATGGATTAGTACCAGCAAAATCTGGTGGACCAAACGCTTCGTAGCATGTGCGACCCAACCGATGACCGCGAATTTTGAAAACATTACATTCGATTCGTTTAATATATTCGAGAGGGTGAAATTGTTAATTTGTGCTCTCGAATATCGAATAGCGCAAATAGCTCATTATTCGGGGTATTCGAGAATTCGACTATTCGAACGCCCCATTTCTAGTACACACTTGTCAGGCCTCATTTAGAATATGCCGCTAGTATATGGGATCCGTGCGAGGAAGGTATGATAAAAGAATTACAGCGTGTGCAAAGGAGATCCGCTAGGTTTGTTAAAGGCCGTTATGATAATTGTATAAGTGTTACGAATTTAATAGAAGAACTAGGATGGGAATTACTATCAGAACGCAGGTTAAAATTCAGGTTAAACCTTTTAAGTAAATTCGAAACCGATTTGTTCACAGATGACGTTAGATATATATTTTGAGAACCCCTGCGTATTATGCTAGATTTGATCATATTGACAAGATTAGAGAGATAGATCGTCGTACCGATAGATTTCAAATGTCATTTTTCCCGCGTACTATGTGAGAGAACAATAGGCAGCGTAGCAAAGGGATAGGTAGGTGAAATATAGTTAGAGTAATCTGTAGTGCATGATGCATGTAATAACAACCATTAATCCCTTTCTTATTATGTAGATTCTAACCATGTGACCCTATTATCTAGCATGCCTTCATTAAATATTCTAGTTACATGTCAATAGTGCATGTTTTGTGATCTTCACCCCCTGCCACACACCCTCGTAGTGGCTCGCAGGGTATTACGTAGATGTAGTATTATACCAACCAATGGAAAAGGCCATGGTGCTGTTTTTGGGGTTGTAACAAATTCATAAATTCGTGGGATACTGCACAAAAATCTACATATAAACCGTGAGTCTGGAGAATACTATTCGATAGACAAGTTGATTTAAAAAAAAACTCCTTTTACAAGTAGTCAGGTCTCCAAATGGTTCTTAGAGCTTCCGCCATCTTGGCTACTTATGAACATCATAACTTAATTTCATCAGTTGTTAAGTCATTTATGAAATCAATAAAATTATCGAATGTTTCTGCAACACTTATTGAATGGTTGCCATGACTAAAGGATGCCCCAACTCTTTTGTACATTATGTTTCGTTCCTGGCCGTGTAATTCATTTGTTTTCCCGCCTTTCCTTTGAAATTTTAAATGGTTCGCGGAGCAAGAGGCCATAGAAATCCGTATGCAAATGAATAATTTCAATCGTGACACTCGTTATCGTCTAAGTAGTGCCTGTAGGTCTAATAATTAAAACCATAATGAAATAACAGGGAAGGCGGAAAAAACAAATGAACGACAATAACATTCAGATGATATCCAGTCCCAAGTTTTTTTCATTCTGGCGGAAAAGTTTGATTTTGATGAAAGTCAGAATGTCTCCTCCTGGTCTACACTTTTAGGGGCCTAAATACCTGAATTATTTCCTTTTTCCTCCTCGACATACGATCTACCCTTCTTCATCCTGTCCATGTAACCCATTCTCTTTCTTCCCCTTCCTCGCTTGCCCAATATCCTTCTCTACATCACATTTTTGAACAACCTATCGCCCCCTATTAACATCGTCCAGCCACCTACTCTGCCGGTCTCGGATTTTATAAATACTAGTAAATTTCTAGACGTTTCTTTTTCGTGACCTCTTTTTTTTGTAAAATAAAGTTATTTTCCTGGAGATTTTAGGTCATTAATTCATATTTAGTCCGTTCCTCTTTTGCCAACGTTTCGCGTATTTATTATGCTTCATCAGGGCTACAATGAAAATCAATATTTGTATTGTACATAAAATGATTACAGTTTACAATTTAGGTATTTCGATTTTTACAGAATATGTTTACAATTGATTTTTGTTATTACCCCAGAGAGAGTTCCTTTTGAATGACTTTTTGTTGATACCTTCGTTGCTATTTATTATTTGTTGGTCAATTGTTAGAAATTTAGGAGTTAAAAATCGAAATAAAATTAAGTGTTGTTTAAGAATATCAAATTATGATAAATTTTACTTAATTTGGCGACGTCTGTTCTTTTATTGCAGGATGTTTTGTTTTTTTGTGATGTGTATCATTTCTTTAAATAATCTCCTGGATAGGTTGGTTTCTATAACTATTACTTCAGTTTCATGGAAATTAAATGAGAGGTTATTTTTGATTGCATGATCTGCTAGTGCACATAATTGATTTTTGGATTTTGTTGAACTTTACAGGGTGAATTTCAGAGGATGGCATACAGAACCCCTGAAAATGCAGAGAGCCGTTTTCGAAACGTCGGGAGGCATGAAACCTCTATACCGGCTAACTTTTCTTTCCAAGATACGCCGCGAAAACCCAAGAATTTCATCTTTCTCCCACTAATAATTCTTTACGCCAATAAAGAGTATTTTCAAAAAGTCTGATGCTGAGCAGCAGCAGAAGTGACGCTTCCTGCGGTCTCACCCAGTACCCAGTTTTAAGATTCATTTCATTCAAGTATTCTACCAGCTGAATGGTAGGTATTTGGACATCTGTTAATCTGTTTTCACTAGTATGTATGGCCCGCCATTAGACTCCTCTTTAATTCCTCATATCGTCTCCAGCTTCTAATTTCGTTAAGGATTCCTATCCTCAAACTTCAGCTACCACCAAGGGTTATCACCTCTATTTCCCTCTTCAGCATTCCCTCTACGTTCAATAAATCCTCCATCCATCTCTTCCGCCTCCTCCGAACCTGCGTCACTACCTTCCTCTCCTCTACAACCATATCCAATACCTCGTCGTATGGGCATGACGAAAAAAAATATCTTAGTATACTCCACATTATAAATGTTTATTGTTGACCCAGGTTTCGACAGCACAGCAATCATTATCAAGGTCTATTATGATCATTACTGATAATGACTGCTGACTAACCTTGATAATGATTGCTGTGCAGTCGAAACCTGGGTCAACAATAAACATTTATAATGTGGAGTATACTAAGATACGTTTCTCGTCATGTCTGTGACAGCATCCCACAAATGTACGCCTTCAAACATTAATTTTACCACCTCGTTCGTCCTTCTCGCCATCCACCTAATCCTCTCCATCCTTCTCCGCACCCACGACAAAAACGCCTCTAGCCTACCTACCTTCCCTCGCAAAGACTAATGCCCGTATTCATAGATAGACAGATATATGTAATTTATTGTTCTTCAGATATCACATCCAATTCGAACAATAATAATCAACAATGATACAAAAATATTCAACAATGATACAAACAATATTGAAAAATATACAATAATAATACAAAAAAAAATTTGAATTCATACAACAATAATACAGCTCATCCATTGTTATTAATTATTGAGAAAGGTAAGGACAGCTTATTGGGCAGTTAGATATAAATATAGTTTATTTTTGAATGTGTGCAGTGATGAGGAATCTTACATGAAGCAGGCCAATTTGAATTTTCTTCTTGTTTTTGTGTCCATCCAGGAGAGCTTGTTAAAAAATGAGGTTTCTCAGTTTTTGTAAGAGCAAAGTATGGTTTACACGATCAAAGGCTTTAGTAAAGTCAAACAACACCAGTATGGTCAACAACTTTTTGTCAATGGCAGATCTAATATCATCGGAAACCTTAATTAAGGCCGATTGAGTGGAGAAATATGGGGTTATATGATCATCTTTCCGTAAGTCATAAATGAATCTTACAGAGGAATTCATCAGGCGCTGAAGCTTAACATTAAGTTCTGCTGTGAGATCATAAAACACGAGACAGCAGTGATCAAAGTTTGGAAAAATTAAGGGAGAGTCAAGTTGCTTTCTTACGTGAATGGGCAGCAGATTTTTATGAATTTTCAGTTGGTGGAGAGTGGCATTAACTTTATTTGA
Organism: Ceriagrion tenellum; assembly: GCA_963169105.1. Taxonomy (NCBI): domain Eukaryota; kingdom Metazoa; phylum Arthropoda; class Insecta; order Odonata; family Coenagrionidae; genus Ceriagrion; species Ceriagrion tenellum. The sequence goes on along the minus strand of OY720643.1, from coordinate 32,698,044 downwards.
AACATACAAAATATGACCTTTCCAAGACAAAGTATTGCTGAAGATGACTCCCAAGTTTTTAGCCGTCTTGGAGTAAGGTATACAAATTCCCTGGACCTCAATCATAGGCAATTCGGCCGCATTAAGTCTAGAAATGGCCCTAGAGTGACCAATTATCATGGATTTAGCTTTATTACTATTCATTTTCATAAAGTTATCCTGTGCCCATGAGACAATGGCAGATACATCATCGTTTACTTGTCTAATGGTCTCAGGGAAATCGCGCGGGTGACAGTGTATATAAATTTGGAGATCATCAGCGTACATAATATATCTACACCTAGTAATACGTGCGAAAAGGTCTCCCACATACAAAGAAAACAGCAATGGCCCTAGGACTGGCCCTTGAGGTACACCGCAAGAGATAGAAGCCCACTCAGACATGTTACCATTGAAGTCTTTTACTGAATGGCGTCGTCCATCAAGGTATGAATAAAACCAGTTTAATGAGGAACAGGAGAAATTGAGGTTTCGCAGTTTTTGTAAGAGCAAAGTATGGTTTACACAATCAAAGGCTTTAGTAAAGTCAAACAACACCAGTATGGTCAACAACTTTTTGTCAATGGCAGATCTAATATCATTGGAAACCTTAATTAAGGCCGATTGAGTGGAGAAATTTTTGCGAAAGCCTGACTGAAATGGGTCAAATAATTTATTTACTGTGAGATAATCTACAGTTGTTGGAAAACTATCTTTTCTAGACATTTAGAAGTGGTACAAAGTATAGATATAGCACGGTAATCGCCAGAAGAGGAGGGACTTTTGACTTTCTTAACAGGGCGAAATAGGGATGATTTCCAAAGTGTTGGATAAATTCCGGACATTAGAGAAGAGTTTCATATTTCAAGTAAAGCAGGAGTCACAGCTTCAGACACCACATTCAAATATCTAGCAGAGATGTCATATATTCCGACTGAATTTGATTTCAACCCAATGAGCACCTTACGCAAAGCATCTGGCGTAACGTAATTAAATTAAAAATGTTTATCATTATATGGCACGATAGCATCAACAAATGGAATATTTATCAGGTGGCCATCGGTTGGACTGAAAGAGGGAATACCACTCGTTGAAAAATAATTATTTAATTCATTTTGTGAGAGCCCATTTACGATTGATTCGTCCGACTGCCTAATGAGACCCACATTTTTTAGTTTTTTCCAAAGGTCGTTAGGATTGGCAGGTTTAGAGAGAGCATTTGTATAGTACAGTCGTTTAGAGTTCATAACTGACCGTTTAACGAGGTTACGTCGTCTCACAAACAATTTGTGTAAAGCTGGACTCTTCTTCCGAACAAAGGCACGTCTAAGTCTCTTTTTTTGATTTGTTCCCTTATGGCTGAGGTAAAACATGGAGCTGGAAGACGCTTAGCTTGAATAAGTCTTTTAGGAGAATAACGATCAAGGCAGTCAAGGAAGACAGAGTTGAAGCTTTGCAGCATTGTATCAACATTCAGGGATTTTAATACATTTTTCCAATCCAAGCTCAACAACTCATCCTGGAAGCCTTCAACGTTAAAACACTTATTACATCTTACAAATAGGAGGCAGAGATGTTTTGGTTACATTAAATTTATAAGTTAATACAGTTTTATCATGGGCTGAAAGAAATGTAGCTGGAGATTGATGAAAAGAAGAAACTTTTTCTTGCGAATCTACAATGCAGAGATGAAGGAGCGTATGGCTATTCTCAGTATGATGAGTTGCATTCAAAGGAAGAAGGTAAAGGTCATTAGAATATATAAAATTATATATTTATGTGCCATTATAATGATCTCGGAACGAGTCTGCGTTGAAACCTCCAACAATTACAATATTTTTAAACGTTGGGCTAAATTTCGTAAATACATTTTCAATATCTGACATATGCCCAACTTTTGGTGGTCGGTGTATAATGAATAGTAAAAGTATTGAGAGATTTACCCCCGCTAATTCGATCACCAGGAATTCAGGCCGTTTCTCGTAGGTCAGAGGTGAAGTTGCTAGTGCAGTTGGCTGCAGGCGGCGATGAACGAAAGCTCCGACTCCACCGCCGACTTTCCCTATTCTCTCGTCCCGGATCAGAATAACAACAGATTCATCAACATGGCACATTAGTGATTGATAATTAACGAGACGGATTGTAACTTCGCTCTCAGATACCTTAATTTTGGGAAGTAACGAGGGGGGGGGGGCATCATGCTAATCTAATTTACGGAATTCTTCTTCCGAGTTGGCAAGGACACGTTCACTACCGTCTTGAACACGGACAAATACTCCTCCATTACGTACCCACAGGTATTTAACTTTGCCGTCCTTCTTTAACACCCTGGCTGCTGCATAAAGCTTTCTGTTTAATGAGGATAAGGACTCACTAACAAAAACTCTATAATTGCTCGGACCCAAATCAGCATTCAAGTCACCAGGGGTTAAATTGGGCTTAGAGGGCATGGCTTGAATGAGTCCAATAGCAGTATTGGCCCTTACAAAGCGAGTCACGATAGGGGTTGGTTTTGAAGCCAACTGAGACTGATCAGATGATGGAATAGGTCTAACTCGAAAAGAATAGTCAATGTCACTGACGTCAACCTGCGTCCCGAGGGCAGCACTAACTTTGCAAACAAGTTGATCAACATTCTCGTCTGCTGAGATAGGAATGCCACGTAATCTATTAAATACTTAGGCGTCACCATCACAAAAGACATGTCATGGGGGAGACACATCAGAGAAATAACTAGTGTAGCAAACCGTAGATTAGGATTCGTAAAAAGGGTTCTAGGCAAATGCGATGAGAGAGTACGAGAAAGAAGCTATTTTACACTTGTCAGGCCTCATTTAGAATATGCCGCTAGTATATGGGATCCGTACGAGGAAGGTTTGATAAAAGAATTAGAGCGTGTGCAAAGGAGATCCGCTAGATTTGTTAAAGGCCGTTATGATAATTGTATAAGTATTACGAATTTAATAGAAGAACTAGGATGGGAATTACTATCAGAACGCAGGTTAAAGTTTAGGTTAAACCTTTTAAGTAAATTCGAAACCGATTTGTTACCAGATGACGTTAGATATATATTAAGAACTCCTGCGTATTATGCTAGGTTTGATCAGATTAACAAGATTAGAGAGATAGATTGTCGTACCGATAGATTTAAAATGTCATTTTTCCCGCGTACCATAAGAGAGAACAATAGGCAGCGTAGCAAAGGGATAGGTAGGTGAAATATAGTTAGAGTAGTCTGTAGTGCATGATGCATGTAATAACAACCAATGATCCCTTTCTTATTATGTAGATACTAACCACCTAGCTGCATGTGACCTTGTTCCCTAGCATGTCTCCATTAAATATCCTAGTTGCATGTCAATAGTGCATGTTTGGTGATCTTCACCCCCTACCACACACCCTCGTGGTGGCCGGCAGGGTATTACGTAGATGTAGACGTACCTCGATGACATTACGCAGTATTTCCTGTTCCACACGATTCAGGCGAAGTTCCATTTCACCGAGTTTGATCTTCAAGCACTCGTTTTCACTTGCAAGATGTTTTAGGGTGTCATTTCATTTGGATATCTAGAGAGTAATGGCTTCCGAGCACTTAGCAAAGTTACCAACCGTATCCTGCAAACTTGCTAGCAAGTTCATAATCGCGGATTGGTCCTCTTTTATCGCATTTACTGTTAGAGATCATTCACTGACAGTTCCTGATAATTTCTGCAGCATACCACTGACAAAATCACCAGAGCGCAACTCCACACACGTTTTTATTGGGGTGTCGTCACCGCGAGATGATCGGGACATAGTAAGACACTTTTTACATGACCAGGAACTCTGAAGCTCGGCAGACACTTTGGCTTCTTCTTCCGTTATTCCAACACACAGAATATGGTACACTTTACGGCACTTTCCACACGATATTGAGGTTTGGCCTCGCTTGACGGCTTGGATACAAACAGCGCAGTTAGGCATTGCGTCAGAGAGAGAGAGAGGAGAGAACGAACCTTACCTCACAAGAGCTGACCACAGACTGATGTCATAGTCGTATTCTTAGGGGTCACCTGAGTAACCCCTAGTCAGGTAACACCTAGGGGTCCCTGACGCTGAGGGATTCATAGCCTTATCTGGGTTTAACACCCAGCCAGGGGACGCCTGGGTAAGAGATTTGGCAACAATCCCACGGAAAAAATACACATCAACGGTTCCGCTGAATGATTCTCGATATTTTCGATGCTCATTTTTCACCGTAACCAAGCACGCTATAAACATTAATATAGCATACTGTTACACGATGTTGATGAAAAATGATCGATGGAATATAAGAGAATGCTTACAATATTACTTAAATAATTATGTAATATGAGTGGTGAGGAATGCGAGGGTGGTTCAATAAGTACCCGTGTTTGAAAACAGAAGACGTTGAAGACAAAACGAAGACTCAGGAAAGTTGTTGATATTATCGCGTACTGCCATTAGTACAGTAGTATCAATTCTTGCCACGCGTGGACAGCAGTACTGCGTTAGGGGAGCTTTGGGTAAGCTTCATGCCTTACCCAGGAAATCGTCGGCCTAGGAGAGGGTTAAGGGACGGCAGTCCCCTGAGTAACGACTGTGAATACCATTTCTGAGCCAAGGGGTCCCTTCACACCTGGGGGACACCCAGGTAACGACTATGAATACGGCCCTAAGCCTCCGTCCCATATAGCGCCACGCTCCATATTAGAGATTTCACCAGACTTTTCATTACGTCTCTATGTATCTAGATACATATGTTAAAATTATCTCCCCCAACAGCTCCGACTCAACGTGTTAAGTGGGATATGTCTCACGTTCCTCTTCCTCTCCCCACATTTCCCTTCTTTTTTTTGACGCCGGAAGGGATGAAATTCCAACCCCCCATCCCGTCTGTTCCGGAACGAGGACAATTGGCGGAAGGGGAGAGGGGGAAAACAGCGAGTAGGAGGTGCCCCCCTTTACACATGCATGCATTTACACATCATATCCAGTCGTGAGAAGGATGAAGGAGAGTCGGCTGAGAGTCATCACCGCGTGCAGAAGAAAGCGCACGCAGATGAACAAGAGATGGATGATGGAAATGTTAAGAAGGAAAAGGGCGAATAATGTATTAAAAATCAAGTCATTGATATTCCGGCTACCTTTGAATTGCAACGTGCCCTCAAACTTCAGATGATATCAGACCCAAACATTTTACCTTTCCACGCTTATTCCTTTGCGATTCGAGCTAGAAATGCATGTCCAAACCGAAAAATCAAAAAAGATAGCTAATTCCACGGCTAAAATATTTATTACAACCTAGGTTTCGATTGTTAAACAATCAATTATAAAGGGATTAAGGTGGGAGCCCCTAAAGACGCGGAGGCTGAGCATATTTTTGCTTGAGAAATTCAGAACTTCACAGCGACTCAGAGAATATTATCATGACGCACTACTATGACTACTAGGCCGCAAGCATATGGTGCCCTGGACAGAAAGATTTAACCAAAAAATTAATAAAACACAAAGGTAATCTGCACGCTTCCTTAAAAACAGCCAAGAGCGAACATATAGAGTGTGACAACTATTAGATGGATTAATGTGGGAGCCTCTAGAGGCTCGCGGGCAGCACGCTAGGATTAGCTTGCTTGAGAAGTTCATAACTGGTGTGTTCCAGAGCGACAAAGAAACTTATATCATGACGCCTCACTACATCTCCAGGTCCGACATAAGCGATAAAATAAGAAGATATATTGCCGAGCAGTTAAAGATACAAAAAATCTTTACATGGCTAGTGTTCTAACGCTCCCTGCCACACGCCTATGCGGCGGGTCGCAGGGTAGTACATCTACATCTACGTAATACGAGGGTGTGTGGCAGGGGGTGAATATCACCAAACATGCACTATTGCCATGCAACTAGGATATTTAAGGGAGACATGCTGGAGAACTGGGCTACATGCAGCTAGGTGGTTAGTATCTACATAATAAGAAAGGGTATATTGGTTGTTATTACATGCATCATGCACTGCAGACTACTCGAACTATATTTCACCTGCCTATCCCTTAGCTACGCTGCCCATTGTTCTCTCTTATGGTGCGCGGGAAAAATGACATTTTAAATCTATCGGTACGACAATCTATCTCTCTAATCTTGTTAATATGATCAAACCTAGCATAATACGCAGGGGTTCTTAATATATATCTAACGTCATCTGTGAACAAATCGGTTTCGAATTTACTTAAAAGGTTTGACCTAAATTTTAACCTGCGTTCTGATAGTAATTCCTATCCTAGTTCTCCTATTAAACTCGTAACACTTATACAACTATCATAACGGCCTTTAAAAAACCTAACGGATCTCCTTTGCACGCGCTCTAATTCTTTTATCATATCTTCCTCGCACGGATCCCATATACTAGCGGCATATTCTAAATGAGGCCTGACAAGTGTAAAATAGCTTCTTTCTCGTACTCTCTCATCGCATTTGCCTAGAACCCTTTTTACGAATCCTAATCTACGGTGTGCTACACCAATAATTTCCCTGATGTGTTTCCCCCATGACATGTCTTCAGTGATGGTGACGCTTAAGTATTTAATAGATTCTACGTTAGATATTTTCTTTTCTTTGATGCAATAATTATTCCGGGGAAAGCCATTCTTTTTCCATAGGTTCATTATCGCGCATTTCTTCAAATTTAATTCTAGCTGCCAATTATCACACCAATCATCGATCCCATCTAAATCCTTAGCAAAACACTGACTGTCCTCTTCATTTCTAATTTCCTTATACACTACTGCATCATAGGCAAAAAGACGGAGCTTGCTATTTTTTACTACTCTATTCAAGTCATTTATGTACAGAAGAAATAAAATTGGACCTATCACGCTTCCCTGGGGAACATTATCAACAATCTATCTCTATAATCTTGTTAATCTGATCAAACCTAGCATAATACGCAGGGGTTCTTAATATATATATATATATAACGTCATCTGTGAACAAATCGGTTTCGAATTTACTTAAAAGGTTTAACCTAAATTTTAACCTGCGTTCTGATAGTAATTCCCATCCTAGTTCTTCTATTAAATTCGTGACACTTATACAATTATCATAACGGCCTTTAACTAATCTAGCGGATCTCCTTTGCACACGCTCTAATTCTTTTAGTAGTAGGTAGATTTAGATCATCAGATGACCTGACCTTACTGATGATGCTGTAGAAAGGGAAGACTAGGTCGTAATAAATATTGTATCCGTGGAAATTTGCTCTATTATATTATTTATCGGTGAAGTTCCGGTTCCACAAAATATCGCCAGTCTTCATAGTTTGTGTCTGGTACCGAATTGGAGAATGAAAGAATTATGATAGAAATTGTTATTTCTTTATATATTGTATAAGCAATTTTCGCGGAAAACTGATGCTAAATGCCCTCTCCATACACAATATCCACCATATGTCCGAAATGTAAGGAAAGAAACTTTGGAAATTTATAGACTACATCGTACCTTTGATTCTACACGATTTTACCATAATTTTTACTGAGAATGCATATTATTATAAATTTTAATAAATAAATGATATTTAAAAAACTGTATACTAAGAAAGTAAATGCATACTGATTTTTAGTTAGTTATCGAATGAAAACATTCAAAAATTGATTCATTCGCGCGGCAACCAATAAGCGCTAAAGGGAAATCTACATCTACACAAAACCCTGCGAGCCGCCACGTGCGCGTGTGGCAGGGACTGTTAAGTCACCGTCCGTGTAAAGACGTAAGTTTTTGGGAGATGAAATGCTGACATGTATTATTATAGGAGTGAATTTAGTGAAGCTCAGTTTTTAAAGTGGTCGCTTATTGTGCGCGGAAAGAACGAGTTATTTCGTACATATCTGTTCAGCAATGTATTATCTTATTTTATCGCATCTGTCAGACCTAGAGATGTAGTGAGGAGTCATGATAGTATTCTGTGTCGCTCTGAAAAAATCGGGGTTTACAAAGACGGCAGACAGGCCGAGTCCACGCAACAGCTTCTAGCACTGGTCACAATAGGAATCTATTATCATAGTCATATCTACGGTCATATCTACAGCAGTGTTGTTGAAGAACTCATGTTGATCGCTGGAACCATGAATATATATATTGGATTGTGATCTCGTCGCCAAAAACTGTTGTCTAGAATTCCATAAACAAACAACTTTTTGGAAAGTGGTGCCGCATAGTGATGAAAGACGGAAGTTCAAATGTAAATACAGTCGACAGATTGTAAATAAACACGTCTTACGGGTTTTACCTTGAATATACACGGGTTTTGCTTACAATTAATCACAATGCATTGGGCAGTGGATAAAAAATGTAGTACTAAACGCGGGACGTAACTATACACTTTTTTAATACCGTCCGGTCTACAGATATATTTTATTCCTCTCCAAATTTAATTACACAAATGCACAATTAACTTTTCAGCACTTCGCGAATATCGCTATACGGGAATTTAATAATTACGCGAGGTGACTTCATGATTATTCCCAATGGCCATCATTGCAGTGTAGGTAAAAAGGAATGCACTTACCGCCGCCTTGAACAGATTCTTATTTGTTTATCCAAGTCTCGTATTTTGGGACCTCGTAAACGCATCCCCTGTTTTGCAGCCTGGTACGAAGCAAATTCTGTTAAAACAAGGCATTCTAAATTCTTTATTTAAGCCGAACAGGCATAATGGATTCAAATTATAGAATCAGAGTCTCGCACACATCGTCGTCGGCACACGATGGACGTTTCATAAACCTCTTACACATTATCTGTGATAGATATTTCCTCTCTAGCATTTACAAAGTAACTTTTAGATCACAAAAATAGCAAGATATTATTCAAAACATCAAGTAATTCATATCTCCTCGATCGTTATTGAATATTCATCACAGTCTCACGTTAGCAACAATTAACTACGTCTATTTACAATAACAACGGAAAGGACTCTAATCGAAGTGGCGCCGAGGACTGGGTGAACTAAAAGTGGAAATTTAGGCAACACGTAGCCTAGGAAACGATTCCAAACATCTGAATCCATAATATATATTCATGGCTGGAACGTCCAAACTTCTAATAAATAGCATCATGGTACAGTATCTGTTTCCCGATGTCCAGTCAACTCAGAGGCTCGGATGCCCAAGATGCGGCAGCTTCGCGGCCTAAGTCCAGTACCGCAGACGGCTAAGCGGTGAATATTAGAACACCGCCTCTCAATTGCGGGCCGTCAGGTCAATATCGTACGTGGATGAAGTCGATATCGGATGGAGTTCCTGGCCTCCTTCCGCGGACGCTCTGTTTTCCCGGGAGATTGCTTTTACTCCCAGAGGTGTTGAGAGGAGCTTTCAGGCAGGAAATTGTGAGAATGAGATCAGAGAAGAGAATAATATGGCGAATTAAGCCTTCTCTTGCAAATTACATCTACATACTATCCTGCGAGCCGCCGGATGGGAGTGTGGCAGGGGGTGTTAGGGAGCCAGCCGTGTAAAGATAATAATAGTAATATATTTATTGAACGGGTTGATATAAAACCCTTTATAAAGTTATACATTGAATACAAGTATTAAGGCAACAAGGAACACTTAGTATCTTTAAAGTAAATAAAGGCACATCAAAGGATATGAAGGTAAGCTTAAAAATAAAGATAACAGGGTAAGAGAAAAATAATAGATATGACTTAATCTAACAAGAACATCAGATGTTCACAACTGAGGAAGGCAATTTAAATAAGAATATAGATATGACTTAATTTAAAAAAAGGCAAACAGTCAAGAAACATTGCTTCTCACATATCTTTTGAAGGTGCTTGAGGAAGAATTAAAAAAGTCGATGTCCCTTGAGATTTCATTGGCATCTCTCGTTGCAAGATGAAACGGATAAGATTTTGGGAGTTGAAATGGTGACGTGTGTTATGGGAGTGTATTTAGCGGTGCTCAGTTTTTATTGTGGTCGCTTATTGTAGGCGGAAAGAACGAGTTTTTGCACCTATCTGTTCGGCAGTGTATCTCTCTTATTTTATCGCTTCTGTCATGCCTAGAGATGTAGTGAGGAGTCTTAATAACATTCTCCGAGTCGCTCTGAAACACACCAGTTCTGAACTTCTCAAGCAACCTAAGCGTAGCGTGTAGCATCCGAGTCTCAAGGGGCTTCCACCTAAATCCCTCTAAAAATTGGGAAACACCTTATGTTTGCAAATTAAATATGTATTAACGTAAATGTGCCTGTTGGATATGTGCAAGAGATGTCTGCCCTACAGAGAGAAGAGGCAATCCATAAGACCGCTTCAATGATCGAGGAATTAGATACCAAGATTATGACACATTATTTCCGGTTTACTCTTCCATGATTCAGCCCAAATGAAAAACACTCGACGTTGTACTGTCCACTTCTTAAAATAATATTCAAATGTTACTACACGTGTTTCGGCACTTTAATTTTACATCATTTTATCGTAAACTCCGGACTTGGTCATGGGGTCCCGTGAGTCTTCAGCATTGTTAAAATAAAGTGTGACTCGTGTTAAGCAGTATACGTAGGTCAAACAGGAAGACATTTTCGCACCCGTGCGAGTGAACAGATAAAGTGTACGGCCAAAGGAGGCCTAGATTCCATTTGGCAAAACATCTGATGAATAATCTCACCACACGAACTTCAGAGTGAATATTTTAAGAATTCAAAACAAAGGACGTCGCCTGGATGCATATGAACAATGGGAAACCATGAAGAGGAAAGAAACGAAGGTCAAATTGTTAAACTATATTGAATTTGAGTACCACACTCCCCCATCCTAAACCCTCCTTGCCTTTTTGACCATAATCGAAATCGTGATAACCCGCCCCCCCTCCCTCCTAACCATCCCCTACACAACTTACACAACCCCGCTAATGAACATTCCTTCCCCCACGCACTTGACGACCGGCGTTGTTGGGATGACCTAACCGACTCACTGTTATGCACCCATTTCCTCTTTCTCTCTTCCCCCCCCCCATTCCGTTTCCATGGCGATAAATCCCAACCGCCAAACTTCCCCGCCTTTCCACTTCCTTCTCCCCCCATCTTTCCGCTGAGAATAATATGTAAATACCCATGGCAAAACTGGAATTTTTACTCTGTACCTGAAAATGGCCAAAAAAAAAAGTGCTGAAACACGTGTAGTAACGTTCGAATATTAACCAAAAAATAGGACAGTAGAAACATCTTTTGTTTTTCATTTCGAATATGCAGTTCCACAACATCTCGCCCGAAGCTGTTGACTTAATCAGCCCATTTAGAACATACGAATTCTCTGGCAACGCTATTCCGAAGTCCGATAGCTGTAAATATTTGGGTGTGCATTTGACAAAGAAGACTGGGACTTAAATGTGAATTACATTACCAAAAAGGCGTTCAAAACGCTGCATTGGGTAATGAGAAACCTCCAAGGGAGCCGCAAGGCTACAAAGGATATGGCCTACAAGACCCTGGTACGCCCTATCTTAGAGTACGCCTCTCTAGTATGGGATCCACATAAGATAGGTCAAGATATTAAATTGGAGAAAGTGCAAAGGAAAGCCGCCAGGTATGTGTTAGGAAGACATAAGAAAGAGGAAAGTGTTGAGAAAATGATCCACGAACAAGGACGGGATAGCTTAAAACAAAGGAGGAAAAGGAGTAGGTTATGTGGGATGTATAGAATAGTTACCGGGGAAAGAGCATGGGAAGATCTAGGGAAGGAAATATTAAAGCCCAATTTTGTGGGGAAGAATGACCACCAATTTAAGATTGAGCGCCGACCGCAAAGGACAAACGTTAAGAAGTTTTCGTACCTGAATAGAACGATACTTGACTGGAACGATCTACCAGCAAAGCTTCTCGAACCCTTCCCAAAAAAATATAAACATATTTAAGAATAAGTTGAAGAAGGAGGCTTTTATAATCTAACTGTAGGGTATTGTTAACTGTAGGGTTAAGATATATATATTGTTCATGCCATGTTTATCTGTTACCACCCACTTGTATTGCCCACTTGTAAAATTATTGATATAATAATAATAATTTATATTAATCTTAAATCCCGTTTTACGCGGCGCACAAAATTAGGCCATTTTAAAACAGCATGTTATTCTCAATTTGTCGGGCAATAATTATAGAATAAGAGCAGACTAGAACCATTTATATTACTTAATCAAGCGCCTCTGAGTGAACAATTATGCGATTATGCTTCCCAGTCACCACGCCGCGCTGGTTAATATACCACACGATACTGGCAAGCTATCACGGCAAAGGGTATCCTCGAACTTGCACTGGATTCAAGTGTCGTGTGAAACGGACTTCAGCCGTGGAGCAGACCTATTTCCGTGATACTATAAAAAAGTCTTCGCACAGCGCGTTGTGGAGAAGGATGTACACACGTAGACGGCAGCGGGAGATGAATCGGATCAAAAAAAATACGTAAGATGAGATCTGTGTAGCCATTCATTTTTTTTTCGACATCACGAGTCTTCTTGGTAGCCGATCAAAAGGGGCCAGGTCGCAATGCGCTCGCCGCTGACCCCGGAAGCGAATATACATTTAACATTGTATTTTTTTTTAATTCATCGTCTCTCGTCCACGAATTAATCGAGTTTTCTGGGTCGGCCGACAAGTTATGATTCAATTAACTTACCCTTGAAAAAAAAATTGAATAAAGAACTGAGCTAAAGGAAAAAAGTGATGACTCCAATATAAACGTTCAACTATTATGGGGAACTAAATTGCACCCGTCGGACCAGTGAACAGAAATCGGACTTGGATTGACGATAAAAAATTATTATTAAGCGATTTAGCAATACTTTAAGATGTTGCGATTTTGACATTCTAACATTCTAATTGTAAGATTAGATAATATTAAGGTCTTCTTACCTCGTTTTTTGCCATGATTATTGACGGTGAAAAATTATAGGCCTGTTCCAATCCGTAGGGTGCACCCTATGCACTTACGCCCTCGTGCCCTATCCTGCACTTCACGCACTTTTCTGCTCTTAAGGTAGCCAGCGCCAACGTCTCCCAGTGTCCAATGTCGGAACTATATCAGAACCGCCTCGACCAGTAAGTTGGTCTGTGTACTTCTTCCTCAGGCCGATGTATTGTATTATCCTTTCGTCCTGTCCCTAGTATATCAGAAGAACATCCATTAGTCACTCAGAATTGTAATTTATCGCAAGACATCGCAATGGAAATTCGCATTATTCACGAATGGGAAATTCTTAGGGCGCAAAAGGGCGCATCGCCATACACTTACCTTCTATCTGCACTAGCGCCCTAGCAATGATGCGATCTAACGGGTTGGAACCGCACTATACGACGTCACATCCGGAAAATGACAATCGAAAAGAGCACATAAGGGTACGAAGTGTGCATAATATCGGATTGGAACACGGCCATAGTACGGCAATTTTGAAATATTAAAGGCGTTACGATAATGATATCCTATGATTAGATTATATTAAGACACTTTTACCTTGTTTTTGCCATAATTAGTGACGGTGACAATTATAATAAGGCGATTTAGGAATTTTAGACGCTACGCATAGGTAATCCTCAGATAAGAAAATATTAATACCTAGTTCCATTGTTTTTGCCAACATTACTACGCAGTGTAGTGGCGCACTGCTTCCACGTTGGCTCGGCAAGACAAAGATACTTGGGTCCCAGTCCAGGCAGACTTATTCTCGAGACAACTTTTAAGGATGTCCAAAGTTTTGGGCCAAGGCAAGAACATGCATACCAATCACGCCGCTCCCATCCGTGGTTGGCACAGTCACAAAGTTTCACTCGTTAATACATAATTGCACACCTAACTCTGCTTCAATAATTTCCTCCACACTGACCTATCCTCGCAAACCTCTTTTGCCCCATTTACCCCCATACACTGCTTCTTACACGCCCTCCCGTTTTTAAGACTCCTAATATTCCTCCTCCTAAGAATTTCCTATATATATATATATATATATATATATATGAGCTCAATCCTCATTCTATCACTGATGAAGGTGCGGGCGACCCACCGAAAATTTTAAACTCGTGAGTTTCCTTTTTATATGTTTTATGTTTAGTGTCACCCTGTGACGAAGTTTTATATTATATTATATATATATATATATATATATATATATATATATATATATATGTTTCGTTGTACGACTCTCATCAATCCTCTTAACATGGCCAAAGCAACGAAGCACAATCCTTTCATATATGTCCATTTCTAACCCACATTCATTTATTACCCACTCATTCCTGACCCTATCCATCCTACTTTTGCCGCAAATACTCCTCAGATAACTCATACCCACGGCGTTTAGTCTACTCCTATGTTTATCCTGACATGCCCATGTTTCACTACCATATAGCAAGGTGGGAAGAAGTGCAATTTTGTACACGGTGATTTTCGCTTCCTTAGACAGGCACTCATCCCTTGATATGCTCCACATGCTACCTACCACTTTCCTTCCAGCATTCGCACGTCTCTTTATCTCCTCATCTACCCGTCCATCTTTTGTAAAGATCTTACAAGAACAAACCATCAAGGCAAGAAAAAATCATCAAGGCAAGAACAAATCACCATAAATGCGTTTAAGTTTTGGTTTTTCTTCGCCGTCTGTTAAAATTATCACTGCATGAAATAGTAAGAAACAATATATGGATTAAATTAGGAAACCTTCAAGTGAAAACCATGCGATTCGATAAGTATTTGGTGGAATCGCAAAGTTCTTATTAGATTGATGTTCTCCCCCGCCAAGCAATCGAACTCCTTAAAATATCGACCACTCCAATCACCTACCAGATGGAGTAAACACTTCCGCATCTGCATCTCAAAAGTGTATAAAAATTCTTTCATGACACTGATTTAATGACGCAAAGGATGTAGCCGAAAAGTGCGGTAAAAATATACTCCTAGCGCCCTAGCACAAAGGGTATTGCCCATCTTTCCTAATTTGCGGTTTCCATGGAGACCACTAACGACCATAAAAGGCAGAAGCGTTGCAAGTTTCTTTAAATTTGAAATTTTATTAATTGCAGATTATCGCATATTAACCACTCCAGTGTTATTGAAAATGTCTGAGTTTATTGAGTTTTAAATCATGTCAACCAAATATTATAGATAAGAGATCCTGGAACTTTTAAAATTATATCATTAACAAAAATTAAATACAGTCTATTGCCATGACTTTTCCACAAATTCAACGACTTATTGAATATTTTTTTCGGCTAGACCATTGAGACGGATAGAGAGGGCTTTACGTCATCAAACAGTCCCCTGACAACCGAAATAACAACCATATTGTTTAACCCTTATTTACTGCTTTTTCCTTACTTTCCTATAGATAGCGCGACGGAATGGACAAATTAGGATATCTAAAGCAAGAATATCAATTTCCTTTCAGTAAGAAATTTGACGCAAGTAAAGCTGAAATCTACATATTGGTTGCTTAGTGCTATGGACTCTACTATATTTAACTCTAGTCTAAAGCGGGAATGTAGATTATTATTAATTTAAATATATTATAGTTTTCAGCTGGAAGGCGGATGATTTTTAATTTAAATAAATAAACAAAATTTATAAAGAGAATGCATGTTAACCCTCTATCACGCTGAGTGACCTAGAGGCAACATATAGGAAAGTTAATTTTTTGACTCTCATTAGGCTTCTTCACGTCTACATACCTTATAATAATCATCTGTACAGCTTGGCAACGAAAATATCTCTCAATCGCAACTTTTAGTTCCCGATTCTCCCACAAGTGGGGTAGCAAGAGAAATGATTGCAGATGGTGGACGAAAAAATCGGTGTTTGGAAGGTTAAGGAAGTAAGTGCACGCTGATTTCTAGTATAGTTTATCGATGGAAAACATGGTAAAATTTCAGTTCGTTATCCCGCAAGAACTTATGGGAAAATGAGGGTCAACGAAGATGGCGGACTGGCTTAAGTTGTACAGCATTGATCAGTGTAGGAAGTGCCCTATCCATCTACTTCGATGAGGTAGATACTTTCTAATTGCTAAACCTACTCTATCCCAGCACTAGATACAGTGGAGAGATAGAAAGTATGACGCTTGTTCGGAAGAAAAAAATAACTAATCAAGAATCACTTCCGAAACGCTCGCATTCGAATTTTGTGACGAAATCGCTTCGGAACCCGATCCTCACGTGTTTGCATAATGACGGTCGGGAGGCACCTTTGCTCAGCGCGCCGTGGAAGTTTAAATCGACGCACGCCTGGGATAATCAGAGGCAATTTCCCCATTTCACACGATTCTCGTCTGCCTCTGGGCTGTTTACCTTTATTCCGAATGCTAATGGGGCCGGTTAGCGGCATCAGACGCTCTCAAATTCGGATGACGAGAGTACTGATTTTCTCATTAATTCGGAAGGACTAGAGAAAAAAAATGCCCACTAGGCGATGGCATTGTGAGTTTTCGTCACTGATAAGTGAGGGAATAGACGAAAGTATAAAGCACAGGTGCATAGGACGAAAACGCATGGCTGGAAATCGCTATGATCTTCAAAGGTCATTAAACGTAAAGAACAAAGTTCTCCAAGACTACAACATGAAAATAAACAAAACGAAGACTAAAACCCTGGTATGCGAAAGAGAGAAGTTTAATGTAGGCATGGACATTTGTAAAAGCTGACCAGAAAAGACTAGAAGCCTTCGAATAACTAACTCCAGTAACGCCCTACAAGGATGAATTTTTTTATTACAAACTACACCCAAAGAAGTTGTAACAAAACAACTACACTGTAAAGTAATTTATTATTTATTAACATATTAGTAAATTGAAAGTGTAAACCATGGCCCAAGAATGCGTAACCAGGGACGCGGAAGAAAAATAAATATTGAACAATGAAAGAGCCCATAGAGAGGGAATTACGTCATCAAACAGACCCCTGACAACCGAAATAACAACCATGTTGTTTACCATTATTTATTGCTTTTTCCTTATTTCCCTATGGATAGCGCGACGGAATGGACAAATTAGGATATCTAAAGCAAGAATATCAATTTCCTTTCAGTTAGAAATTTGACGCAAGTAAAGCTGTACATATTGGTTGCTTAGTGCTATGAACTCCACTATCCCGCAAGCACTTATGGGAAGACGGCCGCAAGTGGGGGGACGAGAGACGGTGTTTTGAGTGAAAATTTAAGTTTTCTTTGTGAGTAAGAGTAGGAAAATGTTCTTTGAAGAGAAACAAGTGCTACAGTGTATTACAAAGTATTCTGTGAAAAATATAACAAGCGTTGTGATATATTACGAAATATTCTGCGACAAATAAAAAGTGTGTTCCTAAGTAATCGAAGAATAGCCCAAGCTAAGATGGCGTTCATGGGAAAAAGACAACTACTGTGCTCAAAGACGATAGTACTAATATATACTTACTACAAACTAGAAAAGTGTGTGTGAAAACAATCGTGAGGAGCGTGGCACTCCATGGATCGGAAGCATCGACCATTGGAAAAACCTACCAGAAAAGACTAGAAGCCTTCGAAACCTGGTGCTGTAGGAGGCTGCTGAAGATAGAATGGACGGACAAAATAAGAAATACGGTATTCTTCTATCGACCTCTTGCTTTATAAATCCAATTCAAAATATCGAGTACAGGTCAGTGTTAGTTATTCAAGAAATCATCCTTTGCCAACGTTTCGGAATTCAATGAATTCCATCATCAGGGCTACATGAGAAGGAAAATGTGAGGGTATAACAATCACATTTCGACACATCGACATCAATATAATTTTCAAAAGGATATTTACATTAGAATTTTTATATAAGGATACTAAATCATTACTAATGCATATATTGCGGTAAAACCTGCTACATAGTCATAGAACTTTGAATATAGATAATGATAAAAGTTAAAAAGAGCATCATCATGATGTGCATTGTCTCGAAAGTCTAATAAAAGAGACCTCTATCATCAAAGAGACAGAGCATTCAAAGTTTCCAGTACATACAAGTTATCACAAGAAATATAAATCGTAGAACATCGATGAAACATAAGTATATATAAATGAATATATGCAATTATCGTTAAACATCAATGAAACATACGTATACATAAATTAATATATGCCATTGTCATTTCATACATTCATTAATGTATATTTATGTTTAATTGATATATAACGATTTATATTTCTTGTGATAACTTGTATATGCTGTAAACTTTGATGCTCTGGTGTTCTTCAAAACAATTGAATGTCGTTTTACTTAAGGTTGTATATATCCAACCATATAGGTCTTACTACGCTCCACACGAATGTTTTTACATACTGTTTCCTGTTTTGTAGTCCTATCTTCTTTGATGTTAAAAGGTGTTAGGTACAATATGGGCTCAGATGAATTATCTTATTAGGCGTGTTAGAAGAATGAATACCTACTGAACAGTACAGAGTTCTCGGTACATTAAGCAGCTTTAGAGTTTTGTAAAATGACTGAGAATGCATATTTGCCCATTTTGGACTTATCATCCTTAACACTGTAACACGTATTTCCTTCGTTATAGTTCTACTTTGTATTTTGCCCCAGCTTGCTCGTCGGAAAAGAAAATACATGAAACGTAGTAGGTTTAGAGATACGCTTGCTTTACTTAACAAAATGAAATATTCAATTTACAGACAATTTAAATTATGAAAATAATTACTTATATCCTAAGGTCATGACCAACTGTATATTCTAATTTACACACAAGTTTGGCATATGAATAATTATTCCTTCTTTTAAGTATATTGTCCAATTATTTGCCACACTTCTCCACTTAAACTTTTCACAACATCCAGTCACAAACTTAATTCTTGGCCAATTAAAAACCTCTTCCCTTATGGCTTCTGGTATCTTATATGAAAATAAAAGTTTATAGTTACAACCCAATTATTCGACGACACAGGTTGGCTTGTCCCTCTGTGGTCTGGAAAATCCTCTCAGCCTGCGTAGTGTTCGTCCTTGGCGGGCCCTCAGCTCTTGGGTCTCGTCCCGTTGTAAGATCTCCCGTTCCTCTCCTTAATTCCAGCTCCTTTGTCAATTTTCCTTTTCTACGTGGGCTATGTCTCGCACGACGCCACACTCTGGAACTTCCTCCTACCAAAAACTTGCGTGCTGTCCTGGCACGACCGTACACTCCGACGGTTTCATCTACAAAAATCCCTGCGTGCTGTCCTGGCACGACCGTACTCTCCGACGGTTTCCTCTACACTCCCCAGCTCCTTTTGTTGCCGACGCTTCCACTCCCTCAGTCTATTGTTTATTCTCAATTCACAATATGGTGGGTCCCTTATTGTTATAATAAGCCATGAGGTGGTAAAAGAAAAATGGCGATGCCAGCGTTATGTTACAACACAGAATAATGACAAATGATAAGACACGATCTGAAAATCAGTCAGGCATTTCTGTGAAAGTGAGGAATGAAAATGATTTATCTGTTACGGACTCTAACTGAGATTCGTTAAATTAATCCAGCGTAGGATTTCGAGAGTTAATGTAATCAATGAACACCATCACTTATAATAAGCAAAACACTTTTCATTTAGAGGGCGGAGATTTCCACGATTTTTCTGTTACAATCAAGTCTCGCGAAATATTCGTTAAGTGCTCATATATTTCTTCTTTGCTAGAAAATAAAAAATTAATGAGATTTGCGGAAGAGAAAAAAATCAGGCTCTGGATAAAACGTACCCAATGGCCATTTAATGAAGACTGGGGATAAATGATACGATTTAATTGAAAATTCAATGGAGAAACTTCTCATTAACGAGAAATTAAGAAAAGAGGCGATTTATCAATTCATATAAGTCAGGATACTATTCTGTTTTCTCCAGAGCATTTTTAATATTGATTAATAGACCTTAGAACCAATAGATATACAATATCATGTTTTCCACGTACAATATGGGACGGAAATAGTTGCGATAGACAAGGTCAGTTAAACCTAGAAGATAACACCAAGCTTCACCGAGCATTGAATCCATGTATCAGATTTATTTTTAACCTTCGTAGGGAAGACCATATGAGGCCCTATTATAAAAGACTTCGATGCCTCTATGTTAAGACCTTATTCGAAGATCGAAGAAAGAAGAAGAAGATCGAAGAAAATACTTCATAGGTTGTTTTTTGTATTCTGTATTCAACGAAAAATCTCCAGAATATCCGTTTGACCAATTTGTTACCAAGTAAAATGTTTACCAGATGTGATCCAGAATTTGTATATATTCCTAGTCATAAGTCGACTAAGCTCCAAAATTCTTTGATCGTAACAGCGTGTCATCTATGGAATAAACTACCTAAACATACAAAAAATAGTCCCTCTCTCTCTCAACTTTCAAAATGAATAATTATAATGTATTCTTTTCTGATTCTTAATGTTTTTGTTGTTGTATCCTTATATCTTAAACTTGTTTGCTGAATTTTGAATTCATTATATGTAACACTTCGCAGTTTACTTTGCATACTTGTTAACTGTGTCTTACTTGTACTGTATTATTTCTATGTAAAAATGTAATGTATCATACATCGATTCGTCTTTGCCATTTTGTAATCTAAATACTTTTTTCATATTTTGTTCACTGTGTCGCATCACTATGTTTATATTTTTTTTGTTCTTAATCCTTTGAATGCGGCATGACGTGATATCACGTCATAGTTGTCTATACTCTGGTGCGGATGACGTTATATCACGCCAAGAGTACCGTGACTGTTCCAGCTTTCACTAGGGAACATTCACTAGGCCCCCTAGCGAAAGCTGGAACACTCGCGGTACTCTTGACGTGATATCACGTCATCAGCACCAGCCTAAAGACAACCATGACGTTATATGACGTCATGCCGCATTCATAGGGTTAAGGGGCATGACACCGGAACAATCAATAACTATTCAATTCAAGTCATAGGAAACTTATACCCTGGGTAAAATAGGGTTTGCACCTGCGCTAAATATCTTAACAGCATTGTTAGCAATGGACCCCGAATGAAATTTCTGGCATTTTACACACGCTCCTTTACCATTTAGTACCTTGGATTACTATTAATGAATCGCATCAATAATACTTATCAGTAGTCGTATCTTAAATGGTATACTGCATCGTAGCGTGCTCGTACATGTAGCACTCTCCAAGTTTCCGGACTGACCACTGACCGGACATTGCCATCCCGACTGCTTTTGGCCTGCGCATGGCATCCTGGCGAACGTGCGCGGTTCTGATTTCAGTTGGTATAAGTGCTGCATGAACGATGTGTAATCACCCCGTGCCACTCACCCTAGTGGGGCTTGCACAGTACTTTGTAGATGTAGATGTTGTAGTATATTGAATGGTACAAATCAAAATTTGGTAGTCACAATTTATCGTTTTCCAACTTTTGAAAGCTATAACAGAAGTAAGACTTACGAAATCTCCACATTCCCTTGGGATAAAAAAAATGGCACGTGGCCTGGGGCATAACCAATTTTAAAGTAGCAAAACGAGGTAGTTAGACAGACGCCTACTATTTCGTACGTCAAATGTGGGACCGTAACTTTAATCTTACCAGCATCAAATATACGTAAGCCTTATGTAGACAACTATTTACTATTGTTTGACTTGTACTAACAAGAAAAGGGCCCAAGAGATATTGCAATGTATTTGCATCACCGGACAATTTATGAATCAGAGCTCCTGACTTTGAGTTAAGTTTCAGAAAATGTTTGTGCAACGCAATAGAGTTGCTGAAACGATCACGGCTGGGTAGTATAATTGGCAAGAACAATGATACTCAAACGATATCGTATACTGTCTACCAAATTTATTTCAAACTCTTACCACACGTGTTTCAACTGTCTAGCAGTCATCATCAGGTAAAAGACTGATACTGAAGTCTTACCTGATGATGACTGCTAGACAGTTGAAACACGTGTTGTAAGAGTTTGAAATAAATTTGGTAGACAGTACGATATCGTTTGAGTATCATTGTTCAATATGCTGTTCTACAACATCTCGCCGGAGGAAGTGGAGTTTATAATTGGCAAGGATAGAGAGCTGATAGTCTCAGGTGTAGCAACAGTACAGAGTACAGTTCATGCAAACCAACTGTAGTAGATGGCTGTTTTTAAACTGGGAATCGTGGTATATGGATTCTAGCGTCAATGCGATGAAACTTATGCATGAGGGAAAGAAAAATCCTTTTTAAATATCTCACCGATAAAACTACATGGAAAAAAGCGGGTCCAAATTTGCCAGAGACAAGACAACTTTAATTCTGAAAACGGTACGATTTCCAACTTGCATTTGTGAACAAATTGTTGCTAGGGTTATTTTCTCCGTAAACAAAACCTGTATTTCGAAACTACTTTCTTGAATCCCTCAAGGTAAAATATCAAACGAAAATCCTTCGCTCCTGATCTGAACGAGACAGGCATTCAGCAGAATTTTGGGTAAAGGCTTCTTCAATGCCCATAGTAACATTTTAATTCCACCATTGCATGAAACATCAGAAAATACAGGGCATTCCGAAAACGACTCGCAACAATTGGTAAGAGGCAGCTAAGCAACGCACAACAATTTGTTAATGGCAGCTGAGCAACGCATAACAGAGGACAGAGAAAGGGTATTCATGGGGGCACGCTGAACGGCGCGGGACAGTCTGACAATAATCAAGGACTCTGGTGGAACTGAGCAGATGAAGTTATTTCATTTTTGTGCATCAACGGGGACAAGCTGCTAGAGGAGCAACCGTATTTCAACGCAAGGTGAATCCGGGGAGCACCCGGGGAATGTCACCAGAGGAGGAGCCGTATTTCAACGCAGGGTGTATCCGGGAATTAAGCAGGCAAAGAACACAGCATTCACATGTGCGGATATCGATAGGGAAATTGTATGTATGATTTTCATTTTTTATGTTCTGTGATGTGAAGAAGTAGAAACGTGAAGTGGTTCAAGTAAGAAAAAGAGCATGGCCTATTCAATTTTATGAGCCTGAAGAGAAGTGATACAGTGAAGGGAAAATATATATGTTGTGTATTTTAATGGTATAACATATTTATGGAGGAGGGTAATAATTTGTGTAAAGAGATATTTATTTTATTTCTCGTAACATTTTGTGATTGAAATTCATTGTTCAAACTGAGAAGGAGAGTACAGGCAATTTATTAGTTAAGAGAGGTTTGCTGGAGAGTTCAGAAGGAAAAGACCAAATCAGAGTCGCGCACAAGAGTCAAATTTTTATTACGTTACACCACATTCAGGAAAAGCATTACCAACGCACAAAATTTCCCCGTCGGTTGTAAAGAAATGTATCCCAATATGTTCAATCAATTATGGTTGCAGAAACTACTAGTCGACGCGTTGGGAAATCCGGGCGACCAAGTTTATGAGGATGAACGAGAGAGAGAGAGGGCGGGGCTCTTTAAAATGCGTTTAAAGCCATGAGCGACTGAAGGGATACAGCCGAGCACTTAGTAATTCTAAAACCGTTACGACTCATAAATGGACGGAAATTAAGAACCCGGACATGCCCGATGGATTCATCTTAAGTTCATTCGGCAAAACGAATACTATACTACCAATAGGAAAGGTATAAAAGCATGGAGCCAGCGAGAGAGTTTATATTGTACAACAAGATGTAAAAAGCTTTCGCGAATTACTGAGAATTTAGGGGTGCATATGGAATGCTGCGAGGATAAACCATTCATACAAATGATGCTCACACATCATAATGATGATAATTTCGAGTCTCATAAATCGCTGGTCGGTTCGTTCGGAGGAGGGGGGGGGGGCAACCAACCAACGACTGACGTCATTTTCGCCTCGAAGAATAAGAAGGATATTTGGCGTGGGCAGGATTGCTTTGGAAATGGAGGTGAGGCGAGGCCAACTACCAGGGCAGCGTCAGGATTAACCTAAAGCTCGTTCCATAATGTGATGTGTTGCAGCGGAATTGGTACACTCCAGCGTGGACACGAGAGGGCGCGCCCGGCGACTTGGGTAGCAGGCGTACACTCTCACGGCGATGCTTATAAAAAAATCAAACTTTTGTTCTGTAATTTGTATGTAATATTTATTGAATTAAATGTAAAAATTGAAGTGTTATCGTAATACCATTGTTATATTAAGTATACATGATCATGTATTTATGTGTCTCATTTTTGTAACCACTGTATATCATTCTGTATATCTCCGAGTAATTTTTTGTATTAGTTTCTTCACTGTATTGTTAAACATCTGATTGAAAATGTTAAATAATTTTTATCTGTCGCTATTGCTTTTGCATTTGCTATTGCGTTTTCCTGCATGGATGTGAAGCGTGGACATTAGGTAAGAGGGAAAGGAATAGAATAGAAGCTTATGAAATGTGGGTGTGGAGAAGGATGGAAAAAGTAAGATGGGTAGATAAGATGAGAACTGAAGAGGTTTTGAGCAAGGTAAAAGAAGAAAGATCGCTCCTAAAGGAAATAAGGAAAAGGAAAGGAAACTGGTTTGGCCATGTGATGAGAGGGAAAAGTATAATAACTGCGGCACTTGAGGGTTCCATTGAAGGAAAGAAAAAGAGAGGAAGGAGAAGAATTAAATTGGAGGATCAGTTGAAGAACATCAGCTATGATGAAGCAAAGAAGGAAGCTCGGGACAGAAGCGGATGGAGACAGCAGTGGTGTACTAGACCTGCCAGCAGGCAGAACACCAGATGATGATGCTTTTGCATGGTTTATCTGTTAGTAGCCTCAATACAGGATCATCCTTAGGGGTTATCTATTTTATTTCACCCTGTAATTCTAGAAATTAATTTAATTATTATTATCATATTATATCTCGCAAACTATTAGGCAAAAGTTGAAAATATTATAGATGGAATATATAAAATGTATAATAGTCGTATTTAACAGTAAGAAGGCATGACTCATGAAAGCGATGTACAGTCCCACAGTTTTAATGTCGTCTACCAGTTTCGACGTTTAAAGCGTCATTTTCAAGACAAACAGTAGAAAAATTACAAATTCCAAACTTTTACACAAACTCAAGCAAGAGGGAGTGGGGGAAGGGGAAACATTGAAATTTTACGGGTTTCGAGAAGGGAAGCGGAAGGAAGGTCTGACATTGATGACATCATGAGGG
This sequence comes from Ceriagrion tenellum, assembly GCA_963169105.1. Lineage (NCBI taxonomy): Eukaryota > Metazoa > Arthropoda > Insecta > Odonata > Coenagrionidae > Ceriagrion > Ceriagrion tenellum. The sequence goes on along the minus strand of OY720643.1, from coordinate 32,672,915 downwards.
TAGAATAGAATAGAATATAATGGATTTATTCAATGCTCCGGGTACATACCCCTAAGAGCAACGAAAGTGTAATGCACGTGACATTTTGAATTGTTATTAAATAAAAACAAAATGAATACCGAATTCAAAATTTGCATAAAAACAGACATATTAGATACATGCTCCTAAAATTACGGTAACATTATAGTTAAAATAAATAATTTGATTACTGCTGTAACAGGTAGCTATAACATTTACAATTGAATGATTCCACAGTCCATTCCAGTTCCAGGCAACAACATTTTGAATTGTTATTAAATAAACACAAAATGAAAAAACCTAATACAAAATTTGCATAAAAACAGACATATTAATCACATGCTCACAAAATAACGGTACATATAAGTAAAAATAAAAATAAATAATTTGATTATTGCTGTAACAGGTAACTATAACATTTATAATTGAATGATTCCACAGTCCAGTCCAGTTCCAGGCAACAAAAGTGTAATGTACAAGACATTTAGAAATGTTATTGAATAAAAATCACAATGAAAACGTACTGCAAATTTTACATAAAAACAGACATTAATTACATGCTTGTAAAATACCGGTAACATTAAGGCAAAAATTAATTATTTAGCCACTGCCGTAAAAGGCAATAATAACATTGATACTTGGATGATTCCAAAGTCGTACAGGTTTATATTTTGTAAGGAATTGCATTCCACAGAGCGGTAGATCTGACGACGAACGAGTTACGGAACATTTGGAGGGTATGGGTTGGGTTAGTAAGACAGAAGTCAGATTTTAAAACTGGGGTCAAAATTGGAGAACATTTAAACTTGCATTACTCATTCCCTCCTCTCCCACGTTTCCCCTTTCCCCACCCCCGATTACTTGAGATAGTATAAAAATGTTCGCATTTCTAATTATTCCTTCTCTTTGTCTTGAAAATTACGCCATAGAAGTCGAAACCGATAGACAGCATTAAGAACATAGTGGAACTGTACGTCGTTTTCATTACGAGTCATTCCTTCTTGTCGTTCCATAACGTATCGCCACAATCGACTGATTTGACGAAGCAGGAAGGCAATTAAAAGAGCCGAATGCTTATCAATCGCGGGGAATGGCCGCGAAATATTTTATGGATGTCGAATTATCGAAACTTAAGGTGAGGTGCGGCACGTCTTCCCCTGCTGCAAATACAACGATATTTTGCGACCTTTATTTTCTAACCCAATGGCACATAATTAGGGGGCGTCGCAAAAGAAATACGAATTTTCGAAAAATAAAGACTGCCATAGTTCTACATAGGGTACCCCGCCATCCGACTCCAAATGGACGAGGGGGGAATGGGAAATGGGAAAAAAAGAGGATGAAAGCATGGAGTTATGACTTTCATCAGTAGCCAAGATGGCGGATGCGCAATGAACCGCTTGGAGACTTAATTACTAGATAAATGAGTTGTTCTGAGACAAATGGCCAGTTCATTTACTCTTACTGACTGATTATTGTGTGCATTAGCAATTATTCATAGGCTACTCTTTGCTAAATTTAATCCGTCGCTAGAAAATTAGATCAAATGTACGAAGCTATGAGCTGTTAGTGAATAATTTATTTAACTGGTAGATGTGTGCCTGCATCTAGAATATTTTTATGAGATCTACAGCTTCATGGATCTCATAGCTATTTATTCCATAACTAAATGGTCTTGCAACGGGCCATAAATGTTTTAACTTTGAAGATAATTGCACCCTTCCCTTAGTTTGTTCAAAAACCAAGATATCCAATCCTACGGAATAGCAACGGAGGCTGGAGTCAGGATGATTACAGGCTTTCATTACGTGGTAAAAACTATGGTTTAACGCTTTGTGGTATAAGAATTTACCTATATGAGTATATAAAATGAAATTGAAAAATATCCAACGCAACAATAGGCCTAAATTTATTCATTACGACAAATTTTATTATTCTTAAGAAAATAGTAATTTGAAGCGTAGGATCCTTTTTCCTTAAAGGAAAAACATGAAAAATATCCTTACTCAAAGCATTCTCATTGTAAAATAGAGGAAAATGTCTACGTCTTTTACGCATTCCTAATTAGTGATCCCTTTAAGCGGCGAAGCTGCTCCATTTAGCGGAAATGCGGGGGCCGTCTGTCAGCTAAGCTCGTTAAAAATTGAAAATTCTGCCAGTTACAAACCCCCGTAGTTTCTTCGCAGTAACCTCGTTCCGTAGTCATCCCGAGTGCTTTTGCGTCAAAGAGATTCCCTAAAGGTTCCCAGAAGAGGAGCTAGATGCGCAAGGCACAAGTAATTAAATCGGGGGCAAACTTCCTCGGCACACAAATGAGAATGGGATTTTGGACGAAGAAATTCGCCGCCGAGGTGTCAATCTAACAGGTACCGGGACACTTTTATGGCTTTCGCGGGAGAACGTGCTATAAAACGTTAATACTTCTTTAGCAAAGAAATAGTTTTTAAAAATCACAAGTATGGGTGGGACAAATCCGCAAAAAAGACAGAGCGTATATAGATTCAAGCAAAATTGAGAGACCTTAATAAAAAAAACGAAAACTCGAAATTATTTGAAGCTATCTCAAAATATTAAGGGGGTTTACACATGGAAGTTGACTCATATGGAAGGGGCGAAGGTAGCGATATCTCGAATCGTATCACCAATCGCAGAGAATCGTATTGCTTACACATAACTTCCGGCCTTTTCGAAACAAATGGATGTATGGATGGACAATGAATAGGTATGGTAATTACAAAAATCGCATATGTTTGGCAATAATGGCGTTCGTATATCCCTGTTTGAGACCTATAGGTATTGTTAGATTTAATAAATTTGTAAGAATTACAATAATTATGCATTATTACGTCAAATTAAGTGCGCCAATTATGAGAATGAAAATTATTATCTAACAAGAGATATATCAAGAACCTTATATAAGGGGTTCTTTAGAATTTAAAATATTTTCAAGCACAAATAAATATTTACATGTGCAACAATGAGTCCTCCTCCTGCTTAGTTATTCGCTGTTTACATTTTAAATTTCCGTTTGCTGTCATGTGACCAAGATTCCACCGGATGCGACGCGATTATATATCGTATTATATATCGATTATATATAATATCGCAGAATCGATATGCTAATTGCAGGCAAAATAGAAACCAGTCTATTTTTCTTGCATGAAGCAACCGCGGTCGATTACCACCAGTATCGACCACTGCTGCCTTGGAAGTGCGTGCTGACACATCAGCATGACAAGTGTCGCTTGTAAGCGACTTCCAAGACTATTGTCATGGAAATGACTTCCATGTGTCAACCAGCCATACAACTCGCCGATTTTCTTTATATAATCTAAGTAGTGCACAATTTTATAAATAACAAATTATATCGCTTATTCCGAGACGAGATCGCACTTTTAATTCAATGAAAAAAATTAAAAGCATTGATATTGTTGATTTAAACGTGAGTTCTATCCTATCTCTACGTCATCATACCTGGGTACCATCGGCGCGGTCAGAAACCTGGTGGGTTCGGGGCTGCTAATACAGAAACGGTGGCTTACCTGAAATGAGAAAGAAAACTGTTAAGACTTGATATTAAAGGGTTATGGGTCGTTAATTCATATTGTCGAACTCATACTGCAAATACGGAATAGTAACATTCTCAAACGTAAGTTACCATGCCCAAAAAATCATTAAAACCGATTATATTCATTGGATGGTGGCAACAAAAACAATCGTGTACTTTCATATTCAACCATTGGTTAATAACTCAATTGCTATTAGTTGCACACCAATGAGGAATGATCCATTCAAAACGGAAAGAACAAAAGAGAGACCAAAACATGAAATTAATTGTATTTCTACTTTGACATTACAAACATAGCTAGAGATTTATGAATTATTACCATTGAGATATATGGAGAGGGCATTACGTCATCAAACTTTAGCCTGACGACCAAAATAACAACAACAACATTGGATATCCCCTCTGAGGTATATGGACGGGACACTACGTCATCAAACGCCTAGCGACCAAAATAACAACCAGTCCTGCTCTTTCCTTACTTCCTTACAACAGATATCGCGACGGAATGGACGAACTAGCGGATTTAAAGGAAGAGTATTTAAAATTTAAGACAATTCACTCTTGAAACATAAATTCGCTCCTCAATTCTATGGATTCTACTTTATTTTACCCTTAGTTATCATTGGGAACGGGGATCATTACCAATTTAAAAAAAATAAACAGCGTGTTTACGGAGAATGCATATGAAAGAAGTAAATAAATTCGAGGTCTAGTAAGTCATCGAAAGCATAGTACACTGGCAGTCAATCAGAGTACGTTTCGTAAAGTTAAAAATTCATAAAGTCATTCAACTCGATAAGTCATACCTTCACCGATTTTTTGGAAAAATTAAAGCCGATCTTACATGAGAATGAAAAGACGATGGTAAATTTCCTCACTGTATAATAAGTACCGACCATGGTTTCGACACTTTACGTCATTCTCTAGGTCTTAGCGATCTTACATGTTTCGGGATACGATCAATGGTAACAGGCTCAACTATGTGGAAGTTGATATTCACAAATGAAAAAACGACTTCGTTTTCTTCCACTGATTTATTTTTTCGGTACGACATGTTTCGACACATAGAGGTCATTTTCAAGTACAAAAATTTTTGAATCTCTCGGGTTTTTTCCACAATTCCCACCATAACCGCCACCCCTTACCTCTGTCCGGGGGTTTCCCCCCCCCCCTCCTAACACCCACTTCTTCCACCCCTCTCCAACCACCCCCCCCCCCCCAAGTCCCTTCCAGGTATTTATATTTGCTTGAAATTCAAAAATTTTTGAATTTTTTGAAAAAACGAAGTCGTTTTTTCATTTGTGAATGTTTCGGGATGCGGGAAACATGAAGAAAATAGTATTTTCCCAACTAACGAAAACGTTATTTTCGCAAAAACTGTATTTTACGAAGGCAGAACTCCCATAAAATCTAATGGCAAAAAAACAATTATTATTCGCACATAAAAAAACTTAGCAGGGGCTTAAATAAATCCGAAGGGACGTCGGTAAGCCTTGAAGTGAAATGAAAGAAATCCCTTTTCTGCCCAACCCACACTTCACCAAGGATGGACTTCATCCAACGAACCCTTTTTTTTGTATTCCCTGGACTGGACATCGTACTAAAATAATAATAAAAAAAGGATAGGGGCGTGGTGGGGAAGGAGTGGGAGAGAGAGGGTGCGAAAAATTCCATTTCCGGTCGCGGCAATTTCTACCCAACCCCCCTCTACGAAAAATATGAAAAAAAAATAAAAACTAATCTCTTTCCCTCTCCACCCCAAATCGGGGAGTTGAGGTTTTCCCCGATTCTCCGAAAAAAACCTTGACCCAACTAGCTACCCTTTGCTCGTTCGTTCCGCGCCTACCGACGGGAACATGAGGGATACGAGGGAGGGGAAGGGTTGTACACATAAGAGGGGAGGGGAGGAGGTAGGAGAGAGGGGAAAAGCGGGCCCTGGCAAAAATGGGTCACGGACTCGACTTTCGGACCCGAAATCTGTTTATGTGTGCGCACACGGGAGGAAGATCAATAAGCTGCTTATTGCGGGGTAACGCAAGGCGGGGGACTACAGACGGACGGGCATGACATAAAAGGGTAGGTTACCATTTATTCTCTTGAGGTGGCACCACTATAGGAAACGACATCTACGTCTACAAAACACCGAGCAAGCCACCACTTCTTCCGTCCCGTTAAACCTATTCTGTGTAGTCTGATCAACTCGTTAAACTTTGCTATCATGGTGAATGGTGAGTTATTTAATGGCCCACTATTTGGCCTACTCTCTTTCCTAAATATTTCCCATTTATTGTCATCCATTAAGCTTTCCCTAGGCACTAAACTTTGTGTACTCTTTATCATCATCTGACTTTCTGGAAATGCACTGAATTCGTTTCCACTAACTGACCTACTCTCTTCCCTACCATCTACGCTAAACTCGCTGGGTATGCTCAAATATCCTGCACGCTACCTTCTGCGATGCCTCATACGCATGATGGACACCCGAGCGATTTAATGGCACTCGACACGAATCCAGCAACGGCCTAAGGTCCAAGAACCCAGCTCCCTCGCTCCCGCAGACATCACTGAGCCTCTGGTTTATGCCTTCCACTCGGCTCCAAACCATCGAACCCCAAACCGTCCTTGGTACCAAGCTGAATATCGTGAGCTTCATATTAGTACCATATCCGCTGCGAATACGGCGGAACTCGGAGCATAGATCTCTCACAGAGTCTAAAATCTCCTCTGATCCCCGACGCACAACGTCATTGGCCCCAACATGGGCCACTGCATGCAAACTAGAGCAGTTCGTGCCCTTGACCGCCGACTTCATCGCCTTCGGCAGGGGATGAGTTCTCACCTAGTAATAATAAAAAAATAAAGTAAAAATATCACCTAAAATAAAAGTAAACCTAAGCCAAGAAACCTGAATTTTTCTTTTGGCATCAGGAACCCGGATTCTGCTAAATTGACATCACGAGCTCCGAGCCTCCCTTGTCGATCACGGTGCATTTTGGTGATAACTCACCCCCCTGCCAATCACCATAGTGTTGGCGTGCACGGTGTGTTGTAGCTGTTGATGTCGTTTCTTTTAGTGGTGCCAACTCAAGAGAAAAAAACCCACCTCTTTACGCAACGCTCTTTCGTCTTTTAGATTGACCGCGTAATAAACCAAGAGACCTCGATTTTTCTTTTGGCATCAGAAACCCGGTTTCTGCTTCATTGATGAAACCAGTCCCGAGCCTCCCTTGCCGATTGCAGCGCATGTACGTTGTACCACTCTTGGAATGTCCACCGGAAATTACTCTTCAATAACCAACCTAGAGAAGTTTGATGAATTTCTTTCGGAACTTTTTCCTTTCCTGGATACCAAGTATTTAGCATAATACTCAAGTATTCATCCGAGTACTCCATGTACTCGTCCGGGTGTTCCCAGGTATTCATTCGTTAGACTCGATTACCAGTGAATGGATACATTTGGCCCATCCCTAGTTCAGAGCCCGTCCTTATTTTGCCTGATGGACGATCTCACAGGATTAAACGCATGGCGTAGGGACCCAAGGAATCCGTCCCGTTAAAATGTCCCTCCTACTGTAAGCACCGTAAGTAACTAATGAATTCCTCCAATACGCACCACAAAATAGGTATGTTACCAATACAACCGAAACTAACTCGATTAATGCATACTGCAGTTACGTACACGAGAAACAATAATCACCCTGGGATCATGCGAAACGTGATGTTGGTACCACGTGGAAGATTTTTAAAACAATTCCTGAGGTGGATCCTGATAAATCGATTCCACTGCCTCAAAATTATCATAATCTGAAATTTTGAAAAACTCCTTCTCCTTCTGATACGAAAAGTTAAGTCATAAATCAACCACCCAACGCAACCAAGGCGCAATGGAGCAACGAAAACGGAAAGATGAATATAATGCTGCTTTTTGGTGCTTAAACAAAGCGATTTTTGACGTTTTGACGTTTGACGACTCATCTTTTGGTAGGAAAATATATTTGACATTATGTTAAACCGTTATTTGACATGAAGGATCTCAGATTTTCCCGGCGTGTCTGATGGATAAAGGTTTCTCGGGTCTTCCACCGGGTGAACAGGTCCATGGGGCCCAAAATTTCGGAGAACGACTTGTCCTCCATCATCAGGGGGGGGGGATGTTTCAGCTTCCGGGGAGTTTTTCAGCTTCCTTCCATTCGGAAGCTGAAACCCTGGAATGAAATCTGAACAAATTCTTGGACCTTCTTAATTCCTTCAATGTAGTGCTATACGTGAGTTCTGCGCCCCGCAAACACCTACTTGCGAAATATATTATTTTTTCTTCCCCTTGGTCATCCTTTTGGTAGAGCCTGCTCGCTATGGCGTATCCGCTTGCATCCGTTTGTATGTAGTATGGTTTTTTCGGGTCTGGATGATGTAGCATGACTGTTTTCCAAAATTCCTTCTTTATTGCCTCAAAAGCCTGTTGATGACGCTCGTTCCACTCCCATTTTCGGTCCTTTCTAGTGAGGTCATCTAATACAGAAGTCAATTGAGCGTGGTCCATATGGAATCTCGCGAAGTAATTAATCAATCCTAGGAATGACTTCATCTGCTTCCTGTTCCGTGGACTTGGGAATCGTCCACGGAATAGGAAGCCAGCAACCCATGTGAGAAACGGGGGTGGAGGTGTTCCCAGATGTGAAGGCAAAATATTCTATGGGGGCATTCAGGCCCCATGGACCTGCTCACCCGGTGGAAGACCCGAGAAACCTTTATCCGTTATTTGTCAATTACAAAATACCTGTTTAGTGGATACTAGGGTGTCTCCTTTTTCAGCTCTTCATCAATTTTCCCTCCCTTTACCCACCGTACGGAGTCTTCCCTCGTTCGCCTTTCTTCATCGCAAAATATAACGTAAAACGTTCTAAACATCATCACGTCATCCTGCATGTTCCCTATTATTTTCTGAGCAAAATCACAATCGGACAAGTACATATTCTTACGACGTACGAATAAATCAAATCAGACGGCTAATTGTTCATATGAAAATAGATATAATGCATTGGAATGCAATTGTTTTTCAATTATAATGACAACCCTTAAATTTGCTATTCCACATATCTTTATTTTCTACGACCCAGGTTTCGACGTTCGACGTCATCTTCGGGTAAAAACTCTACAAATCCGTCACATGAATTCATATTTTGCTATTTAAATAACAACGTTAAGTGATATCATTAATAATTTTAACAGATTCCACAAAGTTACGCCTGGTACAACCAACTAAATTGTTTTTCAATTTTCATGAACGATCTTATGAGTGCTTGTCTAAGGAAGCGAAAATTGCCCTGTACAAAAGTATACTTCTTCCCACTTTGCTATATGGTAGTAAAACATGGGTGTGCCAGGATAGACATAAGAGTAGACTAAATGCCGTAGGTATGAGTTATCTGAAGAGTATATGCGGCAAAAGTAGTATGGATAGGGTCAGGACTGAGTGGGTCATGAATGAATGTGGGCTAAATGCTCCAGTAATGGACGTGTATGAAAGGAGTGTGCTCTCGTTGGTTTGGCCATGTTGAGAGAATGGATGAGAGTCGAATAACGAAACAGATATATGAGAGTAGAATGAATGGTGTGAGAGGTAGAGGTAGGCCGAGAAAGTTGTGGTTGAGGAAATTCTTAGGAGGAGGAATATTAGGAGTCTTAAAAACAGGAGGGCGTGTATGAAACAGTGTATGGGTTTAAATGAGGCAAAAGAGGTTTGCAAGGATAGGCCAGTATGGAGGAAATTATTGAAGAGGAGTTAGGTGTACAATTATGAATTAATGAGTGAAACATTTTGACTGTGCCTACCCCGGAAGGGAACGGCGTGATGGGTATGTATGTATCTTATGGAATCAACACCATCTCCAAAAGCAAATGTTTCAAATAAACTCCACTTTCTCAGGCGAGATATCGTATAGAACAGCATAATGAGTAATGAAGCTCAAAAGATTTCGTACTGTGTACTAATTTTTATTTCGCCTCTTGCTACACGTGTTTCGACTGACTAGCAGTCATCATGAGGTCACTATCAGTCTTGCCTGATGATGACTGCTAGTCAGTCGAAACACGTGTAGCAAGAGGTGAAATAAAAATTAGTAGACAGTACGAAATCTTTTGAGCTTCATTACTTAAAGGTTTCAAAGATAAAATTTTATCATGAGGTCATTATTGTGCTCTTCATACATCTGATCGATTTTGAAATTTTTTTGACAACATTAAGCTGGACAAACGGCGTGGAGAAAACTCGATGAGTCAAGAGGTTGAAAGGGTGCGTTTTGGGAAACAGGTGGGATAAAGGGTTGACTGACGCAAGTCTGACTGGATTTGGGTTGTGAAAGGTCAATGGGTCAGGGTTGATGAGGTCGTCATATTATTTTTTTCACAGGTGACCGAGAGAAATTGCCCAAAAGATGGGCGTCGACATGGATAGCCCCTCCGGTGGTCACGCCCTGGGCGGTCTGCTGGGGATGGAGGTCGTGTCCCGTCCGATTTTCTGGGCAGTGGCGTGTTTTTACGATGATGCAAAAAGGTGGAGAATCTTAGCCGATGTTCACTGTGGGGGAAACATAAAAATCTCGAAACTACTCGGGCATCTAAGCGGAATACGCAATTAGAACAGCTAGAAATCTACTATCTGAATCAACCTAACGAATCTGAAAAAAAATAGGGAGCTCAACTGTCAGTGAGTTGAAATTCATCTACATCCATACATGACCCTACAAGCCACCTCGAGGGTGTTTGGTAGGGGGTAATTACGTACGGCCGGATTCAAATGTATTGCAAAGAATCGAGCTTACGCTTCTCAAGAAAATTGAGTTTCACTTACGGCGGTGTTATTCTTTGCTACGCAACGCTATCTATTCATCTGTTTATTTGCACGTATACAAATGGTAATAGTCGACCAATTTCCTATATTGTGATAATTTGTTATTACACTTTCGTTTTGGTTTGGATTTACGATTTGAGCATGGATAATTATTATTTATTAATCACAACTGTTACTCTAAATGATAAATTACGTAGTATTTGCCGTAGGTATATTGTATGCCAGGAACGATCTGTGTTTAATAATAAAGTTTGGTATTTCAATTAATCAATACGTCGCAGCATGTCATTTTTATTCGAGCTGATCATTTAATGTAATAACAAGTTAGCACAAAACAAGCAATTGCTCAACTGTTACAATTTAAATACGGCTAAATAAACAGCTGAATAGATAGCGTTGCATGGAAAAGAATAACAGCGTCGTAAGTGAAACTCGATTTCCTTGAGAAGCGTAAGTGTGCGCCGCTCGATTCTTTGCAATACATTTGAATTCGACTGTACACACATACATACCAATCACGCCGTTCCTTTCCGGAGTAGGCACAGTCACAAAGTTTCACTCATAAATACATAATTGTACACATAACTCTGCTTCTATAATTTCCTCCATACTGACCTATCCTTGCAAACCACTCTTGCCTCATTTACCCCCATACACTGCTTCATACACGCCCTCCTGTTTATAAGACTCCTAATATTCCACCTCCTAAGAATTTCCTCGACCACATTCGATTGTACACTGCGATTTTCGCTTCCTTGACAGGCGATTATTCCTTGTCTCATTGGCAGGGGGTAATTCATCACCTAAACACACAATAGTATAGAAGTAACTTTCACACGATTACTTTTTCACAGATTTCCCGCTGATTGGAACACATTAGCGAAAATGAGCTCACAGGAATGACGATACAAGGAACTATGTGCGCTGGAGGAATATACTGTACCCAACTTTCGATGATATCCCGTCAGCGCACTATGTTAGCAGCGAAATGCTTGTTTATAGTTACCTAACACGTCATAGCGCGCGTATACGAGCTTTTTATAACCTTTATATTTTGCACTGACGCTCTAACTGAAAACATCAACATGATGTAACGACTTTACAACATAAAAAAATGTTATGTTCACATCTTTTTATAGCATAAAGTTGCCAAATGTATACCATAGCCGGGAAAACGAAACCAATATTTCAATAGTGCAAACTTGACTGGATTTAGGGGTGTCATTTGACTATAAGTTGATGTTCAATCAAAACACTGAGCCCATTGTAAAAAAAGTACGGAAAATGCTTGGCTGTATAGACAGTCATAAAACGCGGTTATATTAATTTATGCTAGTTTAAAAATCTTTGTTCTCACCTATTCAGTCCCACATTAAGAGTAAAACTTTCATTCGGAGTCAATACTATCCATCTTGTTCCCAAATCATAAAATATTTTAAAAACTCCTCAGATTTTTTTATTTACTATGCCATTATTCCTTCACACTACGTCATGTGTCAAGTATATCTAAATATCATAAATATGAACACATTTATTAGCAGGAGCATAGTAAATTACCTTTTTTATTTAAAAGAGTAAATAACAAAACGCGCTATATACGCGCAAAATATAACGCGCAAAATATATTCATCACTTAAGCAGACGATGCAACTGAACAATGAAAATTAACTCATACACGACAAAAAGTCTTGTTCCATGTGAAATAACGCAAAAGAAATTACGGACTGAAAAATCCTCTGATTTGAGAGATCCTGTGAGATCGGGCAGAAAATATCGTATCAACCTAAACATGTTATTATTAATATAATATGATATGATGCAATGTGATGTGATGTGATGTTATGTGACGTAATGTGATGTAATGTGATGTAATGTGATGTAATGTGATGTGATTTGATGTGATGTGATTTGATGTGATGTAATGTGATGTAATGTGATGTAATGTGATGTAATGTGATGTAATGTGATGTAATGTGATGTAATGTAATGTAATGTAATGTAATGTAATGTAATTTAATGTAATGTAATGTAATTTAATGTAATTTAATGTAATGTAATGTAATGTAATGTAATATAATATAATGTAATATAATATAATTATAATATAATATTCTTTATTCCATTCATATGTATGTACATTTGGTTTTTTTATATAAAGTATAGGAACATAGGTACCCCAGAGGAACTACCTGATTTGGGGTTACCATCATCTGAATGTTATTATGGCAGAGCTGTTGCTGATTAGTTATCAAACATATTATCTCAAAATAATCTAGTGCTTCTATACCTTATAGTGCATTCATATTATAACAAAGAAAAACTCAAGTTATTACGCGTTCACGATAACTTAAATTTTTACAATAACTTGAGCGATGACAATCAATTAGACCACTCAACAAAAACTCTTATATTATTTAGGAACCAAAAAATGCATACACCACAAATAATAGATGAATTAACTTGACAATAAACAATCTCAAATCAAACACAACCCCATTTTATATATTAGCATTCCTAGTACATTTCTATATAATCTTTTGAAATAAAAACTCAACTTCCTCGTGACACATTTTTTTTTCTTTGACCATTTTTTTTGACCATTTTGGCCATTATTTGACAGCTGAGGCGAATCCCGATCCTGTGTCTTTCTTTGCCACATCCTTTGGCTGAGTACGGAATAGTTTTGGCCCCAGGTAATGATACAAATGATTAAAGATTTCGTTCTTTGGCCTAGGTATTTTAAAGCCTGTCTCAAGTCTAATGTAATATGTTTTTGGTTTGGCCTTTTCGCCGCCACGGTTGTAAAATACTCTTAAGTTCTTTATAAATGAATAAGTGCCTTAATGGCAGTATAATAATTTTTTTAAAGAGGGAATGAGTGGCTTTTTCTCGATGATCGCGTAATAACCCTAAAAACCCTTTTTTTGCGCCACCAATTCACTTGAATCATTTAAAATACTCACAAGTATATATTATATCGAGGATATAGCTATTATGAGTAGTAATACTGTGATAACTTTACTTTGAATAGCAGCAAGGTTCTTGAGTTGAGGTCAATATATATATTTATCAATGCCAACGTTTCGCCACATTTTTGACCCCTTCAGGGTAATGAAATCAGCATAATTGAACCATAAAACAAAGTAAATGTTAACTCTAAGCAGCAAAAGACATGAAGATTAGTGTTGAGATTACATCGTTTGATGGTTCAATTTTAGTGATTTCAATGCCCTGAAGATGCATCCTCTTGGCGAAAATCTTGACGAAACGTCGTCACTGAGAAATATATTTTTTTCACATGAACTCAAGAATCTTACCCGTGAATGAATAATACATTCATTTACATCTACATGCTACCCTGCGAGCCGCCGCAAGGACGTATGACAGGGGGTGTTAGGTCACCAGCCATGTAAAGACGTAAAGCAGCGTCTACACAGACCACTAAAGTGAGCATTGCACTTTTCACTTAAGTGCACCGTGTAGACGCCCTCTCATCAATTAAGCGACGTGCTCACTTAAGTGGACTTGAGGACCCCTAATCAAGTGAACTTGGGTGATATCGATAGTTTTCCATCGGGGTGGTCGAGGCCTCGTCGTCGATAGGGCACGGAGTTTCGACAGTCATACGCATCATACTTGAGTTAGCGTTATGCATTTGCGGATTTGAGTATTTTTGTTCGTGTTTATCCTCTCATTAATTAGTTTTTGCTGTTATGCGTGTTTATAAATCACCAAAATAAATTCGAAAAAACCTCGCGCGATGCAAAGTTCTTTCCGTGAACACTGGCTGGGGCTTCGGTAGATTTAATATCTGCGTGCAGACGCTCTTCTGCATTTAAGAGGACGCATCATACCCTTAGGTAAGGAAAAGTTTAGTCGAAAATCCATAAGATGGCGTTACTCGCACCCAATCGAGGCGTTTTGGTGTCAGGAGTCTCTTAGTCCAGGACAACTCTCGCACAAGGCAACAGTCGTCGGTAAGTTGTAGCCAAGTCTCCGGCGCGTAAGTACAGGCAGCGATTATATAAGATCTGTGAAAGAAGACTGAACTAATTGCATCACCGTCCGAGCACATCATGGCCGAAAACCATTCAGGTAGCTTGTCGAAATATACCAATTACAGAATATATCTTACAACCAATACGGCTGTTACTTAGCATTCCGATAGAGGAGGGATTGATACATCTCTATTAGTTTTAGATATGTCAGTAATAATAATAGTTTTTCTAAAAATATACCCTACATTTTCCCGTTTTCCCGATGGTTTAATTATGCTCCGGGATAAAATTTTCATGTTTCAGATACGAGCCTCCCTTGGCAAAGGTCTATTATTTATACTATAAAAATTTCAAGTTGATGACGTAAGACTTTAACAAAAAATCTGGGGTCGGAAATCATCACAAATCCGACCTGTCGAGCGGGTGTGATGCGTCGCCTTAAGTGCTGCTTTTAAGTATACCCTATTTAAATGCACATTCAGTATAGACGAGGCATGGAGGATGAGGTTTTGGCAGGTGAAATGGTGACGTATACTGTGGGAGTGTATTGAGTGAGGCTCAGTTTCTATTGATGTAAATTATTAAGTTAAATTAAAGTGATATTAGTACTATGCAATGGAAAACAATATCGGATACAATAACCAATGACTCATTTGGTTCAGCGCACGTTATCTCTGCTCCCGATCTGTTTCAAAATGCGCTGTCCGTTGAGCGCAGGATATATGTATATACCGAACGGAAAGCTCCCGTAACGCAGAGAGGAGGGAGAAATTAGGTCACAAGGGGAAAATGAAGGAGGACATAATTTTGGCCGGGGGAGGTCGGGAAAAGTCAGTTTTTATTTTTCGGGAGGTTTTTGGGGTGAAGGGTGAATAATGCAGGAGGAGGTCATGAGTCCTGGAGTGGTCATGTGTGTGGGAGAGTTGCGGAGATAGCGTCCGTCGCCGATTCTGAAAGCCCCCCGACGCCTCCTAATTCAATCTTCAGCGAAAATGAGATCGGACGGATATGAATGAGAGAGGAAGTAGGCAGGGAAGGGTGAGAAATGGATTAGGTCAGAGAATGAGGGAAGGGAAAAAGAGTTTATTTTTCAAGTAGCCAATGCTCCGATTGTTTAGGGGGAAGGCGATTGTTACTCGCCCTAAATCAAGGCGACGCATCACATCGCCTCGACCGGTCAAAACTGTAATGATTTCCGACCCCAGATTATTTGTCAGAGATTCATGTTATCAACTTGAAATTTTTTAAATATAAATAATAGACATTTTCCAAGGGAGGGCAGTACCACAAAAATGACAATTATATATCGGTTTGTAAGTAAAAAAAGAGAATGAGAGAATGGATGAGAGTCGAATAACGAAGCAGATGTATAAGAGTGAAATGAATGGTGCGAGAGGTAGAGGTAGGCCGAGAAAGTTGTGGCTGAGGAAATTCTTAGGAGGAGGAATATTAGGAGTCTCAAAAACAGGAGGGCGTGTATGAAGTGCAGTGTATGGGGTAAATGAGGCAAAAGAGGTTTGCAAGGATAGGTCAGTATGGAGGAGATTATTGAAGCAGAGTTAGGTGTGCAATTATGCATTAACGAGTGAAACATTTTGACTGTGCCTACCCCGGAAGGGAACGGCGTGATGGGTATGTATGTACAAAAGAGGTCTGCAAAGATATGGAGGAAATTATTGAAGCAGAGTTAGGTGTACAAATATGTATTTATGAGTGAAACCTCGTAACTGTGCCTACCCCGGGAAGGGAACGGCAAGATTGGTATGCATAAATAAAACACCGAGAATCCAGCTAGATACGGAGTATAATTTTACCAAAAATAATATCCCTACAGGATATTAGTAAGCATTGGAAAATGTATCAATCCCTCTTCTATCAGCATGCTGATTAGCAGCCACCATGGTTGTATGATAAAATCTGTAAATGGTTCATTCCGACAATACACCGAAGTGATACTAGCTTGGATTAGCGATGATTTGTTCGAATGGTAAGGCTAAGAACGTAGCCTTTCCTCCCAGACCTTCGGTCAGCGCTGCTTATACATACGGGCTAGAAACTCGTTTAAAACTTGCAAAGGGCTGTTGTCTTGAACGAGAGTTATCCTGATGTATGAGGCTCCTGACGTCAAAACGCCTCGATCAGGTGCGAGTGTCGTTATCCGGTGGGTTTCCTACCGAACTATTACTTACTGACTGGCAAGACGCATCCTCTTAAGGTAGTTTGAGCGAACTATCATTTACCTAGAAATCAATGAATTTGGTCTCAATTCTTTCCGAGATATTTGCCAGAAAATACCAGCCCTTTTATATGGGAAATGGCCAAGTTTATGCACTCCAGAGAGACCTTATTTAACAAATGGGGCATTTCCTACACGTAGATCACGACAAAAATTCATCAGTGTGCAGTTTGTGTGTTTTCTAAACTATTTTTGAAAGTTAATCATATTGGTACTGCAGTAAATTCTTCGGGATCACAATAAACCTTCCATTTTGACGGAGTTTCAAACGCACCGCGCGAAAAAAAAGAGTCAAATTAAAGATTTATTTGGATAGTTTCATTTGATTACTTACCATTTCTATCATGCAATACTATATTATTGCACCATTAATAATGCAATATTTAATTCGCGTGTCTCACAGTTGGTGAAATTAAAACGGATACATCGAATATGGTCTCCATTATGATTAGGTAACTATCTCGCTCGCACTACCTTAAGGGATGGGACGGTATTGCGATCCATTACACGTTATACGCCATACAAACAACAGTTGTTTATCTGTAAAATAACACTTTGAAAATATACTCTACGGCTAAGACAGCCATAGTGGAAATTTGTGTCATCATCGCTATATTTAGTCACGCAAGTATACTTATACTTTTAATGAGCATATCACACCGTATTACTACGAATTGAAAATTCTTAAAATTGAACAAAGAAGAAAATTAGAAATGGGTGTGTTTATACACAAATTATTAAAAACTGAAACTCCTTCTTACATTTATCAGCAATATAAAGATAATTTGGTCAAAAAACAGAAAACGCAAGAAATAATAACAAATTCGATGTACCCTGCCACAGAATGTCTATGTATCATAACTCTTTTTATGTAAATTCATGCATTGTGTGGAATTCGATTCCGCAAACCTTGAAAAATATTACGTCAAAAGAAAGATTTAAAAAATACTTGCTGTCTTATTATCCCAGTGATAGTTAATATTTTGTTAAATATCTTGGATTAATTTCATGAATATGCTACCTTTGTGATTGCTACAATGTATTGAGCATGGAATTGTAATATTTGTTGTGGGCAAGTGCTGTGATTTGATAAGATTCTTGTAAATAGTGACATGTTTCTATGTGATTGTTATTATTATTTTGCCTGAGTTGTAATTACTTATGCCTGCTCCAAAGGAGTTCTTTCCTAGACCCAATAAATGTATTATTATTATTATTATATATGTGCGTAAGCATAGACTAGAAGTTATTCGGAAAAGTTTCATTGAAACTACTTCATCTACCTCCTACCCTGATAGCCGCCGCATGGGCGTGTGGCAAGGAGTATTGGCTGAGAGGCTAGTTAGAATCGTTCAAGACGAGAGGAATTAGGTGTTAAAGAAGCCATCAAAGAGTTATTAACACAAAATTTTCTCAGTCATGACGTTTCGATGACGCCATGCGCATTCGAGAAAACTTGAACGATGATTCTTGTAAGGGATCAGACGCAGAATTTCATGAAACGAGCTTTAGAACTGACTAGGCACATTTGATAGAAACTTCTCCTTCCTGATTTTTGACACTGAAATAATTCCAGATTCAGGAAAATGTTTGCCGCCACTTGGCCACAAACCTGCGTACTATATTTAGTGATTGTTCACCTAGTAACCAAGGATGCGGTGGTTTTAAGCTGCGCTTCAAAACAACAAGAGAAGCACGAGGGACATTAAGGGAAAGATGATCACTTTCACGGCCGGACGCGGCAAAATGATATCGCCTGTTTTCAGGCGGTCACCTAGTTTCGACAGAACGAGCCTTCGGCGGTCTAATTTCCGGCTCCACGAAAACGAAGTAAATTCCACGTCCTTCGATCGATGGCCAGATAATCCACGGATGGGATCAAGACCTATTTCGCTCGCCGGAAGGGAAACTTATCGCCACTTAGATGGACAAAGCTGTGGGGCAGGGCCACCAACTGACCTTCGTATACGAGAGCACGAAAAGTTACGGCTCATCCCTGCGAAATTTGAAACGCACGCTTTACGACAAAAGCCAAAAACTTAAGACTCGAAAGATTAGTCTCTTAATTTCAATGGCCGTGAAAATCAATTACTTTCAGAAATCACTAAACTTACCAATCGATCTCAGTTCGATCTGATCTCGGACCGATCTGAGAATTCCAAGCGAGCCGACTCAGATCGCCTGGTTACCAACACGGACCGA
The DNA here is from genome assembly GCA_963169105.1 of Ceriagrion tenellum. Taxonomy (NCBI): domain Eukaryota; kingdom Metazoa; phylum Arthropoda; class Insecta; order Odonata; family Coenagrionidae; genus Ceriagrion; species Ceriagrion tenellum. Next base: position 32,654,043 of record OY720643.1, on the reverse strand, counting down.
AAATATCGATAGTGAACAATCGAATATATCAGTTGAAGCGCAATTGACGCAAGGTTTGTGAACAAGTGCAGAGTTATAAATTTTCAGGCGCATTCCGAGTGAACAAAATTGCCCAATGAGAGATAAGAATTCCGATGTGCTACGATATCATCAACGTCAGGTCACTCGCCAAGACTACACTCTTGTTAAAACACACGCCTTACACCAGCATACCGGTTAGATTTTGTTTCCCTATGACAACCAAAAGAATAACGTGCTGCGTCACGGACCCGCCGGTTCAGATCGATCAGTAATCTCAGACTGGCTTAGAAAGCGGGCCGACACTTCCCCACTTCTCAGATCGCTCCCACCAGCCCTTTTACCAAACCGAGCTGATCCGGTCAGATCGATTGACAAACGTGGAGAATATGGCGCATCACATGCCCAAATACCACCAAGAAAGAAAAAATTGACGAACGCTATTTCCACGAACTACTTCAGGGCTAATCAGGACTTAATTAACCCTGAAAGGATGGTGGTAGAGAAAAACCTTCGAAACATTGGCAACCATCGCATTCCTCACTCGGCTAGAAACCAAAGAGGACTTCAGTCCTGTTCGCAAGGGGAAAATATCAATTTCTTCATTATTTCTTTTCTTCGAATTTAAAAAGCAATGTGTGAACAAATATTTGAAAAATGCATTCAAAAGCCAGTATCCATTTACAAAATGGACACTTAGTCCGTAGTTGAGCGTTTCATAATTAATTGAAAGGATCAAATACGCCGTTGAGGAAGTTCTTAGGAGGAGGAATATTAGGAGTTTTAAAAACAGGAGGGCGTGTATGACACAGTGTATGGGGGAAAATGAGACAAAAGAGGTATGCAAGGATAGGTCAGTATGGAGGAAATTATTGAAGCAGAGTTAGGTTTACAATTATGTATTAATGAGTGAAACATTTTGACTTTGCCTACCCCGGAAGGGAAGGAATGAGTGGGTCATGAATGAATGTGGGTTAAATGCTCCAGTAATGGTCGCGTATGAAAGGAGTGTGCTTCGTTGGTTTGGCCATGTTGAGAGAATGGATGAGAGTCGAATGAGGAAACAGATTTATGAGAGTAGAATGAATGGTGTGAGAGGTAGAGGTAGGCGGAGAATGTTGTGGTTGAATGTGGTTGAGGAAATTCTTAGGAGGAGGAATATTAGGAGTCTTAAAAACAGGAGGGCGTGTATGAAACAGTGTATGGGGGTAAATGAGGCAAAAGAGGTTTGCAAGGATAGGTCAGTATGGAGGAAATTATTGAAGCAGAGTTAGGTGTACAATTATCTATTAATGAGTGAAACATTTTGACTGTGCCTACCCCGGAAGGGAACGGCGTGATTGGTATGTGTGTATGTTCAAATTCGCACCGGTAGTGACATAAGAAGCATAATTAAAAAGAGAAAGTATCTAGAGAGTTAGTAACAGAAGGTAGAGAAAGAAAAACCAAGAGAGGAAAGAATACATTGGATATATTATGAAGGTTCAGAGATAAAAAAAACTACGTCTGTTGATGGTGTAAAATAATCACAAAGGCAAACGACAAAATTTGCTGTGAAGCTAACAGTGCTTATTTCAACTACGAATATGTAGCGTTCCTTTCGTGCGCAGCAGTAATAAACTGCAATTAATTTAATGATTACGAAAGAAAATTGGGGCAAAGAATGGCTAGGCACTTACAACGGCCTGCAAATGCTTTTATTTGAGCCCAAATATTTCTTAAATAAACATTCATACTTTCAGCACTCAAAATTTAATGTACATGTTTCAATAGTTATTAATGAGGCTGGAGATGGCAATGTAAATGACAATTATATCCTTGTACTCAAAACAAAATGTGTTTGCAAGAGAGAAAAATAAAATATCATTGCAAAATCGTATTTATCGAAAATTCTCAATAACGAAACATAATAAACGTGAGTGTAAACATATTATTTGAAATACGAATATCGGCATGACATTTGAATTTCATTCTTAATTTCGATATTTAAGTTTGATTTATGTTCGCGACTCTTTATAAAATGGACAGAATAAACATGACAATCATTAATATACATAAATAATAAATTTACTCTGCTCCTTAATTTAGATTCCTAATATTTACTTTAATTTTGGAGCAATTCAGTTCCCCTAATTAATTAGTAGCAACGCCACGGTCAAACTTCCCTTCACCGCAGAGAAAACATGACTCTAGAAGAATTGCTGTTTGAATGGAATATGTAATTTTCTTCTGCGAACAAACGAGAGCAGAAAAACGCTTAGTAAATTTGCCAAACATTCATTTATGTGAATATACCTCGCACAGATGAATTAAGAGATAACCTAGCACTCTTAAATTAACCAGACATGATGAAACCGGACCCTAAATTTTCATTCTTCTTATCATAGGAGGCGATGAAGCGAGCTGAACGTGGGCAGTTAAAGGTAGTTTCAGGGAGACATTTCAGTCATAATGGAGACCATATTCTGGATGAAACGTTACAATTTCAGCATCTGTACGAAGCGTGAATTAAATACTGCATTATATACTATTATACGACTGAAATTTTAAAAACGCAAATAAAAATGTAGAAATGAGTCCTTGACTTGAGTCATTTTTTTCGTTCGTTACGGTTAAAACTTCACGACGGAAGGCTTTTTTGTGATCCTAAAAAAATTACTGCGCTAAAGATACGATAAAATTTCAAAAACAGTAGAGGAAACGCACAAAGTACACACTGTTAATTTTTTGACGAGATCTAGGTGTTAGAAATTTCCCATTATTTTTAACCCTTTGAATGCCAACTGATTTTCCGGTACTATGCTAAAATTGCCGTAGCATTTTTGATTTAAGCTTCATAAGTAATCTGCATTTAGGTGCCATCTGTGACATCTAAGGCATCTAAGCATCTAAGAGTGGCATTGCAGGAGGAGCGCTTTCGCGCTTCTGGCACTTTTCGCGAGAGACAGGAGCGCGACAGCGCTCCCCGGCACTCTAAGGGTTAAAAAAAAGGTCTCTCTGGAGTGCATCCCCCCACCATTTCCCATGTAAAAGGGATGGTATAATTTGTCAAAAATTTTGAAAAGTAGTTCGCTATGGGATTAATATTTTGGTATCCTATAGTTACCAAATATATTCATATTTTTGTTAATTTGGAAGTAGTTTATCAGTGAGACTTTGTTGGAGGTTAATTTTCTGACGAGATATAGGGGTTAAAAATTCCTCATTTTTTAAAATAATGTCTCTCTGGAGTGTATACACGTACCATTTCCCATGCAAAAGGACTGGTATTCAACTGCAAAAAAATATCGGAAAATAGTTGGGTAAGAGGCTGATATTTCGGTTCGTTTGGAAGGGGTACTGTGATGTGGAAGGTAATAGGACCACATCAACAATCCCAAGAAGAAGCAGCTTTGCATCCGTTAGACTGCAGTCAATCTATCTCGGGATTGAACGACCAACGATCATGGACATATACATTTTGTAATACGATATCTTTAGTATTTCATCATAAATTTACAATATCTCATTAATGATGGCCTACATTAGTTTACTCCAAAATAAAAAACAGTGATTGAATGGTTATTTTATTGTGATCGTACGTTGAAATAACAGTTGCGTCGTTTCTAAGGTCTTCCACCGTGCCTTTGAAGAAGTAGAACAAACGAAGATATAAATGAAGCGTGGCTTTCTGAGCCAAACAAAAGACACCGAAGGAGAGGATGTCTATGCGTTTCTCACGGGAAATTGGGCTCTTTTATTTCTGCATAAAACGGGTTTGTTTAGGCGGATAAAAGAGCAAATGAAGGAACCCCTTCTGCGATACCAACGTTCTCATTACGGGAGTAAAATAGGCCCAGGAGATGGCCCATTTTAGGGGCCTTGTATCCCTTGCGGGCCTGAGGAGGCCTATCCAATATTTCCTCGTATCCGAAAGCCTTTGTGCAGCGAATCTCAAGAAAAACCGGTCGGTAGTTTTCGAGAACATATTTACGTACCCACTTATGTACACAGATATTGCTCGTTTAATAATACAGGAAAAAAAGAATTCTAGGAAAAATTTTAGGAGAACCAACGCACGCGTTGGTTAGATCACAGGAACTTACATTCCCTTGAGACATTTTCATAACCCTAGACAGACCCTAGTCATAACGGAGATCACATTTGAAGTACACGCTTTAATTTCAGTAACTGTAGGAAGCATGAATTAATTATTATTTATCATCGTATTGTTAATGGCGCAAAAATACGATATTATGTGACTAAAATAAATAAATTTTAATAATTAGGTAAATAAAAATATCAACATAACTTGTCTTTAATTCGAGTCATATTTTTAGTACGGTACGTTTAAAACTCCTACACAACGGATGGTTTTTTATGATCCTGTTAAAACTACTGCGGTGACGAAATAATTTATTTTCGAAAATTGTTGAGAAAACATAAAAATTAAACACCGGTAATTTTTGTCGAGATCTAGGTGTTATGAATCCCTCATTTTTTTAAAAAATAAGGTCTCTCACTAGAGATCTTACACGTGCAATTTCCAATTTAAAAGGGCTGGTATTTTTCTCCAAAATATCTTTAAAAAATGGTTCGGTGACGGGTTGATATTCTGGTATTTTTGGAGGCGTGAGATATGTTTATTTTAAATGAGAGCGAATTCGTACATTAATAGGTGACAAAGGTATTTCGCTCTAACTACCATAATTCTAAGAGTGAGGAGCTTCGATCACAGGAGCTTACATTCCCTCGAGACATTTTCAAAGTCATCCTGGAACCATTCCGCTTTCCCAGTCGCCCGGCATGAAAGGACTGCATTCATTACGCTTATCAAGATTCGCAGATCGAGGATTCCTCGGCAGTAAAAAAATAAACCCCACTTGGGGGGGGCAAGGCTGATCGGAGACTCACTGAAGGTCACCCCATTACGTATCTCTTGGAAATCCGAGGGAGATGAATCTCATCTTCCGTTTCATTTTCAAGGTTTTTCATCGACGTGAATTCAGTTCGGGAGATGAAGATGTCCAGGATTAATGTCCTCCATCAGCGTACGAAAGAGGAGTTTTAATTACGAAGAGGAAATGGGGGAACCGTACGATCTTCAGCATAAAATGGAAGCATTTTCGGCAAAAGAATTTATCTCCGACGGAAACAGGAAGAATCAGGGGAACGAGTAGAAGCGGTGACTAGAGCAATGCCCTCAGATCCCGGATGCCCAGTGTAACATAACGCTGGCCTCGCCATTTTTTCTTTTACCACCTCATGGTTTATAATAACAATAAGGGACCCACCATATTGTGAATTTTGAGAATAAACAATAGACCTAAGGAGTGGGAGCGTCGGCAACAAAAGAGGATTGTAGAGGAAACCGTCGGAGTGTACGGTCGTGCAAAGACAGCACGCAAATAGCTGGTCCGATGCCAGGTGCCACGCCGTCCCTTGGGACAAGCATAGTCTGAGTTGGTACGGAAATGTGCGAAAACGGTTTGCGGTCGAACGCGAAAAGTCGGTGCCCAGTATTGGGTTATACCAGCCGTTTGGGGGAACGGCAAAATCTCCCATCAGCTGTGAAGCTGAAATAAACATACCTCACGGCAATGAGACATCGGACCAGCTATTTGCGTGCTGTCTTTGCACGACCGTACAGTCCGACGGTTTCCTCTACAATCCTCTTTTGTTGCCGACGCTTCCACTCCTTAGGTCTATTGTTTATTCTCAAAATTCACAATATGGTGGGTCCCTTATTGTTATTATAAACCATGAGGTGGTAAAAGAAAAAATGGCGAGGCCAGCGTTATGTTACACCAGGGTTCCAGTCCCGGCAGAGGCGCATACGTCATCCAGAGATATGAATATTCGGGGATCGGGTTGGTATGGTGGCTAGAACACTGGCTATCCATACTGGCGGCCAGGGTTCAAATCCCTGCAGAGGCGGATGTTTTCAGAGGAAACCCGATCCCTAATTTTAGTGTCTTGTGGAGGGCACTTCAAGTACAGTACTCCGTCGTTCGGATAAGACGTTAAGCCGTGGTCCCCTTGGCGCCTTTCGTTATGAGCAGGCTAATGCCGACGCCGGGTTTCTATCCGCCCTTCCTCCCTTACCTACCCCCTATGGCGCAAATGACCTTAGCTGTCGGTCGCCTCCCCAAATATCCAATCCTATCTTCGAGCTACCTTTCCTCATTCCCTTCGTCCCGTCTTGAATGGCTGTCTTTCCTTATTCACTTTATAATCACTTGAAGAGCATCGCTCCGTCTCACAATGCCAAAAAGCCAAATGCAAAAAGTGGGCAAAATGTAATAAATCATAGATATTGTATAATTTGAAATAGGAATGGTCCTGGGTCTTCCTATGGGAATTTTTCACTCTAATATGCCTTCAGTTACGTTCCCATTGAGTCTCAGGGTTTGTCCAATCCTTCTGGTCCTTTTTTTCGTATGGCGTTCCAAACGATCCTTTCCTCTCCTTCTCTCCCGTACACTTCATCATTTCTCATCTTAGCCTTCCCATTTATGCTTAGCATCCTCCTCCAGCACCAGGTTTCGAAGGCATCTAGTCTGTCCTGGGGTGCTTTTCCCATGGTCAATGCTTCCGATCCATAGCCGAATGCCACGTTCCACATGAATGTTTTCACCTGGTTTGTAGTCTTGTATTCTTAGAACACAGCTGTTGCCTTTTCCCCATGAACGCTTTCTTAGCTTGGGCTATTCTTCGCTTGAAATACGTAGTACTTCTTCCGTCCCATATGATTGTACTTCCGAGATAGGAGAAGGAATCCACTTGTTCCAATTTCTCTCCTCCCAAGTGAGACTTCTGCATTCAGTTCCTCTCTTCAGCATTTTAGGATTTTAGCCTTCGTCTTATTTATTTTCATGTCGTATTCTTGGAGAACTTGGTCCATATCGTCCAGTGACCTTTCAAGATCGTTGAAATAGTATTGAAATCAGCCAAATTTCCTATTCCCCTTAAAAAATGAACCAAGAACCTCACCACCCTCCTTCCGTTCATAGTCTGTTTTATTATAGGACTGCTACTCTACGGTTTATTACGCAAGAACATGAAAATGAAGCGTAAATGTTCAAACCACATGAGGAAAAACAAATTCGTGGATAAATTACGACGTAACTGCTTCTCATAACTAAGATAACTCTAGGAGCGTCTGAAGAAATTACAACTGGGCTGTTTCCACATGAGGTTTTATTGTTACCGACCATGGTTTCGTTACAGAGTAACATTATCAAGATCAACTTGATAATGTTACTCTGTAACGAAACCATGGTCGGTAACAATAAAACCTCATGTGGAAACAGCGAAGTTTTTATTTCTTCAGACGCTCCTACTATGAAGGATTTCCACGAAGTCACGCCCGCTACCATTAATTATAAGATAATTCTGGCTGAAGTACATTGAACACAATTAGGGAATCGAGATACCTCGGAAAATATCTAAGCCACTGCCTGGCGTCGAACTCAGTTCCTTGTGCTTTTAAAACCTATTCTCCAGCCACCACACCAAGAAAACCCTAAACCCAGTTCGTGTTTTTATTCCTTTGAGTATTCTACCAGCTGATCGGTAGGTTTTTGGACAGTTTTTCTCCTACTCGTTCCGTTTTGACTCTATGGATGGCCCGCAATTAGATGTCTCTTTAATTTCTCATATCGTCTATCGCTTCTTATTTCGTCCAGGGTTCCGATCCTCTTCCACGCCTTCCCATTGTTCTCCCCTTTACAACCCTCTTCAGAATATCCCCTCCTCACAATACGTCCTCCATCCATCTCCTCTGCCTTCTCCAAACCTCCGCTACAAGTTCCTTCTCCAACCGTACGTCCAAAACAACCTCGTTTGTCCTTCTCGCCACCCAGCAAACCCTCTCCACCCTCCTCCACTCCCACGTGTCAAACGCATCGTACCTACGGACATTCTCCCTTCTCAATGACCAAGTCTCCGCCCCATACGGCTCCATGCTCCATATTAGAGTTTTCACCAGCCTTTTACAATTAGGAAGCCTGGATAGCGTAGTGGTCTGCGCATTGGTCCGACAAACCAAAGGTCCGTGGTTCGATTCCCGATCCAAGCCGAATTTTTCTCATGGCAATTTCTTCAACAAGAATTCACCCGCCAAGTTTGAATTTCAAATGGCTAAGCACGGCATATGTGCTGGTGAAGGATACTGACTCTTGGTTGTGGCTTCTTTGAAGTCCTCTTCTCCCTTGCGTTGCCATCTTTGATGGACCGCAATGGCCTAAGATCTAGTTGCCTTGTATCCACCAAAATTGCCATGGGAATTAGGAACCCTAGGTAGCGTAGTGGTCTGCGCATTGGTCCGACAAACCAAAGGTTCGTGGTTCGATTCCCGATCCAGGCCGAATTTTTCTCATGGCAATTTCTTCAAAACAGCCTTTTCTTTAAGTCTCTACTTAGACCCCTCCCCTAATCAATTGCCTCCACATTGAAATTGCTTCTTCAGCCATGGCAATTCCGCATCTTATATCCCTACCACTAAACCCATTCTCCTCCAAAAAAACTAATCAGATACGTAAACTGCTAGACTTGATCTATTTTGTGCCATTCATTTAATGAACCATATTTAGCAGCATCAATAAGTCACTGTCTCTCATACATTTATGCTTCGTCACAGGGTGACACTAAACATAAAACATATAAAAAGCAAACTCATAAGTTTAAAATTTTCGGTGGGTCGCCCGCACCTTCATCAGTGATAGAATGAGGATTGAGGAGGAAGAATCGTATAGGAGGGGCGGTGAGGGGAAGGAGTAGGTAGGAGGGGTGGGGAAGGGCGGGGAGGGAAGGAGCCAAATACCTATTCGGGAGAAGGAAACAATGTAGCGAAAAGTGGGGGAAATATTAATGGGAACGGTTGAGGCCAGGTGGACAGAGGGCGTTAAAAAACCGGATGCAACATTGTTCTAATGTCTTCAGACTAATAATAGTGGCTGTGGGCGGGAGGGATGCCAGGATGGCTACATTGTAGCAGTCATCAAATTTGACATTGTGGGAGGCAGCATGTGTGGGGACAGAGAAAGAGAAGTTGGTTGAAGAGGGATTGCAAGAAGCACGGTGATTGTTAATTCTAATATTGAGGGGGGTACTACAGAGCCCAATGTAAAAAGCTGTACATAATTTACAAATAAGGATATATACTATATTGTTGTGGCACAGGAAGGGGAGGTAACAGAAGGAAGATAACGATTAACGAATTTTTTGGGTAATCGGTCTGTAATTAGAATTAAGCAAGTTTTGCATCTTGGCCGGTTACAACGGGTGGCTGGAGCTTTAGAATATTCAAATATTTATGGAGGGGGTTAGTGGCTCTAAATATAACAGACAGGTTCGGGGGACGTTTGTATATAACAGTATAACAGAGGGACATTTAGGGATATATAACATATATGAATGTCTATTCGCGGCAGAGGCTAGGAACAAATGTCGACTCCTTTGTCCTTTATCTGTCTTCAGAAATTCGCCCTTTTCATTTTCCGGCCCTCAACTGAACACGCCTTTCTACCCTCTTAAGACCTGAGAGCCTTGACGTCGCCTCGGGGCCACTATCCGCCACAGAAGGCAGGTGCCTCTGCAGGCGATGGGATAAACTCCCCCGTAGAGTTAATCAATGAACCATGACGCGGCCATTCATCAGGAGAGGGGGGGGGGAAGAGGGGAGGAAGGGAAGTGTCTGCACCGCTTAACCGTCTCGCGTCTCCGTCACTGCCAGCGGCGAAGTATTTCCGAAGTGGACACAACGTTATTTATCGTTTTAATCATGCATCGGAGAAAACATTAGGTAGCGTATTGACGAACGCAAGGGAAACAGGTTTGAAACTTGACGGCATCAGGTCTCACCACATAGATTATCGTATATAGGTATCCATGATACAGAGAACTCTTGGTACTATTCTACAATTATTAACATAGACACCTAGAATACTTGGGAATAGTTTTAGATGAAAAATTTAGTTTAAAGTAATCATAATCATCTATATATGTGACAAACTAAGGTGTATTTTGTTTCAAATGTCGGACCTAAAGCATTATTTGCCTCGTGAGTTGAAAAGATTAATGTATCAAGGCTTAGCTGAGGCCGTAATACGATATGGTTTGACGATTTGGGGTAGCACAAACTCCACCTTGCTGAATAAGGTTATTACTTTACAAAATAAAATGGTTGAGCATTTGATGGTCAAGGAAAACAATGTGAGAGAAGTACATAAGAATCAATGCTTGTTACCATTAAAAGAATTGTATTAATATGTGTTAATTTGTGACAACTTCTTTGACAGCAAATTAATAAAGCAACGTGTGATTAATACTGACATGCAACTGCGTCGAATAAATAGGTTGTCTGTACCTAAGTATTTTAACCTCCATGGCAAGAGGTCTTTAGCACATGCAGTCCCAGGGTTGTTAATCAAATTACCTATGTCAATGCATGATATAAATAGCATATCTGTTCTTAAAAAATCACTAAAAAGAGTGGCTCATAGGCTAACATTGTTAAGCTCTTAATTGTCCAAAACGCTACACAGCAAAAAAAAAATAGTGTACATTTCTCGGGCTCACCACCGGGTAAGATAGTCATAGGCAGCCGACTTGCCTTGCCTTGAGAATGGGTAACGAGTCGGAACCCGAAACGTCGGCTGCCTATGACTATCTTACCCGGTGGCGAGCCCGAGAAATGTACACTAATTTAATTCGCCGGGAAAGTGTTAAATCATACATTTTTAAAAAATATTTTTTTAAACTTAAAGCCCCTGCTGACAAGCCGCTTTGGCTTAGCAGGACCTCAACTGCACTATTATTCTTTTTTTCATTATTGATAGACATATTAAATATTTATCGTGCTTTTTTGTGAAATATGATCAACCTAACACACGGCTACCGTATAACTTAGTCCATAAATTGTCATAAAATCTAGTGCCTTCTAGTACATTATATAACAGATTTGCCAAGAAATTATATAACTTCGAATTTGTTTTAAACAAATTTAAACAAAATTATTCCTCAAAATATGTTTTGAATTGACTACGTGAATGTTTCTCTATTATTTTCCAAATGAAAATCTTCACAAACGCACAAACCTCCTCAATCTACAGCAACGTATGCCTTCTGAACGTATGTAAATATACAAAATTCATTCTAAGGTTAAAACCACATTCAAACAAGTCAGTTTGCAGAGTGACAGAGGAAAAATGTTATGATCGCTCAAATACTTGATTAAATTCACGAGAGCGAAAACTAGATAGCAGGAATGCTCAATTCACCAGTATTGTTCACCACAGAGCTCAGCAACAGCCTTCTGAACGTACGTAAATACACAAAATTAATTCTTATGTATAAACTCATGCAGTTTGCAGAGTGACGGAGGAATAATGATGACACGATCAAATATTGGATCAAATTTATTTGAGAAAAACTTGATCGAAGGAACACCCTATTCCCCAACATTTTTCGCCATAGCGTACAGAAACATCATTCTGAACGTATGTCAATATACAAAATTCATTATTACGTAATAACACACGTAGTTTGCAGAATGACGGAGGAAAAAATGTATGGCACGATCAAATATTCGATCAAATTTCTTTGACCAAAAACTTGATCAAAGGAATATCCGATTCCCCTACATTTTTCGCTATAGCGTGAAGCAACATCCTACTTAACGTTTCTCAATATTAAAAATTCAATGTTGAGTAAAATATGCACAGTTCGCACGGTGACGGAGGAAAAATGTTATGGCACGATCAAGTATTTGATCAAATTTATTTGAGATAAAACTTGATCGAGGGAATACTCAAATTCACTATCATTATTCGCAGGTAGAGGGGATGTAAAGCGATGGAAACGAGTATTTTGCAGGGGCAAGGGGATGAGAAGGGGGCGTGGCCGAAACCAGAAGGATGGCGTGGCCAGGGATCGCTCTCACGTCACGCAAACGAACTCTTGCGAGCTTCAGACCGAGTGCCCTCTGCCCTCCAATACTCTCTCACCACACTTACCCGAAGGCAGAAAACAAAAAAATAAAGGATCCAAGGAAGCATTTTCACACCATCACCGGAGTCCTCTTTTTATCTCCAGGGGGGAGAAAAAGAGAGAGGGATAGAGACCGCGGGCAGGGAGCAGACGAGTGATGCCGGCCAATGAAGGTCCAACTCCCGGTCTCGGAGTCGATCGAACAGCCCGAACTTCCACTTTCACTCTCCATCTCTTAGGAGTCCATCGAATATATATGCATTGCCTACATATGTATGTACGCTTTCGGCCATTTCACTCCTCTCCCCTCCCGGCTCCGAAACGAACGAAGAGAGAGGCCAGCAAGTTCGCTATCCAGCGGTCACTGAGGGAGTGAAAGATTCCGTGGGAAAATAACCTGGACGTGAAAGATAAAACAGAAAGACGAGAAGTTTTCTGCTCTCATTAACCAACTGAGAAACTCTCAGCACAGCCTACCACGAGTGCTTGATCCTTCGATTAACTGAATATCGATATAATCCTTTATTTGTTGCATACTCTCCGACGGTTTTACACATGAAAGATGGCTTCTGTGGGCGTGAACACGAGCGTTGCAATATCGCAACTCGCATCGATACTTCGTTCAAGCTTAAACATTACTTCCACTTGCTACAAAAACAAATTAACGACAGTAGATAGCAAGAAACGTGGAAATTTTGAAAAAAGTCCACCATGAGTGCTTAAAACTTCGATTTACTTGAATATATCGATATATTCTTTGCGTGTGTACCCTCAGACCTATTCACACATGATACATGACAAATTTACATAATACCTATTAACACGATATACATGAATTGTATGCAAATCAATACGAGGATTGCGACACCTCGATTCGCATCGATACTTGCGTTTAAATTTACAAAAAGCCTCCTTTTACACCTAAAAAAAGTTGCCTCAGAATGCGAGAACTATAGTACAATCAGTTTTATTACACACGCCGCCAAAGTTTTACTCCGAATAATCAATAGAGGGTTGGAGAGTAAGGCCAATAACTACTTGCACGATGACCAGTTAGGGTTCCGGAAGGGAAGGTCAACTCGGGATGCGATTGAGGTGACGAGGACACTTATAGAAAGCAACATAGAGTATAATCAGGACGTTTTCGTTGACTTTATTAATTTTGAAAAAGCTTTTGACAGGGTAAATTGGAATAAACTAACGGGAATCGATGGGCGAGACAGGAGACTAATCCGAAACTTATATATGACGAAAAGGTCGCAGGTGAGGGTGGCTAATGGTGAATCAGAGTGGGCAAGTATAGGTCGTGGTGTAAGGCAAGGGTGCCCGCTGTCACCATTGTTTTCAACATTTATGCTGAGGAAATGGTAAGACAGGCATGGGAAGAACTTGAGGTCGGAATCAAAAAAGGAGGGCATCTGATAAAGTCAGCTAGATTCGCGGTCGATCAGGCATTGGTTTGTGGATCATCGAAGGGGCTGCAGGCTTTGGTAGACGCTTTAGAGACGCAGTGCGGGATATTCGGAATGAAGATAAATCATAAGAAAACAAAAGTAATGAGATTCTCCCGGACAAAGAAAGCTAGGCTTGTGATTAAAGTAGGAGGACACAAACTAGAGCATGTAGAACAGTTTAATTACATAGATAGTGCGCTAGAGGAATACGGACATAGTACATCTACATCTACGTAATACCCTGCGAGCCACCACGAGGGTGTGTGGCAGGGGGTGAAGATCACCAAACATGCACTATTGACATGCAACTAGGATATTTAAGGGAGACATGCTGTATAATAGGGTCACATGCAGCTAGATGGTTAGTATCTACATAATAAGAAAGGGATTATTGGTTGTTATTACATGCATCATGCACTACATCTACGTAATACCCTGCGAGCCACCACGAGGGTGTGTGGCAGGGAGTGAAGACCACAAAACATGCACTATTGACATGCAACTAGGATATTTAAGGGAGACATGCTAGAGAACAGGGTCACATGCAGCTAGATGGTTAGTATCTACATAATAGGAAAGGGATTATTGGTTGTTATTACATGCATCATGCACTACAGACTACTCTAACTATATTTCACCTACCTATCCCTTTGCTACGCTGCCTATACCTACATGCCTACATAGTAGTAAAGACATAGGAAGAGAATAGGGCAGGGAGCTGATGACGGGGTAGTTGGGTAAGGATGTGAAGAAGAGGCTGGTGAAGAGCTTGATATTGAGCGTAGCGTTGTATGGGGCAGACACGTGGACCCTCAGAAAGGAAGACGAGACTAGGCTGCAGGCATTTGAGACGTGGGTTTGGAGAAGGATGGAGAAGGTGAGGTGGACGGAAAGGAAGACTAACGAGGAAGTGCTTGAGACGGTGGGCGAGGAAAGGAAACTTCTGAATGAAATCCGGGATGGGCAGAGTAGGTGGCTGGAGGAATTAACAAGGGGCGATGAGTCGCTCGAGAGAGTGATAGAGGGAAGGCTGTTGGGCAAGCGGGGAAGAGGAAGAAAGAGAATAGGTTTCATGGACAGGATGAAGAGGCGTTCGAACGTATACTGAGGCGAAAAAGGATATACTGGAGGAGGATGGGCCCCTGAATGGGTAGAGGGCCGGGAGGAGATTCTCCGACATTCAGCAAAACCTACCTTGACCAGTGAAATGATTTTTTTTTAAATAGTCCTTATCTAGATTGAAGACATTTTCAACAGTTGATGAATGCGGACGTAGCTTTCGAGGTTTGCTGCAATTGATACATTTGCGACTTTAAAAATGTTGAATTTAGTACAACTTTTAGCATCAAAAAGGCATCGCGTAATGTGGCCTGGCCGCCAAACTAGCCATCCCAAGTATTCCCACGGTTGTGCGGAAAAATATTTTAGCAAATATCTGCAAATTTTGAGATGCTTAGTGAACACAATAAGTATCGACCCATCAGGCGAACGCCATAAACTGTGAACCTTATGTTGAATACTGAAGTCTGTAATAATTTGCAGCCCATAAATAGACATTCTTGCGTTCTTTATAGAAGCATTTATTTCCTATTAAAAATTTACGACCAGTTATATGGCACATACCGCCGGAAAAGCCATAAAGTCACCATGTGCTCGAGCGCTAAGCTGTCAGGTGGCACCCGAGCCATGAATCTCTTCGGAAAAATTCCGCTCTAAACACACGAGAGGACGTTTGCCCTCGATTTAATTACTTGTCCTGGGCGCATCCAGCTCTTCTCTGAGAACTCTGGATGCCTCTCTGACGCAAGGCGTTTCGAAATGAGGAGGTAATCAGGTCACTGCGGGGAACACCCCCTTATGCGATACAATTCGAAGCACACTGTAATCGGCTTGATTTTCGACACCTAAAAAAAATCGTGGAACAGAGTATTTAGCGGAACCTAATATTCCAAAATTTGTGAAATTAGTTTTTTGATCTTACATTTTGTTAATTAAATTGTTGGTTGTTACTTATTTTCCCTTTGGAGCTGTTAATTACTTAATGATTGTTCAATAATAATTCAACATTCAATGGTAAGTAAATTTTAAATTCCTCAACTTTATAATAATATTTCCATAATTGCCTGGCTCTACGTCTCTTTGTTGTGCGTTGAAAAGCCAAGAGGAAGCCAATACATTCGGCGAAACGTCGGCTGTGTGTTAAATATTATGACCAAATATTCCAGAATCTCCTTATAATCTATATTTTATTGGTCGAGAAATTTATATTTGCTTACATCTTGTATTCTCTTATATTAAAAATTGGGAAAGTTTAAAAAGGTTAGGTTATGAAGGTATTGTTGATGTATACCTTGTGTAAATATTATTTATGTCAAGTATTATTTTAAATTAGATACATACAATACAAATAGGCCACATCTCAAAATAAATGTTACGATGAAATAAACTGCAATTTTTTTATCACGTCGGAAGTGGTCCATAGAATAAAAAAAGCATGTCCACGTTGATCTGCGTGCAATCCTTACAATTTGGAAGTTTTACCGCATTTGGTTCTCGAATTCTCCATAATAACATCCCGCGCGGAGACCCGCAGGTTGGGTCAGCCTGCGCGCGAAGAGGAAAAAGAAAGACCACACAGACATACATACAGATGTTTCGGGTCTCCACACCGGGCTAAAAACCTCCCTCTCGGCCTCAAGTCTTAGCTTGTTACCGAGGATGGGAAGTAGCGGGAAAGGGTATAGGAACGGGTTAGCGAAGTACAACCACTGGTAGGCCGACACCATGAGGCGGATTGACGTCAAAAGGACGACAATGGGCCCCCGCCTCCCCACAGTGCTCGTCCTTATCCCAAATTTTTGGATAATACCCTATCCCTAAAATTTGGGTAATGGGCTTCTCCGGTTCTCAACAGATAAGCGGTAAGTCATCGCGTAAGCGACACTGGCGGCGACTCGTCCAACGCTGTTGGGGGAACCCAACAGCTACGAGCACTGGGAGGGAGACATACATACAACGCGGAGGACGAAATTCGCGAAAATCTCTCTCCTCTCCCGAGTGCAGCGGCCGGCCAGCTTTGGAAATCGGTCGAATCGGCAACGCTGTCGATCCCACTGACCGGAGGGAAGGGGAGAAGGCGGCGACTCCAATGCCGGGCGAAGGGAAGGCACAGCCACACCGCGGCCGCGCCGACGACCTCCTCCTTCCTCCTCAATATATATACCGCCCACACACAAACTCAACTCCACCTCCTTCCTCTGAATCAGACAAGTTCGTTCCCCTCTCCCTTTAGATCTCTCTCTCTCTCCCTCTCTGCCCATCCAGCATCCCAACGACGCCCGTTTCCACCGCTAACGTGCAACGCACCGCAGCACCCACCAAGCCACTTGTGGGCCGAAAAGACCTTTATGCGGTAATTCAAACCCCACAAGATCACATGCAAACAGATTAGAGGCGATTGAAAAAAAATAGTATCCTACCTGATTAAAGGTTAAGTCTCAGCGAAATATCATTACATCGAGAAATTGATGAACATGGTCTCATTTATAAGAAAAATATCTTACTCTTCCTTATATATGTGGCTCAGGCATGCGGAGTATTATCAGCAGCAGTAAATTAAGATTATTTGCAGACGAAACAATTATCCACCGCGAAATAAGCGAAGACGCGGACTTCGATGTTCCGTCATCGGACCTTAACAACGTTCATTCGCGGTGCCAGGAGTGGGGGTTAATATTAAACATCAGTAAATTCAGCACAGATCACTTCTTGCGCAAGTCATCACAAAAATGCCATGCCTATGCTGTGGGTGGAGTAAACATAAAATCTTCAAATTCGGTAAAATATCTTGGAATTACCTTGACTTCCGATATATATCGTGGGGATTACACATGCAAAACATATGTGGCACGGCAATAAAGAAACTAGGTTATGTTAAGCGTAAAATAGGAAGGTCCTCGGATGATAATGTAAAAGAGAGATGCTACTTGGCTCTGCTTAGGCCACACCTCGAATATCCCGCGAGCATTTTGGAAACCTGATCATAAAGATTTAACCAAAATAATTGATAAAAAGATACAAAGAAAGGCGACACGCTGCGTTGACAACTGCTACGAGCATACATATAGTGTCTCACAACTTTGAGAGGGATTAAGGGGGGAGCCCCTAGAGACTCGAAGGCTACACGCTAGGCTTAGGTTGCTTGAGAAATTCAGAACTGATATTTTTCAGAGCGACACACAGAATATTATCACGACTTCACACTACATCTTTAGGTCTGACAGAAGCGATAAATAAGAGAGATACACTGCCAAATAGAAGGTTCAGAAACTCGTTCTTTACGCGCATAATAAGCGACCACAATAAGAACTGAGCTCCACAAAGTACACTCTTATAATGCACATCACCATTTCACCTCCCAAAACCTTATCCCTTACATCGTTACATGGCTGGTGTCCTAACACCCCCTGTCACATGCCTGTGCGGCGGCTCGCAGGGTAGTACGTAGATGTAGATACTATAATATCAGCCCTCTACCAAACTACTTTCCCAGGTTTTTGACGAAGAATACCAGTCTCTCCAGCAGAGAGATACATTGCCGAAGAGATAGCTACAAAAACTCGTTCATTCCGGGCACAATGAGCAACCACAATAAAAACTGAGCTCCCCTAAGTACACTCTTATTATACAGGGTGGGGCAGAATGGACTTTTTTTAAAAAATGAATTCCCATCTTTAATTCAATTCCTGTGGGAAGAAACAAATATATATTTGCTATTGTCTGAAAAAGGATTATTATTTGTTTGGGAAAACACATTTTTGACATGCAAAAATTGATTTTAGTACCTGGAGATAAATAATAATATTTCAAATCAGGGAGTCCATTCTGCCCCACCCTGTACATGTCACCATTTCATCTCCCAAAAACTTCAATCTTTACACGGCTGGTGACCTAACATCCCCTGCCACACGCCCATGCGGCGGCTCGCAGGGTATTTTGTAAATGTAGCTCTTCATCAATCATTTTCCTAATAAACTCCACTTTCTCAGGCGAGATATCGTAGAACAGCATGATGAGTAAAAGCTCAAAAGATTTCGTACAGTAGTAGTAGACAGTACGAAATATTTTGAGCTTTTACTAATCATTTTCCTGTTTCTCTTCGGTATAAGTTCTGCCATTCTTCATCCCGTTCATAGGATCTATTATCTTTCATCCCCCTCCCCGTTTGCCCAACATCCTTCCCTTTGTTGTACTCTTGCGCCACACCGTTTGCCTCTGATTACCTCCTCCAGTCAACTAAACTGCCCATCCCGGATTGTATTTAAGACAAAAATATTTAAAGAATTACTCAAGGGAAGGGAATTTGTACTCTCATCCATTCCAACATATGTTAATTATCGGTTCACAGCTAATATTAACCAAGTGAAAGTAGTTTAAACGATGCACGCAGACGTGACATCAATAAGGGCAGTTCACGCAAAGCGCACGGATGTGAACGCCCCTTGGTTCGGGTTGATTTACGAACGACGTCGCATAACGTGACGGAAACGTCCGATGCATAACGATTGATGGGATTGCTAGCACTGACTGTTGGCAGTTTCCGTAAACTGAGTCGTTGACGGCTGCGAAGTGACCATTGATTATCACATTTAATAACCAAAGTATTAATTATTTCTTTAAAATACGAACATTAAGTTCATCGAGAGGGTGAATTGTTGAAAAGAACTGCCATACAGCGTAGAATTTCTCCATGAAGGAAGTAAAGAACTATGAGGTATGACAAATACCACATTAAAAAAATGTAACTCACTTCGAGCTTGGTTACAACCGGTCACGCCCTGAGTACGCATACTCTGCGGAGGAATTGTTGATTGCTATGTTTCCATTATCTCCTTGAAGTTTAATAATGTCTCAAAATAAAATTAAAATGTAACACGGACAAGCTGGAAATTAAGTTTTCTAATTCATAAATAAAAACGCTCTCCTCTGATAGATTGAACTGAGAGTACACAACATGGCGCCTACCCGACAACGACTTTATATTTGAGTTATCGCTTTGTAGAGGACGCTGCCGGTCATTGTAATGGCAAAATCGTTCAATTGTATTCTCTTGTATTCATTCTTTGACACAGGTTTTGGCAACGTAAACAAGTCAGCTATTTAAGTGCTTACTAGGGCATATTCTCCACCAGAATCGCACATGTTGTTCAACGATTATGTTGATTTGCCAGTGCATTTGTATTCAATATGGCGGCTTCCATATCTGCATACTACCTTGCGAGCCTCCGCATGGACGTGTGGCAGGGGGTTTTAGGACACCAGCCGTATAAAAGTGTAAAAGGAATAAGGCTTTGAAAGATGAAATGGTGAAGTTTTTTGTTATGGGAGAGTTTTAAGTAGAGCTGATTTGTTATTATAGTCACTTATTGTGAGTGGAAAGAAAGAACTTGTGTAGCCATCTGTTCGGCTCCTATTATATTACTTCAATTGGACCTAAAAACGAAGTTTCGCGTCAAAATGAAATTGTCTGTGTCGCTCTGAAACACACCTGTCCTCGATCTCTCAAGAAAACTTAAGCCTTGCGTCTAGTCCCCGAGTCTTACGTGGCTCCCAACCTAATCATTCTAATAACTGTGTAACATTATGCACCCGTTCGTAGCAATTTTTGTTTAACGAAGCGAGCCTCTTTCCTGTGTATTTGAATTATTTTGTGCATTTAATCTTTCGGTCCAGGATCCCAAATGCTCGCGGCCTTTTCGAGGCGTGGCGTAACCACTGCGTGGTAGCATCTCTCTTTCATTTTTTCAGCAGAGGACATTCCTATTTTATGATTGATAAGTCCTAGGTTCTTTAGTGCTGCGCCGCATATGTTTTGTACGTGTGTTTCCTACGACTTGCGCCGCATATTTGCAGAATTCCTTGGGTGTGGTGCGGCAGTAAATGCTCTGTAAACACATTAACAGCGGCCGTTTGGTGGAAATGATTGCCAGGACCCGTAAGACAGAACTACGGTTATATCGAATAGAACGAGTCGATCGTAACAGATGCTATGATCTCACAATGGAAGTTTTTGTTCACTTTCCACAGAATATTACACACCGAACAAGTATTCGACATAAGCTATGCCATTTTCACGGATCAACAGTAATGGACATATATCAAAGGAGTGTGCTTCGTTGGTTTGGCCATGTTGAGAGAATGGATGAGAGTCGAATAATGAAACGGATATATAAGAGTGAAATGAATGGTGCGAGAGGTAGAGGTAGGCCGAGAAAGTTGTGGCTGAGGATTTTTCATGGGGGGAGGAATATTAGGAGCCTTAAAAACAGGAGGGCGTGTATGAAGCAGTGTAGCAGGGGTAAATGAGGCAAAAGAGGTTTGCAAGAATAGGTCAGTATGGAGGAAATTATTGAAGCAGAGTTAGGTGTACAATTATGTATTAATGAGTGAAACATTTTGACTGTGCCTACCCCGGAAGGGAAAGGGCTTGATTGGTATGTATGTTTATTCCAAATATACTGCTAATAATAAATATTAGCTTCGTTTCCCCGGCTATGGTATTCATTTGGTAACTTTATGCTATAAAAAGATGTGAAAATAACATTTTTTTATGTTCCAAGTCGTTACATCATGTTGATGTTTTCAGTTAGAGCGTCAGTGCAAAATATAAAGGTTATAAAAAGCTCGTATACGCGCGCTATGACGTGTTACGTGACTATAGACAAGCATTTCGCTGCTAACATGGTGCGCTGACGGGATATCATCGAAAGTTGGGAACAGCATACTCCTCCAGCGCACATAGTTCCTTGTATCGTCATTCCTGTGAGCTCATTTTCGCTAATGTGTTCCAATCAGCGGGAAATCTGTGAAAAAGTAATCGTGTGAAAGTTACTTATATACTGTTGTGTGTACAGGTGATGAATTACCCCCTGCCAATGAGACAAGGAGTAAGCGCCTGTCAAGGCAGCGAAAATCGCAGTGTACAATCGAATGTGGTCGAGGAAATTCTTAGGAGGTGGAATATTAGGAGTCTTATAAACAGGAGGGCGTGTATGAAGCAGTGTATGGGAGTAAATGAGGCAAAAGAGGTTTGCGAGGATAGGTCAGTATGGTGGAAATTATTGAAGCAGAGTTAGGTGTACAAATATGTATTTATGAGTGAATACTTTGTGACTCTGCCTACCCCGGAAGGTAACGGCATGATTGGTACGTGTGTGTGTGAAAAAACTTTTATTGTGAGATCAAGGCATCTGTACTTGATTTCCATTGAAATACTTCCCAAAACGCTAAGTGAATGGGGAGAGAGTCGACATGCTTAGATTCGCGGATGATATAGCTGTGCTAGCAGAAAGTGAGGAAGGTCTGCAAAAAATATTGAATGTACTGAACAGGGTAATGAAAAATGATTACAACATGAAAATTAACAACCTTAAGAAAAAGGTTCTAATCGTCGATAAAAACAAAAACATAGCAGCCAATGAAAAATTGGAAAATGTTACCCTTCAACAAGTGAAAGAATTGAACTACTTGGGAAGTAAAATAACCTGGGATGGAAGAAAAACAAGAGATATAAAATGCAGAATCAACCAAGGGAAGCTAGCATTCAATAAAAAGAAAACTCTACTAACGTCAAAAAGCATTTGTTTGGAGATAAGGAAAAACCTAATGAAGACCTACGTTTGGAGTGTTGCGCTAAATGTATGCGAATCTTGGACTGTAGGGGAAAGTGAAATGAGAAGACTGTTATCCTTTGAAGCATGGTGTTACAGAGGAAGGAAGAGGAAGGAAAGGAAAACGAATAGAGAAATCTTTGAAAAAGCTCAAGAAGAAAGATGCATAGTAAGAATCATTGAAGAAAGGAGAGCTAAAGAAAACATCTACTACGGCACGATAATCAAGTGAAAAGGATAAATGAAGGAAAATTTGAGGGAAAAAACTGCAGAGGAAGGCCCCGACTAGACTTCATGAGCCAAAATTATGAAGGATATGAATTGCAGACCATACTTTGAACTTAAACGAAAAGCTTTGAGAAGAGAGATGCATGGAGGTCTGTCTGCTGCCCAACCAACTCGATGGTTGAAACTGAATAAAAGAAGACGCTAAACTTAACTATCGTAAAAGGTTCTACCACAGCAAAATCACTGGGCAACACGAACTCTACCGCCCGTTTCCGCCACGTGAGTAAACGTCGACCGCAATTCTCTTCGCCACCTCCCACGCGTCATCTCTGCAAGCAACCTTCACAGGTTGGGCGGAGGCCAGTCGCCTTGTGCACGGGACGGACGGGAGGATCGGGAAACTGAGGGGGGTTGGGGGGAAGGCGGGTGAAGGTGGTCTTCGCCTCAGCCGGGCAGTCTACGGCCACCCACGCCAACGTGTTCTCTGCATTCTTATCCCTCCATCTCTTACGATATTATGGGGAGGGGGACCGGTTCGATTCTCTGCCGGGGCATACTTTATTGCCTCTTGGCTCACCGCCCCTCGGGTGCTCGCCGCTCTCCACTTTCTCTCCCACTCTCGACTGCGGATGCACGGCTACAATTTCGATTAATACGACAATCGATTGTTTCACTCGATTCAATCGAAAATTTCATTCGATCATTTAAGGGAGGTATTATTAATGTTATCGTGAAAATAGATTTTATTTTCGCTCTACCAGTCTAAAAATTAATTTCGATTAACACGACAATCAATTCTTCCGCTCGATTAAATAGGAGAAATTTATTCGATTATTCAGGGATGGATTATTAAGAATATCGTGAAAATCGATTTTTTTTCGCTCGACCAGTCTACAATTAATTTCGATTAACACGACAATCGATTCTTCCTCTCGATCAAATCGAATAAATTTATTCGATTATTCAGGAATGGATTATTAAGAATATCGTGAAAATCGATTTTTTTCGCTCGATTAGTCTACATTTAAAAAAAATTACCTCGGTGTCGACAATTCCCTGCTGGGGTATACTTTATTGCCTCTTGGCTCACTTTTCCTCGGGTGAACCGTTTTTGACTTTCTCTCCTTCTGTCGACAGTGGTAGCACGTTTAATATTTTGATAAATACAACAATAGACTGTTTCCCTCGAATAAATGGAAAAATTTCATTCGACTATCCAGAGATGGATTATTAACATTAAAGGGAAAATCGTTTTTTTTCGCTCGACCAATCTGAAAGTTTATTTCGATTACCTAGGTGCCGATAGTTTTCATAATCAATTGTTGATACCTCGTCCACAAAACTCTATTCACACACACTTAAGAATGCTTATCGATGGTATGATTATTTCCTCCATAGATAGATGTTTCATTCACCAAAAACTGTTATTCGATTATCCGTAGCCTGAATATTTCGATATATTCACTCTCGGTTAAGGATACAAGATTACGATTGTGGTAATCACGATATACTTCCACTCTCCACACTATAAACTGGAGAAGCACGTTTACCATTGGTATAATCGTGAGGTTCGATTGTTTCGCTCGATTAAACAGAAGTTTTCAGTCGATATGTAGACACCGATTAATTTCATAATCGATTATTTAGACAGATGTATGAAAAAGAGTATGGAGAAAAGACACACAGACTCTTAAATTTCTTCAAAGTACATTCTCTCCTAAGCTAATCAATATGCCGCGTGCATTTGGTACCCTGGTCAAATAGATTTAACCAAAAACATTAATAAAATACAAAGAAAAGCAGCGCGCTTTGTAAAAAACTGCTACGAGCGTACATATAGTGTCTCACAACTTTTAGAGAGATTAAGGTGGGAGCCCCTAGAGACTCTGAGGCTACACTCTAGGATTAGGTTGCTTGAGAAATTTATAACTGATATTTCTGAGGGCGACATAGAGAATATTATCATGATTACTCACTACATCTCTAGGTCTGACAGATGCGGTAAAATAAGAGAGATACACTGCTGAACAGATATATACAAAAACTCGTTCTTTCCGCGAACAATAAGCGACCACAATAAAAATTGAGCTCCACTAAATACTCTCCTATAATACATGTCCCATTTCATCTCCAAAAACTTACACCTTTACACGGCTGGTGACCTAACACCCCCTGCTACACGCCCATGCGGCGGTTCGCAGGGTATTATGTAGATGTAGAATCATCATACAAGCATATTACCATATTATGATGGCTCAGTCTTGAGAGAATAAATTATCAAGAGCAAATTAAGAATTGCGACAAAATTTTGAACCTTTACTATGTATAATCTTCAGCTGAAATTCTGATTTGAATTTTTTCACCCGGTCGAATCCGCCCAAAGAAATTAATATAATAAGAATATGAGAAAAGTACCGTTTTTGTAAATGAGCATAGGTTAATAAAAGGGCGAGTGTAGTTTCTGATTTCGTTACAGTAAATTCCTATTTAAATTCTCTTTTATCTATGATAATAAGATAAAATTAAAGGAAGTACTGGAGGTAAAACACACAACGCAAAAAACACTTGCCTCCACGGCGAAACCAGATGAATGGAAGACAATGCGAACCTCTGCAAAGAAACGGGAAGTCAACACATTTCTCTCTTTCTTAGCGGCTGTCAAAATTGGCTTTTAAAGGATGCGTTGGCTGAAATTCAGCGAAATCATCAGACATTCAGAAAGAGCTTCATCCCTCCTCTAAAGGGCCGTGATGGGCACGATCCATTTGAACGCAAGGAACAGAACAATGGCGCAATCAAATCCTCTCTTTTATTTTTTCATTCACCCCGGAATCAACGGCGTCGCGTGCGGCGGGCCGCCCACCTTCTTTTGTCTTCTGTGCGCGACCGACCTGCCATCTTCCCTCCCTGGATCCGCCTTCGCTGTTCCCACACCCCGATTATTCATCCTCAACCACCCGGCACACTAAATACGAAAGCCTTAAGGCATTAGACCGTTTTTTAAAGGAAGTCAAGTCACTTTCTTCAGATTTGCAGTGTTTTGAAGAAAAAGATGATCAATCTTATTAAGAAGGATCCTCCTCAACTGAGATGGATCGAATAAAAAAAAAGAATCCAACCAACAAGGAGGCGTCGCGTGCAGGATGTTAAATATGCTGATGAAACAGGAGAGAAACTGCCTGAAAAAGTCCCAGTTTTCTCCCCTTAGGATCGGGTTCATGAAAGAGCTCCTATTTGATATTTCGCCCCGCGGTATAATAGTTATCATCGCCTAGCCTCCGTTGTCAGCGCGTTAACCCTTTGACTGTTCCTATCGTCTATAAGCGATCGCCGTAGCGGACTGCTACCATCGCCTATTGGCGATTTGAAGTATGGTTCTACTACCAGACACCATACATGTGAAAGGAAAAAAAATCGTCTTTTAGTAAATACTGTCCATCAGTTCTTAATTAACAGGAAAATCAGGTGACAATTACTCATTATAAAATATTTAAACAATTTTTCCCCTCAATACAAAGTGATAATTGATAAAATTACTGAAAAATTTCGAAAAAACATTGCGCCTGGGGAGAGCTGTATTTAAGATTATTTGCGCAGTCAAAGGTTTAACGCGGTGGCGCGCGTTACGGCATAAGCTGAAATCTGTAGTTACTTTGTTTACGCTCGAACATGTTTCGGAAACAACCAGCCCGATTTCGCACATGTACAGTAGTTTACACTACATTTTTGGTCGGGTCTTCCACCAGGTTAGGTAATTGTTGGCCGACGTTTCGATGGCTACCTCCGCCATGCCCTGAGAACGATGGCGGAGGTAGCCATCGAAACGTCGGCAAAAAAACTATTTAACCTGGTGGTAAACCCGAGAAGACATTATTAGTATCACACGCCGGGAATAAACCAAATCATACACATTTTTTTGTTTTTGACCAATTTTCGACAGACCCATTAAGGGGAGTAATAAAAATTAATACCTGGATAGCAGGTATTAATTTGAGTAACAGGTATTAATTTGAGTAACAGGTATTAATTTGAGGACTCGAATGAATACGCGAACACCCGGGCGAATTTCATGGGCGAGTACCTGAGTGAATGCCCGCGATGAAGACTCGAGTACCTGGGTGAATACCACTTAATACGAGTACCCAAATGGAATGCGCAGGAGAGTACCTCACCACTGGCCATGACTTTCGACCACCTCGACAGAGCAAGTATTCCAATGAGTACTCAAATAAAATGCCTGGCATCAAGGTATTTATTTTAGTACCCCAAGTATTCATCCGAGTACTAATGTATTCGTCAGGATACCCAGGAATTCATTCGGGTACTCGATTAACAGTGAATGACTACATTTGGCCCATCCCACACTAAACAACGCATAGCTAAGAAAATTTTGATGCGAACTGCTGCTTTAACTTAACGGTACATCAGCAGTGAGTGACCTAATATCTGGTAGGTTCATCAGCGGTTTGCAGAAAACAGAGGAGAAGAATTTCACCTAGAATTTCCTGTTATTTCCTATTTTTTATTACATTCGAAATAGGTTAGTTGACAGGTAGTGTAGCTGATTATTTCGTACACCCCCTAATGCATGTTAATAAATTTGTCGAGTAGTGCTTACACCATGTTTTGCATGTTCTCTGCATGACTCTTGTTTCAGGTTTACGTAGTTACATTACGGAAAAATATTGTGGTTTCTGTAGTATTTGTAGCATACCTATTATGTAGTACATGTTGGTGAAAAAAATTTCTTCAATGTAGTTCACGTTGGTGATAAGTCATCCCCTGCCATACACCCCTGTGGTGGCTAGCAGGGTAATAAGTAGATGTAGATCCCTAGGGAAAAGCTTCCAGAGGAAGAACTCCAAAGACGTTTATGGACTAAATAAAGGGGAAAGTACATTAATAGAACTACCAGGAAGTACGGGAGCTGGCATTAAATAGAGAAGGGTGGAGGGCTGCAGAAAAACCAATCATAGGATTGGACGATCAATAATAATGAAGAGGCAGACAGCATTTTTCCATGACTTTCCCAGCCTCTTCCCTCCTCTCATGCCATTCACCCCAATGACGTAAATTACTTTCGTTATTCGATTCTCATCCATTCTCTCAACATATGAGGGTTACCTAGAAAAAAAGTAATGCCCCGAATTTAAAAAAAACTCCCTGATAACAGAAATCTGTACGTTGGAACGGTCATTGAGAGAGACATTTCCATTGGTCGCTAAGGTAATCACGACGCTTACGTATCTTGCATCTGAGGGGTCTGACCAATAATATGGACTCAGTAGAGGACAGACTGCAAGATTTTGCTCGACTGCAAAATTAGGTCGAGTCGATACATTTGTCGACTGCGTTTTCGGTTATTTGCCTACTTGTAGCATCCATTGCGTTTGCAATAGCGGTGCTCGAATGTTTTGAACGAACGAATGAACGAACGAATGAACGAACGAACGAACGAATGAACGAACGAATAACGAACGAATAAACGAACGAATGAACGAACGAATGAACGAACAAATGAACGAACGAATGAACGAACGAATGAACGAACGTTCCAACAAACGAACGAAAGAACGAATCTTCGAATGAACGATTTTGAAAAACGTAAGCTTTTTCCCAAGTGAAAAAATAATTGACCATATTGATATTCTATGCTTTTAGGGGAATAAATGAATAAAACAATGAACGGGGAAGCAATTATAAAAGTTCTTTTTACTGCCCCTCAACTCTGCTCCCGATCTGTTTCTCAGCTACGTTTCACAGTGCGAATTGTGTGAAACGAGCGTCAAACAATTGTCCCGTAGGATTGTTTAGTGATGAGCACACTACGGAAAATGAAAAGGTCCCATTACTTTACACAACCTGCCGATTTTGGAGACAGCATTGCCCTTATGTAAATGTTTCTTTTTTTACCAAGTCGTTCCTTATTTTTGTGTTGTTGCGAAATAGATGGATGGACACCAAGGAAATCTCCTGTCCTACTTTGCCATGGATACGGCCCTTCTCTTCGCAGGAGGATGCGGTGGTTGAAAAAAAATACGTTGATGTTATCTTCTCTACGATGCAACGCTGGGCCGATGTTTTCCCGAAATAAAAAACGATCGACCATAAAGCCCCACTCCACGACCCGCTGGACCGTTTCTTACCGATCTCTTTCACTCGACCCTTCAGCTTCATCCTAGGAAAAACAGCCGCACTCTCACCGGCGAAAGAAAAAAGAAACGATGCCTCTTACTAAAAAAAAAACTAAAAAAAAACAATCTCTGAGGGAATCCCTAACAAAACCAAAACGCCGTCTTCAATTCTGAAACCCTTTCCACAGACATCTACATTCGTGACCAACCGGTGAGCGGCACTCTGGCCATAAAGGGGAAAAAACTTTTTTTTTTCATAAGGTCAAAGTTCTTTTCCGCAACGAAGCCTCCCTCACTACATATCTCTCCTATAAGTCTCTCGAGGTGGCGCGGAAATCGGCGAAGAACAAATGACGGTGACGGCGCAAAATCAAAGAGAACGGTGCCGATAACATCATAAAAAGAAGGCGCAGACAATCTACATCCGCATACAACCCTGTGTGGAGTCGCAAGAGCGTACGGCATGGGGTGTTATAAGGCACCCGCCGAATATATGGGAGTATTTTGGCAAAAGGCATTGCAAGAGGTGCAATGCGGAAGTGGATTGCATCAACACTTTATCCCAGTGTCCTCCTCTGATTTCGGAATAGTCCACAGCTATTGTGGGTGGATAGAAGTTATTTTTGAACATATTAGTTTGGCGAAGAGGTTGAGGAAATTCTTAGGAGGTGGAATATTAGGAGTCTTAAAAACAGAAGGACGTGTATGAAGCAGTGTATGGGGGTAAATGAGGCAAAAGAGGTTTGCAAGGATAAGTCAGTATGGAGGAAATTATTGAAGCAGAGTTAGGTGCACATATATGTATTTACGAGTGAAACTTTGTGACTGTCCCAACCACGGATGGGAACGGCGTGATTGGCATGGATGTATGTATTAAGGCGACGCATCACACCCGCTCGACAGGTCGGATTTGTGATGATTTCCGACCCCGGATTTTTTGTTTAAGTCTTACGTCATCAACTTGAAATTTTTATAGCATAAAGAATAGACCTTTGCCAAGGGAGGCTCGTATTTGAAACATGAAAATTTTATACCGGAGCATAATTAAACCATCGAGAAAACGGCAAGATTTAGGGTATATTTTTATGAAAACTATTATTATTATTGACAAATCTAAAACTAATGTAGATGTATCAATCCATCCTCTATCGGAATGCTAAGTAACAGCCGTCACGGTTGTAAGATAAAATCTGTAATTGGTATATTTCGACAAGCTACCTGAATGGTTTTCGGCCATGATGTGCTCGGACGGTGATACAATTAGTTCAGTCTTCTTTCACAGATCTTATATAAGCGCTGCCTGCACTTACGCGCCGGAGACTTGGCTACAACTTACCGACGACTGTTGCCTTGAGCTAGAGTCATCCTGGAATAAGAGACTCCTGACGCCAAAACGCCTCGATCGGGTGCGAGTGACGCCATCTTGTGGATTTTCGACAGAACTTTTCCTTACCGAAGGGTATGATGCGTCCTCTTAATGTGGCGCTGTATCTCAATTTCTTGGCGATTTCCTGACTTAAATATGACGCGCTGAACCATACGGGCGACCAGGGTTGAAATCACTGCAAAGGGGGATTTCTTTTTAGAGCGAATCCGATCCCTATTAGAGGTTCCTGTGGAGGGCACAAGTGCAGCACGTCTGTCGGATGAGACGTCGAAATGTGATCCCCTCGGCGCCTTTCGCTAAGAGCAGGCTTATGCGGGCTTCTCTCCATGAGGGAGGTCTCCCTTCATCTTTCCTCCCATTCTCTAATGATTCCTACCTTACCCACCTGACCAATATGATGCAAATGACCTTAGTCGTTGGTCGCCTCCCCAAATAACCAACCAGCCAAATGTAACTCTCGTTTTATTTCTACATAATTTAGCACTCGGTTTTCTTCCTTTTTTATACTTAGTAATACACACTTTCTTTAACGCCGTCTCTCAACTCAGACACTCAACACCGTTTCACACGTCTTTTTCCTTCAACAATATTTCACTGTCAATCACTTTTTCTTCCTTGCTCGACACTGTCCCCACTCGTTCTCCCCCCTTTTTTTAAACAAACTCCTCGTTGCCATGGCATTGTTAATACTACAAGGGCTGCCAACCCAAGAGTGATGTTTATGATACCTATTACAGTACATACTGAAGCACGGAAACAAAACAGTATGCATTTAAGATAATGCGAGCGAGACAGTTCTCTAATCATAATAGACACACGAATTAAATATTGCATTATTAATGGTGTAATAGTATAGTTTTAAATGACATAAACTGTAAGTAATCAAATGAAAATATCCAAATAAATCTTTAACTTGACTCATTTTTTTCACGCGGTACGTTTGAAACTCCATCAAAACGGAAGGTTTAACATGATCCCGAAGAATTTACTGCGGTGACAATATGATTAATTTTCAAAAATAGTTGAGAAAACTCACAAACTGCTGATTTTTTGACAAGTGTAGGGAGCGCCTCATTTTTAATATAAGGTCTCTCTGGAGTGGATACACGTACCATTTCCCATATACAAGGGCTGGTATTTTCCGGAAAAATATCTCGGAAAGTTTTGTGGTACTTAAGGGGTTAATTTTTTTGTGTCAATGGAAGGGTGATATATTTTTCTTTAAAATGAGACCAAATTCATTGATTTATAGGCAAAATTATATTTCGTTCAAACTACCTGAATTTCACCGAAGCTAGACCGCCACCATGTATGCCTATATGTACAGCTTCTATGAGTACTTCATGCATCTAAGAGCTTCCTAAATTAAAACGTATAAAATCGAATGTGATCTCCATTATGAATTGGGAACAATCTCCATCAAACTACCTTATTTTTAAAAAGTCTAGAATTTATCCTAGAGAAAATATCGTGATTTTCTGGGGGTTAACTGCATTACTTTCGAAGGTACGAGCACAATTCCTATAAAACGGCGCACCTGCCATTGATACCCCGTTTACTATCATCTAAGGAGAACGGCAAAACTAGGTTTCCCTTCCATCTCCCTTTTCCTTTCTCTCTCCGAGCCGACGGAAATCGAGGGATGAGGAAGATGGCCGGTTACGGGGGTGGAGGAAAATATAACGGTGTCTCTCGCGCGATAATAAATCGGGTTCATTTCGACTCGAGAAGGAATCGTGATTTCTTTCCTTCCAAACGAATCCTCTCGTCCGTTTCCTCCGCGACGCTAAATATACATTTATAACGCGCATGAGCACGAAATATATAAAAAAAAACATCGGCGGCCGCCGAGGGAAACAAAATGATTCCGTCACGTTCTTTTGGTTGAAAGCAATAAAATACGTGAAAAAAAGGGGAGATAAGAAACTTATGAGCAAGTTTATGGCAGAGAGTGGTGTGCGCTCCCCGTGCAATTTAGGCACATCTTATTATGGCCAGAGCTAAGCCGATTTGTGACGTCAGACACGGTAGGATTCGTGACTCCTTGCATGGTGCTGTCCTCTATCCCTCACGCATTATTACTTGATGGAAACACCTTCAGGTCAGAGGAATTCTGGAGTGAAGGCTGGCATTGAATACCACTCAAGTACAGGAAAATACTATTTCTTCCGCAAAATTGGGTATTTAAAAATTGTTTCGTACACCTTGCATATTTATTGGTTCGTTACTTGCACATTTACATCTACATAACACCCTGCGAGCCGCCGCATGGGCGTGTGGCAGGGGGTGTTAGGTCACCAGCCGCGTAAAATGTAAGTTTTTGGGGGATGAAATGTATTATAGAAGAATGACATGTATTATAAGAGTGTATTTAGTGGAGCTCGGTTTTTATTGAGGTCGCTTATAAAGCGCGAATAGAAACGAGTTTTTGTACCATTCTGTTCGGCAGTGTATCTCTTATTAATCGCATCCGTAAGACCTAGATATGTAGTGTGGAGTCATGATAATATTCTCTGTGTCGCTCTGAAACACTCCAGTTGTGAATTTCTCAAGCAACCTAAGCCTAGCGTGTAGCCACCGAGTCTCTAAGGGCTCCCACCTTAACCCCTCTAAAAGTTGTGAAATACTATATGTTCATTCGTAGCGGTTTTTAACGTAACGCGCTGCTTTCCTTTATATTTTATTAATTTTTTTGGTTAAACCTATTTGACCAGGGTTCCAAATCCTCGTGGCGTATTCGAGGTGTGGCCTAACCAGAGCGAAGTAGCATCTCTCTTTGAATTTTTCATCCGAGAACCTTCCAATTATACGTTTAACAAAACCTAGTTTTTTTAATGCTGTGCCACATATGTTTTGTATGTGCAATCCCCACGATATATCATAATTCCCTGCGAGCCACCGCATGGGCGTATGGCAGAGGATGTTAGGACACCAGCCGTGTAAAAGTCTAGAGGAAAATGTTATGGCAGGTGAAATGGTGAAGTATATTTTGGGGAGTATTTTGAGTGGAGGAAAGTAATTTTTATTATGTTTACTTATTGTGCGTGGAAAGAACGAAGTTTTGCACCCATACGTTCTGCAATCTCTCTTATTTTATTCTGTATCTCTTATTCTGTATCTCTCTTATTTTATCGCTTATTTCCGACCTAGAGATGCAGCGTGGCGACAAAATGATATTCTCTGTGTCGCTCTGAAACACGCTTGTTCTGAATTTCTCAAGCTAACTAATCCTCCTAGGCTCTTGCGATGAGTCGATTCATCGAATACATCGACGATGATTTCAGCCATCGCGTTGCGATGAACCGCGTCGATGACAATGTATGTCATCGATCATCGACATCGATGAGTCGAAGGATTAACTGACGTCAATGAGTCGATGAATTCACCGATGTAGATGAGTCAATGAATCCATCTCCATTAGAAGACAATTATTTTTGATGCGCCGCCCTCCCGTGCCTATCCCTATCTTTCCGTCGGCGATGAATGAATTCATCGACTTATCGAGGTCGGTGAGTTCATCGACGGCGATGAATTCATCGAAGTCGATGAAAATCATCGAAACTGAATCATCTCGATGATTTTTTTTCATCGACCCTCGATGGGCAAATTCGTTCATCGCACAAACCTAAATCCTACCGTGTAGCATCCGAGTCTCTAGCGGATCCCTTCCTAATTCCTCTAAGATCTGAGAAATAATTTAATAATAATAATAAGGAATTTATTCCACGACAACAAGTTATTACACGGTTATTACATAAAAAATAAACAACATCAAATGTGTCGGGAATTAAGGTACTTCTTCGGGAATGCCCGCTTTGGGGTTACCGACTCGATCATCTTTTGAACAGTCGTCATCTCTGCGATGGCGTGTTGAATCATTTTTTAAAAAATGTAAGTACATTGACTCCCCAGCTGGTATCACTATATAATTACACATATGTTTTAAAATAAAAGAAAACTTGCATTCTGACAAACAAATTGGCAAATATATGCTCAAAAGGTATAAGTATCATTGTTAAAGATTCGAACTTGTGTCAATAATAAATGAGGAACATCCTCAATATCAAATAACCATTTTTTTTTACATTTTACAAAATTTAGCTTCACTTGTTAATGTTACAGTATGTTATTGGCAATGCGGATAAAATTTTGGGTCCAAAAAAAGTTAACTTTGTCAAAAAATTTGTTCGCTCTTAGCAGATTTTTAAGGAAGCGGACAGATTTTCTTTGTATTTCATTATTTTTTTTGTTACATACTTCTGTCTATGGTCACAAATGCTCGTCGGGGTGTTGCCTAACCAGAGCAAAGATGCACCTCTCTTTTACTTTTCCATCGTACAGTATTATACGCTTGATAAATCATAGTGTCTTCAATGCTGAGCCACAGATATTTTAAACGTGCTTTCCCCTCGCAGTCAGAAGCTATGGTTATTCTAAGACATTTGACCTTATCTGGAAACTTAATGTTTACCCCACTCGCAGTGTATCCTGCCACCTTCGGCTCTTCAGGCTGCGAATCACCATGTTCATTAATTGTCTATTCCTGAATGCTGTGCCGGATAAGTTTTCAATGTATCGTCTCCACAACATGTCAGAAGTTAAAGTAATTCCCAGGTATTTGACATTTTTGGGACTGTATGCTGACTCTGCCCACACTTTAGACATGGCGTTGGTGTGATGACCTCCGCGAGGGTGATGAGTACTGTGGTGTAATTACTGAGACTTTAGACAACTTATAATTTACTTAAGACAACTGATAACTTAAGTTGAGATCACTCAGACTTAAGAGACAACTTTAGTTAACTGAATATGGTTAGGACCTGATGCCCGATAAACTTCTTCCATCGTTCGCCAAGCAGCTTTGAAAGGCTAAATTATCGCACTTTTTTAATGCACGCAAAGAAATTAAACAAAGCGATGGTAAATTAAGGATCTTGGCAAGTTGACGTTACGAACCATTATGCACATCATTAAAATATTCTTAAGAATGGACTGCTTGCTAGGGTGGGCCAAAAACATCCAGATATTATCATTTTTCCTTTTGATGAAGACAAACGCGCACAAAATTTGGATTCACTCTACTCCTCGGCAATCCGTGCCACAGGGGTGCCAAACTTTCAATCGTAATGGGTGAGAATCGATTTATTCCTTTCTAATCCGATGCTAGAGTGGGCCAAAATATCCAGATTTTATTTTAATTCCTTTTGATGACGACAAACGCACACAAAATTTGGATTCACTCTACTCCTCGGCAATCCGTGCCACAGGGGTGCCAAACTTTCAATCGTAATGGGTGAGAATCGATTTATTTCTTTTTAATCCGATGCTAGAGTGGGCCAAAATATCCAGATTTTATCATTTTTCCTTTTGATGAAGACAAACGCGCACAAAATTTGGATTCACTCTACTCCTCGGCAATCCGTGCCACAGGGGTGCCAAACTTTCAATCGTAATGGGTGAGAATCGATTTATTCCTTTCTAATCCGATGCTAGAGTGGGCCAAAATATCAGATTTTATTTTAATTCCTTTTGATGACGACAAACGCGCACAAAATTTGGATTCACTCTACTCCTCGGCAATCCGTGCCACAGGGGTGCCAAACTTTCAATCGTAATGGGTGAGAATCGATTTATTTCTTTTTAATCCGATGCTAGAGTGGGCCAAAATATCCAGATTTTATTATTTATCCTTTTGATGAAGACAAAAGCGCACAAAATTTGGATTCACTCTACTCCTCGGCAATCCGTGCCACAGGGGTGCCAAACTTTCAATCGTAATGGGTGAGAATCGATTTATTCCTTTCTAATCCGATGCTAGAGTGTGCCAAAATATCCAGATTTTATTTTAATTCCTTTTGATGACGACAAACGCACACAAAATTTGGATTCACTCTACTCCTCGGCAATCCGTTCCACAGGGGTGCCAAACTTTCAATCTTAATGGGTGAGAATCGATTTATTTCTTTTTAATCCGATGCTAGAGTGGGCCAAAATATCCAGATTTTATTATTTTTCCTTTTGATGAAGACAAACGCGCACAAAATTTGGATTCACTCTACTCCTCGGCAATCCGTGCCACAGGGGTGCCAAACTTACAATCGTAATGGGTGAGAATCGATTTATTTCTTTTTAATCCGATGCTAGAGTGGGCCAAAATATCCAGATTTTATTATTTTTCCTTTTGATGAAGACAAACGCGCACAAAATTTGGATTCACTCTACTCCTCGGCAATCCGCGCCACAGGGGTGCCAAACTTCCAATCGTAATGGGTGAGAATCGATTTCTTTCTTTCTAATCCGATGCTAGAGTGGGTCAAAATATCCAGTTTTTATTTTAATTCCTTTTGATGACGACAAACGCGCACAAAATTTGGATTCACTCTACTCCTCAGCAATCCGCGCCACAGGGGTGCCAAACTTTCAATCGTAATGGGTGAGAATCGATTTATTTCTTTCTAATCCGATGCTAGAGTGGGCCAAAATATCCAGATTTTATTATTTTTCCTTTTGATGACGACAAACGCGCACAAAATTTGGATTCACTCTACTCCTCGGCAATCCGCGCCACAGGGGTGCCAAACTTACAATCGTAATGGGTGAGAATCGATTTCTTTCTTTCTAATCCGATGCTAGAGTGGGTCAAAATATCCAGTTTTTATTTTAATTCCTTTTGATGACGACAAACGCGCACAAAATTTGGATTCACTCTACTCCTCGGCAATCCGCGCCACAGGGGTGCCAAACTTTCTATCTTAATGGGTGAGAATCGATTTATTTATTTCTAATCCGATGCTAAACTGAGCCAAAATATCCAGATTTTATTTTAATTCCTTTTGATGACGACAAACGCGCACAAAATTTGGATTCACTCTACTCCTCGGCAATCCGCGCCACAGGGGTGCCAAACTTCCAATCGTAATGGGTGAGAATCGATTTATTCCTTTCTAATCCGATGCTAGAGTGGGCCAAAATATCCAGATTTTATTTTAATTCCTTTTGATGACGACAAACGCGCACAAAATTTGGATTCACTCTACTCCTCGGCAATCCGTTCCACAGGGGTGCCAAACTTTCAATCTTAATGGGTGAGAATCGATTTCTTTCTTTCTAATTCGATGCTAGCGTGTGTAAAAATATCCAGTTTTTATTTTAATTCCTTTTGATGAAGACAAACGCGCACAAAATTTGGATTTACTCTACTCCTCGGCAATCCGTGCCACAGGGGTGCCAAACTTTCAATCGTTATGTGTGAGAATTGATTCATTTATTTCTACTCCGATACAAATGGTAAAAGTTTTTACATTTTTCTCCGGGTGATAGGTGTATCCTTCCTTTATGAACGTTTTGCGATATAAAGCAGTAATAAATTGTCTGTTACATTACATAAATGACACTCATATAAACATTGGGATGGACCCAGGTGGATTGCAACACTCGGGGCACGTTTACGCGTCCATTACCTTTCGCGGCTATTACCTACCATACTCGTCATCCCTCGGGTTTTCCGTCTCGTTTCGGGTTTTTCACCCGTCAGGTTGTTCCGTCCGTGCAGTGCATGTATTATTTAAAAAAAAAACGAATTTCAAGAGAAACGCATTACACCAGGGTTGAAATTCGCTATGAAAAAATCCTTTGACTTTCGCCTTGAAGGAAGATGGCTTGGTGGTGTAACTGGCTAACACACCTGACCGGCAATTGGGAGATCCGGGTTTGTATACCGGTCAAGTCAAATGATTTTTTCATAGCGAATTTCAACCCTGGTGTATATGCACCCGTGCGAGTGACTTCGTACCACATCATTTGTTAAATGCAATGTTTGGAAATTTGTCAATTTCGTCGTTTTAATAACGACAATGTTGGGTTTATCCACCGCGAGAGTGGCTTTGTAAGCACGACTTCGTCTCATGTGCTACAATGTAGACTTGAGGCCTGAACATCTAGTTCGCATAAACCCCCCTCGAAATTCGCCTTGAAGGAAGATGGCTTGGTGATGTAACTGGCTAACACACCTGGCCGGCAATTGGGAGATACGGGTTCATATCCCGGTCAAGTCAAATGATTTTTTCATAGCGAATTTCAACCCTGGTGCACCCGTGCGAGTGACTTCGTACCATATCATTTGTTACATGCAATGTTTGAAAATAAACGCATTGATTAAGAATCTGGAACGCAACAGAATAATGAAGAACTTTTCTGTGAAGAGGGAAATAATCCAAGTCTTTTAAGCGTACTCAACAATAATGATAACTGTGATTGTGGACCAAGTAAGAATAGCTTTAATGAACAATTATAATCCACTTGAAAGAGAACATTATTTTTTATTATATACGCAAAAAAAAACTGCCGTGGCAACGCACCCTAACATAAAATGTTGTGACAATGCCTTCCTTGGCGCTTTTAGTAAGAATAAGTAAGAATAAGAAAAGAAACCAAGTAAGAATAGCTTTAATGAACAATTATAATCCACTTGAAAGAGAACATTATTTTTTATTATATACGCAAAAAAAAAACTGCCGTGGCAACGCACCCTAACATAAAATGTTGTGACAATGCCTTCCTTGGCGCTTTTATTCGTTTGAATCTCAAAAATATACATGCCCCTCTGTAATATGGTCAAATGTTTCAAAAATAAATATTGCGTGTTATGTATCTCGTTGTTTAAAAAAACTTACAAATGCAACACCTATGACACGAATTCAATTGCACCCACGGATGCTAAATTGTTATCATTCTTATGAAGAATATGTATTTTTTTCATTAAAATGAGCAGTAGTTTGTAATAAATATTGTTATCAGTTCGGGTTTCTCAAAACGTCTTCGATAAATGAAATACATTAAGGTTGGGCTTCTATAGAAGCGTGAATACTGGAAAATAAAGACTCACTGCAACTTTCTGGGATCATGAAATCTTTATACGTTTCCAAATATAAGCTTCAAAGTGAGATCTCGTCCGTAATCAGTTGAGGCAATGGTCTGTCCGATCAGGATGGAGACCATTCCGCCCGTTAAAATAAACGGAAAATCAATGGATTCGCGGACGCAACATTCTACCAGTTCTTGCCCTCAACCCATTCGGAAACACGAAAGCTCCGCTCCATAAAACAATCCATTTTCAATTTCCGGATAGTGAGCCAATCCTTGGAAAATGGACCATCATCTCCCGGAGTCATTTGTGTATCGAACGCCCTCATGAGATGTAGTGGAGCCATCACCGTGGATGCGGGATGTTTTAGGTGGTAGAATTCGACCTATAGGGGGGAAATGGAAGAGTTTGCAAAGAAACACTTTCCGGCGATTGTTTGCCCTGATTTGAGCTACGAGAGCGAAAACGACTCGCTGTTTCAATTAAAAAGGGGGGGAGGGAGGGAGATGGCGCGAACAATAAAGAAACGACCGGCCGAACGACGCCGTAACTTTATATTCGACCGCGGTGACACAGGAAAGGACAGACGCGAGATTATTATCAAGGGAGGAAGGGACCGTAAATTTTTCATAGCATTGTTTCCGTCGTTCAGTCACGACGTACAGATGAAACTGGTTTCTGAACTATTAACTGAGACTTCCCCATTTACAACTGAAATATATAAAAAAAAAGTTTCTAATGTCATTGGATCGAAAAGAAGTGTTGCATTGTTACTCTCATATTCTTAGGAATAATTTACTTCTAAAATACAGATTTTTTCACAAAAATACGAGTCATATATTATGAAAATGTTTGACGTGTGCGAGTTCAATTAGCAACATACTGTTTTCTCATATGTTTTAAGTTTATTTATTCCATTAATTTGAATTGTCGCCACGAGCTGAATCAAAGAGTGCAATTTCTCACACTGAATTAAATATCTTATTGCTAGACAATTCAAGATAAATCCATCCGACTTAAGCAAGAAGATGTGAAACAGAGTATCACATAAATGTATCAAATTTTGTGCAATTTAACTTTTATTTTTTTATTTCAGGCATTAACAGTTTAAATAAAAGTTTTTTCGCTTGATTTCGAAGGGTAGGTAAATAAAGCTTTTTCGACCGTTTTGTTGAGAGGAGTTTCACAAAAGAATGCAGTGTCATGGGAGCGTAATGTACATGGATTTTCACGCACTATCTCCCGGATAACTCAATCATTTAAAAGAGTCAAGGGTTACCATCAACGGATCGAATGGGCCAATACACAAATTAAAATGAGCAACAATCAAAGTAGGTCAGAGAATTAATTTCGATGGCGCTGAAATCGAGACGAGGATTGTATGGAAAAGTAGCAATGTTTATTAAATGGCAATATCTCATAGTTTCGCCGAAAAACTTCCATTTGATAGTTTTCTGGTCACATATTCCAGCACACTAAGTGGTGTGAAGTGCCTCATCACAAAATCATATATATAATTTCTTAAAGGTGTTTTTTTGTCACAACGCCATAGCTCCCATAATTCTTCATCAAAATTAAAGATTCAAACATCGTTTTAAAGCTTATGTTCCCCGCTATTGAAAAAAACTAGATAAATGGTTTAAAATTAAAGTTTTTGTTAAAAAATTTAAAATTAAAGTTTTTGTTAAAAAATTTAAAATTAAAGTTTTTGTTAAAAAATTTAAAATTAAAGTTTTTGCTAAAAATGATACAGTCTCTTGACAATATAATCACCTAATATGTTGGCTATTGTTACGTGCTTACAAGACTGTAGGAGGCGCCATATATTAACACATCATTTAGTTAGAGTTTTTACATTCTACATGCAATCAGTGTGACCGTTTACCGTTTATGTTATGTGTCTTTAACACAAACATAAATAACATTTAATTGTCCATGGGAAGAAACAGGTAGAAGAACAGGAAGAAAGAAGGAAGACAGAAGGAAGGAAGAAGGAAGGAAGAAGGAAGGAAGAAGGAAGAAACAGGAAGAAGCTGAATACTGTGCGAAATATTCGACAGTTCGAAGAACAGGAAGAAAGAGGAAGAAGCTGCATACTGTGCGAAATATTTGCACGGGTCAGCTAGTCGGGCTTTATTCTGAAACGTTATCATAAAAAATATTTAATAATCTTCTCATCAAATTTAACAATTTTTACGGAATTTTTTATTTCAGGCATTGACAGTGAAAATAAAAAGTTTTTTTTTTTGCTTGATTCCGAAGACTAAGTAAAGTTTTTTTTTGCCATTTAGGTAATAAGAGTTTCATAAAATAATGAGTGGCAGAATGGCGTAGACAGTGAAGTTACAAACACCAAATTTTTTGCTAATGCTGTAGCGCTATGTATTATAATAAAAAGTTTACCAAAAATGAACAATGATGACACAAACTGTAGTTTTATTTCATTTTACCTTTTTTGTAAATAATTTTTTCTGTGGTCGTTTTTAGCGACATAACTTCTTTGTTCAAAGATGAGCGTTGCTACTCCAGAAAAAAAAAACACTCAATTGAGGTAAGTTTTTAAAGACACTTTAAAGCAACTGCATATTGTAAAAAATATAGAGCCATAAAAATTTAAGTTTAAGAAATAGAAAAATTAATAAACATGAAGGAGAACAAGAATTTAATAAGAATGAGATAAATTATTCATCGACCGATCACTTTCACCTAAAATAGCGCCACCGAAAAAAAAAGAGAGAAAAACATTTTTCGTTTCAATCAATCGTCGCAACGGAGGAGAAATTTCGCTCTCTGGCAAACCTAATCACGAAATATTGCAGGTTTATTTTTCTCCGACGGCGACACAAACTCCCTCCATCGGGAGGATAAACCTCATTTGCGTTTAAGATGGCAAGACTTGGCTTGCGAAGACGACGAGGACGACGAGTATTCGGGTAATGGCACCAATAAAACTTCCTATTTTACTTTCATTCGCGGGGACGGGAAATTACGACGAGTGGCGGATAAAAACGCGAACGGAGAAAAGAAAAAAAAAGTTTAAAAAAAATGAAATCCCCCAAAAAAAAAATTCGTTTGGGCAATTGAGGCGAGCAAAAAGAGGACAAAAGGGACAGGACTTCTTGTTGATAGTAAATTACGACTCTTGTATTTCTGAAGGGGTCGCTCGCTGGTGCAGCAATGAGGGTCTTTCGATCGAAATGGACCGGGGAGGACGATTTCGAAAGTGTCCTGCGAAAAGGAAAACGGTGAATTTCCAGACAGGTGGGCGTTGGTAGTCGATGCAAGAGCCACTTACTCAAGGTAGTGCGAGCCAGATTTTCCTTTAATCATAATAGATACCATATTCGAACTATACGTTTCAATTTCACCAGCTGTGACATACCATTATTAACTGTGCAATAGTATAGTTTTACTTGAGAGAAATTGTAAGTAATTAAATGAAAATACCTAAATAAGTCTTTAAATTGACTCATTTTTTCCACGCGGTACGTTTGAAACTCCATCAAAACGGAAGGTTTACATCTACATCTACGTGATACCCTGCGAGCCACCAAGAGGGTGTGTGGCAGGGGGTGAAGATCACCAAACATGCACTATTGACATGCAAGTAGGATATTTAAGGAAGATATGCTAGATAATAGGGTCACATGGAGCTAGATGGTTAGTATCTACGTAATAAGGAAGGGATTATTGGTTGTTATTACATGCACCATGCACTACAGACTACTCTAACTATATTTCACCTACCTATCCCTTTGCTACGCTGCCTACTGTTCTCTCTTATAGTGCGAGGGAAAAATGACATTTTAAATCTATCGGTACGACAATCTATCTCTCTAATCTTGTTAATATGATCAAACCTTGCATAATACGCAGGGGTTCTCAATATATATCTAACGTCATCTGTGAACAACTCTGTTTCGAATTTACTTAGAAGGTTTAGCCTAAATTTTAACCTGCGTTCTGATAGTAATTCCCATCCTAGTTCTTCTATTAAGCTCGTAACACTTATACAATTATCACAACGGCCTTTAACAAACCTAGCAGTTCTCCTTTGCACGCGCTCTAATTCTTTAATCATACCTTCCTCAATATTTATTGTAATCCCGAAGAATTTACTGCGGTGACGATATGATAAATTTTCAAATATAGTTGAGACAACACACAAACTACATATTGTTGATTATTTGACGAGATCTAAGCGTCGGAAATACCACGATTTTAACATAAGGTCTCTCTGGAGTACGTACCATTTCCCATATAAAAGGGCTGGTATTTTTTGGCAAATATCTCGGAAAGTAATGAGGTATGGTGTTTAATTTTGGATGTCAATGGAAGGGTGATATATTTTTATTTAAAATGAGACCAAATTCATTGATTTCCAGGTGAAATGATATTTGACTTGAACTACCTTAAGTGAAAACCATTAAGCGACGCCCCCGAGGTTATTTTCGACTCAACCGCAATGACGTGGATACATGCCAACATGAAATCGAAAACCTGATAAAGCAACTACCTTAACTCGTCCAAACTAACTTCAGGAATTTTACTTCGAAAGGACGATCACTGGATCTCAAATCTGGGTTTCCATTAGGTAAGGTCTGGTAAAAATTACCGCGCGCATAAATTGCTCCAAAAAACAGCCAATGCACTCGCGTGCCCACGAAAACGAAACACTCAATTTTAAATCAAGCAGCATTATATGACGCAGGTCATCATTTCTAATTCCTTTTTTTTCTCGAACTTTCCCGGTTGAAATTGGGAGGACAGCTAGTAAATATCGATTTTTTCCTCCATTTTCTCACCATAAGCACTGCTTATTTCAGCTCTGAAGAAAGGCTAACAAGCGTCTCCTGTAAGCTATTTTTTTCTATTTCCGCTTTTTTCCCTTCCATAGAAGTTTTTATAGTAAAAAAAAAGCATATTTATAATTTTCAATAGAATTCTCATAGCTCCTCAAAACATCGTGTGAATAGTCTCACAACATTGCTCATAGACAGGTACGATTAAACAGAAGAACAAAGAAGCTATCGAAATTTTCAGCAGGAAACAAATGCAGAAGATCTAATGGACCTATGGGATTTCAGAGAAATCGTAAGGAAAGACAGCCATTCAAGACGGGACGAAGGGAATGAGGACAGGTAGCTCGAAGATTGGATTGGATATGTGGGGAGGCGGCCGACGGCTAAGGTCATTTGCGCCATAGGGGAAAGGGAGGAAGGGTGGATAGAAACCCGGCGTCGACATTAGCCTGCTCTTAATTCAAGGCGCCAAGGGGACCACGGTTTATCGTCTCATCCGACAGACGGAGTACTGTAATTGAAGTGCATTCCACAAGACACTCAAGTAGGGATCGAGTTTCCCCTGAAAAACATAATATTCTGCAGGGATTTGAACCCTGGGGGTTCTCATGGTTAGCCAGAACTCTAACCACCAAACACCAACCC
This sequence comes from Ceriagrion tenellum, assembly GCA_963169105.1. Lineage (NCBI taxonomy): Eukaryota > Metazoa > Arthropoda > Insecta > Odonata > Coenagrionidae > Ceriagrion > Ceriagrion tenellum. The sequence goes on along the minus strand of OY720643.1, from coordinate 32,609,873 downwards.
AATCCCCAGAAGCTCGTAGACATGAGAAAGAACGAGAAGAATGATACGTATAAAGATGGTCCAGATGAAAGATGAAACGATACATCAAAAACCTACCTTAACCAGTAGAATTCAAATTATGATAACATTTACGGGGCGATTCACTGAAAAAAGGATGACACAGAACTAGAGGCCTTCTTTGGGAGTCATCTACATTTTTAAGCGCCCGGAGAGAGAAGAAGAAAAAAATCAATCACAGCGCCGTCACTTAATCCAACAGGTTAACGCAGTGAAATAGATTCCTTTATTTAAGTGGGCTAGAAAGTGCTCGTGATGAAATTCATGGAGGGATTTCCTCGGCGAGAAAGTTCTCCAAAGCAGGCGAGGTTTCTCACGAGAGGATCCAGAGGATCGTTTGCCCTCGGGTATCGAATACATTCGATTAATATGTTTACGCCACATCTGCATATCACGGAACGATACAGAAATTTCTCCACCTCCAGGCAGCCACCGCCTCCCGCCGCCGGAAGCCCCAAGCTTTCAATAGTCCTCCAGAGATGATCGCACACTTTTATGGCTCGGGAGCAGGTTATGGAGAAAGTTACGTCAGATGAAAGCGTTAACAGTCGTTTTAAGATGGCCATTCAACAGTGGACGGTTGGTATCCGTTTACCCACCAGAAAAACACTTGAGGCCGCCTCATTTTGGAGTCTTAACATCCTGAGGATGAAAGGTTCACTTAAAAAAATATATATATCACGCGTCGATCGATAAGGAATGGAATATGACGTGCGGGCGTTTCTCAGTCCCGCAGGCGGATTAGCTTTTCTATAGATTCCTTATAGTGACGTGCATCAAACAGGCTGGAGAAATACGGCAAATATTTTCCAATCACAACCCTGCTACAAAATTCCTTGGAAGCTGTTATGTAGAACGAAAGGAATCCTACAGAAATTGACCTTTTCTTCAAAAATAGCTCCTTTTCAAAGGATCTGTACGGAACATGAGAACCTGCAGAGCAAAATAACTCCTTACAAGCTGTTCCGTAGAACGTCAGCAACTCTACGGAAATATGCGAGGTTTCCGTTGACCCAGTTCTTTTTCTAAGGACCTATATGGAGAGCTGTAGGGAATTCCACAGAACGTCCTAAGGAATTCTGCAGAACGGCGTACGGAATTCCGTAAAATGGCGTTTCAATACTTTAAGGAATATCTACAGAACTTTTTGAGAAATTCTGTAGGAGTATTTATAAGGAAACCATACAGAATTTTTTTGCAGGGAAGAGCTAATTGAAGCAAGCACGACCCAGGCATGGATGCGTAAATTATAATACTTACGCAAAGTCATTGCTTTTGAGACGAATCCTTCGAGAAAATGGACAGTAATTTTTTGTCCCCCCCAAGAGCCAATGAAGAAGCATTCAAACTGCCGTTCCACATTTTAAACTCATAAAATCATTATCAAACCTACTGTTTCTTTTCAGTATGTAGAAAAAAATAATTCGAGAATAATTAAAAAATAAGCTTGTAAGTTTTCGAAAATATACCATAGAATGAGTATATATAGTGGCAAACCAATGCTAAAAACTGGACATATATTTTTGAGAGCTTTGGGAAGAATTTCTCAGGTGCCACCACCTTAGGGGAGGAAGAATTTTGGCTTACGGAGAAGGCCACTTGGAGGCGCTAGTGGTACTAGGTTATTTTGTATGAACATACAGAGGTGGATATGCCATGGCTGTTGCGTGCTTTTAATCGAGTATCAATTGTTTTGTCGTCGCTATGATACATCGGTAAACAGTTGACTCCGTGTTTGGTAATCGCGTGTATTATCAAATTGACGCGAATTCGATTCATTATAGTCGATGCTCATTGATGCACATTAAAATACATGTTTTACTTGGTCTCGACGATTCAATAAGATTTGTTTAAGTTGCCATGGGTCGACTAGTAAACATCAGGCACCGAAATCATCATACAAATATCAAGGTCCTTGAAGAATATCATGTGAGGTAGGTATGCGACAATAAATGATGTGGCCGTGTGCCAAAGCTCATTTGCTATGGCTTGTCGTGCAACTTCGATGCGCCTATTCCATCTATCGGCCAAAGCATTATTTAAAAACCCATATCCGAATCACCCTATCTCATTGCCAATCTATATATACTTACTCTATGATTACACCAAGAAAAATGCCAATTTCTTGCATGCATGATCTTAAAATATAATGGTACTTCAAATCCTACTCTTTTCCAACTTTAAAAGTCAGAGTGGATAAGGATGAGAAATAAGGAGAGATGAAAAGTCGTCTAAAACATTCTTCTTATTTCTTTGTATCTGTCTATTGACAGGTCTCAATGGAAGTGTAGCCTCCAGGAATTTTTATTTTGGGCGAGGTTATTCATTGCCCTGCACGTCCCTTCTTCCATCACAACTCCCATCAAACCAAATCCCATCCATCCTCTTACTCTCTTTCCATTAATTTTTCCTTCTATGACTACAAACAATTTTTACAAACAATTTCTCCGTAATATATAGCCAATCTAATTTGCGTACATCATATCTTCTCCATCTCTCCACTTTAGCCACATCTCAAAGCTCTCTAGATTTTTTATTCACTTTTCCGAATCGTCCACGTTTCTCATCTCTTCCTTAAACATTCCAATTTCGTTAGCCCTTTCCAACCCTTCTCATTACCTCCTTACTTTAACCTTATCCGTCCATCGCATCTTTTCCGTCTTTCGTCATTGCCTCACCTCAAAGCTTTCTGGATTTTTCTTCCCTTTTCCTCATTGTCCACGTTTCCGATCCAAACAATACCATACTCCACATAAAAAAATTTGCAAATATTTTCCACAAATACTTTTTGATATTCCCAGTCGTCAGGATTTCCTTAAATTTTAGGAATGCTATTTATAACTGAGAAATCCTACCCGTGGCTTCTTGCGCACATCACCCATTCCAGGAGATTATGCTTCCCAAGTGTAGAACATGAGGCCTGCTTAATAAAAAACAAAAACCTTGCCAATATCTCTACATCCCCCTTCACAAAACCGGCCGCCGCCTCCTCGGGAAGCGTACGGTACAGTTGCACTTTCAACGAGTCGTGAGTGAAAGTTTCCATCGCGCACGGCTCGCTTCATTTTTTTCATTTTTACTCACTTCGAACAAGAGCGTGTGGGCGAGTTAACTTGTCTTACGAGAGAGGCTGGGAGAAAAAGAGAGAGAGAGAGATTAAGGAAAAAAGCGTAAGACTTATGATGATGCTTCTTTAAGTAACAGGAGAAGGGATAAAAACGATACAGTAAGTTACCAGAGGATACAACTGCGCTTAAAGTTTTATCCTCGAAATATTCACGCCGTTAAAACGTGCGAAAAGAAAGGCTTTATGTCACTCTCGTTCTCACTCTCTCTGGAACTGTTAAGGTTGTTGGAGCAAAGGTAGTTCCCCAGTCATAATGGAGACCATATTCGAATTACACGTTTTAATTTCACGCAGCTGTAGGAAGCAGTAGGACAACAAAGAAAACTTCTGAGGAAAATCGAAAAGAGGACGACAGCTTCAATGGGACATATATGACGCCAAAATTGTCTTTTTAGAAGAATTATTGACGGAAAAATAGATGGAAAGCGAGGAAGGGGAAGAAGAAGAATGGGAATGCTCAATGACATAAAAACGGCCGAAGTTACAGGCAAATGAAAGAAGATGCTCAGGACCGACTGCGATGGAGGGCATCCAGTAGAAACCTGTCAGAAGACAGATTCCACAAAGAAGAAGAAGAAGAAGAAGGAAGCATGAATTAATTATTGCATCATTAATGGTGCATTCCTGTCTACTTTTATATGACTGAAATCCTGAGTAATTAAATGAAAATATCCGCGTCAGTATTTACTTGACTCATTTTTTTTCTTGCGGTATCTATGAAATTTTTCCACAACTTATCTTTTTTTTTCAGTGATGCTGAAAAACTTACTGCGGCGACTATCATATATATTATTTCTCAAAGTTGGTTTTTTGTCGCAACGCCGTAACTCCCATAATTCTTCATCAAAATTAATGATTCAAACATCGTTAAAAAGCTTATGTTCCCCGCTATTGACGAAAAATAGACAAATGGTTTAAAATTAAAGTTTTTGTTAAAAAAATGATACATGGCCATCAACTGACAACATAATCGACTAATATGTTGGCTATGGTTACGTGCTTAAAAGACTTAAAAAGGCGCCATCTGTTAACACATCGTTTAGTTGGATTGTTTACATTCTACATGCAATCAGTGTGACTGCTTACGTTTACGTTATGTACCTTTATCACAGACATAAAGAACATATGCGGACCCCAGAAGTCAAGGGGTCTAAGTAACAAAACCATTGTTTAGAGAAAACTTAAGTCAAAGTTGAAAATGTTTGCTACAACCCACAAAGTAGGTAAGAGGCATTACCCTAGATAGCAGCACCTGTCAAGAAAATCACTTGGATCCCTTTATCACCTTAATATCACCTTTATCACAATCTTTATTAAAAGATTTATATTTTCACATCCCATTCCTGTAGCTAACTTATTTTTTTCAAAAATGTCACTTAGAACCCTTGAATTCTGTGGTCCACATATAATTGTCCATGGGAAGGAAGAAACAGGAAGAAGCTGCACACTGTGCAAAATATTCGATAGATAGAACAGGAAGAAAGAAGGAAGAAGCTGCACACTGTGCAAAATATTCGATAGATAGAACAGGAAGAAAGAAGGAAGAAGCTGCACGCTGTGCGAAATATTCGACATGTAGAAGAACAGGTAGAAAGAAGGAAGAAACAGGAAGAGGCTGCATACTGTGCGAAATATTCAACTGGTAGAGGAACAGGAAGAATGAAGGAAGAGACAGGAAGAAGCTGCATAATGTGCGAAATATTCGACAGGTAGAAGAACAGAAAGAAAGAAGGAAGAAACAGGAAGAAGCTGCATAATGTGCGAAATATTCGACAGGTAGAAGAACAGAAAGAAAGAAGGAAGAAACAAGAAGAACCTGCATACTGTGCGAAATATTCGACAGGTAGAAGAACAGAAAGAAAGAAGGAAGAAACATGAAGAACCTGCATACTGTGCGAAATATTCGCACGGGCCAGCTAGTATGACATATAATCCAAAATAGTTGAGAAGAAACACAGACAGTAAACTGTTAATTTTATGACGAGATCTTGGTGTTCACATTTTGAATTAAAAAAAAAGGCATCTCCGGAGTGCACACGCGTACCATTTACTATTTAAGATTGGTTCAATGTTTTGGCAAAAAAAAATTGCGTAAAGTTGCACGGGACTGATATTTTTGTAGCTTTGGAAGGGCGAGATGTTTTTCTTAAAAGTGACACCAAATTCATTTGATTTCTTGGGTGAGATTATATTTCACTCACACTACCTGAAGTCCTCCACACACCTGCGCGGCCGTAGTTGAGTGCGGGATAAGCGGTGAAATGCCTACTATCCGTTGCAAAATTCCGTCGCCAGAGTTTGACGACTTATATCTCAAAGACGGTTCAATCGATTTTAAAATGGAATACACCAAATCAAAGCTTGTCGTTTCTGCGTTTCGTGATGGCACACAAACATTTTTATCGTTTATATTGATTTCAGTGTGGGCTTATAAGCAGAATTTTGGCGCATTTTTTCCGGGTACCGAACGGATGCACTGCATTTACGACTTCGTAACGACAACACGGATCAAGATATCGGAATTTCCATTATAAATATTGTAGCAAAGATTTTTCTTAAGAATCAAACGAAGTTTCATATTATTTATAGCCAGTTGCAGGAACGTAACATATGTAAAGTTATGGGACCCATTAGCTATGGCAACCATTCAATAAGTGTTGCACAAACATTCAATAAATTCATTGGTCTCATAACTTATGGCATGGAGTTATGAGTTCCATAAGTAGACAAGATGGCGGATGCGCAATGAACCGCTTGGAGACTTAATTACTTGACAAAAATGTTGTTTTCAGACAAGTGACCAGTTTGTTTACTCTTACTGACTATTTATAATGTGCATTATCAATTGTTCATAGCCTAATATTTCGTAACTTTTATTCGGCGGTGGGAGATTAGATCAAATATTCGAAGCTAGTAACTATTGGTAAATAAGTTAAGTAACTAATAGATGTGTTCCAGCAACCCGAATATATTTATGAGTTCTATAACTTTATGGATCTCATAACTATTGATTCCATAACTAAATTTTCTTGCAACCGGCCATTAGTGGATTAATATTTTAGTTATTGACGAAATTGCAAGACTGCGTTATTTTCCGTTCCGCGCATCCCTAGTAGTTCATCGCGTTGCATGCAGGCGCTCCAATCGTCCAATGCTAGCGCAGTAATCTGGACAACCGGGCGTCAAGACCATTGAGGTCGATAAATATGGCTCTTGGCACTGCGGCCGATGTCAAAAACCGAAACGTGGGCGAGGCCTGTCCGCCATCTTTGTAAACCACGATTTTTCTCTCGCTTTAACGGGTTGATGCACTAATTTGGTAATGTTTTTTACGATTTGTTTTGCATTTTCTGCGATTTTTCCATCGGTAACTTACCAGAAATCAGTCTGCATTTACTCCATTCATATGCATACTCCTAACATATATTTTTTATTCAATTTAAGTTAAGAAAAAAATCGCATTCCCGGTGAAATTCATTGTAAAATCGAGGAGAAACTATAGCCTCAAATAGCAAAAATGTGTTTCAAGAGTTACTTGTCTAAAATTTCAAATAGATTCTGGATATTCTTGCTGTACTTCCGCAAATTTGTCCATTCCATCCGGCAATCCAAAAGAAAATATGGGGAAAAACAGGGATAGCCAACATGGGACCCTGGTCAAATAGATTTAACCAAAAAAATTACATAAAATACAAAGGAAAGCAGCGCGCTTCCTTAAAAACTGCTACGAGCGTACATATTGTGTCTCACAACTTTTAGAGGGATTAAGGTGGGAGCCCCTAGAGGCTCGGAGGCTACACGCTAGGCTTAGGTTGCTTGAGAAATTCATTACTGATATTTTTGAGAGCGACGTAGAGAATATTACCATGATTCCTCACTACATCTCTAGGTCTGACGGATGCGGTCAAACAAGAGAGATACTCTGTCGAACAGATAGGTACAAAAACTCGTTCTTTCCGCAAACAATAAGCGATCACAATAAAAATTGAGCTCCACTAAATACTCTCCTATGATACATGTCCCATTTCATCTCCAAAAACTTACACCTTTACACCGCTGGTGACCTAACACCCCCTGCCACAAGACCATGCGGCGGTTCGCGGGGTATTATGTAGATGTATGGACGTATTTTTAGGTTGTGAGGCTACAGTTTGAATACGTAATGCCCTCTCAATCGTCCTGAGCCTCAGGGCCGCCCCTTTGGCAGCGTTTAACTGCGGCGAGGGACAACTATAGGAAAGTTCCCACTTCCGTAGGGATGCTTTCCAGCTGGGTAATGGGACTGGAGGCGGACCCGGAACTCCAAATTTTTGCAGGAGCCAGAGCAAGAACCTGAGATCAAAACCGCTACGGCACCAACCAATGGTGTATAAACAACCTTGTCGATTCAGATATCTGTGCCCCTCTGTAGCTAGGTAAACTTTTGTCCCACAAGTGTTTCGGATTGGATTGGATGTTTGGGGAGGCGACCGACGGCTAAGGTCATTTGCGCCATAGGGGACAGGTAAGGGTGGAAGGGTGGATAGAAACTTAGCTTCGCTAACCAAGCCGTACGCCACTCGCACTCAATATCATCACTTTGAGTGGGGCATGACGTGATATCACGTCATGGCTGTTTCTACGCTGGTGCTGATGACGTCATATCACGTCATGGGTACCATGAGTGTTCCATCTTTCACTAGGGGGCATAGTAAAGTTCCCAAGTGAAAGCTAGAACACTCACAGTACCCTTGACGTCATATAACGTCATCGGCACCAGTCTTAAAACAAACATGACGTGATATCACGTCATGCCGCACTCGGAGGTTTATTTTTACCGTCTACCCATTTTGGAGTGTTATTTGTTACCATATTCTTGGTATTTTTTATGTTTGTGCCCTTTTTCGTTCGTTGTATGTTCACTATAAAATGGCATCATGCTGTAAGTAACCTCTCCTTTCAAATAAGTAAAACACCCCAGAGGTCCAAATACATTACGCTTTATCTCTTGACACACCCAAACTTCGCCACCCTACAATCATTTGTGATGGAGTAATATTTTTGCTCTTGGATTGGATTGGATATTTAGGGAGGCGACCGACTGCTAAGGTCATTTGCGCCATAGGGGATAGGTAAGGGAGGAAGGGTAGATAGAAACCCGGCGTCGGCATCTGCCTGCTTTTAACGAAATACGCCATGGGGACCACGGTTTAACGTCTCATACGACAGACGGAGTACTCTACTTGAAGTGCCCTCCACAAGACACTTAAGTAGGGAACAGGTTTCCGCTGAAAAACATCCTCCTCTGCAGGGATTTGAACCCTGGCCGCCCGTATGGTTAGCCAGTACTATAGCCATCACACCAACCCGATCCCCTCTAAGCGTTTTATTTGATTAAAATTCCTAAATTACTCAAAGATACTTTAAATTGTGAAATAAAAAATTCCTGAGCATTGTTACGCACAGCAAACAGGTGAGTGAGAATCTCTCAGTTTATTTCCGAATGAGAAATGTTTTTTTTGCAGAAGATTGAATTTATTTTCGAAGAAATAGATTCAAGTCGGCTAATGTAGGTATATTGATTGTTTTATGGAAAAACCATAGAAAATATTTAATATTAAAAATGATAAGCATTATTTGAGATGTTAGACTGAAGCCGGAGAGATAAATGAATCGTAGACGAAGACGCTCCTGAGCTCCTGATTTCAACGAACCGCACTGAGCATTGCGTTAAAATATTAGAATTTTCTATAACAGAAACAATCCATAATTAATTACATTATCAAAATATTTTAAAGGGACGCTAAAAAATTTCACTCTTTCCACAATATCGAATAAAATTTGATACAACATGTTCCTGAAGCCTGAATCACACGATCATTTTTTCCGTCCCTTTGAAGGGATACATCTAATGATAGCTCAAATGATCGCTCGAAAATGATCGTGTGACGCGAACAAAGTCAAGGACGGCTCCAGCGATAGGCATCCCTATCGCTTTTTCCGTCGCTGGGCATGTCCCTTTTTTCGTCCATGGAGGCATCGCTGACTCCGCCATTAGCCAACCAGAGCGCTCAGCCACAAAGAACGACTCTAACCACTCTAACGCCACGTTCGGCTTCCAATGGAATGAATTAGACTAGTAAACCAATGGAAATGATGCGAAAAGGGACGGAAAAAATGATGGAAAAAGGGACGGCCAAAATGACCGCGTGATTCAGAAAATGAAAGCTCGAGCTATCATTGTCACGGTCCCTGAAAAGCTATCATTGGAGCTATCCCTTAAAAGGGACGGAAAAAACAATCGTGTGATTCAGGCTTAAGAACCTAAAAGGTTATTAAATCCTATTTAAGAGTTCCGCGCATGATATCATCATTACGATACCGATTTTTTAAAGCAGCTACGCAAATCAGCTCTGGCCGAACACACCTGGAGTGGAGCTTGTCACAATATGAATTTCGAAGAAGCAAAATTAACAGCAAAAGAGAACCGCTACTTCCCCAGACTCGTCAGAGAGGCCATCGTAAAAACACCCGAAAACATCAAACAGAGAAGATGGCTACACTCTCTCCTACACCTGGAAGAGAATTTTCGTTAAGGAAAAGAAAGCGACCAATGACAGCGCACCAGACTGAATTGGCGGGAAAACGACCGGCTATATTAGACGGTCACGTTCACACGCATCGTCACTTCTGACCTGAAGAAGACAGCTGCAACGCTGTCGAAACTGTCGTCTTCGACAGTGGAAACACGCGGAAGAGAACCCGAAAAGTCTCCGACATCATCTGAACGACTCCGCGGAAGCCTTATGAGTTCATTTTATTTTCATTTATCTAAATTTCATATGTCCTCACTAATTTTATGATGCATTCACCATGCGAATATCTTTCGATACATTTAAGGGGAATCCAAGGGAGAAAGATTCTTTAAATTTTCAAAAAAATCAGCTTCCTCATCCCCAGTTCATTTATCCTCCTAATAGCCAGTTGCAGGAACGTAACATATGTATTCCATAAAGTTATGGGACCCATAAGCCATGGCAACCATTCAATAAGTGTTGCACAAACATTCAATAAATTCATTGGTCTCATAACTTATGGCATGGAGTTATGAGTTCCATAAGTAGACAAGATGGCGGATGCGCAATGAACCGCTTGGAGACTTAATTACTTGATAAAAGAGTTGTTTTGAGACAAGTGACCAATTTGTTTACTCTTACTGACTAATTATAATGTGCATTATCAATTATTCATAGGCTAAACTTTCTCAACTTTTATCCGGCGGTGGAAGATTAGATCAAATATTCGAAGCTAGTAACTATTGGTAAATAAGTTAAGTAACTAATAGATGTGTTCCTGCAACCCGAATATATTTATGAGTTCTATAACTTTATGGATCTCATAACTATTGATTCCATCACTAAATTTTCTTGCAACCGGCCATTAATCGAAAAAACACAGCTGTCAAATGATTCACGCGAATTAATTTGGAATTCTTAATCAGCTTAAACGCATTCGCGCCATTCTCAAGGGAAATTATGACTGCCTGTTTATCCTGGCACTCTCAATTTCACGGGTAAAAACAAAACGGGAGCGCAATTGTAAATCATGATTTTATCCTCCATTAATCCATCTAAAAACTTTGTTTTTTTACAAGATAAATACATATCTCATACCAATTATCGTAGATATCCTTTTTCCTACAAGATATAAGAACTTGCAGTCGTTTGAAGTGCAATTATTGGACAAGGAAACGAAGAGGTAGATTTCTAGGTAGAGATCATCATCTAGGGACAAAAACTTATGTTTTATCTTTCTGATCGAAAGAAAAATCACGCCCGTTACATGACAAGTACACTGGAATTTGAAAATGCAACCTCATGCCGCCATTCAAATTCGGCACATTCGCTTCAGAAATTAGCCTCAGATTACCCAGACAAGAGCTGAACAACGACAATTTCTGTCCGCGTCTACCACTTCGAACAATGAAGAACAAGAAGGCCGTTTTAGGAACAGTGTAGCAAACTTGCCCCCCGTTTTAACAGAGTGCTGAATGTTGACCGTGACAAGTCATGGTATAAGAATGTAATTTTCCTGGGGAGGTGGCCGACATTGGACGTTAGCAGTAGCGAAGCCCGGGGGGGGGGGGGGGCAGGGCGGGCGAACGCCCCCCCCCCCCCCCCTGTGGCGTTCTGACTCCCTTAAGTCTGTGAATGTTTCCACTCTAACGTCCCAAATACGTGCGAGAATCAATTTCATAACTTAATTATCAACAATAAATTCTACACGATCTACAAGTTTGGCAAGTATGTTACGAGAAAAATAATACAGTAAAAGTACGTAAGTTTGTTTTGTAAACTGGTGAATTAATGAGTCGGCACCCCATAAAAATTTTGCCCCTCCTCCTTTCCCCCACCCTCCCACGGCGCCCCCTAGACCCGAAACCTTTAGGCTTTAAAGATAAGAGAGGAGAAATGGATGGAAGAAGTAAGTAAGATGGCTGCCTTTTATGATACACTTTCGTAGGCGAATGGACACAGAGATTTGGAAAAGGAGAAGACACGAAAAACTTTTCTATTTCAAAGATAGGGTACGGAGAAAAGCTGCGATAAGACAGGAGAGCATGAATAAGGTCTATATACTCTAATGGATCCTGCTATCGCCTCGTAATCCACCGTGGAAAACTTGGTGGTTTGAGTGGAAAACGAAGCGACGTAAGTGAGTATTAACCACAAATAATGATAAATCAAGTACTAATGCATAGACTTAGGCGAATCAATACACGTGCCTCTAAAACTGAAAAATACTTCGATTTTCGAAAAATTAAAGACGGCTTTACATATGGAAGCTGACTTTCAAGGAAGAAGCGACTGTTGCGATGTCTCGAATCACATCGACACTTTTAAGGGCAATCGTCACGCTTGCACATTCCTTCCGGTAAATTATCGAAGAAATAACAAATGGAAAAAAGAATATGAAACTTAGAAATGTCGAAAATGTCCTATTTTTTAGTGCATATGTGTCAAATAAGTTTGTTAAATTTTTTAAAGTTTATATTTCAACTCTTATGAATGAGTATAGAGTCGTACATACAGGGTGTTTCAGGAGGAAATTTATGAACTTCTGATGGAGGTGACTTAAAGCATTTTTTTGTCTTGCCACCGGTAACCACCGGCAGAATACTTCTGAAAAAATGTTTGCGTCTCCATAGCTTGGTAACTAAGGAGTTAAGACCCCCATGTTGATAGGACCTACCTCCTCCAGGGGTTTCGAACTCTCCTCCTGAAATACCCTGCATTTGAAAATATATAATTATTTGCTTATTGTGTTTTATTTCACTTTAAAACTGTCGTAGAAGTTGGAAAATATTTACCAAAAAAATATTTTAGAAACAAATGTAGTAATTCGTTCATAACAATTAGCCAAATGTTTATTTTTTTGCCTTTTTTTGATATTCTTCGGTTTGCAATGGTTTTTAATATATTTTTTTCTTTCCCAGATCCTGAATATTGTGTATGCTTCATAGGAAATGTTCAAAACCATAAAGTTTACCAAATATAGGTATCATTTAGTTATCGCCTGAGCAACTGATCAATTCAATATGGCCTCTTGCTCTATTTAATGGCCACAATATTCCCCCAAACCTTGTTGCCGTATCTTTCCATTCATTTTTTTTATGCTACGGGCTCAGTTGGAACCTTCCCTTACTATTAATAGCAGCACACAGCAGGAAAGAAACAAAAAAAAGCGATCTTGGGGGCGCGATTACTCAGTGCATCTGCAACGAACCCGAACTATTCTTCTCTCCTAATTCTCTTGTCGCTGGTTCGATAATGACGACGGGAGTAGTAGGACTGTCGGAATGACACAACCACTCTCTATGAATGAGAAAGGCTTTTCTCGAGTTAAAAAAAATTATCCGTTGAATCAATAACCTCGGGTGAATGACGCACATCGCCATCACCGAGTCAACTGTTTTGGTCACGTGCTCAAGGTGATAGAAACAGGAAAGAAAAAGTTCATGGTTTTAACGCAAGAACGGGTAAAAAAAATTCGGTTACCATATTATTTCCTACCTGATTAAAAATTCCAAATATGGCAACGAACTTTAAATTAGAAAATACTTAATTCTTTATACAAATTGAGTACTTTTTAAATAATGCCACCAGACTCCTCAAAACGACTTAAATTGGTTCCATATTAGGTTCTTACATTTATTGTCCAGTGTTAAGTCGATTGTTATAATAATTGAGAACAAAATGGTTTAGTTAAATATATTTATTCCCTTTTCTTTGATAGTGGTACAACAATCCGGATATTTGGTCAGTGTATTAATTTTTTTGATGAGACAAAGCTAGTGATTTTTAAAAGTCTTTTGATTAAATTAAATTAAATTAAATAAATATTAAAAAGATTAAATTTAAAAAATAAAAATTTAAAAAAATAAAAAATTTAAAAAAAATTTCAAAAACATTTCCACCAGTTGGTGCCGCGTCCAGTCAAAGTTGATGGGATGTTTCCTCCACAAAAAGACGTGAATGTTATTTAATCTGATTTTGGCCGTTTGTGAGATAAAATGCTTTGTGTTTAATAATATGGACGAAGATTCTACTTTTCTTCACTATGTTTTTATTAAAGAAATTCACCTCAAAAGTTAATGGTTTTAATGCAAGAACGGGTAAAAAAAATTGGGCACCAATACTTTTTCCTACCTGAGAGAAATGCGAAATATAGCAGCGAACTTTCAATGAGAAAATAAATATTTCTTTATCGAAATTGAGTGCTTTTTGAATAATTCCACCAGACTCCTAAAAACGACTTATATGGGCTCCATAATGGGTCCTTACATTTATTGTCTTGTGTTTTGTTAATTATTGCAATAATTGATAGCCAAATGGTATGTTGTTTAATATATTTACATCCCTTTATTAGGAGTAGTGACTTCTGAAAGTTTGCCCTCACGTAAAAAATTATCTGAAAGTGAATTTATTAAAGTTCTGGATACCCATCAATAGGAAGATATTTTGCCTCTTTGATACAGAATCCTACCTCTCTATGATACTGTTTTGAAATTTGCAGCTGAATCGACGCGGTGCTAAATGCGAAAATGGCTGAACCATGGAGAATGGTGGTTATTTTCCACTGTAAATTTGCCGCGAATTCTAGGAACTGTTCATTAAATATTCGTATTCGTCGAATAATCTGCCAATGATTATCTGCATAAATGTTGATTACAGATGAATGAGGTCTCTACTAGATGTACACAGCCAAATATCACCATTCCATGTTTTTCTTCTCGCAAATCAAACTTGGAAATTACAGGTTGATCCAAGGTAGAATGGGAGACACTAGAGAAAATTAGTAATTATACATCTAATAGATATATAATTTTCATGGAAAACCATCACTCACTTCAGTCAGTCTCACTTGGTGGTATTCCATCATTAAAAAATATAAGATGACAAATTTTACTAGAACCACTAGATTTATCAAAAAACGACCCAGGTTTCGATGTGCATTCACATCATCTTCTGGTAAATGGAGGCCGATGTACAGGCCTTATATAGTATACATTACGACCCTCTCCCCACGTGGTAATGTTTACTATATAAGGCCTGTACATCGGCCTCCATTTACCGGAAGATGATGTGAATGCACATCGAAACCTGGGTCGTTTTTTAATAAACCTAGTGGTTTTAGTAAAAGTTGTCATCTCACATTTTTTTCATGGAAAACTACTTTTAAGACTCGAAAACTCCCGGTTGATTGATAAAAAAATAAAGCAAATTCATTTTACCATCTTACCTCAAGTTGGACAGGGAGGTAAAACAAATCGGTGGCATTGATGAGAAGAGTAAAAATATATAAGAATCTTAGACATTGAACGACAAATGTAAAAACTATGAAGTACTAAGAGAATATTGACCAAATATTTATTTATTTCATCAATATGAAAAAGAGTAAAAATTGGGGATCGGGTTGGTGCGGTGGCTGGAGTACTGGCTAACCATACGGACGGCCAGTGTTCAAATCCATGCAGAGGAGGATGTTTTTCGGAGAAAATCCGATCCCTACTTGAGTGTCTTGAGGAGTTCACTCCCAAGTGGAGTACTCCGTCTGTCGGATGAGACGATAAACCGTGGTCCCCTTGGCGCCTTTAATTGAGAGCAGGCTAATGCCGAGGCCGGGTTTCTATCCACCCTTCCTCCCTTACCTATACCCTATGGAGAAAAATGACCTTAGCCGTCGGTCGCCTCCTTAAACATCCAATCCAATCCAAGAGTAAAAATATTACTCCATCACAAATGATTGTAGGGTGGCGAAATTTGGGTGTGTCAAGAGATAAAGCGTAATGTCTTTGGACCTCTGGGGTGTATTACTTATTTGAAAGGAGAGATTACTTACAGCATGATGCCATTTTATAGTGAACATACAACGAACGAAAAAGGGCACAAACATAAAAAAATACCAAGAATAAGGTAACAAATAACACTCCAAAATGGGTAGACGGTAAAAATAAACCTTCGAGTGCGGCATGACGTGATATAACGTCATGTTTGTTTTAAAACTGGTGCCGATGACGTTATATGACGTCAAGGGTACTGTGAGTGTTGTAGCTTTCACTTGGGAACTTTACTATGCCCCCTAGTGAAAGACTAAACACTCATGGTAACCATGACGTGATATGACGTCATCAGCACCAGCGTAGAAACAGCCATGACGTTATATCACGTCATGACCCACTCAAAGTGATGATATTGAGTGCGAGTGGCGTACGGCTTGGTTAGCGAAGGCGTTAGAAGATAAGGTGAAAAGAGTCGATGTTTTCAGTTAGGGTACCTATTTACAAGAGAAGAGAGGCGAGAAATAAGGGAAAGAACCTGGTGAATGATAAACTGGGAGTAGGGATATGGAGCAATGAGTGAGTCCCGGTCGAATGGAATCATAACATATTTTCGTTCTAAATATTTTACCGTCACCGAAATCTATCAGTTTTCAACTCAACATATACGAAAATCTCAGAAATCACTAAACTTGCGGATAAACGACGATCGAAATCGTGACCAGCCGATCGAAAATTACATCAACGAGACGCCTTTTTCTTTCGTTTGATCATTTGCACAAAATTAGCGATAGTCATGAGAGGGATAAACAAGAGATGATATCGGTTTCAAGAGAATGTTTGTTTTAAGTGTGTCAATGACATCACCTTCATACGAATGAAAGAATTCGGTGACTAATTTCACATGGCCATTGTTAATTGGTATCCTTCCGCGGTCGAGTCGAATGGATTATCGCGATGTTTCCGGGTTCAATAAAACCCAAGAGGACGACGGTTGCTTTCCCATGGACGTCGTTCCCGTTCGGCAGCCCGTTCGTCCGTACCATCAATTTAAACGACTCCCTTAATCGGATAAGAACAAACTAACACGCTCAAGGAAGAGAGCGATGAGGTGAGAAATGAAGAAGGCATGTCCAACCCATTCGACCGTGCGACTCGAAACAAATACGGATTGTCACCATTTCTTTCGAAATATTTTCGAAAATTCCGCTTTCACCGTTTCCGAATTGCCTTAAGCAATCAGAGAGCGAGAACATTTACGCAGACAATTATCAAAGAATTATTCGACGAATTCATAAATTTTTAATGAACAATTTTTTCAGAATTTGCGTCAAATCCATAAAGAAAAACAACTAGCGTTCCCCATGGTTCATCTACTCTTGCATTACACACAGCGTCAAGTAAGCTACAATTCCCCCCAAAAAAAATAGCATGGAGAGGTGGAATATTTTGTCAAAAAGGCAAAATATCTTACTATTCGTGGCCAGAATATAGTTAAAATCCAGTTCAAATGATTTGACGCGGAAGGACAAGCTAAAAAAGTTAATACTCCCAAAAAAAAAAAGAAAATAAATTCAACTAACTACCATCTCGTTTTCAACTATCGCAATAATCCACAAAAAACAACACGATAAATGTAAAAAACTTAATATATGTTATGCCGACTTAGGGCATTCGGTGGAATCTGGTGACATTATTTTGTAAGTGCTCAATTTCTACTAAGAAATACGAATTTTCTCATGGGAAGTTTTTTTGCTATATTTGGCATTTTTATCAGAAAGGTAATAGTTTTGTTGCCTAATTTCTTTTGCACATATTTGAATTGAAATTAAGAACTATTCAGGTAAACTTCGTTAAAAAAATATAGCAGAGAAAAGTAGAATTTTCGTTTATATAATAAAACGCGAAGCGTTTTTTTTCCTACAAATTACCAAAATGTAGAGTAAATAACATTTTCACGTATTTTTGTGGAGGAAACACCCAATCAAATTTTACTGATCGAGAAACCAACTAGTGGAAATGTTTTACGGATAAAATTCTTTTAGAAACCACTAGCTTCGTCTCAGCAGAAAAATGAATACGCCGACCAAAGATTCGGAAACTTGTGCCACTATCAAGGATAACGAAGCTTGCGCACTAGATATTGTATCTTCAGCTCGCAATTCTAAGATTGCAAGTTACTTCATATCAGTCATAAGCTTTCGATCCCAAGATCCATTAACTTGACAACGACACAAGTTTCCGCGTCTTAGGTTGGTGCATTAATATTTCTCGGGACATTTTACAAGCGAATTCTTTCAAATGCCATCAAACCCCCTTCTAGGAGAGAAAATTTAAAGAAATTATGAGGAAATGTACGACGAAGAACATGTTAAAGAAATTATTTCTTTTGTCTCCATAAAAAATTAATACACAGATCAAGTTCGGATACAGACTTCATATTTGTCAGGGTCGGACACAAGAACCAATTCAAGCAGCGCAAGAGCTATCCCGGTACGGATATAAACAGCAACCACAACCTAGTACTCACGGACAGCCACCTTCGATACAAGAAAATCAAGAAGATAAAACGCATACCGAAGAGGGACATGAAAATACTGGTCGAAGAAGGAAAAAAACAGTTCGCCGCAGCCGTCGAAAGGAAACTAGACATGGGTATTAATAGTATGCAGAATGGGTATGCAGAAATGGGTATTAATTCATTTATCTTCACTATCCAGAATCCACAGAATCGACAGGTAACTAGAAAATGAGGTAAAAATGGGTATTAATTTACTCATCTTCACTATCCCGAATCCAATCGGTGGGCGGGGACTTCTGAGGTGAAGTCTCTCACATTTGACCATAATTGGTCAGAATAGACACCACCCATCGGTCCGGTAGGACCCCGATCCGAGGACGAACTCCGACAGACCGCACTACGTCCTTCGTTAAAGGGAGTCGGCGGATACCTTATCCCAAGAATTTGGGCAATGGGCTTCGCCGGTTCTCAACAGATTTGCGGTAAGTTTTCGCGTAAGCGAGACTGGCGGCGACTCGTCCAACGATGTTGGGGTAACCCAACAGCTACGAGGACTGGGGGGAGGCGGGGGCCCATTGTCGTCCTTTTGACGTCAATCCGCCTCATGGTGTCGGCATCCCAGTGGCTGTGCTTTCCTAGCCCTTTCCCACTCCCATTACCCTTTCCCACTCCCATTGCCCCTTTCCCACTGCCTGCCTATTCCCAGGAGCTAAGCGAGGGCTTCTTAATCGGGGGGGGTATGCTTTTAACCCTGGCGAAGTGACTCGTAACAGATATCCCGAATACAGCAAAATGGGTTAATTTTCGTCGGGTGAATAACAGTAACAACGGATGAGACACAAACACCCATGTCCTGGGCAGAAAATATTCCACCCAGGTGGGTCTCGAACCCGCGACCCTCGGGTTAGCAGGCGAGGACTTCACCCCGCCACCACCGGGGCCAGGAAAAATGAGATCTGACCTACCGTAGAATGTCGGAGTTCGTGATATTTTGATAACTTCGTCGAAAAATATTTTGGTTTCGAATTTACGTAAAAAAATTGAGTCTAACGTTACACCTTACACGAGCCATCCGAAGTTTCTCTTGCCTTGACAATGGCACAAGTTTCGGAACCTAGGTCGGAGAATTCATTTAATCCGCGGAAATTTTCAAAGTGATTTCTTTCAAGATGTTATCAAATCACCTATGCGAGAGGGAGAAAGAAAGATAGAAAGATAAGTGTCTTTGACCTCTATAGCCTCCTCCTCTCTCTCGTACGCGGACACGCTTATCTTCCTCACGTGAGTCGGTTTAAGGACGTCTCCCAAGACGATTATGAGCCCACCCCCTCCTACCTCTCCCTCCCTCTTTATCCGTAAGTCCCACGACAACAAGGTGGATTTCCAAGGTCGCCTTCAGCCGGCCCATAAGAAGAAGAAGAAGCCATGGGAAAGAGTTTATATTCTTCCCCTCCTTACCTCCCACATAATCCCCCCTCCGGCCGAATACTCCGCCTTTAACCCCCCCCACCCCAATCGCCGTCCCCCGAGCTACCCAGAAGGCAACACACACCTCTGCTTCCGCATGTTTCCTTGCTGCCGGTTTCATTTTTTTTAATTTTAAGGTAGCTTGCTCACGTGTCTCGGGAGCAAGCATTAGGTCTAATCATTTTTTCTTCCTTTTTTATTTTTGGATGCCTTATTCCTTCTTCTTCTAATCCTGCTAAGCCTCAGCGGACAAGGGAGGCGAACTAAACGGGTAACAGGAAAGGCAAATGACCTATTTGGAAACAGTAGCACGGACGAATTCGTAAATCAAGACGCACATAGTCCTGCGCACTAAATTAACTTAAATTTACGATGAATCAATCGCTAACCCCCCATCATGAAAGTTTGCCTTCTACAGGGATAAGCTGTGTATTCCCCAGATTGAACAAAAATTGCATTTTTTTGTTAGTATTCTGCCGGCACGGATCACTCCCTCTATGGCTCAGAAACATGGGGTTTAAGCAAATACATGGAGAGGAAATTCATTACATGTGAAAATAAAGTTTTGAGAACAATAATGAGATAAGTAAAATGAGATGAAAGGTGACTCTTCGTATTTCTCAGCAAAAATTGTATTTTCTATAAGTATTATGTATGTACAGATCCCTCTCTCTACGGCTCAGAAACATGGGCTTTAAGCAAATACATGGAGAGGAAATTGATTACGTGTAAAAATAAAGTTCCGAGAACAATTATGGGACAAGTAAAAGGAGGTACAAGGTGGCTCATCAGAGCAAAGGACTAAGAGAACTATTTCCAGAGCCGGATATTATAACTCTAATAAAATCAAGACGTCGGAGATAGGCCGATTATTTCTACAGACGGAAGAAACAATGCTGAAAGAAATTTTAACAGGAAGACCTGAAGTAAAAAGACCCTTAGGAAGACCCAGACTGACGTGATGGGAGTAAGTTCAGAAAGACGTAAGAAAGACGGAAGCTCAACAGCGGCAATGAAAATCTGAAAAAGATAGCGGAAAACGGTTGGTGAGGCCAAAAACCTATGAAGGTTTGCGTGGCCATGGAAGTAAGTATTCTACCAGTAACAGATAGGTTCAGTTGAAATCCAGAGTGACTCCTCACGATACTCTACACTTTCATGGTCCTACCTACCACCAGTATTTCCTTTTTCGCCTCAGCAGTTGATCGAACTTTCTCCATCCCATCCATAAAACCTATTCTCTTTCTTCTCCTTCCCCGCTGGCCAAATATCCTTCCCTCTATCACACTCTCGAGCAACCAGCTTATTACTTCCTTCAGCCACCTACTCTGCATATCTCGGAGGATTTCATTTTTAAGTTTCCTTTCCTCGCCCACCATGCCCAGAACTTCTTCGCTTGTCTTCCTTTCCGTCCACCTCACCTTGTCCATCCTTTTTCATAGCTACATATTAAATTTCTGCCGCCTATTCTCGTCCTCCTTTCTGAAGGTCCAAGTTTCGGCCCCATACAACGCTACCATCCACATCAAGCTCTTCATCCGCCTCTTCTTCACATCCTTACCCAAGGTCTCCGACGTCATCTCCCTTCTATAGCTGAAATTCTCCTTATCTAGCTATTCTCCTCCTAATACCTCTGCTACCATGCCCATTTTCTGCTAGCTTACTGCCTAAGTAATGAAATGCTCTACTTGCATTAATTTGTGTTCTCCTACTTTTGTTACCAGGCTCGTTTTCTTTGTCCTAGAGCAGGGGTGGCGAACCTTTTGGCGTTTGAGTGCCAAAGTTTATGAAATAAGAGTATACTCTCTCGAATCGCAAGCCAACCCATCGAATGAGGTAGAGGTATCTCTTAGCGCCCCCCCCCCCCCAGCTCCGCGTGTCGAAATAATTGCTCCGCGTGCCACTTTGGGCACGCGTGCCATAGGTTCGCTACCCCCGTACTAGAGAATCTCATAACTTTTGTTTTCTGATGATTAATCTTCCTTCCCTATTTCCCGCACTGTAATTCTAAAGCATCTTATGCTTGTAGTCCCTTCGAAGATAAACTAACGCCTGATCGTCCGCGAATCTAACCGAAATCCACAAGATGGCGTCACTCGCACCCGACCGAGGCGTTTTGGCGTCAGGAGTCTCCTACTCCAGGATAACTCTCGCACAAGGAAACAGTTGTCTGTAAGTTGTAGCAAATTCTCCGGCGCGTAAGTATAGGCAGCGCTGACATAATATCTGTGAGAGAAGACTGAATTATTTGCGACACCGTCCGAGCACATCATGGCCGAAAACCATTCAGATAGCTTGTCGGAAGATACCAATTACTGATTTCATCTTAGAACCGTGACGACTGCTACTTATCATTCTAACAGAAGAAAGATTGATACATCTCTATTAGTTTAAGATATGTCAATAATAATAATAGTTTTTGTAAAAATATACCCCACATCTTGCCGTTTTCTCGATGGTTAAATTATGCTCTGGGATAAGTTATTCATATTTCAGATACAAGTCTCCCTTTGCAAAGGTCTATTCTTTATACTATAAAACTTTCAAGTTGATGACGCAAGACTTGAACAAAAAATCTGGGGTCGAAAATCACCACAAATTCGGCCGCTCGAGCGGGCGTGATGCGTCGCCTTAATAAGCTGCCCTCCTACCTGTAATACCACATCTATCTCTTCTCATGCCCCTCTTACAATTTCAGCAGCATAAAAATTCAAAAGCAAGGCAACCAGGGGCATCTTCGCCTTACCCCGCGACCTACAGTTGCCCATCCTGATTCACTGTAAGCCACCCTCACCAGTATTCTTAGGCCATGTATGAGTTTAGGATAAGTATCCTGTTTCGCCAATCAATTCCCATTTTCACGAGTATCTGTGTTGGTTTTTCTCAGTATACACGGTTAAACGCCTTTTAGAAAGCCGTGGAGCACGCAAAAACATCGCGGTTTTACTCAATGTTTCATTGTACAAGAATTCTCATCTTCGCAATACTATCACAGTTCCCCTCCTCTTCTGGAACACAAACCGGTCATTACCAAAGTAGTAATTAGCCTTACTCTCCAGCCTTTCATAACTTACTCTAAGAAAAACTTTGGCTGCGTCTGATATCAATCTTATTGGTCTGAACGCGCATTCAGGCGATTTCTTCTTCTTCAGGATAGGAACAGCCAATAAGCCTGCGTATTATGCTAGGTTTGATCATATTAACAAGATTAGAGAGATAGATTGTCGTACCGATAGATTTAAAATGTCATTTTCCCCGCGCACCATAAGAGAGAACAATAGGCAGCGTAGCAAAGGGATAGGTAGGTGAAATACAGTTAGAGAAGTCTGTAGTGCATGATGCATGTAATAACAACCAATAATCCCTTTCTTATTATGTAGATACTAACCATGTGGCCCTATTATCTAGCATGCCTTCATAAAATATCCTAGTTGCATGTCAATAGTGCATGTTTGGTGATCTTCACCCCCTGCCACACACCCTCGTGGTGGCTCGCAGGGTATTACGTAGATGCAGATGAATCGTGACTGGAACGTTATATTTAAAAAAATAAAATCCGTGGAAAAGTACAAAATTGTATTCTTTAAGTATGAACACAATAAACTTCCACGAAGTTCAGCCTGAACCTGTAGAGTGTATTCGCGAAGCTAGTATGGCACGGCAGGTGAAAATTTACCCTTGCCTTTTTGTACTGATATTGCCTGAATTTTGTACCTGATGACGCCGCAAGTAGGTGAAACGCGTCGTATCTTCCAAAATAAAATGTATTCTTTATGTATATATAGAATGTAGGTAATATTATGAACCGATGGAGACTAAAATAGCATGGAAAGAAATGTTGTCCAAATCAATTATCGGACGTGATTTTCCATCATTAGCCAAGTCATGAATTCTACTGTTGATGCACTTTAATTCACAGGCACCCACGCGGAGTCCTCGTTCCGTTCTCCGGGGAGTCGCCATGGCCATCCCGACAATAGCTACGGGCAACAGCTAAGTAAGGCTGTTCCCACGTCATCCAAACCTCATGGCAAAGAGGCGGTCGGGAGCAAAGGCTGTCCCAAACGAGATTTTCCTTTGAGTCCCACGTCAAAAATAAATTCCGCGTCCGTTTCCCCAGGACTCCCCCCCCCCCCTCATGCCGCTAAATTAATTACTGGCCCTCCTACACCATCGGCCATTTCTACCCCTCTATCTCTCTAGGAGACTTTCTCGCCGTGTTCGTGTTTATTGTAGTATCTGCCCGGACTCCGGAGGGGACTACCCGATGACGACAGCGAAGAGACAAATGACAAAGGGCAAGCGAAAGACGTTCGCCAAGAGGCTGAACGGAGGAATTAATCGTCAAATTGGACTTCATCCGCGCGATACACAACGACGATGGTATCGCTTTCGCGATGTAATTACCTAAACCCAGGAGTCGTGACCAAGTGAAAAAGACTGCATAACCTTTTCCTTTCGTGGTGACACCACGATGATTTAGCAAACGCGCTTTTTTTCACTAGCGGTTAGAATCCCAGTAAGGAACAATTTTAAAGACATTCGCTTTCAGAGACAGAGAAAACAGCAAGACATCGAGCAGCGAACATTTCCTGCAACATGTCACGATGTACTCACGAGAAAGTTTTGTGGACCTAATACAGGGTGAATATGAGTAGACACTTAAAACTCTGAAGATACACGATGCGGAGAGAAAAACGTCAGTTTGAAAATACGAAAAGGTGAAAACAAAAAAATATTGAGTAGCGTACCTAAGGTAAGGGGAGGCCAATTCACAAAGATACTTGTTTGGGATTTCAAACAATCACTATGCTTATCAATCAATCTATCGTAGAATAGATGGAGAGGACATTGCGTCATCAAACTGTTGCCTGACGACCAAAATAACAACTATATTGTTTGACCCTGCTTTTTCCTCATTTTCCATTGGGCAGCACGGCGGAATGGACGAATTACCGGATGCAGCGAAAAATATCCTGAATGCGTTTTAAGTTTTAGGCAAGTGCCAAACTCTTAAAACATATATCGGCAACTTGGTGCTATGGATTCAGATAGATTTTACCGAAGTTTTCACCGAAAATGCGGATTATAAATTGAGTTAAAGAATTTATTATATTTTGAATAAATTTAAAAAAAAAGTGAAAATGAGGAGAAAGCATATTAACCTTTTGAGCAGTTTTTCAGTCAAACCGTTTGGCAGTGCGAACGTTCAATTACGTCCTCGTGCCTCCTGGCTATCCAGAATGTGATCGTAAATATACGTCTTCCAAATTTTTTGCTGGAGCAGAAAAGGCGTACGTTCACGCCTCCCAATCAGATGCACTGTAACATGTTGTTCCATCCATCTATGCTGGTGGCTGGTGAGCCCAATTATCGCTATAAAGAGTCTCTGAAAAGTCCTGCCTCCTATTCTGTTAACTAAGTTCAGCCATAAGTATGTGTATACCACATGTAGTTGGTTCCATTGACGGAAGTTATTGCATTCAAAGCTGGTTTTAGTCCTGTCTTAAGTAAATATTTTTTTGTTATACCACAAAATTTAGGATCTTGCTCAGTAAAATTGTTGAATTGATTTTCTTTTGCTTGTGAACTGTATGATCTCCTTGTCTTCATCGATTGTTCATCGAACAAACTTGAGTTCAAGGTAATAAAAATGTAATCGGAAGAAATTTCATTTTTTCCCAAAAAAAACTCACTCTTGAGGTCAGGGAAAACGAAAAAAAAACCCACTGCTCAAAGGTTTAAAGAAGTGAATGCATGCTGATTTGTTCGTAGGTTTTCGATATAAAAAAATAGTAAAAACTTACGAAATTAGTGCCCGTAAAAGCGTGAGGAAAATAAGGGTTGACAAAGATGGCGAACAGGCCACGCCCACTTGACAGCTTCTTTCATTGGCCGTCACAGCAAGCGCCCGCACCGAATCCAAGAACAAGTCTCTTTTTTTAATAACTGCCTAAATGTCGAACGAACGGACTTGTACAGAAGTAAAAAAAAAATAACCTTCATTTACGGCAGTAAAACGCGTTCATACGCGGGATGGAAATTTGCCTGGTTCAATCATCCAACACACCGTACGGTAATTCCGTATTTTATTTTCAAAAAGTCCGTGGAAGGAGAGAAAGGTCGTGAGGAAAGTGCATCAATTTGATCAAAGCGTTTAAATAAGTGTAATCGACACCCCGGGAAAGGTTACGTCTTTTCATGGCAATCTCTCTCCGAATATTGACATCACTGACGGAGGTCCTTCACCACTGAGGTCAAGGTAAGATTGGTCGAAAGATAAATATGGACTGGGGCCCCTTAGATTACCCGCTAAATGATCGCCGAGTAAGGAGAAGCAACTAAGGTAATGACTGGACTCTCCCGAGAGAACCCCCCAGATTAGGAATGCGAAGAATGGATTCAATCAGGAATTTGTTTCTTTTTTTCGCTGCCGGACGATTCTGTTGGCTGACATGAGAAGAAAACTTCAATGAAATCGGAAAAATGTGTAATTTTTTCCCGTAATTTTTCAACCTAGTTATCGTTAAAATTAAATCAATATAACCTTGTATATTTTTTATATAAAAAATGCATGTTTTCCCAAAAGTTTGCGAGCGATTAGTAGTTGATTTCAAGGCGAATATCGGCCAAATAACTTTTTCACTCATTGACCGAACACGATCAACTCTTTTTAATTCGTGTCAAACTTTGAGATGTTTCACAGAGAGAGAAAAAAGTCGCCGGGAGTCGAACCCGATTTACTGTCGATAAAAATTTAATTCTAACTTAATAGGTGGGAATTCACGCGTGGAACATTGAATACGTCCCTATCCTACCAAGTTCACTATCGGAAATAGATTTTTTTAAAAAATTAGATCCAATACTGCAGATACGATTTTCTTCAGGGGTCGACAATTCGCAAATATTCCATACCTCGATCATTTCATTCCCGCCAACCTCCTGTCTACAGTAGGAAAACATTTTTTTTTTAAACTTCTGCGGTGTATTTTAGAGAGAACAACTGGAAAATCTCCTTCATTGGCGCTTAATTTGAGACCGAAAGGGACAAAGAGTCATTCATTTTATCTCAGCGATGATTTTACCGAAGAGATGAAATTAGGCCTCGCACACATTTGAGCGTAGGCTCAGCAACAATAAATTGAAGATGCGCATGTAGCCATTACACCAAGGAACGATAGCGGAAGAAGTCAGGGTACAAGTGATTTCGGCAAATAAGATAGCTAGCCACCTCCATGATATCACCAGGGAGAATCTACATCATCTTGTGTATGTTCCCTGCATGACTCTTGCGTCGTCACGCTTTCATAGTTGCATTTCAGATAGGTTCGGTAGATTGTGTGGTATTTGGAGCATGCCTATAGCATGGTCCATTTTGGTGACCACAATCGAATCAACAATACCCTCATTTCTCATCAACAACCCCTTAACTTCCTCACAATAGATAAACATTCAACAATGAATTAAAATAGCAAGAAAAATTTACGTACCAAAAAATAAAGAAATATATTACCGTCACATCCAGACACCGTTAAATAAAACATAATAATAAATGAAACAAAGTATTAAGCGACATGTTCTTGATGGAGGGAATAATACCAAACGCTACAATTCCAAGGGATAAGCATCCAGGAGGAAGAATAGGCATGGGCAGACCAATAAAAAGATGGCGGGACAACATTTAAAATAAAATTAATTCTACCGGTTAAGGTAGGTTTTGTTGAAAATCACAGAAGCTCCACCAGGTTTTCTACAATTTCAAGGTCCTACCTGTCTCTAGTATATCTCCTTTCACCTAAAACATACTACCGAACTTTCTTAAACCCATCGATAAAGCCTATTCTCAGTCTTCCCCTCCCCCGCTTGAACAACATCCTTCCCTCTATCACATTCTTGAGCAATCCATGCCCCTCATCACATCCTCCAGCCACCAACTCTGCCGATCTCTAATTTCATTGAGAAGTTCCCTTTCGTCGCCCACCATCTCAAGCACTTCCTTGTTAGTCTCCCTCTCCGTTCACCTCACCTTCTCCATCCTTCTCCACGCCCACATCTCAAATGCCTGCAGCCTATCCTCGTCCTCCTTTCCGAGGGTCCACGTTTCTGCCCCATACAACGCTGCGCTCCATATCAAGCTCTTCACTAGCCTCTTCTTCACATCCTTACCCAATGTCCCCGTCATCAGCTCCCTTCTATTGCTAAACACCTCCTAAGCTAGCCCTATTCTCTTCCGTATGTATTTGCTACCAATGGCCGTTATATTCTAGCGTACCACCTAAGTAATTAAAATGCTCAACTTGCTCGAGTTTGTACCTTCCAACTTTCATTTTGGAAGAAATAATCTCATCGTATACTGAAGAAAACATGCAAAAGCATGGGAAGAAAGGGGAGAAGGAGATTGAAAATGCGAGGAAGGTTTAGCACATTTACCCAATAGGAACTTAATATTAATATGGTGCCCTTGCTTAACAGCATCCATTACTCAGAACCCTTTTAGGGGCAAGATCAGCGGAAGAGTTAAACGCAGAGCCTGCAAAAGTCTTAGAGAGCCAGCAAAAAGCTTAAAGATATGAGATACTACAACAGGGGGGTGGGGTGGGGCGATACATCAAAGATTAAAACAAGAAACGATGAATTATTCCTCAAGGCCGGGGCCTCTAAACATCGACCGAATAAAAAGGACAAGATAGGCATATATATGAGATTTAAAGATGAGGTAACCAATGAACCCGGTGGGTACTACTGCGATAGTTTCCAGAAACACATTCGTAATCAACACAACTTCAAATAGAAATTTATTTTATTAATGACATTGTATTCTCATGTATCTCTTACATGTAGTGTAATATATGTGAGCGTGTGTATGTGCGATTTATTTTACGTGTATTGTGATTGACATTAAGGTAGTGAAGGCGAGACAGTTCCCTAACCATATCAGAGACCATATTCGATATATACGTTTTAATTTCACCAACCGTGAGACACACGAATAAAATATTCCATTCATGAATATATATTACGGATTTAGATGTTTGGAGTCGTTGCCTAAGCAACGTGTTGCCTAAATTTATAACTTTTAGTTCACCCAGTCCTTGGCGCCACTTCGATTAGAGTCTTTTCAATTGTTATTGCAAATAAACGTAGTTAATTGTTGCTGACGTGGGGCTGTGGTGACTATTCAATAACGATCGAGGAGATATGAATTAATTGATGATTTTAATAATACCTTGCTATTTTTGTGATCTAAAAGTTACTTTGTAAATGTCAGAGAGGAGATATCCATTACAGAAAATGTGTAAGAGGTTTATGAAACGTCCATCGTGCGCCGACGACGATGTTTGTGAGACTCTGATTCTTAAATTTGAATGCATTAAGCCCGTTCGGCTTAAATAAAGAATTTAGAATGCCTTGTTTAAACAGAACTTGCTTCGTACCAGGCTGCAAAACAGGGTATGCGTCTACGAGGACCCAAAACACGAGACTTGGATTAACAAATAAGAATCTGTTCAAGGCGGCGGTAAGTGCATTCCTTTTTACCTACACTGCAATGATGGCCATTGGGAATACTCATGAAGTCACCTCGCATTATTATTAAATTTCCGTACAGCGATATTCACGGAGTGCTTAGAAGTTAATTGTTCATGTGCGTAATTAAATTTGGAGAGGAATAAAATATATCTGTAGACCGGACGGTATTAAAAAAGTGTATAATTACGTCCCGCGTGTAGTACTACATTTTTCATCCACTTCATTACGTTTAATTGTCAATAAAACCCATGCATACTCATGGTAAAACCAGTACGACGTGTTTATTTACAAACTATCGTCTGTGTTTGCATTTGAATTTCCGTCTTTCATCACTAGGCGGCACCACTTTCCAAAAAGTTGTTTCTTTAAACAATTGTAGAAAACAGTTTTTGGCGACGAGATCACAATCAATAATATATATTTATGATTGCATTATTAATGGAGTAATAAAATAGTTTGGCGTGACAGAAATTGTAAGTACTCAAATGAAAATACTTAGTGCTTAGGCCACACCTCAAATACGCCGCGAGAATTTGGGATCCTGGTCATAAAGATTTAACCAAAAAAATAATAAAATACAAAGAAAATCAGCGCGCTTTGTTAAAAACTGCTACGAACGAACATAAAGTGCTTCTCAATGGTTAGAGGGATTAAGGTGGGAACCCATAAAGACTCGGAGGCAGCACGCTAGGCTTAGGCTGCTTGAGAATTTCATAACTGGTGTGTTTCAGATCGACACAGAGAATATTATCATGACGCCTCACAACACTCGTAGCAACACATCTCCATAAGAAATATTAGAGATGACAAAGATAAACACTACATATGAATAATCGGTGGATGAAATATGTAAAAGAGCAGGCGAAACTATAAAAGCAGCTTCAAGGTATGGTTAGATACTTCAACTAAATTTTGTTTGTTCAGGTATAAGGAGCAGAAAACTAGTTTTCTGTTCCATATACCAAAGCTTATTCTCCTTATGCTTCAGCCACCACTAATGTTCGTTTGTAGTTGTCATCATCATTAAACATACATACATACCCATCACGCCGTTCCCTTACGGGTTAGGCACAGTCAAAATGTTTCACTCATTAATTCATAATTGCACACCTAACTCTGCTTCAATAATTTCCTCCATACTGACCTATCCTTGCAAACCTCTTTCGCCTCATTTACCCCCATACACTGTTTCATACACGCCCTCCTGTTTTTAAGACTCCTAATATTCCTCCTCATAAGAATTTCCTCAACCACATTCAACCACAACTTTCTCGGCCTACCTCTACCTCTCACACCATTCTTTCTACTCTCATATATCTGTTTCGTTATTCGACTCTCATTCATTCTCTCAACATGGCCAAAGCAACGAAGCACAATCCTTTCATATATGTCCATTTCTAACCCACATTCATTTATTATCCACTCATTCCTGACCCTATCCATCCTACTTTTTCCGCAAACACTCCTCAGATAACTCATACCCACGGCGTTTAATCTACTCTTATGTCTATCCTGACATACCCATGTTTCACTACCATATAGCTAAGTGGGAAGAAGTACACTTTTGTACACGGCAATTTTCGCTTCCTTAGACAGGCACTCATTCCTTGATATGCTCCACATGCTACCTACCACTTTCCTTCCAGCATTCGCACGTCTCTTTATCTCCTCATCTATTCGATTTTGTCTACTTAGGTTAGATGTATCATTAACCAATATTCACAAAAAGCCATTCAGCTATGCGAAAGGCCGATTTAAAAAGAACCTGAAGGAAAAATTAAAATTTGCCGGGAAAAAAAGCAGGTCGTACCCTAAAAACCGACAAATGAACTAGGGAAAAACGAAAGAAAAAATTTGCAGGGAAGCTGTTCATGCATGAGACGATTTGTTAACTTTTAATCCATTTAGAAAAGTATTGATTTCGATCCACTATTTCCTCTTTTTAAGCTTTAAGTTACATCTCCTCAAGAAATAATGCCAACATTTTTACTTATGGTTGGCTGAATTAACGAAATTTTTAAATTATCGCTGTGGAAATCTCCATCAATCATTTTTGCCTCAAAGTTCGAGATTTTGCCATCTCAAATTACCCATATCGCGCTATTTGCAAGACTGAAATTTTAATTCTCTCGGCAAAAGCAGCGTAGGCTTTCAAAAGAGATCTTTCGCATGAAAAACTTTTCGAGGTATTTTACATAAAAAACTCCCCATAAGTAAGAAATGAATCCCGCGAAGCGTAATCATTTTTCCTTTCAAAGCGACCGAATTCTTTGAATCTTATGCAACAGCTTAATTTTTTCACTCTCCCCACTGATCTCCACTTTCCTCTCCCACCATTTCGCCTCCATATAGGCGAAATAATACACATTTGAGACCCGAGTCATAAAGAATTAGCCAAAAAAAATTAATAAAACTCGAAGAAAAGGTGCGCGCTTCGTTAAAAACTGCTACGAGGGTACATAGGAGTGTCTCGCAACTTTTAGAGGGATTAAGGTGGGAGCCCCTAGAGACTCGCGGGCTACACGCTAAGCTTAGTTTGCTTGAGAAATTTAGAACTGGTGTGTTTCAGAGCGACACAGAGTATATTGTCATGACACCTCATTACATATCTAGGTCTGACAGATGCGAAAAAACCGAGAGATACAGTGCCGAACAGATAGGTACAAAACCTCGTTCTTTCCGCGAACAATAAGCGACCACAATAAAAACTCAGCTCCACTAAATACACTCCTATAATAAGTGACACCATTCCATCTCCAAAAAACTTACATCTTCATACATCTGGTGACCTTACACCCCCTCCCACACGCCCATGCGGCGGATCTCAGGGTAGTATATAGGTGTAGAAATAGATGATGGCACAGGGACTGTTCAATCAATCGAAATGGCATTATCTTGTGATGAATAGAATGTCAAATGATAGGATGTTGAGACTCAATATCCCCTGAATATTTATTCGACATGTTTTCCGTGAAACCTTCCACTAGGGATATGTGCACTAGATGTGATCCTGAGTATCTTTACTTTCCTAGTCACCGCACAACGAAGTTCCAAAATTCTTTCTCGGTCACTGCGTGTCACCTCTGGAACACCCTGCCCAAAAACATAAAAAATTGTTCTTCTGTTGCTAGTTTTAAGATGAAATATTATAATATGTTACTTTCTGACCACTAAATGTTGTTATTATTTTGCATATTGTTGTGATTTTGCATATTGTTGTAATTAATGTAAATTCAGAAATGTATATGCAGATGAATTTGTTATATGATATGATTTCCAAAAAACTTTGCATTCGGCATTGTAAAAATGGTATTGATTCATACTTAATTTTTTCATTATGTTACTGTCCAAATTGTTGATTTTGCTCTTTATGTTGCTCAAAAAAAATGTAAATTGCTTTTGTTCTTAAGGGGTATATCCCCAGGACAATTAATAAATTTTTTATTTATTTCATTCAATATTTTCTAATGCTTTAATTCACATCACGCATACATTGAACACCCCTGCCACACGCCCATGCGGCGGATCGCAGGGTAGTGTGTAGATTTAGAGGATATCCCCGAGGCGAGGCGAGGCGAGGCGAGGCGAGGCGAGGCGAGGCGAGAAAATTCCTCCATGGCGTCAGGTAAACTCTGCCGGCGGACTGCAAGATGAGATTATGGCGCGACTTAAGCCCTGCGATTCATTCCTGCCCAAGCCCACGCTATTATCGAGCGCAATCAGGTTATCAAGTTGTGCGATCCGAAGGGGAAGCTTGTTGAATGGATTTGCGAGCGTTGTCTCCTTCACCTCCCACGATCGCAGTGGCTTGGAAGTTTTGTTTTGATAATCGATTCCTGACTTCCCAGATAAAATTGTCCAACCTGTGTCAAACCCCTGGCGCCTCAGGACTAGGGATTGGAAAATCGATTTCGATTTTAATCGAAAATCGATAATCAAATTCCGATTTTCGATTTGATCGTAGTCGACTTTTTGTTTTGAAAAATCGTTCAAAATCGATTCTAGCCGATCGATTTTCGATTTTTACCTTGCTACAGCATTTGAATTTTGCCGCCTCGCTTTACTCCGCTCCGCGCTATTTCACTCTGCATCGCTGGTGGGGGAACCTCGGTGGGGAGGCAAAGTGAATCGGACACCGGCAGGTTGGAGTTGCCAACTGTGGGGCTGCGGATTTTTATTACAATAATTCTAGTCTAGGCGGGGACTCACGCTCGGAAGTAATACACTGTAGACCGCGAGACGAAGATTAGAAATGATAATACACGTTGACATTGTGCCTTTTTTGTAAACGTTTTCTCAATAAATCGCCTCAGAGCACTCGTCTTCTTCAAAATAGATTCGCCCAGTCCGAATATCGTCTTCTGTGCATGGGCTACTAAATTATATATAATTTGCTTGTTATATTACCTATATGTATACAAGTATCTGGTATGGATTATTACTTTCCTGCATACCTTATAAATATCTGTAAAATAATAAATTGTATAATTAAATTTCACCGTATTCAGTTCTTATCCCTAGTGCTTCCATTAACCCATATTTCGCATTTTGTTAGAACAGCACATCCGTATTTCAGCAGACAATTACTTTACTATTAAAAATTTTCGATTTCGATTTTTCGATTATTTTGGACAAAACATCGAATTTTTAGACAGTCGATTTTTAAAACCAAAATCGAAAGTCGATTAATCGAAAATCGATTCTGGATTTAAATTTCCAATCCCTACTCAGGACGTAGCCTCAACGCGCCCGAATCACTGAGTTGGAATAAGGCCGAGGATAATCCAAGTCAACGCCTCGTACAGTATGAAGTACTGGTTGGAATAATTCGTTGTCTCGGGCGTGACTTCATGGAATCGACTTAACATGATGAAAAGTAAAGAAAACTTTGTAATTCCACATAAATATTCAATGTACGACCTAGGTTTCGACGCGGCACGTCATCATCTGGTGACGACGTGCCACGATGACGTGCCAGATGATGACGTGCCACGTCGAAACCTAGGTGGTACATTGAATATTTATGTGGAATTACAAAGTTTTCTTTAATTTTCATTATGTAAAGTACTGGTTGGGCTAGCACATTCGAATAATTTCTTTAATTTTAGCTTTTTAGCAGTAGTTTGCCGAAGAGAGATCGAAGAGAACACAAAGGGATTATCAAGGTATGAATGCATTTCAAAATTACTTACTTTTTCACAGTGTTTTATTCGACCGTCGAGTCGAGTCGTTTAAGTCGACCGGTTTAAGTCGACATCATCAGGTCGCGACATGCGACAAGACCGGTCGAATACGAATAAATAAGTACCAAGTAATTTTGAAATTTATTCAGAATGGATTTCCACACATTAAGCCTGTCACCATAGAATTTATAATCAAGGGATGCATGTTGTTTAAATTTATCAACATTAAAAGACAATTAAATTAAATCAAATGATCTCCAGCAAAGAGAATGCCTATCTCGTTAAAAATACCTACACGAATGCTTAGTAATTATTTAACCCAACCCCTAGACTCAAGGTTTGCATGTAGTTTACAATCTCCATATTAAAAGATATTGAAATGAATTTCCAATCATTGCATTAACAAATGATATGGTACGAAGTCACTCGCACGGGTGCATATAGTACACAAAGGGTTGAAATTCGCCATGAAAAATCATTTAACTTGACCGGGATTCGAACCAGAATCTCCAAATTGCTGTCTCACCTCGGAATTATCCTTGAAGGAAGACGGCATTGTGGTGTAACAGGGTAAACACCTGACCGAAAATTGGGAGACCCGGGTTCGAATCCCGGTCAAGTCAAATTATTGTTTCGTGGCGAATTTCAACCCTTGGGATATAAAAATGGATTAAAATTGTCTCCTATAAACCGAGTGCATGTTTCGCTGAAATGCCACCACAAAATCTTAAGTTTCTTTAAACCTACGATTGCTTCTCCCTCCAAAATCTGCCGGAATCTGCCTATCTCGCCACAAAATACGGCGAAAGAATATTATTCGGAGATCCCTGCATTTTCATACAGACTTTCGAGAAGTATGATAATGATGAACGCTGGAAAGCGGTTATCTTGCGCATCACACGAATGTAGTTCATTGCTCAATTGAAGCAGTAGTATAAGCCGTGTCCCAATTCGTTAGGCATCAGGGAGGATGCGGTTAGCTACCTAAATATTTAGAGGCCTTTCGCTAAGGGAGCTTGATTTGGGACATTCTTCGCTAGTGTTGCCGTCTACCGAGCTGGAAACGAATGAAAAACATATGAGTTGTTAATAAAGGACTGAATGAAACAAATGAAACCTGAAATTAAGACATTTTTGGCGCATTTAGCTACCTTCGTATGCGTTGTGAGATTTGGAAAGTGAAATAACATTATTTTCATCCATTTCGTTATTTGGAGATTCGTTAGTTTTTAGTTATCAGGGTATTTAAGTTTGTGTAGGTGTTCTGGGATTTAAATTCGTTTTTTTTTTAAGTGTACTAAGTAGAATTTTTCATTTGAAGTCGGGTGTTGGGTCGCGAAATATTAGAGAATTCTTTCACTTATAGACAAAATACTTGCCGGCCATGTTTGCCACTTTTCAACTACTTCCTTGTGTACGATTTTCCTTGTACGACGCATGCAGCGCTTTGCATGATGGGAAATTCAATATGGAGGCGGATTTAGGATAAACTCCATCTACCCTAAATTTCACCCCCGAGAAAGGCACCTAAATCCGCTCCCCCATGATGCCTCACGAATTGGGACACACTTCAAGATGGCGTCCTCCCTAAATCTGCCGATTTAGCTGCCTAAATGGCGAATGCACAGCTTTACTCTTCCAGACGACAGTGGTTTTTTCCTCTCTGTTAACAGACGGCATTACGGTAACAATTCCATCCTTCCTCACGCTTCCGGATAGGTATATTTGAGTGGTCACTTCGAATGGGCGTCTGAAATCACCGGGAAACCAGGACTTTCCTAATTGAACGAAGAGGATAGCGTTTCTTTCTTTTTTTTTTAGAACCAATGACCTTTCGCGCGAGAGAGAAAATTCTCCATCAGATTGGAACGAGCGATATTTCCGTCGAAAAATGAGTCTTCGAATGAGAATTCCGAATGCAAAAAGAGGCCGAAGTTGCGATTGACTGGAAACCTTCCTATAGCGATTGGGATACGAGAAGGGAGGGACCCCTTACTCAACCATCGCTCGCAAGATGAACAGATATGGATAATCGCCTCTCAGCACTTTGGTCCGACCTTACTTACTTCCTTCCCGTACTGAATCGAAGAGGATAGCAGATTGGGCAGTTTTCGACTGAATTAATAACTTTTTTTAACTTAACTTTATTAACTTAACTTTAATTAACTTAATTTTATTGGATTATATTCTTGGGGAGGCGACTGACTGCTAAGGCCATTTGCGCCATAGGGAACAGGTAAGGGAGGAAGGGTGGATAGAAACCCGGCGTCGGCATTAGCCTGCTCTTAACGAAAGGCGCCAAGGGTACCGAGGTTTAACGTCTCATCCGACAGACGGAGTACTGTACTTGAATAGTCTATACTTGAACAAGACACTCAAGTAGGGATCGGGTTTCCTTTGAAAAACATCCTCCTCTCCAGGGATTTGAACTCAGGCCGTCTGCTAACTTCAATGGGACCTAGGTTTGGGTCCTGAAGATTATGTACAATCTACGTAGTAAAAATTCAAAACCTAGACCTCATAACAATTATTCATCCAAAGTAAAATTGCGTGAACTATTCTTAATTATGCTGAAATTCCACCTCAAAAATCTGGACATTTCTCTTTTTCTTTATTAATGCTCGTATCTAGAAGCCAAAATATCAGGATATAGATGTTTTCTTCCCGAATATCTTATAAAGCAACTGAACCGACGCACTGTGGTGGGAAATCGAAAAATGCCGGACAAAATCCCAAAATGGCTTTGCTTAAGGTTAAGACTTTGAATTTGGCACATGTACTCACAAATGATAACCGATTCTGGAATGGTAAGCCATTTTCCTTAGACCTTAGCCGATAACTAGATACGGAGGCTTAAATTTGG
Source organism: Ceriagrion tenellum (assembly GCA_963169105.1). NCBI lineage: Eukaryota > Metazoa > Arthropoda > Insecta > Odonata > Coenagrionidae > Ceriagrion > Ceriagrion tenellum. The sequence goes on along the minus strand of OY720643.1, from coordinate 32,572,808 downwards.
CCTAATTTCCCAGGAAACGCCCTTTTTCACTTTCCTTCAAAATCTTTAAAGGTACACAATTGGTGATGTAATTGAGGTATTAAAATGAAAAAAAAATCACCATATGTCAACATGATTTTTAACCTGTACTATGCATAAGTTTCAGAGATTTTTGTTGATATTTGTGAGCCATTACGTCACATAATGGCGGACACTTTTTTTACGTAAAAGTTTTCATATAGCAGTGATAATCTTTGATTGAAGAAATATGCGCGCCGAGATATTTTATCAGAGAATAGAGTAAACATATTTTGACGTAATCCTGCAAAAATCTTGCAAAAAATTTGCGATGCCCAACGTAAACAAGATTTTTTTCGATCGCGCGCCGCGGCCCGGCCTCACGCAGCGGGGACTGGAAATACTGGCTCCGTTGGATTATTGAAGTTGTGTGGACCCTTAACTCCACGAATTCGTCGTTTTCAAGCTACACATTGTCATACGGATAACCAAAGGTTCTACCATGAATACGCATTAAGGATTCAAATGTTTGTAATCGTTGCCTTGGCTACGTGTTGACTAAATTTCCACTTTTAGTTCACCCAGTCCTTGGCGCCACTTAGAAAGAAGTCTTCTCAGTCGACTCGCAAATGGCCGTTGTTGATTGTTGTTAACGTGAGACTGTGGTGAATATTCAATAACGATTGAAAATATATGAACTGCTTGATGCTGTAAATAATAGCTGGCTATTTTTGAGATCTAACAGTTACTTTGTAAATGCTAGAGAGGATATATCTACTACGGGAAGTGTGAAAGAGGCATATGTAACTTCCTTGCATCGTGAGCCTTTTCTCTGCTGTGTGGATCTTTCACTGTTAATTCACCGCTGCATTTTTTGGTTTATTATCTGTTGAGAGCCTTAGGAATCAGAAGGTGTGATCTATATAGATTGATGTGGATGTTTTTCGTGTGACCTACTACTCATGTGTGGCCTCGGAGTAGGTTCAACAATCTCTCATTTATTCGTTATTAAAATTATAGTTATTGGCATAATTTCTCATCCATATATGACATTGTCGGATCTTGGTTTTGAAATCCTGATAGTACCTGTATCCGTCTTCTTAATTAATTCCACTTTTTTGCCTCGTATTATTATTAAATTGCCTTTAGAACGATATTCACGAAGTGCTAAGAAGTTGATTGTGCATTCGTGTAATTAAATTTGTAGAGAAATCAAATATATCTGTAGACCGGACAGTATTAAAAAGGTGTGTAATTACATCCCGTGTGTAGTACTACATTTTTCATCCACTGCATTATGATTACTGGCAAGTAAAACCGGTAAGACGTGATTATTTACGATCTGTAGCCTGTTTTTTCATCTGAACTGCCGTATTTCATCACTAGACGTCGACTCAATCAAAAAAAAAATTATTTGTTTACGGAACTCAAGGCAACTGTTTTTGGCGATAAGTCAACAATCCATGATATATATTAATGGGTTATATTTCGAAGCTATTGCCAGGATAGAAGATTGTGCATTCACGTCACTTAATGGCGGACGTTTACTCAGACAAAATTTTACATAAAGCAGTCATTATCTTTGGTTTAAGAAATACGTGAACCGAAATATTTCATCAGGGTGTTTAATAAACACATTTTGATTTCACTCAGTAAACATCTTGGAAATAAGCTCGCGAAGCCGAAAGTAAATTCGATATTTCGATCGCACGTCGCACCGTTGGGTTCTTGAAGTTTTGTGTGCCCGACCTCTTCGAATTCGCAACAACTCAACATCAGCGGATTGATAATCGGTAATTTATCCGCGCAACTGGAATGAATTTATATATTAAACAATTCCTTGGTCTTTAAAATCAATACATCAAGTGGAAGTCCTGTTCCGCAAATTTGAGATGAGATTTCCTGATTAAGCCACCTAGTGTGCCTGTAGATAAGTTACACTTTGCTTTGTTAAATGCATACCCGCTGATGTAGAGTTGTAGTCACGGCGACTCAGTTACTATCGAATATTATCCTTATAGTATATAGTTAATTAGGCGTTTGGGTATCCCCTTGGGGCTACCTGGGTATCCTCTAGCCAAGTAACACCTAGAGGTCCCCTACGCTGAGCGGTTCATAAACCTTACCTGGGTAACACCCAGCCATTTGGCAACAATCCCGCGGAAAAATACATATGAACGGTTCCGCTGAATGATTGTCGATGTTCATTTTTCACTGTAACCAAGCACGCTATTAACAATAATAAAGCATACTGTTATACAATGTTGATGAAAAATGATTGAAGGAATATGAGAAGAATATGTTTACAATATTACCTAGATATTTATGTAACAAGAATGGTGAGGAATATGAGGGTGGTTCAATAAGTACCCGTGTTTGTAAACAGAAGACGTTACTACGGAAAGTTGTTGATATTATCGTGTACTTCCATTAGTACAGCAGTATCAATTCGTCCCACGCGTGGGCAGCGGCAGTTGGTTAAAGGAGCTTCGGGTAAGCTTCACGCCTTACACAGGAAATAGACGGCCTGGGGGAGGGCTAGAGGACGGCAGTCCCCTGGGTAACGACTATGAATGCCATTTATGAGCCTAGGGGTTTCCCCACACCTGGGGGACACCCAGGTAACGACTATGAATACGGCCCGAAGACATCAATGCAAAATGGGACACCTTCGGCTCCCCATTACCTATTCCAACCACATATTTTACCTTCTCCTAATGACAGATTAAATTAATTATTTTGAAAAGATGAGACAATCACCAGCGAGTTGAGCAAATGAATGAATAATGAATGAAATTTTGTTATATCCACTTATTTTTTTATTAGTACAACGCCTTTGAAAGAAGGATATCATAATGAAACACTAAAGTATGTAGCAATTCTTCCACAGGTTTTATTTCTATGGTACAAAGCGTTTCAGCTATCAGGCACGTGATAATGGCTTGACAGCTATACTTTAGTGTTTCATTAGGTACAAACCAATTTTTTTGGTTTTGTACCCGATGATGACGATGTAATCGTTGAAACTCGTTGTACTAATAAAAAAAATAAGTGGACATTACAAAATTGCTTTCATTATTCAGAAATATGTTCCACAGCATCTCGCCAGATACGGTTGAGTATATCTGAGCGAATGAATGTTTTAGCAACAGAAAGAAACAACAACAGCGTCAGGGTAGCAGGGTGCATCGACAACGCCGAAAATCTCCGCAGCGCATCTCATCACGCAGGCACACGCAGGGCCCAGCCACAAACGCAGACAAGGCACACACAGGAGGGTAGGGAGAGAGATACCTGCACAATTCAGTCTGGCGTCCGACCCCTTATGCATACCCTCAGCCGACCGAACGTACCAACACACACGGAACCAACCCTTTTCCCCAGACCGTCCAGGGTCTCGACCCCGCCCCGTCCGCCATTGATCGCCGGGAGGCCTCCCTCCCAGCCGCCACGCCACCCCACCTGCACAAACGCGCACCACCGCTGTGGGACGACGACGCGAAGCCACCCACCGCCAGCCGCCGCTACATCGGGAGATCCCACCGCGCCACCACCCGCCCCCTCAGTGAGTGAGGGAGGCAATTAACATCCGCGGCCGCAAATCGATCACGGGGGGGGGGAAGGGGGTGAAAGGGTGGGAGAGGGGTTCCTCCACTACCATCCGCCCCGACCAACTCAATGGAGACGGACGACCATCCCTCCCCATCCAACCCTCCCCCCCGCCCCAACCACGAAAATCCATTTTCGTCCGCGAGGGCGTATTACCATAGAGTAAGTCTAGGGGTATGCAACTCTGAGAAGTGGGGTACGCTTGTTGAGAAACATTTACCCAGCATATACGCCGGGAGAACCTAAGATCTTTCATAAGAACACAACTTTGCGTTTTCAGATGCCATGGTCTCGTAACAAAAAATTTGTTGCTCACTTTCCATGGAATTTCATTCACACCGACCGAGGTTTCGACGTAAGTTATGTCATTTTCAAGGTAGCCATGTCATTTTCAAGGTCCGAGTCAGAAACAGGGCACGCTATGAGTTATGTCATTTTATTGTGATATCATGCCATACGTACTCCATTTCCACAAAATATCGCCTGATACGCCAAACTATATTTGTGTTTTCCATTGATTCGTCAGGTTGAACACAGCCGGTTACGGCTATCGACCCATCATAAGGAGTACAGTTTACATTCAATGCAAATCAATCTGATATGTAATTGACGTCGGTGGTTCATTTCTGACATCAGCTCAACCATATCTACAGCTGATACTAAAATATTGATGCGACAAATTTGGAAAAGTATGGGTCAAATCTGTGGGAATTTATGAAAAAATATAGCAGTTAGCAAATACAACAAGTATTCCACATCGATTTATTATGCGATGTCTTTTAAAGAAAAATTGCCAACAACTCAAGAAAATAATTTTGAATAACTTAGTCGTATACAAAAATCGAAAACAATTCAGGAGGTATGTGAAATAATGGAGGTTTCCTCCTCCGATTCTTCACTAGTCTCAGTTTCTGAGTTACTCTCGTCACCGCCGAAAATCAAAGAGTCTTCGATCACAAGGATCCAGATCATCAACTTTCCTTTTCTGGGTAAGTTTGACGCGGAAAAATAATGGGATCCGATGTCATGAATAATATTTTTATGAGGTCTTCATTGACTGCCTATCGAGATATTTTCCTGGGGTTTGTTCTGTCTAAATGTCTGCAAAAAATCTAAATTCCTCGCTTCCTGTGCTTCTGACCATTTTTCAGCGGAAACGTCGTCACTGAATGCTGAAAACTGAAATGGGAAAACGGAAAACTGAATGCATCATCCTTACAAAACCAATAAAATCTCTCAAGTCTGCGTGCTACATTCAAGCAAAGAAAAATGTTATGGAATTCTCTGAATGAAATACACGGTCCATGAGGTACGGATACCTGACAGTTCTAGTACAAATCACATTATATCTCACCCGGTAATTAACGACTTCTCAAAATACTTTAATCAAACAGATAGCAGGCCTGGCTCGGCGAGTTCCAAATCTCAAATCCACAATCGACCGGACGGCAATATAAAAATTCTACCCATAGCAACGAAAATGAAGAAATTTCTAAAACTCCAGATAAAAGTTAAAAACATTTGAGTTTAACGGTAGGTAGGGAAGAATCGATTGCAAGAATAAGATTCTTTAAACATTCAGCCTTACCCGTCAGTCATATCTGTGAAAGAATCAATCTTGTATCTCAATTCTTTAATATTTTAATGTACGAAAGAAAAAATGTCTACACTGAAATTTTTCATTTTTCCCATTTCATCCCATGTAAAGCTATCGATTTGAATAACTCGTAGCCTAATCGACTTTTTTTTAACTTTTCCGATTTTTTTCTCGACTCGACACACAATTCTAACCCTCCCGTGAAAATTTCGTTTAGATATTCCCAGGAATTTGAAAATAGAGTCAGTCAGTCAGTTTGGTAGCTTATGTATTACTAATATAAAATTAAATAAATATATTAAATGAACGGGCGGATGATTTTTTTAAAATCGAAAAACTCTTAGAGCGACGGTTTAGTCAAAGCCTAGACAGATAGCATTTATTTATTCATAATTAACTTTCTCCAGGTCAATTTCAATGCGTATTGATTTGATGCGCACATACAGTGAAACATGAATTAAGCGACCAACGACGCACAGTGGTCTAGAGAGCCCGACTTTCCGGACAAAAGTCGACTTTCCGAACTCGTTCAAATGACCCCAAAATCAAATCTAATGGAAGGACAAAAGATCATTTCACGACGTACGACACTTTTTTCCTCCCATAACACAGTCATTTTCCGATATACGTACAGAGCTGAATTTAAGGGAAATTTACCGTAATTCAATTTATGACATTTTTAATGCTTTTATGCTCCGTCCACAGAATGAGTCTACGCTTTATTAAAAATTTAAAATGAGTTTTAATGGCATCTTTGCCTTGTATTCATTGAGTTTCTATCGTTCATTTTGTAATACAGTCTGTAAGTCCCTTGTGACAGTTCTTAAATTAGTCTAAGACAGAAATTCTGTTCGTGTGTGCAAAGTTGGCAGAATAAATAAACCATCCACTACCACCCTGTTAAGCAATGGCATAATGGAAAGAAAAAAAATCTGTATTTAGTTAATGTGTAAAAAATCTTTTGCCTTTAACAGCCTTTTTTCTAATAGTCGCGACGATTCCGCTGAGAAATGGTTGTTGAGAGGAGTGGTCGTAAAGAGGGATATCAAAGAGGGATACTGAACACCTGATTGACGCCACACTAGCCGAAACAAGAAACTACTTCTCCGCTGGAATGCCGAATGTTCCTTTCTAAGCAACGAATATCTTCGCAAATGCAGTCTTTAGTTGACGTTTGGTAACTTGACCAAGTATCAAAGCTTCCTCAAAACATACGCGCAAAAGTCCTCCCTGACCAAACCTTCAGGTTATCAAAATCAGTAAAAAAATCATCAAGGTCCTCGATTTATGTCATCATCAGTTGTACAGGACAAAATCTTGTATTGCATTGCATACAATGCACCTGATGATGACAGAACAACAAAAACCGGTTGTTTTCAATCAAAATAATCAGTGGAAAACACAAATCTGTGTTTTCATCTCAACTGGCGGATAACCTCGACAAACATGACTTGCAAAATACCCAGTACGGTGGTCCAAAGACATAGAAAGTCTTCAAACTTCTAACGCTGTCCCCCTACTTGATAGCGAATGACGATGAATTGACGAAGACAGAATATTTTAAATACATACACCACTGACTAGAGGATCCTTCCATGTTTTCCCCGTAGAGGTATATCCACAAGAAAAATCATGGCAAGCTCAGGGACTTGGCTTCACTCATATCAAGGCTTTTAAGTCAGGTAATAGAGATGACAGCAGGCGCGTAGCCAGACTGATTTCGGGGGGGGCGTTTCCGAAGAGGCAACATGTTAACGGTTACCTACCAACCAGGGGTTGAAGTTGATATGACCCTATTATATTGAGAAGATGAGTGGTAAGAACTTCCCAACGAATAGAAACAAGAAAGAAAAGAAAGAGGCGGCGAATAACGAGGTACTAAAAGGTTGACCATAAACGAAAGCAAGTTTTTTTATTGTATTCTGTTTCAGTGCATTGCTCTCTTGTATAAGAGAAACTGCGATACATGAAAAAAACATGGTGAAAACATCGAGGACCATGTCAGGTGTACAGGGATTGTACCACTGCATGGTTATCGATGTTTCCGATGCTCATTTTTCACCGTAAACAAGCACGCTATAAACAATAATATACTATACTGTTACACGATGTTGATGAAAAATGATTGAAGAAATATGAGATAACTATTTCAATATTACTTAAATATTTATGTATTTTGAATGATGAGGAATACGAGGGTGATTCAATAAGTACTCGTGTTTGTAAACAGAAGACGTTACTATGGAAAGTTGTTGATATTATCGTGTACTGCCATTAGTACAGTAGTATCCATTCGTCCCACGCGTGGGCAGCAGTACTGCGTTAGGGGAGCTTTGGGTAAGCTTCATGCCTTACCCAGGAAATCGACGGCCTGGGGGAGGGTTAGGGGACAACAGTCCCCTGGGTAACGACTATGAATACTATTTCTGAGCCAAGGGGCTCCCCCACACCCGGGGGACAACCAGGTAACGACTATGAATACAGCCCTGAATCTTGTTGCAACAGCCTTGAAATGAGCCGCAGATATCCTTGCGTCATTGTGGAGTTGAGAGTTCCGATGATGCTTAAACATTTCCTTGGCATCTTTCCCCTTGCAGAATTTTGAATTGACAAGTTGGCTACCTCGTTCATGATTTCTCTACCCAAACCCAGAGTTGGCCGCAGACAAAAAGCACCATCGCCACGGCACAACAGTCAATCGTTCATTCGTGGACTTGTGACTGGAATCATTGGTTTATTGCACAAAGGCATGGGCTCTTGACGGCAAACATTTCCTATACAACCGATCTCGTCGGCATTGTAAATCTGACGGGAGCCATAATGCTCCTCAATCATAAATTATTGAAATTCCTCCCGCAATGCATTAGCAGCGGCAGTGTTGGCGCTACGTAATTCGCCTTGAATACTAAGTTCACGAATGCCATGTCTCTCTTTGAATCTGGTGAGCCACCCTGGCGAAGCATTAAGCTCATCTTCCAAACCCAATTCCTTTTGAAAACCTTCGCTGTTTCTGTTACAACAGCCCCAGAAAGATGTGTTCGTCTCTAGGTAAACCAATGAGGAGGGGCGGGGTCTACCTCTTCATATTAACGGCTTTTGATGGATTTGCGCTTTGAAAGTCCAGCAACATAGTCATTATTCCTAGCATAACCCATGAATTCGGTTTTAAATTTTTTCATGACGCGTACCGTTCAAATTTTAGTGCCATAATCTCTGAATAGTTTCATCCCCGGTTCTCATTTCTCGAGTCTGTCGATTCGTTTAAGTTTCTGTTTCACTGTCAGCACAATTATATTGCGTTTATCAGCCATGATATCCAGCTACGGGTTGGCAAAATCATTCACCGGCCAAATAAAAAAATAACAATGGCACATGGATGAGGACACCGCTATGGATACGATGTGATCAGGAAAAAGAATTCTCTTCCCTGATGTGACCGAGTGAAGCTGGGTTCACGCGACGGAAAACGTCGCGGAAGAGGAAAAGCCAATGTGTGAGAGGGGCGTTTCACCACATCGTAGCATTAGCACATGATCAAGTCACACTGTGACGAGGAGATATGCCAGATGGAGCGCTGAGAATTATTCATTAGTAATGATTTCAGCGTGTTGGCAATATTTGACATGTAATTAGTAAGGTACTTGCTCTTGGCTGCACGAAGTGACTCGAATTTTCGAGAAGTGTCATCGTCATAAAGGCAGTTAGAGCGAAATATCATTTCACCCAGAAATCAATGAACTTCGTCTAATTAAAAAATGTATCCAACCCATCGAAAGATGTAAAAATATCAGCCCCTTAACGAAATACTTTCCGAGGTTTTTGATGATAAATACCTGCACTCTAATGTATAAAATGGTATGCGTATGCACTTCAGGGAGACCATATTTAAAAAAAAATGAGGTATTCCTAACGCCTGGATCTCGTCAAAAAAGTAAGTGTAGTTTGTACGTTTTCTGAATTATTATTGCAAACAATTCATGTTCTCACCGCGGTAATTTTTCCAGCATCGCAAAAAAAAACCTTCCCTAGTGAGTTTTTTAACGTACTGCGTGGAAATATGAGTCAAATTAAAGACTTAATATGGAAATATTATTATTTAAACCCAGAGAATTTCAGCCATTATACATTCAGAATTTCAGTGCGTTACCGCACCATAAATAATGCAATATTAAAATTCACGCTTCCTACAGCAGCTGACATTTAAACGTATAATTCGAATACGGCCTCCATTATGACTAGGGAACTATCTCGCTCAAACTCCTATTAAGTCCTTTGATTAAGGCGAGAACTTCTCGTCACAATGGGAATCTCTTGGAGGCTTGCAGTGGGAGTTTGTCACTTGGAATTGGCCCCATTAGAAAAGAATTAAATTCGATTCAGATTCTTTACCCGCGTTTTTAATTAACTGCCGCTCAAGATTTAAGGCTTGCGATTCTCTTTTATGAATTGGTGAAAGAATTCAGCATCGACCGGAATAGCAGTTTAAAGAAACCGCAAACGGTAATTAAATGTATATTTTTGTATCCAGTAATTGTTAACTTTTAGCCGCACAAGATTATATGTCGTGAAGGAGGTTTCTTTTCATCGTTATTTTTAAATCGCTAACTCTCAAGTTTTAATAATGAAACTTTAACTGTTTGACGGCACAGGTAATTTCATTTTAAATTTTCGTATTCGAACTTCCTGCAAGGCTATTATCATTTTTTATTATGTAGCCATATTTTTCGTAATACACTCGTAATATTTTTTCTCACTATGATTTATGCAAATTTCGATGCAATATTTGGTCAAATTGCAGCAAGCTCGTCAATAAAGTGTATTATTAATGTAATAAAACACGAACAGATGAAAAAAGTGACTCGTTGTCTATTTGCCATTGATAAATTCCATGGGAAAATATTCACGGTTATTCGCGTATGATTTAATAAGATAAATATCAGATCTGACTTATGTGGAATTTTTCAAATCGTAAGCAAATATTAAATGGAAAAAAATGTCTGATATATAATTCAAAACCTCAAATAAGAATACGATAACATCGGAAAAAAATATCGGTGTTTTTTTCCGACGAAATTTGAGTGAGTAGAGAGTACTTAAGTGAACATCGAAAAATCGACTACTCGATGCCATTATCTCTCCAACTGAAAGCTAAAGTTTCCACAAGAAATGGCGTTTACATGCTTCGAAATTTTTCATTTTCTTCGCCATTTCAGTAATAATACCTTTAATTTCATTTGAATTTTTCAAATCGCAGACAAATTTTAAATGGAAAAATGTCTGATATATGTACAATGCAAAACTTCAAAATAGAATACGATAACATCGGAAAAATTATCGAATTATCGATGTTTTTTCCGATAAATGTTCAGTGAGCAGGAGTACTTTTATAAACATAGGAAAATCGACTACTCGATGTGGCATCTCTCCAACTGAAAGCTTAAGTTTCCACAAGAAATGAGGTTTACATGCTTCGACATTTTTCATTTTCTTCACCATCTCGTAATAATACCTGTAATTTCCTTAGAATTTTTCAAATCGCAAACAAATTTTCAATGGAAAAATGTCTGATATATAATGCAAAACTTCAAATAATAATACGATAACATCGGAAAAAATATCGAATCATCGATGTTTTTTCCGATGAATGTTCAGTGAGCAGGAGTACTTTTATAAACATAGAAAAATCGGCTACTCGATGTGGCATCTCTCCAACTGAAAGCTTAAGTTTCCACAAGAAATGGCGTTTACATGCTTTGACATTTTTCATTTTCTTCGCCATTTCAGTAATAACACCTTTATTTTCCTTGGAAACCCCGGTGAGAGGAGTAAGCGGGAACTCATGCCTTAGGCCTTAATCGACGGATAAAATTTCCAGTAAGAGAACTGCGGTTAATTTTAGATAGGGTAAATCTCACTCAAACTCCTCCTCCTTCTGTACACAATGAGCGTTTATGGCGTCATTTCTTGGGGACATTTTTAATCTTACACAACGGCTATGATTCCTTTTTTACCCCCCATTGGTTATCAACGGGCGTCCTATTTTGGTCAAATAAACATCCGACGCCACCCACGTGCCTCTTTTGGAACTTCCTAGAACAAAGAAAACACGTCGTTTCGCCAAGCGGTGGGAGGGCGGTCGCAGTGACGTCACTTAAGCGAGAGGAATTCTGGGTATTACGTCCGCGTTAACAGCTTTTGCTCCTTTATTCTCTACCTCTCTCTCTCTCTCTTCCCATCGGATTTTTTATCATCCGCGCGTGCACCTGTATCTTTAGAGAGTGGACGTGAAATGCGTACATCACTGGCTGACGTCACATTTAAGGGAAGACGTAATTGTGACGTAGACTCACACAAAAACGCACGCACTGTCGCTACGCGGATTCTGCCGCAAGTTTTATGGCGAGACTTTTTCTTTATTTTTCACTTCTATCTACATCTACATACTACCCCGCAAGCCACCACAAAAGGCGTGTGGCAGGGGGTGTTAGGACACCAGCCGTAAAAAATAAATAAATAAATAAAATAAATAAATAAATAAAAATTAAAATTAAAAAAAAATTTCCGCCTAGCATTTATTAAAGTCCTTAATTGTTCGGACTTTAATAAATGCTAGGCGAAAAAATTTTTTAAAATTTTTTTTTAAATTTAAATTTTTATTTATTTATTTATTTAATTTATTTTTTTATTTATTTTATTTCTTGAGTGGGGTACTAAATTTATAACTGGGCACATAATCATATCGTAGGTGACACGCCGATAATGCTTACAAACAACAGGTTTCAAACTTAGCTTTTTAAGGCAGATGGAGCGGAATATCATTTCACCAAGAAATCAATGAATTTGTCGCATTTTAAAGAAAAATATCTAATCCTTTCAAATGAACCAAATTATCTGCCTCTAATCAAACTATTCTCGAGTATTCTTCCACGAAAAATACCAGGCCTTTAACCCTTTGAGCGCGACATGACGTTATATCACGTCGTGTTTTTTTTACGCTAGTGCTGATGACGTGATATCACGTGAAGGGTACCGTGAGCGTTCCAGCTTTCACTAAGGAACTTTCACCAGGCCCCGTTCGCGTGACGGTACCCTTGACGTGATAACACGTCATCAGCACGAGCTTGAAAAAACCAGGACGTGATATCACGTCATGCCGCATTCAAAGGGTTAACATAGAAAATGGTACGTGTATGTATCTAAAAGAAACCATAATTAAAAAATGAGGAATTTCTAACACCTATATCTCGTCAAAAAATTGATAGGGGGTAGCTTGTTTTTTTTCTGAACAATTTTTGAAAATAAATCCTACCGTCGCCGCAGTATTTTTTTCAGGATCGCATTAAGTCTTCCAATATTAAGGGGTTTTAAAACATACCGCGTAAAAAATTAGACAAGTAAAACAACTTACACATGTATTTTTACTCAATTACTTAGATTTATGCCTGGATATAGTAAAAAAAATTAAGCGCGAATTTTTTATCGTTTTTTTTGAAACTATTTTAGAAAATAAATTCATTTTGTCACTGCAGATATTTTTCCAGAATCACAAAAAAAACTTCCTCTGTGAATGCATTTTTAACGTGCCGCGTGAAAAAAATGAGTAAAATTTAAGCCTTAAGGTGATATTTTTATTTAATTACCTAGAATTTCGCCCATTATAAAGTATATTATCGCACCATTGATAATGCAGTATTTGATTCATGTGTCCTGCAGCTGGTGAAATTAAAACGTATAATTCGAATATGGTCTCCATTATGACCAGGGAACTATCTCGCTCAAACTTCTTAATAAATCTTAAGACGTCTGAGATTCAAGAGGAGTCACCGGTTTCTGTTCGGCCTTTGCCCGGCAGTACAACCTCGTTGAGCAAGCACGATGAAGACCTCTGAATTGAATTTCACTTGGGCACAATGACCATCTTTCCTTGTTATTTAACAAACAATACATCTTACCTTATAATAACTCTTGTGTCACTGTGGATTTAAGGTGACTCCACCCAGAGAGGACATGAATGTAAATTTATTCAAAAAGTGAATAGTTGTAGAAACATAGGTATGTCCTCCATACGTTCAAGGCACAACTATGTGGAAGTTGAATTTCACAAACGAAAAAGTAACTTTGTTTCCTTCCATAGATTTATTTTCCTGGTAAAACATGTTTCGACACAGCGGCGTCATCATCAGGTACCTGATCAGGTACATCATCAGGTACCTGATCAGGTCCATCATCGGGTACCAGGCTCAACTTTGTGGAAGTTGAATTTCACAAATGAAGAAGTAACATTGTTTCTTTCCATAGATTTATATTCCTGGTACTACATGTTTCGACACAGCGGCGTCATCATCAGGTATCTGATCAGGTACATGATCTGGTACCACGCTCAACTATGTGGAAGTTGAATTTTACAAACGAAAAAGTAACTTTGTTTCCTTCCATAGATTTATTTTCCTGGTAAAACATGTTTCGACACAGCGGCGTCAATATCAGGTACCTGATCAGGTACATCATCAGGTACCTGATCAGGTCCATCATCGGGTACCAGGCTCAACTTTGTGGAAGTTGAATTTCACAAATGAAGAAGTAACATTGTTTCCTTCCTCAGAATTATATTCCTGGTACAACATGTTTCGACACAGCGGCGTCATCATCAGGTATCTGATCAGGTACATGATCAGGTACCATGCTCAACTATGTGGAAGTTGAATTTCACAAACGAAAAAGTAACTTTGTTTCCTTCCATAGATTTATTTTCCTGGTAAAACATGTTTCGACACAGCGGCGTCATCATCAGGTACCTGATCAGGTACATCATCAGGTACCTGATCAGGTCCATCATCAGGTACCAGGCTCAACTTTGTGGAAGTTGAATTTCACAAATGAAGAAGTAACATTGTTTCCTTCCTCAGAATTATATTCCTGGTACAACATGTTTCGACACAGCGGCGTCATCATCAGGTATCTGATCAGGTACATGATCAGGTACCATGCTCAACTATGTGGAAGTTGAATTTCACAAACGAAAAAGTAACTTTGTTTCCTTCCATAGATTTATTTTCCTGGTAAAACATGTTTCGACACAGCGGCGTCATCATCAGGTATCTGATCAGGTACATGATCAGGTACCATGCTCAACTATGTGGAAGTTGAATTTCACAAATGAAAAAGTATCCTTGTTTCCTTCCGCAGAGTTCCGCAGACTTATAGAGATGACAACGCTGTGTCGAAACATGTTGTACCAAGAGTATAAATCTGTGAAAGAAGTGTGGAAAAAGTCTGTGGGGAGAAACAAAGTTACTTTTTCATTTGTGATATGTCCTCTATCTCATTCAAATTATACAAAAAATTGCCTTTACGGGCTATTTTTTCCGCGCGAATCAAACTTAAAACCAAATGGCAATTAAAGGAAGCTCGGGGAAACTCGAGGGAAAATAGATTTTTCCATATAATAATTCCGTTTTCAAAGGAAAACTTGTTTTTTAAGAAGGAACATTCATTTCAGGCTTGCCAAAAAACCTAGTGATTTTGCAATATACTACAGGGTAAGATTTCTAATCTCGATGGACGTAAAATATTGCTTGGCCAACGGTCATTTGTCGGAGACATTATGGTTTAAAATTACGATACTTTCGAAAATTAAAGTTATTAAACCTCAAATGAAAGAAACTGATTTATCCATATCTCGACCCAGCTCAACCGCATACACTATGGTCGCATTGTAGCTTGCCAAACTTCGAGTATCACCATACTGTGAACTTCCTCTGTATGTGAAACCATGCACAAAAAATTTAATCTGAACCAATACTATTGCATTGTCATCCAGTTCTGAGCTATGTTCAAAATTTAATGTCTCTAGACCATCGGGAAGTTAGTTAAAAATCTAGAACAAAATTTGTGTGAACCCAACCAAGCGAGTTAACAATAAATAAAATTAGTTTTATATCTA
Source organism: Ceriagrion tenellum (assembly GCA_963169105.1). Lineage (NCBI taxonomy): Eukaryota > Metazoa > Arthropoda > Insecta > Odonata > Coenagrionidae > Ceriagrion > Ceriagrion tenellum. Next base: position 32,557,662 of record OY720643.1, on the reverse strand, counting down.
TATTATACCTTGTCATTGCATATTATTGCATTTGCATCCGGTTCTGAGCTATGATCAAAATTTAGAGTCACCAGATCATCAGAAAGTTAGTTAAAAATCGATTACAAAATTTGCGTGAACCCGCCAAAGCGAGTTAACGATAAATAAAATTAGTTTTATATTTTTATTATATATTATTATTGCATATTATTGCATTGTCATCCGGTTCTGAGCTATGATCAAAATTTCAAGTCTCTAGCCCATCAGAAATTTAGTTTAAAATCTAGTACAAAATTTGCGCAAACCTGCCAGAGCGAGTTAACAAGAAATAAAATTAGTGTTATATCTATATTATACCTTGTTATTGCATATTATTGCATTGTCATCCGGTTCTGAGCTATGGTCAAAATTTCAAGTCTCTAGACCATCAGAAATTTAGTTTAAAATCGATTACAAAATTTGAGAACCCGCAAAGGCGAGTTTATAAAAACGCGTTAAAAATGATGAATTTTGAAGATACAATACACTGGCAATGTGTTGGTATCTATTCATATACCATTTTTTCCTGATTTTTCGCTCGAAATATATTGTTCGAAAACTAGTGTAAGAAGCACTAGATATTGAGACCCCTAATATATTTTTTTTCATCTTTGTGTTTGATTAGAGTATTGATGTTAAAATAGCTGACTTCCGGTTCTCTTCGGAGCACATAAGGTGATGAAAATCGCAACGTTGCCAGGGGAAAATTCCGCTGTTTTCCTCACTTATCTAATTTTTTAACTCACGATTTCAAAATTGGGCATTTTATTTACCTTCTTAAATGTTTCAGGTCTGAAATGTCTATGCCTTTTCAACCCCTTACCACATTACTTTCCGATATATTAACAAGAAAGTACCATCCCTTTTATATGGGAAATGGTACAAGTATTCACTCCAGAGAGACCTTATAATAAATATGAGGCATTCCCTACACTTAGATCTCGTCAAAAAATTAACAGTATGAGGTTTGTGTGTTTTCTCAACAATTTTTGAAATTCAATCATATTGTCACCACAGTAAAGTCTCCGGGATCACCATTAACATTCCGTGTCGATGGAGTTTCAAACGTACCGCGTGAAAAAAATTAGTCAAGTTCAAGACTTATTTAGATATTTTAACTTAATTTCTAACAATTTCTGCCATGTAAAACTATAATATAGCACCATTCATAAGACAATGTTTAATTCATGTCTCACAGCCGGTGAAATTAAATTGAATAATTCGAATATAGTCTCTATTATGATTAGGGAACTATCTCGCTCGCACTACCTTAAAGGAGCTATAACTTCCGGAAAATTGATTAACAATAATATACAATAGTCTCGCCGCTTTGCTACTTAAGTTACCTATCTTCACTATTTAAGTTACCTCTAACTCGAGGAACTTGGGTCGTTAATATAAATAATGAATAAAAGAGGGCCGAACACGCTTCCTTGAGGAACACCCGATTCATCTGATGTTCCTCAAGGTCGACTCCAAACATATCAGAACTAAAACCATTTATAACTACTTTTTGTTTTCGAACACTTAGAATGTCCCTTAGCAAAATCACTATTTTTATTTACTCCGCATGATTTTAATTTATATGCGAGTTTTTTCGTGAAGATCCCTGTCGAATGCCTTCTTGAAATACGACTGGCGTCCTAACACTCCATGCTACACGTCCAAGCGGCTGCTCGCAGGGTAGTATGTAGATGTAGATCAGCTAATTATTACCAAAATTGAAGTCAAAATGTCGTAATTCCATGGAAATGGCGCAGCAGTGGGCGAGCATAAAAAAGTGCTCATTAAAAATATACTCGCGGAATAATCCATACAATAGCATGCTTTGACTTCGGTTTTCAATACCTAACGCATTCCATCTGTGAAAGCAGTATTTTTGATATCATCTGTGAAAAATATGGATTTAAGCAATTGTTTTGACTCATACAGTCTCTGTGTAACTTCCTTAACTTGTTCTATGCACATAAACTTTCGCAAACGCTTCCATTGTTGTAGTTCTAATAACATTGTAGGATATATTGCGTATTGTATCTTGGTGAAAACTCACAACAACTTGTCATAAAGGTAGCCCTACACTCCACTCGAGGGGCACGAGAAACACAAAATCAGTAAGCGTATAACTCGATCCATTGATGATATAAAGATATTGGCAGCAACAATAAATTGTGAGCAGTTGTTACACAAATTGGGGCAAACCACAGCGCAACGAACCGTTTGTGCTATCACGAGGGGGCCGCACCAGCTGAAGAACTTTCTGATGCGGCGTCCGATGGAACCCGTCGATTTCCCTACCTCGAGTAGAAGCATCTTGTCCTCTCAAGAGGGAAGAAAGCTGCCTCCTTTCAGATGAACGAGATCGCCTCGTAGGTCCCTCTCTATCCTCTCCGGGGGGGATGTCCGCACGAGGAAGAAAGATCGGTCGAAAGTTGTCGTCGAAAAAAAAACGTTCTTTTACTTCAAAACTTTTCCACACTATTTTTTTTTCTCAAAGTCGAGAAGTCGCGTCTTGTCGAAAGTTGGAAGGTCGACTCTCGGGATGTATTTCGACCCGCGGTGAAGCGTGCTCCACGCGTCGGTCGCGGTCCGATCGGTTGAATTTTTGGTGGTTGCGTCGCGGGCATCCAGCCTCAAAACCCGTCGGTTTTCACGCGCCTATACGGCAGGGCGGCAGCCGCGGGACTAAAGGCGTGGAGCCGGACGGCAACCCCGTCTGTTTCCCTTACCCTGTTAGGACAACGTGAAACGTGAGTGAGGAATGAAGACTGTTCGGGTGCTGGTCGGGTCGGAGGCACGTTGCCGTCGGCAGAGATCCTCAGGGGTAGGGTGGGCTGCTGTCCGCACATCCCCCACCTACCCCACCCCTTGTTTTGCGTCCGCACGGGTGCGGCTTCCCTCGTCCCTCCGACAAGCGACTTAATTTTCTACCCGGATGGTCAAGCGCAGAAGGGAGGGGGGGGGAAGACAGGAAACAAGGGAGAAAGGTATGGGGTGGGGTTTAAGCGACATCGTCACAATTTTACCCCGTCTTACCCCGAAAATGCCCCTTCCAACTTGAGTTACCGAATGCCTAATGCGACATGTCCCCACCCCCGCGATCAGCAAGCAACAGACTCAACCTCTTTCTTTCTCCCCTTCCAACAGGCGCTCTCCGGGGAGGGATGGAAAAAAAAAGCTGAATAAAAAAAATGTTCCGACGTCCGTAAAAAAAATACTTGCACAAAAATTGTCCTGCTCATTGCTCTCCCGTTCTACCTAGAAACCATCACTTGGTAGTGTGTTACGTGAGGTCTCCCTTATCCAATACGTCCGACCACTTTTCAATGTCATTTGAATTTCACGTGAATAAAGGTCAGTGGCTTGACCAAAGTCAGTGTGAGATCACATATGCGAACACTAAAAGATAACGAAAGATTTTAATGCTAAGTCCTCCGAAATTAATATTTTGAAAAGTTTTCAAACAAAAACTAACAATGTTGCAAAATAAAATGACAACACTTAATAAATTCCCTAAAAGTTGGTCACTGTAAATAAATATATTTCAATCCTCATTTTTACACATTTTATTTCAATTAAAGCAAGTAGTAATTTTATAATCTAAAGCTAGCATGTTTACTATCACAATGGATTTTAGATAGATACACTGTTGATTTAAGCTTAATATTGTATTCCAATGAATTTATTGTAAAAATTCGTAAGAGGGATTAGATTTAACTATCTGAAGCCGAATTTTCAATTTTTAAAATCACATTCATACGAGTTAAGTGAAAGCAACAAGTTTTACTCAGCCATAGTTATTGACCTTAGTTCCATAATAATTGTCTTCCATCAAACACGCTAGTTCACGAAGCAGCCATAATATTCGATGTTTTTTACTCATTAAAAAATCAAATATAGCGCCCAACAGCTGGTATCTGGGGCGAGAGAAAGAAGAAAAACTAAGAAGACGACGCTAAAAATTCTTTCGAAAGTCGGCGAAAATGAAGTGGTCTAGTTTTCTTACCAGGAAATTGATACATAAGGCATTTGTCGCTGGAAGTGGATGCTCAAGGTAAAATAGATGGGTACGATCATGAACGAGAAAGAATTCAGAAGAATCAAATCACAGAGGAAACCATATTGATGACTTTCAGCAAGACCATAAGTCCATATAGAAAAAATTAGAGTATCAATTATGTTTCTCGAGTTTTGGTCATTTTGTTTCACTTACGACGTTTCGCAAATGTTTTGGCACCTTCAGGGCTTTGAATGCAGCAAAGTCCAAATGTAACCAGAGAAAATGTCGATATATGCAGAAGAATTTCATTGTTGTCAACAGAAACTCTACCGGACATATCGATATTTCAAAGTTCGATAATGATATCGAACTTTGCCAATTCAAATCCCTGAAGATGCCGAAATATTGGCGAAACGTCTGAATTGAAAAATGAAACAAGTTACAAGGGTAAATGGAATGGAAATTCCCACGAGAAAGACGAAGAGACAAGGATGAAAGTCGGCCAACTATAACCGGAAAATAAAAAAGAAAAGAGCTATGAGGAAGGGAAGGGGGAGAGAAAAGGATGAAGTGGAGGGATACAATAAACGAATCTTAGGAATGAATATCATGTAACGAAGAATTATCAAATTTGTTGTTTTCAGTGATGGGAGTAATCGAAATCAAGAAATTCGATTAACGGTGACGATTTCATTGGACTGACAAGAAATCTTTACTCAAATTGCAATTTTACTAGCGATATAGTCCCCAAGTAATCGTTACATTTGTGCAATACTCACTCTCGGATTATTTCGCCATCGACATGTTATCGATCAGTGATGATAACCCCAGTTTTCAATTGTTATCGATCGCAGGAGCATACGTTAAACATCGTTTGTTTAAAACAATTGCCTCTTCAATCAACTCCTGAATCATCAATACACTCTTAAGTAGGGTCATCTAAGAAGAATTATACATGCAACATTCTCCAGCGCCACTGTTTTTTTTGTCAGATGCTCTTCAAATCAAATGTATAATCCATGAGATCGTGATTACAAGAAGTAGTAATCAATTTGTTGTTAGCATTTATTAATTTTTACTCGTGATTGATTATATTCCTGCTGAAATAATTTTCAACCATCCCCGATTATATTTTTTGGGTGATTCATCCAAAAATGGTTATTTTTCCTTCATCCAAGTCAATTATTCGAATCACTTAAAAAGTACACCGGAATCTATGATGACGAATGCCTCCCCATTACGTACCCTATGAACCCTGAAAAAAGTCCTAAAAATCCATCAACCACAAAAATGTTAAGTATATTCCATTTACACTTACAAGGCGTGCGCTAACTGTTATTCGCTGGTGATTCAAGCGACTCCTCCGGGGATCACGTGACAAGCAACGCAGTCGTTCCTCCTGTCCGCGATGTTCTAATTTTTAACATAATGAGAAGAGCGAGTAGAATTTTTAAAAATAGACAGAAAAGTCAAACTCGTCGCCATCCACTATTCCCAAATTCAAAATTTTTCACAAGCCCTCTCTCACGACTTAAATTCCATGGTAGCAACCACTGCGGTAGATGAAGAGGGCACCTGCCACTGTTGCCGATGCTAGAAGGTATTACTCGGGCGTGGCCTGTCCACCATCTTTGTTAACCCCGATTTTACTCTAGCGCTTATGGGCTGGCGCACTAATTTTGCAAGTTCATGATTTTCTCCATCGATAATTCACTATAAATAAGTTTACTTCTTTCATATGCATTATACTTTCAAATATAGTTTTACTTATTTATTTAAATGCGGATGATGCTCTTTTGATCTCAGACAGTCAACAGGGATTACAGAAGCTTCTAGATAAGTTTGGTGAATCAACAGAGAGAATGGAATTGAAGGTACATCCGTGCAAGACTAAAGTAGTAGTTTTTGATAAGGAGAATGGGGAGAATAACTGTGTGATGAGGGCGAACGGTGAAGTAATTGAACAAGTGGATAATTTTGTGTACTTAGGTAAGATGTTTGCGAAAGATGGACGGATAGATGAGGAGATACAGAGACGTGCGAATGCTGGAAGGAAAGTGGTAGGTAGCATGTAGAGCATATCAAGGACTGAGTGCCTGTCTAAGCAAGTGAAAATCGCCGGGTACAAAAGTGTACTTCTCCCCACTTTGTTGTATGGTAGTGAAACATGGGTATGTCAGGATCGATATAAGAGAAGACTAAACGCCGTGGGTATGAGTTATCTGAGGAGTATTTGCGGAAAAAGTAGGATGGATAGGGTCAGGAATGAGTGGGTCATGAATGAATGTGGGTTAGATGCTCCAGTAATGGACGTGTATGAAAGGAGTGTGCTTCGTTGGTTTGGCCATGTTGAGAGAATGGATGAGAGTCGAATAACGAAACAGATATATGAGAGTAGAATGAATGGTGCGAGAGGTAGAGGTAGGCCGAGAAAGTTGTGGTTGAGGAAATTCTAAGGAGGAGGAATATTAGGAGTCTTGAAAACAGGAGGGCGTGTATGAAGAAGTGTATGGGGGTAAACGAGGCAAAAGAGGTATGCAAGGACAGGTCAATATGGATGAAACTATCGAAGCGGAGTTAGGTGTACAAATATGTATTTATGAGTAAAAGTTAGTGACTCTGCCTACCCCGGAAGGGAAAGGGCTTGATTGGTGTGTATGTATGTAAATTAATAATAAACCCACTTTCCGTTGCAAATTAGAATGCATTCGAGTTGAATCAATAGCACCAAAGAGCCAATATATGTTTCAAGAGTCAGTGGCCTTAAATTTCAAACAGACGGTGGACATTCTAGCTACATATCCCCTCATTCTTCCGTTCCGTCGTGCTATTCGAGAGGAAAGTAAGGATAGAGTAGGGATAACAAATATGGTTGTTATTTCGGTTGTCAGGCTACAGTGACGTAATGCCAACTCAATCTACCTTAATGTGGAAATTTCCATGAGAAAAATTCGGCCTGGACCGGGAATCGAACGATGGACCTTTGGTTTGCCGGACCAATGCGCAGACCACTATGCTATCCAGGCTACCTAATTCCGATGGCAATTTTGGTGGATACAAGGCCCCAATCTTAGGCCCTTGCGGTCCATCAAAGATGGCAACGCAATTTCCATGCCGAATTTTTCTCATGGCAATTTCTTCAATAAAATTCACCCGCCATGTTTGAATTTCAAATTGCTAAGCACGGCATAAGTGCTGGTGAAGGATACTGACTCTTGGTTGTGGCCTCTTTGAAGTCCTCTTCTCCCTTGCGTTGCCATCATTGATGGACCGCAAGGGCCTAAGATCTAGTCGTTTCTTATTTTATTTCAATAAATCCCAAATATCGGTTAGCCTTTGCGCAGACAACCCGAACATGTCTGCCGCAAGTCATGAATCATGCTGTGCTTGTTTTAACTATTAATTCCTCTTCCCATTTTTTTTAGGTAAGTCAGAAATTAAATCACCCCATTTCCGCTGCAAATACTTTTATTTAGTCATATTAAGTACAAAACTCATCGATTCAATCTGGATGATTGAGCGTGTTATAAGATTACGGTGTTCCCCGGCACTACATGGGGGATGTCTCTACTTCCATCTTTAACACATGGCAACAAAGACGCCCCCTAATTAATCCAAAAAAGCAACAGTCGAACATTTCAGGCATTTCACTTTTTCCAGTGTTTCTCCTGAGTCAAATTTCAGAATTTATCGGTTACGCAAAATATAAATTCACGAGTCGAATAATGATCTTTTTAATTATTACGTAGGATAAGGTATTTTTTATCTGGTTCCTTTGTTTTTTTCTGTCTGGAAAACTACAATTCATTAATCATTTTAGATTTATTTAAAGAGTATTGTACAACCTCCATAACAAGATAAGGCAAATACCTTCCGAGAAACCATGCAGAGTAGAATGTTCTGATGAAAGTGAGCAAATTAGGGTATTTTCCATTTATTTTTTTTAATATTGAAAATCATTGCCAGGGTAATTGCAACATCGAAGGAGTTCTAACTTGTATTAGATACCTTAAACTAATTTAGTACATCCAAAAGTCCGGCAAAGTTTCCCAAGCTTTGCGGATCTCTGGGAAACCATCGTGGAAGATGCAAAACTACCAACTAGTTTCCTGTTCATTCCGAATGTTGCAATGGAGGCAAGGCCGACCCATAGTGTCCAGCACTCAAGCACTAAGTGACCTGGCTCTCCTAACTCTCAAGGCGGAGGATCCAAAGTCCTCTGAGCATGATAAGCCGCACTGTGCAACCTCCTTTCCCCCTAAAAACTTCCCCATGCGGCGCATTAGCTCGGCAAGTTACCCTCTTGCTCATGCAGGAAGTAGAGGGGGAATTTCCTCGCCCGAATAATCAATTCTACCTAAGGCCGTTTTCGAACTTGGCAAATCTAGCATCTTGCCTTGAAACCTAGTACGCATCGAAAGCTATGACGTCATGGACAAGTCATCACCAAGCGCTTGTTCACTAGCTATCGAGGAAAGATACCAAGTCAACGAAAAAGGAGACTTGCTATGCTTGCTAGGTTTTAAGTTCGAACTCGGGGTGTGATAATATGGGCTTGTACGGAAGATAGAAGTGAAGAAACTTTCAAATGGATACTATTTTATCATTACTACGTATAATTGTGTGATATTTATTATTTTTTTGCGGAAAAATTGATGAATTCGTTATATTTAAAGGCTTTTCAAATGTGAATATACTGATAAAAGATAGTTGCGTATGTGTGTTGTAGTAAGACCTAATAGTTGTGTGAATAATTCCATACATTGTAAATGTACAGTCCTTGTTTACTTCATTGAACCTACAAAATCTATCTTCCTAACTCTGGAAGGAAAAGAAATGAAAAAATGATGAAAGAAATTATATGAAAGATTTATGATCCGATGGAAAGTACTCTAAGGCAGCCATAATTTCATTGGCAGCATTATTTTTAGCTAACGAAATCATAATTGTTAATAACGTTGACATTGGAGAGGTTTTCACTGCATTCTTCAAAGTAAGGGGACAATAAACCATTAGGGTAAATATAATTTGTTTTCAACTTAATTACCTATGCTAGTTACATCGCGCGTATTTATCAGTTATCAGTCGAAGATCATAGGTAGTTAGTTCGGAGTGTAATGCATTAATATATTGTTACGTGTTTTTTCATACAGGCAAAAAATATTATGCTTTTTTTGCACAAAGACGTTGATTGTGGTGAAATACAGTGAGCGATATGTCGTCCACTTTCGCAGCCCCAAGTAATCGAAGCATATTAGTTAATCACCATATTATGGTATATGAGAATTATTTTATTCATAATCAATGAGATTTAAAAAATAATATTCTCTGTTACTTTGCCGTATAAGGTTGGGAAGCATTTTAAAGAAGTAATCCACTTCCATCACCCACAATAATTATGGACACGGATAGCGCTTTTCGTATGTTTTACGAAATGAAGGCCGCATGGTGTCTCTTCCACAGTAAAAGGCCTACGAAAGTGTCAAGTCAAGATTCTACCCAGTCGGTCTTGGAATCAAGTTAACTTGATATCAAGTTAACTAGGCGTTTGCCAAGTTCGAAAACGGCCTAAACTTACGTCCAAGTTTTGGCGAGCGCGAGGAATGAATGTTCTTCGAAGCCTAGAGAATTATGATAATAATAATAATTGAAAAGGTTTATTGTCCAAGGAGAAATTGCTCCTATGAGGCAAGGTTTTTAACCTGAACATTAAATTAACATATGAAAAAAAAAGAAAAACAAATTTGAAAAAAAATACATTAACATAAATGAAGGTCTCAGATAACAAAAATATGGCGCAAATTGGTCTCAACAGTTTCAACAATGTGAACATAACAAAATTATCAGTTACAGCGATCAAAACATTTTCAATTATCAACACAAACTGTTACAATTAACAAAATATACACATTGACAGTATATTTAAATATAATAGTCCACCGACGATTTTTCCAGTTAATTGAATGCGATACTGTCATTCTCATTTAGGTAATCTAACAACGATTTTTTTTTTAAACATTGATCGACGTTAGATTTTTTAGATTATCTGGTAATTTGTTCCAAAAACCAGAAATGATCTTTCATTAGTTACCTTGCGGTCAGACGGTATGAATAAATTTTCGGTTATACGCCTTGTTCTCCCCTTAATATCTTACTTATGAATTATATTTTTGAAAAGGTATGTCGGTTGCCCTGCTTTCATTAGTTTGAACATGAAAACGCCCAATTGGTACATTCTGCGAGCTTCGACTTTCAAAATAAATTATGATATAGGGTAGCACCATTCATTGAGATACATGCAGAGGACACTCGCTATGCTGGCAAATTCTAGAAGATGAAGTCGGTCCACCATCTTCGTTACCCCTCATTTTCTAATTTATTTAAACACCAAAAGCAACAACAATGGCCTCTAGATTGGGTTCAATAAACAGAATAAATTTTAAAAAAACAGTAAAAACAAAAAAATATTCAAAATATACAATAGGCAAGTATGAGGCGAGGATGACATGAAGTTACGCATTACATTTCAGCTGGGAGGAAAAGACGTTGCGTGATTTGAAAAGGCCATGGGCAGGTTGACTATTAGTTAGGGCATTGAATGATAAATATAGGCGGTAGAATAGGGATAGTTTCCTATAGCGCTTGAGGGCTAACGCACTAATCTGACAATTCGACTATGATTTCCATCGTTAGCTAACCAGACAACAGAATAAACTTACTTCTTCAGTTTCCATCTTCCTTGCATATATTGTTTATTTATTTATCCCTCTACGGACGAGCGAGAGAAATTTGTTACGCCTCCAAAATCATTGAAAAATCTGCTTTATAAGAGGCTTTTCCACTCAGTTGCCGCGCTAGACAGAATTGTAACGCTTTGAGTTAAGTGTGTGGAAAGTTGTCTCTCTTTCGGCGGTTTGCCAAACAATTTGAACAGACGAATGTGTGTGACACTATTCACTATCGATGGCGGCACTGGAGGAGCTCTGAAATTAATAGATACAGCTGTCATTTGAAGAAAAAATTGGAAAAACTTAAAAAAGGTACGTTATTAAGGTAATGTTGAAGCATACCTAGAGTAAATATTATTACGCTAAGTATCATTTAGTAGTAGAGTAGTAAAGTATTAACAATATGGTTGATATTTTGCTTGTCAGGCTTCAGTTAGGTGACGTAGTGCCCTCTCCATCTTCCTCAATGGGTAGCATAAAGTGCAAGATTATTGGATTTTACATTCGTTTAGTTAGGTACAGCTTTTTTTCTAAAATGATGCCTATCTAAGTTGGAGAGCCATGCACCATTATGCAAGTAAACCATTGAAATATTAGGGAGGTTAACTCATAGAATGAATGCCAAGCAACTTTCCAAAATCCTGTAGCACAAGCCTAAATCAGCGTATTCCATGCAAGTCAACACTACTATATCCTTCCACGACAATTTTCTGTAAATTGCTTTCAAGTTTACCATGATTTAAGAGAAGAAATTGGGGAATATAAAGTTTCTTTATACCATTAACGCGCAACGGATATCAAGCGGAGAATATATCAAGCTAAGAAGGCGTTTATGGGAAGAAAAAAAAATGCTGTGCTCTAAGATGATAGAAGTACAAGCCAGGAAACACAGTATGTGAAAACATTCGTTTCGAACGTGGCACTCTGACTGAGAAGCTGACCAGAAAAGACTAGAAGCCTTCGAAAGGAGGGGGATGGTGAAGATACAATAAAGGGACAAGACAAGAACTGATGAAGTGTGCCGAAGAGTAAAAGAGGAAAGGACAATATGAATCACCATACAGAAAAGAAGAACAAGATGAATTGGACACACCCTGAGACAAAATGCCTTCCTGTAGAACATAACTTAAGGAAAAATAGAGGGAAAAATCCCCAGAGGGAGACCCAGGAATAAGTTCATGGACCAGATAAAGAGGGAAGTACATAGGAATCGATGACAGGAATTAAGGGAACTAACATTAGACAGGGAAGGGTGTAGGGCTGCAGTCAACCAATTGTAACATAACGCTGGCCTCGCCATTTTTTCTTTTACCACCTCAGGGTTTATAATAACAATAAGGGACCCACCATATTGTGAATTCTGAGAATAAACAATAGACCTAAGGAGTGGGAGCGTCGGCAACAAAAGGGGATTGGAGAGGAAACCGTCGCAGTGTACGGTCGTGCAAAGACAGCACGCAAAGGGCTTGGTAGAAAACCCTCGCAGTGAACGGACGTGCAAAGAGAGAGCACGCAAGTTTTTGGTAGAGGGAAGTTCCAGTGTGGCATCGTGCGAGACATAGCCCACGTAGAAAAGGAGAATTGACAAAGGAGCTGGAATTAAGGAGAGGAACGGGAGATTTTACAACAGGACGAGACCCAAGAAGCTGAGGGCCCGCCAAGGACGAACAGCACGCAGGCTGAGAGGATTTTCCAGACCACAGAGGGACAAACCAACCTGTGTCGTCGAATAATTGGGTTGTAACTATAAACTTTTATTTTCATATAAGATACAAGAAGCCATAAGGCAAGAGGTTTTAATTGGCCAAGAATTAAGTTTGTGACTGGTATCCCTTTGCATCAAGTAATTGGATTTTGTGAAAAGTTTAAGTGATGAAGTGTGGCAAATAATTAGACAATATACTTAAAAGAAGGAATAATTATTCATATACCAAATTTGTGTCTAAATTAGAATATACAGTTGGTCATGACCTAAGGGTATAAGGAATTATTTTGATTACTTAAATTGTCTGTATATTGAATATTTCATTTTGTCAAGTAAATTGCAACCGTATCTCTAAACCTGCAATGTTTCATGTATTTTCTTTTCCGACGAGCAAGCTGGGGCAAAGTAATTAAAATATAAGGTACGAGAAGATATCGCAATCGTGGTTTCTTTCCAGGTAAAAGAATCAATACTTTTTCGTGTTACATGTTTATCCACAACGTGTGGCATTTCGCGTATTAATTTGTAATAGTACCTTTTACATTTTTGGCTCCCATAACGTGGGGCATAATACAAAGTAGAACAACAACAAAGAAAATACTTGTTACACAATCTTAGGATTGAACGAACAATGAATGAAAAGTTTCGTTCTCATTTTTTGCTGCTTTTTATTCTGAGGTAGGCTGCGAATAAATATTTGCAAATAGCCGGAAGCTTTTAAACCTTTCTGACTACATAAATTTCCATAGGGCGAGATTAGGAATGCCGTTTCCCGGAAATGGAAGGTAGCGCTCGCGAATATTGGTGTCTTAGTTGTAATGGAATACTAAGAATACGACGGCCGGGAAATGACGGCGCCGTGATCTAATAATGGGAAAACGTTGTCATATTGTAACTTTTCTTCTTCATTACTCTCACACGTTACGCTACGTCAACGTCACCCAATCAGAGAAATATTTTTAAAAAAATATGTCCACCAAATCCTCCATCACCACCATTTTTCGAAACATACGTATTCCATAGAGGTATGGGACCCTTAAGCCAAGACAACCATTCCGTAAGCGATGCAGAAGCATACGATAACTTTGTTGGTTTCATAAGTGGCCTCATAAAGAGAGGAATAGAATTCTGAGCTTCATAAGTGGACAAGATGACGGACGCACGATGAACCGCTTGGACTTTTAATTACTTGTTAAGAGAGTTGTTTTGACACGAACGGCCTGTTCGTTTACTCTGATTGAATAATTATTCTGTACATTAGCAATTATACATACCAATCATGCCGTTCCCTTCCGGGGTAGGCAGTCACAAAGTTTCACTCATAAATACATATTTGTACAGCTAACTCTGGTACAAAAATTTCCTCCGTACAGACCTATCCTTGCAAACCTCTTTTGCCTCATTTACCCCCATACACTGCTTCATACACGCACTCCTATTTTCAAGACTCCTAATATTCCTCCTCCTAAGAATTTCCTCGATCACATTCAACCGCAATTTTCTCGGCCTACCTCTCCCTCTCGCACCGTTTGTGAACTAACGGGTTAACGTATAATAGTTAGACTTGTGTGATAAAGACTGAGTGAATAGCTCTAATTTCTCCTCCCTCCCCAATTCAGGCCAAAATAAATAAATGAACATGGCTCACTGAATCGTCATAATTATCAGATCGACTCCGCCGGCGGTTTTCGCGTCACGCCTCACGTTACATCGGCGCACCCAAAAAAAAAAAAAGCCTTCCAAATGCTGCATGCATCGCGCCCCCCCCCCCCTAACGTTCCACCTTGGACGACCCTCAGAATCACCATAAGCGCCCCTCAGAACATTCTGCAATGGGCGGTCGGCGCGAAAAAGGGGGCGGAGACCTTTAAAATCGGCCGACCAACACTTTCCTTTCGCGCGTAACCTTCTTCCCCGTCTTTTCCATCCCCAATACACCCCCTTCCATCCTCCCCTAACGGAGGGCGAGAGGCGCTCTTTCACAGGGTTAAAAACCCTCGCTCACCTTCTTTACAAACTTTACAAAAAAATAGGTGTGAGGGTTATACTTAAATGTGATAAGGTATACCAAGATGAATGTCATGCTTGGGCAACTAAAGAGGCTCGACATCCAACAAATGCTGGACTTCGAAGTTCTAACCTTTATTCATGAAATCAAAATTGGACCTTTGCCAATCTATTTGACAAAATTGATTATCACCTATTATTATATTCATAAATATGCCACTAGAACTAAGCATGATTTCCACATTCAGTACATGAAAAAAGCTGGGACTCAAAACTCCGTATTTTATAAAGGGACAGATTTGTATAATGCATTGGACAATAAAAATAAGGCAACTCAACGAATCAAAACGTTTCAATCGGAAGTAGGATCCACAAACCGGAGATACTACACTTTGAGATAAAAAGGAGGAAGATGGACAAGAAGGAGGAGCTAGAAATAAGGAGGAACATGAGTAAATGTAAATTACTAAACGACATCCTTTTTGAAAAAATTTCCCCCCTCCTACAAGTCTCTCTAAACCTCACCGAAAGACGAACACCCAGATCCCTCCCGCCCAACTCCACACCCGCTGATAACCCACCTCCACCTTAACGACCCTTTCCAAGTTAACCCACCTCTACCTTCCATCCCCCGCCCCCACCTTTCTCACCAACACGGTCCTCCTAAGGGTTTTCCCTAATTCTCACCATAACCGCCACCCCTCACCTCTCTCCGGGTTTCCCCTTCCCCCCCCCCTCCTAACACCCATTCTTCCACCCCTCTCCAACCTCCCCCAAGACCCTTCCAGGTATATATTTGCTTGAATTTTAAAATTTTTTGTACTTGAAAATGACCTCTATGTGTCGAAACATGTCGTACCAAGAAAATAAATCAGTGGAAGGAAACGAAGTCGTTTTTTCATTTGTGAATATCAACTTCCACATAGTTGAGCCTGATACCATTGAACGGAAGTAGGATAGTAATAGAATAGATAGATCGGAAGTAATTGAACTTTTCTCCACAAATACAAACAATCAAGTCTAAAGCAATGTCCCTCTTAGGCCTCCTCTATCGTTTTACCGAAATTAATGAGCCCCGAGCACTTTGAACTTTTTTCTCTTCCATTATTCTTCCAATTCTTACCTATTCCTGCCCCATCCGGTCTATCTCTTCCCAAACTAATCTTTCATCGCTGGACTGTGTCTGCAACTTCTTTGCTAAAACAGTTAAAAAATAGATTACCACAGTGTCGTAATATGTCCACCAAGGCTATTCTATCCTATCTCTCCATAAACTCCACTTTCTCAGGCGAGATATTGTAGAACAGCATATTGAATAAAAGCTCAAACGATTTCGTACTGTCTACTAGTTTTTTTATTTCACCTCTTGCTACACGTGTTTCAACTGAACAACAGTCATCCTCAGGCAAGACAAATACAACATAAACAGATATGGGCTTATATAGTGCGTGAAACACCGTGTTTACGTCACACTGTGAAAGGATAGAAGGACAAGTGGGAGAAAATGGAAAAGGGGTGGGGAGGGGGGGGAAGGGTGGTGTGAGGAGAGAGGGTGGTTTGTTGGAGGAGGTAAAGTTATTTAACAATGGAGTCAAAAATCGGAGAATGACAGACAAATTCATTCTCGTTTAATAAGTTCATTTTCTTTCGTTTTCTTTTAACTATTTCCCACTGTTCCGCAACATCTAGACGGTGTCCTTTCTCCTGGGAACGGAGGATTTTCACATTAAATATGGAGTGGTGAAATTCTTCCATTAGATGTTTGGCGAAATAAGACTTCGGATCTCTGTTCACCAAACACCTTTTGTGTTCCGACACCCTGGTTAAAAAATATCTACCAGTTTGACCGACATAAACACTACCACATGTGTCACACTTAAGTTCATAAACTCCCGATTTTAGCAGGGGGTCAAAAGGATCTTTGGCATTATTGAATATTGTTCCCAGAGTTCTTGGAGTGTAAAAACTCACTCTGTATTTGTCTTTAGGGAATGATTTAACTGCATCGTAAGACATTTTTCCCAAGTAAGGCAGCTTTACCCATTTAAGTTTTTTATCTTTGACTGGTTGCAATGATGAAATGTCTTTTAATGCCCTATTCTCTAGTTTCTTGTTTAATATTTTATTTACAAAATTTCCGTCATAACCATTATATTTAGCGATTTGTCTAATTATGTTTAATTCTTTTCCAAAATTATCCCCAGAAAGAGGGATATTTAAAGCTCGCTGGATCATATGGTTGAACGCTGCAGTTTTATGAGACCACGGGTGGCACGAATCAAACGGTATAGTGTGGTCTGTATAAGTTGGTTTGCGGTATATTGCAAATTGATGGAGATTATTTGAAGTTGAGATACTTAAGTCAAGAAAATTTAAATTACCGTTTGATTCAGATTCCATGGTAAATTTAAATTACCGTTTGATTCAGATTCAATTTTATCGATAACTCAGTAGAAACCACCATGAACTCACTCATTTAGCATAAATTCTCCTTTAATTTGTTGGTTCTTCATTTGAATTAATAATCATCCGTATTCCCGATGAAAACTATAGTCAACTCAAGCAGAATCCATGGCAGTAAGCAGTCAATACATACATGTTCCATAAGTAACTTGCCTAAAATTTTAAAAAAGACGGTAGATATTCTTGAGATAAATCTGCTAATTCGACCAATCCATTGTGCTATTCATAGGAAAGTAAGGAGAGAGCAGTGCTAAGCAATATGGTTGTTATTTCGGTTGTCAGTTTGATGACGTAAATTCAGTTTGATGACGTAGCCCTCTCCATCTACCCCAATGTTACGCTCTAATAATTTCACGCTCTTTCCATTTACCTCTTCATATCCTCAAGGTTCCCAGAAATGGAAAGGAAATTCTAACGTTCATGCATAAATTGTTCATAAATTTAAATTAATAACAATCCGCATTCTCGGCGGAAACTAGGGTTTAATAGACTAAAATCCATAGAACTACGAAACCAATGTGTGTTTTATGAGTAGCTAGCCTTAAATTTCAAAAAGATGTACACCAGGGCTGACATTCGCTATGAAAAAATCGTTTGACTTGACCGGGATACGAACCCGGATCTCCCAATTGCCCGTCAGGTGTGTTAGCCAGTTACACCACAAAGCCGTCTTCAAGGCGAATTTCGAGTTTCAAATGATTTTTTCATAGCGAATTCCAACCCTGGTGTATATGCACCCGTGCGAGTGACTTCGTACCACATCATTTGTTACATGCAATGTTTGGAAATTTTTCAAAAAGATCGTTGATATTCTTATCTTACATTCGCTAATTCGTCCATTCCGTCGTGCTATCCATAGGAAAGTTAAGAAAGAGCACGGTGAAACAAAATGGTTATTTTGGTTGTCAGGCTTCAGTTTGATTGCGTAGTATTCTCCCCATGTACCACGATGATTGAAACTATTATGTACCCTTACTGTACGTTAGTTGGGCAGACAGAGTGAGAAATGAAGAGGTATTGACCAGGGTGGGGGGAAGATGGAGGACTGATATGGACAATTAAAACAAGGAAGCAAAATTGAAGGGGATACATATTAAGAAGAGATTGCTTGAAGAAGGATTATTAGGGGGATGGTGGAAGGAAAGGGTAAACGCGGAAGAAGAAGAAGAAAGAAAACGACGGATGATTTAGAAGAGGAGACAGGCTACGCGGGGATGAAGAGGAAGGCACAAGACGGAGTTATCTGGAGGAGAGGCTATGAGGACCCGCTAAACAGCAGTCTAGCGATGATGATGATTGTACGTGGAAATAATGGGTAGGCGGGGAGTATTGAGTTGACGGATGTACTCACGCTTCGACCAGAATTGGTCCGAATCGGCCCTCCATGGGTCCCTGATGCAAGGACGTACTCGGACAGACCGCACGGCGTCTACCCGTAAAAGTTAAGGCTGGGACACAATCAGCGTGTACGTGTAACGCGAGCCGTTAGCGGGAATACGCGAAAAGATGGATGACGGGAATGTTTAGCGAACGGACACAATCAACGTGTACTGGGAGTACGTGTACGCGAGAGATGGGCAACATTCATCTCTCCCCGCGTCCCGTACGCGGAAAACCAATCAGAATAGTCCTGAGAATCCGAGAATGGGAGCCATCTGTCGGCAGATACATCCAACTGTTGAAGATTGCACTTGGCTAAGACAACTTATTTACTTCCACACTTGTTTACACCCGATCTCTTAGCTGCGCCTGCGTTAGTCAATTGTTACTCTGGGCCGCGTTAACGTCGATTGTGTCCGCTGACTTGGGTTCCCCGTCTCCCGTTGTCCCGTTTACGTCTCGCGTCACACGTACACGTTGATTGTGTCCCAGCCTTCAGTCGGGAGATACCTAATCCCAACTTTTTGGGCAATGGGCTCTCCCGGCTTTCATTAAAACGGCGCGGTAAGTCTTAGCATAAGCGAGACTGACGGGTACTCGTCTTACGTCGTTGGGTGAACCCTGCAGATACGAGCACTGCGGGGAGGCGGAGGACCATTGTCGTCCTTTTGACGTCAATCCGCCTCATGGTGTCGGCCTCGCAGGGGTTGTGGTTCGCTTAACTTCCCTTCCTTTCCCTTACCCCTTTCCCACTATAAGCGAGAGCTTCCGGCCGAGCGGGGAGGTTTTTAGCCCGCGGGGAGACTCGAAACACCTGTACGTGGAAATAATAGCATTAAAAAAGAGTGGGGGTGGTTGGAACGATTGATGAGAGGCGATCGGATGCTTAAGACCAAGTGATTTAAAGAAAGATGTTGGGTGAGGGACAAGGACGGAGAGAAATAACTAGCTCCATGAACCGAATGAGGAGAGGCGACACGTACGCCTTGAATAAGAAAAGGATTGTGTGGGTAGAGAGATGACCTGTGCCTTTAAAAAATACAACAGAGGATTTTCCACCTCTTCCGGGTAAACCTATCTTAACCAGCAGATTACCCTAAATGATGAGACCCTCACGCTAATGGCCTAAAAATTTTATCTGGTGGGAAATGTTTTCGTATGAAAGGAATGGGAGAGTGTCTTCTTAAAGCGTCGACAGCACCTGAGCCTCGCTGAGATCGCGAGGCGCTCTTGACACGTGATGAGGCGCTTTTAAGGAAGGGGCTCCCCTCGTCACATTTCCTTTCACCGAAATTTCGCAGCTTCTGGCCGGGTTAGGAGGAATTTTAGACAGGCACATCCCACCGCACAAACACCAACGGACGGGTGAGTGTCCCTTGGCAATGATAACAACGACGCCGAAATCTTTGAAAACTTTTTGGAGCGGAGAGCACAAGAATTTCAAGTTTAAAGGGATGCATTAATGACGGATAAGATCATTTCAAATTCATTTCATGATATTAATGATGCAACCGAGCGAAAGCGTGGGATTAAAAGGAGGTTCGAACGAAAGACTGAGCTGGTAAAGACAAACACTAAAACACAAATATTTTACCCCTCATTTGTTTTAAAATTCTGCTTCCACTGATGTTATGCTAAAAAGATTAAAAAGGTAGTTTTTCATAATATGTTGTTGTTAAGTTGATAGGAACACATAAAATAAACAAACACAATGGTGGTGTGAAGATGGAAGGGTGGCCGATTCCAAGCAGAAAAAATTCGACTGAACCGGGAATCGAACCACGGACCTTTGGTATATTACAACTCGCTAACCTTTGATGCATCACATTGATAATGTTACTATGTTAAAATCTGGTCGGTGAATAGTAAAAAAAGTGTGAAATAGTAAAAGTTTTATTGTTCATCATGAACAAAATAAGTCTAGCGCGCAGCCTCAGAGTCACCAGCGACCTCCAACCTAATCCCTCTCAAAGCTGAGAAACACTTTATGTTATCTCGTAACAGTTTCCAACGAAGCGCGTAAGCACGTCATAAAGGAAGGAGGACACAAACAGGAGTAAGCAGAGCACTTTAATTACTTGAGTAGTAGGTAACAGGAAATACCACTGGCCAACAGCGAAAATATCTACGCTGAGAATTTATTTCGTAAGTATATTCGGTGGATACTGAAGGTTACGGATACTTCCATAATGAAATACTAATAGCAACTGGATTAAGGCAGATTTCCCTCATAATTTGAAGCCTGTTTAGCGTGTAATAGGAAGGTCCTCGAATGAAAAAGTCAAAGAGAGATGCCGCTTCTCTCTGCTTAGGCCACACCTCGAATACGCTGCGAGCATTTGCGACCCTAGTCGTAAAGATTTGACCACAAAAATTAATAAAACACAAATAAAAGCTGCACGCTTCGTTAAAAACTGCTTCGAGCAAACACCAATCTTAGAAGGATTAAGATGGGAGCCCCTAGAGATTTGGAGGCTACACGACAGGCTTAGCTTACTGGAGAAATTTAGAACTGGAGAGTTTCAGAGCGACACAGATAATATTATCACGACGCCCCACTACATCTCTAGGTGTGAATGAAGGGATGAAATAAGAGAGATATATTTCCGAGCAGATGGGTGTAGAAACTCGTTCTTTCCGCGCACAATAAGCGACCACAATAAAAACCGAGCTCCACTAAATACACTCCCATTATTCACGTTACAAATTTCACCTCCCAAACCCTTGCATCTTTACACGGCTGCTGTCCTGACACCCACTGCCAAACGACCAAGCGGCGGCTCTCGGGGTAGTTTGCAGATGTAGGTAGCAACCGCCGGACCCATGAAATAATTGCCGCTTAAGAGGACGCATCATAGCCTTCGGTAAGGAAATGTTTTTTCGAAAATCCACAAGATGGCGCCACTCGCACCCGATCGAGGAGTTTTGACGTCAGGAGTCTCCTACTCCAGGATAACTCTCGCACAAGGCAACATCTGTCGGTAACTTGTAGCCAAGTCTCCGACGCGTAAGTACAGGCAGCGCTTATATAAGATCTGTGAAAGAAGACTGAACTAATTGCATCACCGTCCGAGCACATCATGGCAGAGAACCATTCAGGTAGCTTGTCGAAATATACCAATTACAGATTCTATCTTACAACCGTGACGGTTATTACTTAGCATTCCGATAGAGGAGGGATTGATACATCTCCATTAGCTTTAGATATGTCAATAAAAATAATAGTTTTTTGTAAAAATATACCCTACATCTTGCCGTTTTCCCGATGGTTTAATTATGTTCCGGGATAACATTTTCATGTTTCAGATACGAGCCTCCCTTGGCAAAGGTCTATTCTTTATACAATAAAAATTTCAAGTTGATGACGTAAAACTTTAACAAAAAATCTGGGGTCGGAAATTATCACAAATCCGACCTGTCGAGCGGGTGTGATGCGTCGCCTTAAGGAGGAGGGCGCTGAAGGGAGGAAAAATTTACAATGCTTCAACTTGTGGAAAGTTTACACCGTTCCAGAAAAAAATCGGCCTCTTTAAGGGAGGTGACCGCTTAAGGGAGGTGGCCGCAGAGTTAAGTCTCACTGCACCAGATACACTTTACTACACAACGCGGGTATCAATGTTATCCAACAGGTGGTGAAAATTCGAAACCGGGGTTTCGAAACTGGGGTCAATAAAGTGCACCTAGACGTGGAAAATTCCACTCAATTCAGTGACCAATCAGGCGGACAGCTGCTCTCATTGTGGCATATGGAGACTCTAACATTCACTTTATTTGTCGCATAACATTTATAAATAAATCACAACACTCGTTTTACTCCACAGACCACTTCGCTTATTACACATGCAAATAAACCTTTATGTAACGCTCACTCAAAATGTCTCTCGTCCTCATACTCGTGACCGTCTCTCCCTCTCTCTTCTTTATTTATATTTCTCCCGCGTCCCTGGTTACCCATTGTTGGGCCACGGCCCACACTTTCAATTCACTAATAAACAATTGATAAATTACTTTACTAATAAATAACAACTAAATCGCCTTAGGGAATAGTTGTTTCGTTACAAGACGTCGCTTGCTATGCTGGACAATTCCTAGAAGCCGCATTCCAGAAGCCATCTTCGTTGATCCTCATTTTCCCATAGCCCTAGCGGACTAACGCACAAGTATTGCAATTGTACTATGTCTTCCAGCAATAACTTACTACTTATTAGAAATCAGCATTAACTTACTTCTTCATTATGTTATTATTCCGTAAAATATGTTTATTTATTAAAATTAATAACAATCCGAATTCCCAGTGAAAAGAAGATTTAATTGAGTAGAATCCATCCCACTAAGTAGCAAGTACATGTTTCCAGAGTTGCTTGGCTAAAGGTAGTGCGAGCGAGATAGTTCCCTAATCATAATAGAGGCCATATTCGATATATAAGTTTTAATTTAGTCAACTGTGAGACACAAGAATTAAATATTGCTTTATTAATGGTGCAATTAAATAGTTTTACATGACAGAAATTGTCATTAATCAAATTAAAATATCTAAATAAGTCTTTTACATGACCCATTCTTTTCACGCGGTATTTTTTAAACTCCAACAAAACGGAAGGTTTATTGCGATCCCGAAGAATTTACTGCGGTGACAATATGATTGATTTTTTAACATAGTTGAGAAAAAACACAAACTACACACAGTTGATTTCTTGACGAGATTTAAGTGTAGGGAATGCCTCATTTTTAATATAGGCTCTCTCTAGAGTGCTCATACACTTAGCCATTGCCCATATAAAAGGGCTGGTATTTTATGGAAAATATCTCTGAAAGTAACGAGGTAAGGGGGTTGAATTTTTGGTGTCAATGGAAGGGAATGGAATATTTTTATTTAAAATGAAACCAAATTCATTGATTTCTGTGTAAAATGATATTTCGCTCAAACCACCTTAAATCTCACACAGATCGCGGATATTCTGGCTTTGCATCCGCTAATTCAACCATTCTGCCGCGTTATCCATTGTCCCAATCGATATGTATCCGATAGAAGGGAGATATATGTGGACCCCAGAAGTCAATGGGGTCTAAGTGACATTTTTGAAAAAAATAAGTTAGGTACAGGAATGGGATGTGAAGATATTAATCTTTTAGGTGGTTAAGGGATCCAAGTGATTTTCTTGACAGGTGATGCTATCTAGGGTAATGCCTCGTAACTACTTAGTGGGTTGTACCAAACATTTTCAACTTCGACTTAAGTTTTCTCTAAACAATGGTTTTGTTACTTAGACCCCTTGACTTCTGGGGTCCTCACATAGGATAAATCATTTACGGAAGTTTGATGTAGTCCATTTCTTGCCGGACGTTCAAAATATTTTGCTAGAGCCAAACTATTATGGTAGGAACAATCACAGGAATAAGATTAAGGAACTACAGAACCGATGATTTTAAGATGTCATTTTTTTCACGTACAATAAGGGACCATAATAGTTGTGATAGATCAGTTCTAGGATACTGACTAGGTTAAATAGGTTTTTCAGTAGTGCTAAATATCTAAACATGAATATTAGATGCTAACCTCACATGGGTTCGGCATGATTTTAGGCATGATATACTCCTGCATGTCCTAGTACCTTGTAGTGCTATTTATTTGTCGCAGTAATAACACTAACCAGTAGTTATATCTCGAGTAGTGTGCAGCATGGTAGCATGTTCTTCTCCGTATCACTCTCCTGATTTGTGGTTTGACTGCGTACCGTTGTCCTGACTGCTGTTGGTCTGCGCCTGGCATTCGGAGGAACGTGCGCGGTTCTGATTTGAACTGGGATGAGCGCTGCATGCCTGGTGTGGAATCGCCCCGTGCCACACACCCTAGTGGTGGCTTGTGCGGAATTTCGTAGACGTAGATGAGGACAGTAAGGAGAGAGCAGGGATGAACAACATTGGTTATCGTTTCGGTTCGGTTTGCTTTAGTTTGACGACGCAGCGCCCTCTCCACGTACTGCAATGGCTGCATTCAATGGTGAGGTGGGACTGAAGAGGATACTTTAGAACAGATAAGGAGGAGGCAGAGTAGGAAGTTGTGACGGTCGATGAAGGACGAAGGTCAAGTGCTGAAGGCCAAGTGATAGAGGGAACAACGCTGGGTGATCGTGGAAGTGGAGGAAAGCGAATGGGCTCCATTGTAGGAAAGAAGTGGGGGATGATGTATGCTAAGATGATGAAAGAAGGTGTGAGGGGAGATAATAGCTTGGGCCTGCAACGGTCTTTAAGAAAGAGGACTTTCTCTCTCTTACATTTAAACTTATCCGGAATATTTCCCCAAGATTCACCCGACTCATCACCTGATTCCACAAGTAATTCATCTATATATTGCATCTATTGCGGAAAAAAGACTGAAAATGACTACAGATATACAGCAATGAACCAGTGAAGGAAGGATAAAACATACATACCCATCACGCCGTTCCCTTCCGGGGTAAAAATGTTTCACTCATTAATTCATAATTGTACACCTAACTCTGCTTCAATAATCTCTTCCATACTGACCTATCCTTGCAAACCTCTTTTGCCTCATTTACCCCCATACTCTGTTTCATTCACGCCCTCCTGTTTAAAAAAAAACTCCTAACATTCCTCCTCTTAAGAATTTTCTCAACCACATTCAACCACAACTTTCTGGGCCTACCTCTACCTCTCACACCATTCATTCTACTCTCATATATCTGTTTCGTTATTCGACTCCCATCCATTCTCTCAACATGGCCAAACCAACGAAGCACACTCCTTTCATTCACGTCCATTACTGGAGCATTCGACTCACACTCATTCATGACCCACTCATTCCTGACCCTATCCATCCTACTCTTGCCGCAAACACTCCTCAGATAACTCATACCCACGGCGTTTAGTCTACTCTTATGTCTATCCTGACATACCCATGTTTCACTACCATATAGCAAAGTGGGAAGAAGTACACTTTTGTACACGGCAATTTTCGCTTCCTTTGACAAGCACTCATTCCTTGATATACTCCACATGCTACCTACCACCTTCCTTCCAGCATTCACACTTCTCTTTATCTCCTAATCTATTCTTCCATCTTTCGCAAACATTTTACCTAAGTACACGAAATCATCCACCTGTTCAATTACTTCACCATTCGCCCTCATCCTACAGTTATTCTCCCCATTCTCCTTATCAAAAACTACTACTTTTGTCTTGCACGCATTTACCTTCAATTCCATTCTCTCCGTTGATTCACATATCTTATCTAGGAGCTTCTGTAATCCCTGTTGACTCTCTGAGATCAAAACAGCATCATCAGCATACAGAATAACTCGCACGTTTACATTTCCAATCAAAACACCGTCGTTTTCACTACATGCGTATCAAACACATTTATCCATAAATACATTAAACAGCCATGGAGACATTACGCATCCTTGCTTTACACCCCGATTTATGACAAACCAATCACTCAGAACCCCGTTAACTCTTACACTTGCCTTACTATTCTCATACATCGCCATCATAACATTCAATAACTGCCCACTCACTCTATAGTCTCTCAAAACCTTCCACAACTTCTATCGATTTACTCTGTCATATGCCTTCTCTAAATCTTTCTTTCTAAGTCTTTCGGACACTCATACATTTTTCTTTGACTTGCTGAAGTGCAAAAAGCTGGTCACTGCATCCTCTCCCAGGCATAAACCCGCACTGCACACCCCATATTTTGTCGGAAGTAATATTCCTTACTCTTTCGATTAATATTTTACTGAACACTTTTCCAGGGATACTCAATAAACTAATGGCCCGATAATTATTACATTCGGTCTTTTCTCCCAGGAAGGAAGGATAAAATATACCGCATTTTTCGCTATCTTAAGAAACGTCCTGGAGAAACAACCGTGACCTCTTTTGCGACCTCGGGACGCCTGCTTCTTGTTCATCAAATTATCTAATAGCAAAATGTTCACTAGTCTACTAATGTAACAATTACGACCAACTGGAGACAAAAGCGTTCCTTATTCATCGGTCGACCAGCCAAAGTAACGACAACGAAACAGGTAGTCTTTCACGGAACTCCAATTCAACTTTGGACCAAAAATCCCACAAGAATATCGAGATGAAGGCTAGAGACAACAATGAGGGGGAATATAGAGGATCATCGACATATTATGGGTAGTTTGAGGCATAACTAAGCGTGAGAAAGGTGAAATCATTACACGAAAGTAAACATAAAAAATAAATTATCATATTTGGCGGGTTAGAAAAATGAGGAGCTACTGGGTGGCACAGAGTTCCACGGCAATTCAGTTGCTTTTCATTTATCTAACCTGCCAAAGAAAATAACTCATTTTAGCCCATTCTGGACTAAAACCCCATATACACAGCCGAAACAGATATGTTAATGTGAAGTCCTTCTGACCTTTAACCGCCCTCGTCCGAACACGTCCTCGCTGGTAGGGAGCCGAACATATTCTATGAATACTCAGGTCAATCCAGAAGGAACTTGGATCCATTGGCGATTAGGTAGAAACTGTAAAGAGAAAGAAGATGTTTTAAATAATTTTTAGTCCAAACTTGAATATTCAATGGGTATTGGGGACTCAATAAGCCCCGTCCCCAGTGAAATATTTTCCAGGAATAAAAAACATGGATATAATCCCACGAAAATAATGTCCCGGTCAACTAACCGAGAGTATAATGTAATTTAAAAAATCCAGACCAGCATTTTCTATCGCGCCAATCAAAAGACTATATCAACTAGTAGTTAAAGTGAAATAGGCAATGAAAAAATTGGGCACTTAATGTTTGGTAAATGTTAACTTTTTATCGTCAGTATCTACCGACATGAAAAATTGTTTATAGATGTAAAACACAACGCGCGTAAACATATTCCTTCTTACAATATAAAATGAGACGAGAATACGATACCTGTCGGAATTCAATACGAGGACATAGATACTTTAAAATGTATCAAAGGATTAAAAGATGTTTTAATGGTGATGAGCCAAATTCATTTACACCATGGCAGTAATTATGGCAGAAGTTAGGGTGGAAAATGACTCAAAATATCAGCAATTCCGACATATTTAGTCATTATTATGAAATTGCCCATCATGGTCCCATTCTCTCATAATGACCCCATTTTCCCATTATGGTCCCATTTTCTCATATGGACCCTATTTTCCCAATTATGGTCACGCTTCAAGCGCAAGCTAAAGAAGAGGCCAGGGAAATTTAATTTTTCTGACGCAGAAATAGCAAAAAAAATCTATACTTTTTTAGCCATAAATGTAATTTTAAGCAAAACCAAAGCGTGTAGGAAATTTAAACGTAGAAATAAAATCTATATTCCCTTAGATGATTCCCTTAATGATAAAAATTTGAACAATGCATTTTAAGTCTAAATATAGGAAAATAGCAAATACATAAATCCTACACGGAATTCAACGTTTCTGCAACAGGAGCATAATACATTGAAAGGTGTGGGGTTAAAACGAACCCTCAAGAACTTTGCTCGCCGATTTTTTATATTTTCGGGTCAGTTTTAGGCCGCACCTAACTTCAACCATTGACAAACTTGACAGTATCCAAGTGATATGAATATATTATGCATGAATTAAATATTTTAATGATTCACGAGCGAACTAAAAGTGTTATGCAGTTGGTGGGAGGATTAGTGCGGGAGTCGACAGAAACTCAGAGACAACTCGCGAGGTTCACTATGCGAGACAAATTGAAAACATGAGGTCATTTTTGAACCGTTCGAGAGAATCCCGATCGCGTAACTAAGGAATCACGTGGTACAACAACGAACGGTTCGAGACATTGTTGAGTAATACACACTCAAATGGATAACTTAAGTATCTGATATACTGTTTATTTCGTTTCCAACCGCAACTTTATTCGCAAAACGCAAAAATCAACTTTAACAATCATTGATCCGGAAGAAAAACTTCATCGGGCAGATTGCGAAATATTTTTTCGAGTGTTCTCATTACACCAAACTCTTCGTGAGCGTACCACGTGACTCCATAGTTACGTGCTCGGAATCATCCCGAGCGCCTCAAACAACTGAGGTAGATTGGTGACATCACAAATTGCAGATCACATCACGAAATTCCACCACAAAGCATTACAGAGATTGTAGCACAGGGCTGTAGCCTAACACCAAAATTAAAACTATATTGTATAAACCTGCTCTTTCCCTACTTTAATTTGGGTAGCACGACGGAATGGACGGATTGGCGGATGTAAAGCAAAGATATCCACTATCTGATTGAAATTTAAGGCAAAATTAACTCTTGAAACATATATTGGTAACGTTGAGTCATGGTTTCTAGTCGCTTTGGGCAGCTGGGCTGTTATGTAAACAAATCTAATGATGATATCAGTGTTTAGCACGTTAAGTATCTTACTAAGGTGGATATTTTTCTTGTCATTTTTTCATCAAGTAAGAACGATGTTTAATTTAATTTACCTAACGCTTTTACATGGTATTATGGCCTAAATCCGTTTGCTGGGGCCGCACAAAGTCTGACTCGCCCGCGAGACCCCATGGAAGGGTCGACCCTCATTTAGTTGGACCCCAAATCCGAATCCGAGCATTGGCGTCGACCCCCTCACCGCGGGTGGGTAGTGCCACCTACTTAGCTTTTCTTAGAGCACGTAAAATGGTTAATATTTATCGTACGACAGCTGTTAACAAACCATTTTCGTCAGCGTGACTATGGCAACACAAATGAGAAAAATGATGTTTGGATTAATTGTTAACTTTCAAATGTTATAAACTAAAGTGCGGCTGATCATCAGGTGCCATTACCCACCCGCGGTGAGGGGTCGACGCCGAGGCTCGGATTTGGCGTTGGGGACCGACTAAATGAGGGTAGACCCTTACACGGGGCCTAAAGAACAGGTGAAATTTTCTACAGCCCCAGTAAACGGTTGTAAGCAGGTATTATTACCTCAATATCACAGGTAAATAACAACAGTTATTAATTCCATTGAATCGCCGAAAATCTTTGAATGACGCATATATCCGTGTGGTATGTCCAGGGACATAAAAAGAAATAAAATGAATCTAAAAGATGCGATTCTCAGTGGATCTGGTAACGAAAACACTGCAATGTAAAGGAAATGAAACTGAAGTCCATACATGGCTCAGACTAGAGAAAACGATGGAATTACGATTCATACCGTCATAATTATTTCAGTGATAAATACAAAGAGAAAAGAGTGTACTATCAAAATGCTGAACTTAGTAAGGTTAATATGCATGAAGTTCCAAGATGTTTCAAACACAAGGGTTGCAGGAAATTAAAGAGTTTACGTTCCAAAACTGTTCAATGATTGAGGGACGATCTAAAAAATTTTGAATCTATAAGGGGAAGCAAAGAGAGGAAGACAAAGGGATGGTTGCTACGCACATAAATTATGATTGTTAATTTCGTAAATTCTTTAGGGTTATTTAGGGTGCTAATTTTTTGCCAGTGTTAAATAAAAACACAACTGAAAAATTATAAAAGGAACCCGCTGATAAGCAACGAATGGCTTAGCAGGACCATAAAGTTGATTCAATAGGTAGCGTGCATTTTTTACGTTAAAAAAATTAAATTGCAGGGAAATAAAATGCACAGTAAATATAGAAAAATTTTATTTTCGAGAAAAAACTATTTCATTAACCCTCCGTGGAAGATCGAGTCAGTTCTGTTCCATTTCAAAATCATTGAATTAATCAACTTATCTAAGAGGCTTTTCCATTTAGTTGCTGCTCCAGACAGAATTACAACGCTTCGGATAAAGTGTGTGGAAAGTTGCGTCTCTTTCGGCGGTTTTTCGAACGATTTCAATAGGCGAATGTGTGACGCTATTCATTCACGACTAGCAGGCAGCTAGCCTGCTCACGCCGTGAGCAGGGGTGCGTACCCACAGGGGGTAAGTGTCCTAGTCTAAAAATAGCTCCCTGATAAAAAATTTTTTTTTCATTCACTGTTCCCCTTTGTTGTTTTGAAAGCCATTTGAGTAAGAGAGCACTGTGGGTTTCTTATGTTTCAACCTCTACACTCTTCCACTCTCCCTTTCGGCCTTTCTCCCTTGTCACTGCGTTTCCCGGCATCTGGTTGTTGCAACCACAACCCAAAAATATAACTTACACCTTTGCACGGATGGTGACCTAACACCCCCTGCCACACGCCCAAGCAGCCGATCTTTTGGATCTTATTTAAACTAACTCAATACACTCCTTTTAATTCATGTCTCCATTTCATCTCCAAATATCTTACACCTTTGCGCGGCTGGTGACCAAACACCCCCTGCCACACGCCCAAGCTATAAAAATCCAAAACTACTACCAAATCATGAGGACGAAAATTCCACATTCAACGCACCAAACCTCACTCTTCTAGCTCAAAAATTGTCAGAGAAAGAAAGAAAACGGATACAGAATGACTGACACGCTACAAAATTAATATGTAACATCGTGGCATTCTCCTGTTTTACTCAGCAATAATTTTAATTTTATTTTTTTATTCAGCTGATGAAAACCGCATAACATTACGTTTATTGAGTTTCGACATTCTTTTGCAGTAACCTAAGGAAACTAAACTGCAGGCCATTTGCATTTCTGAGGCTTTCCGCATTAATATAACATCGTGGCATTCTCCTGTTTTACAGGAGTGCAACTTAAATTAGTCCACTTTAAAATGAATTTTGCCAATTTTAGGCAAACATATCCCTGAAAATATCGTATTCAGCAACATCTCAGTGTACGGCATTGATTTCCACTGTAATACCTATCTCTAGATATAAAACCCAGCCACCATTGTATAGGTCCCATTTCCCTTCTAAAGCTAATGCCAATTCCACAGTTATCAAGGAAATATCCTATTGTTGACGGAAGTAAAATTCATGACTTTGACATTAAAAACGCGATTTCTAGGAAAGTTTTATTCGTATAAGAAAATTGAATTAAAAAATAAGAAACTGCAATATTTTATCCAACTAATGGCGAAAACTATAGCCATCTATCTTTAGTAGAACTAATTAAAATATGCAAAAAGAGAAACCTCTGCACTTGTTTCATCTCCAAATATCTTACACCTTTGCACGGCTGGTGACCTAACACCCCCTGCCACACTCCCAAGCTATAAAAATCCAAAACTATTACCAAATCATGAGGACAGATTCCACATTCAACGCACCAAACCTCACTCTTCTAGCTCAAAAATTGACAGAGAAAGATACAAAACGGATACAGAATGACTGACACGATACAAAATTAATATATTTAGATGGCGTGCCAGGTGGAGCTCTCTGAAATAAACAGTTTCAGCTGTTATATGAAGAAAAAATTGGGAAAGTTTAAAAAAGATAAGTTATGAAGGTAATGTTGAAGTATACCTTGTGTAAATATCAATATGTAAGGTAAAAATAAATACAATTCAAATACGTCACATATCAAAATAAATGTTTTCATGAAATAAATAGAAATTTAAAAAAAAATGCTTAAGTAGCATTTTTTAGAAAAACTAATAGTGTAGCAGTATTTCTTTCAGGCTGATGTTTCATAATTTTGTCCATAGAGAAATCGGAAATTAAAATACTGTAATGCTGTAAAAATACTGTAAAAAATCTAGTAATGGCCCACTAAATAGATTTATTGCTTACGACCAGGGTTTCGTCACATAATGGCATCTTAACCATAATGGCATCTTCAGGTCACATAATGATATCTTTAAGACCTGAAGATGTCATTATGTGACGAAACACGGGTCGTAAGCAACAAACCTATTTAGTGGACCATTACTAGAGTATTTTAATTTCCGATGTGGAGACGTTCCACATAGTCAAGCCTGAAGTTATTAGTTATACATAGAGAAATCGTTTAAAATAGAAATATAATACAATGCTTGCACCTTCAACTTTAACATAGTTTCAATATATGTAATTGAAAATAGGGAGAGAGATATGTGGAAGCATCGGAGGCGTATTATGCAGTTGTATACAAGTTTCGTATGGGTGGCATGTAGTTATGCAGACGTTTTGGTCGTGAAAGTTGAGAGAGGTTCTTGCACGATTCATACCTGGCCTTTTCCGAAAGAGAGCAGAAACTTAAGAATCGATAGTCACGTGTCACCGATGACATCAAGTCCCCTTGGACCGATACGTGGAATAAACAACTTAATTCCCTCTCGGCTGAGCGCCACGGGAAGTTTCTCGTATGTATGGCTTCAAGGCAAAAACCCGCCAACGCAACAGCAAGAATTGATGCGGAAACGTAGACGTTCTAAACATGAATATACATAGACACCAGCTCGCAAAAGATACTCTGTCCCTAATCCTTGGTCGACGATGACTTAATGTGGATTAAATTAACCGCGTAAGTATTTTAGGAAAACTATTATGCAAATGACCCCGTCAAATCAACCCTTTCTGCCAAAATGTATTCCGGCAATGAATGATTCTTGATCCTTATGCGTAAAACTTTAATATCTTCATAACTAGTAAATATAAACTGTCCAAACCAAAAGCATTACTTAGCAAAAGGTCTCTTAGGTTCATGCGACTTATTTGGTTCCCGTAATCTAATATTTAAACCTTCAGAAATGCTTCTTCTTAGGAACTATTTGACAGTAAATCGATTTTTCTTTTCTCTGGAGGGGAAAATTTAATCCTGATTATACTTGAATGGATTTACAGTATAGAAACAAATCATTAATTGAATTTTTACAGTTAATATCAACTTGATATTTATAAAAGTTCTAACGCGGAATTCCTCGAGACGCAAAATTTGTACGTGTGTAATCCTAATTCGTACTCCTAACGGAGATATTAGAGAAAATAGGAATACATTGGCGAGACAGGAGACTGATCCGAAACTATAATTGCGCAACGGGCACTGGTAAGGCTGGCTAACGGTTAATCAGGGTGGGCAACTATAGGTCGCGGAGTACGGCAAGGGATACCATTGTCACCTTTGCGTTTCAATATCTGTGCCGAGGAAATGATAAGACAGGCATGGGAAGAACTCAACGTGGGAATCAAAGTGGGAGGGCATCTTATAAAATCAGTTAGATTCGCGGATGCGTTGGTCAGTCGATCTTCAAAGGGAATACAAGCTTTAGTAGATTTATAAGAGATTCAGTGCGGGATATTCGGAGTGAAGATAAATCATAAGAGGACGAAAGTAAAAAGGTTCTCTAGGACCAAGAAAGCGAGGCTGATCATTAAAGTCGGGAGACACAAACTCGAGAAAGCAGAAGAGTACACCAAGTACAAATAATAATCTCCCTCCGTCACAATAAAAATAATGACAAAGCCCTTTCACATTTATATAAAAAAGAATAGAAACCTGCGAAAGAGAAAAGAACAGAATCCTGCGAAACAGAACATAATAGAAACCTTCGAAACCTGGTGCAGGAGTAGGATGCTAAAGATAAAATGGACTGACAAAATAAGAAATTATGAAAATCACATAAGAGTAGAAGAGGAAAGGACCATGTGGAACACCACAGAGAAGGACCACATGGGCTGGACACACCCTGAGACACAATTAATTTGTGAATAACATAATAAAAGCTGAGATAGAGGGGAAAAGTCCCCAAGAGGAAGACCCAGGAATAAGTTCATGGACCAAATAAACAGGAAAGTACATAGGAAGAGATACCAGGAGGTAAGGGAACTAGCATTAGATAGGGAATGGTGGAGGGCTGCAGTCAACCAATCTTAAGATTGAACGACCAATAAACGAATGAATTTGATGAAAAACCGTGTCCCTCAAACACCGGAGGGTTCTATAAAGGTGTGGAGATTTTTTTCCGGCGGGGGTTCCTATAATACTTACGACAGCGTGGAAGCAGAAGAGGTATGGGAGTATATGAATTCGAAACGATGAAGTGTTCAGAATAACAGAGGAAGAAAGGACCATGTTAAGCACTATACAGAGAAAAGAACCAGATGGATTGGACACTGAGACACAATGAGTTTGTGAAGAACATAACTGAAGGTAAAAGAGAGGGGAAAAGTCCCCAAGAGGAAGACCCAGGAATAAGTTCATGGACCAAATAAAGAGAAAAGTATATAGGAAGAGATACCAGGAGGTAAGGGAACTAGCATTAGACAGGGAAGAGTGGAGGGCTGCAGTCAACCAATCTTAGGATTGAACAACCAATGAGATTTCTTATCAAAAATCCCCTCCTCCTATTCCTTTCGGATCTTATGATCTCCCCATATTTACTAGTAGGGATGTAGGGGAAGAAAAATATGAATAACTTAAAAGCGAATGGTTGCGTTTTTTCTCAGGCGGGCGCGCCACATCTTCCTTCAAGGAAAATTGCTTCGGGAAGAATTCGTCGAATACGTCTCTTATCCGGGCGTATCTCTCGACTCTGCCAAGAGAACAAGGGAAAGGAGGTCTCGAGACCCTCTTCGAGCGGGCGATCTTTGAACTCCTCGGAAAGGGTCAATCGTGCGTGGCAACCTTTCTAGTCAACTTAAGTCGGGAAATAAAGACGAGAACCACTCACAAAAGGAACTCGATGAGAAGTTAAAGAAAGGACGGTCTGTGAATGGAGAAGAAAAAAAGACGAATCGCCTTAGTGCAACGCAACTGACGGATATTACAGAACAATGACATGATCTTCCGTTTCAACAATGAATCTCGTCGACAACGCCTATTCAGTGAAATTCAACGTGAATTTTTGTCAAACTTGAATAGTATTGATGGTACACAAGAGCAATAGTGAAAAAATAATAATTTGAGCGTAATAGTCGCTATCTTGTGGAGATGGAGTACAGATGCTACGATCTCATAATTACAGACGTTGTTCACTTACGTCAGATGTTGTTCACTTATGTCGTTCGCTTGCGTCATTACATCCCTCCCCCTCCAGACCCGTTGCAACAAATATATAAGCTTGCAACACTTGTAAAATGGTATGGAGGGATCGGGTTGGTGCGGTACCTAGAGTATGGCTTACCAAACGGGCGGCCAGGGTTCAAATCCCTACAGAGGAGTGTGTTTTTCAGAGGAAACCCGATCCCTACTGGAGTGTCTTGTGGAGGGCACTTCAAGTACAGTACTCCGTCTGTCGGATGAGACGTTAAGCCGTGGTCCCCTTGGCGCCTTTCGTTAAGAGCAGGCTAATGCCGACGCCGGGTTTCTACTTAGGCTACATAAATAGAACAAATGAAGTATTAAGTACATGAGGAGAACAACCAGGCTGTAGGAAAACTAGCAATACATAAGGACGGGCTGAAGTCAACCAATCTTTCGGTTGAACGACAAAGGAACAGCTACAATTCAAAATTATGATTCTCCAACTCGGATAAATGAACTCAGTTTTAATTGGTAACTTATGAATTCATTCATGAGCTCCAGACATTCATTTTCATTTCAAAATGTTCTCATACGTTTCCATATTTTTGGACGATTTTTCAACAACAATTATCATTTTCCAATCATTAGAATCCAATAGGGGATCGGATTGGTATGGTGGTTGGAGCACTGGCTAACCATACGGACGTCCGGAGTTAAAATCCCTGCAGAGGAGGATGTTTCTTAGAGGAAACCCGATCCCTACTTGAGTGTCTTGTGGAGGACACTTCAAGTACAGTACTCCGTCTGTCGGATGAGACGTTAAACCGTGGTCCCCTTGGCGCCTTTCGTTAAGAGCAAGCTAATTCCGACGCCGGGTTTCTATCCACCCTTCCACCCTTACCTATCACCTATAGCGCAAATGACCTAAGCAGTCGGTCGCCTCCCCAAAAATCCAATCCAATAACATTGAAGTTATTTATCCAGTCGAAAGCTGCCCAATCTGCTATCCTCTTCGATTCAGTACGGGAAGGAAGTAAGTAAGGTCGGACCTAAGTGCTGAGAGGCGATTATCCACATCTGTTCATCTGCTCACATCTGTTCAAATTTGCTTCGCTCTATGTGGTCTGAGTGCGTAATTCTAAGACTACAGTTTATACAATAGAATAGGTACCTACATCTAATGGTATAATAGCACAGGAAAATATGGAAGCAATGCGCAGCCGGCAAGAATGAAAGGATAGGTTGAGGAGTCTGTACGCTGGAAACAAAGGAATTACTGGGTAAGAAATTTGGTACCTTGGGAAATATTATTGGGTGATAAATTGGGTTTTAACTTGATGGTAAAATAGAGGGGAAAGTCCCCAGAGAGGGAAGACCCAGGAATAAGTTCATGGACCTCATGAAGAGGAAAGTAAAGAGGAAGAGATACAAGGAGGTAAGGGAACAAGTATAGAAGGGTGGAGGGCTGCAGTCAACCAATCTTAGGATTGAGCGACCAATGATGAAATTGGTAATACTAGGGTAATAAATAAATATTATGCAAAAAATTTAACCTGGCAATCTAGTAAAGATGTCGAACGCGTCCTACAAATTAAATAATTGTATGAAAGTACGAAGCATTCCATGAAATAGAGATATTCTCTTTCTTCGCCTATCTCGAATTGGAAAGGCGTGATGGGCACGTAACATCTCTCAACATTTGAAATGTCACAAAAAAGGCGCAAAGTGATGGGAAAGCGGGTCTTTTGACACACGTCTTTCCACCACCTTTTCCCGACACCGCAGCCCAGACGCTGGACCACGACCGCGGCTTAGTTGCAAGTCACACAACGGAGAACAGCGCGAACCATTGACGGGTCTCTCATCTATACGAGTATAGTTCTCACTCCCGCGTTGATGTTCTATTCACGACCACCATTACTTTCCAATCGAATCGGCCCCGAGTAGGGGGAAGGGAGGATGGGCGTAGATAAAGAAAATTCGAGTCACCATCCCTGTGTTCGCCTTCATCGCCCGCATACCAGATGCGGGCTGTCGGATACGAAACGACGGCGATTAAGATTTCAAACCCAATTATAAGGCACCACTGATGTCAAACCCGTACCTCCTCTCGACTTTTGCCTTCCCATCCATCTCCCGCAGCGTTTTGAGACGCGCGAATGAATCGACCCATCCCGTATGTCCACGAATACCCCTCCCTATTTAAAATCCCTTCGCTTTTCCAGTGTTCCCGCGGCGAGTGGCGCAGGAGGATTAATTTCAACTGAAGGCCCGCTAAAAACGATGCTGAAAATCCATGACTGAAAATAGAACTGAATCCGGTAATTACTCTTGAGATGGCTGGAGCGATCTGTGAGAATTTCAGCAGACGCGTTTATATGCGAGAAGCATATAAGTATAACCACGATGTTTTCGGTTGCTTTGTGGATTTCGAAAAGGCTTTTGACTGAGTAAACTGGAAAAAAAACAAACAGAGATATTCGGGAAAATATGAATAGATTGGCGAGACAGGAGACTAATCCGTAACCTATACACGGGGAAATGGTGATGGCGGCTGACGGTGAATCAGGGTGGGCAAGTATAGGCCGCGAGGTAATGCCTTCACCGATAGAATACTTTGAAAAAACCACACACTGAGCACATTCTCGACACTCGATATAGAAATAAGTTTGGCCAATTTTCAGCACTCGTGTGGCCATAATGACAGTGGTAGAGGGGGGTAGAGTAAGCTAGCGACAATTTTAATTGGAGTTATTCCGCCATCGTGGGGAATTGGTGAACAGGGTTGAATGGAGAGGATCTTTGGGGAATGAGGAGAGATAATTTTATGGACAATTCAACACCACATGTCATGAGCAAAAAATCGAGCAAACATTTTCTTTAATTGCCCTTATATTTGACGATAAATTACCAGTAAAATGGCACCGGTATTAAGATAAATATTTCTCACAGACCATTTGGAATGCGATACAGAAATAGAAGAACTGGATGGGTTGGGCACACACAGGGTTTTGTGAATAATATGACTGAAGGAAAACTACAAGGAAATGTCACAAGAGGGAGGCTACATAAATAGAACAAATAAAGAATTAAGTACATGAGGAGAACAACCAGACAGTAGGAAAACTAGCAATAGATAAGGACGGGCTGAAGTCAATCTTATGATTGAACGACAAAGGAACAGCCACAGTTCAAAATTATGATTCTCCAACTAGGATAAATGAACTCAGTTTTACTTGATAACTTATGAATTCATTCATGAGCTCCAGACATATTTTCATTTCCATTTCAAAATTTTCTCATACATTTCCATATTTTTGGACGAGTTTTCAACAACAATTATCTTTTTCCAATCATTCGAATCTAATAGGGGATCGGATTGGTATGGTGGTTGGAGCACTGGCAAACCATACGGACGTCCGGAGTTAAAATCCCAGCAGAGGAGGGTATTAAATCTTGTGAAATCTTTTGGTATCGGCGATGATTTTTTTTAGAGCATCAGTTTCGCCGTGCTATTCTGCCGGCTTCGTCAGGCTTATTGTTGGAAAAAATAAGCCAGACAAAGCCGGCAGAATAGCACGGCGAAACTGATGCTCTAAAAAAATCATCGCAGATACCAAAAGATTTCAAAAGATCTAATCATGAGCTGCACAGAAATGAACTTCCTCAGAAGTGCAGCCGGAAAATCCAGGCTTGATAGAGTAAGAAATGAGAGAATTCGAGAAATTATGAAAATGACAACAACCATTCTGGACGAAATCAAGTCAAAACAACTGCTGTGGTACGGACATGCTCAGAGGATGCTCAAAGAAAGACTGCCCCGCACCATCATGGAGTGGAAACCCTATGAAAGGAGAAGGAGAGGAAGGCCACCTAACTCATGGAGAAGCGGAATAGCCAAAGCCATGGCGGAGAGAAACCTGCAAGAAGGAGATTGGGAAAACAGGGAGACCTGGAAATTGGATGCCGTAAAGCGCAAGCAAGCGCTCTAAAGACGGACATATATATGTATATATATAATCATGAGCTGCGAAAATTTACGAAAAAAGAGGAGGGTATTTTTCAGAGGAAACCCGATCCATACTAGAATATCTAATGGGGGGCGTTTCATGTGCACTACCTCGTCTATCGGATGAAACGTTTACCTTTGGTCCCCTTGATGACTTTTATTAAGAGAACGCCGCGTGTCTATCCACCCTTCCTCCCTCTCCTGTCCCTCGTGGCGAAAATGACCTTAGTTGTCGGTCGCCTCCCCAAATATCCAATCCAAGGGAACCAAATTGACACCACGCGAGCACCAGTGCACGGGCTTCGTCCCCCTGATGATCTAATTCCGGGATTTAAAGAACAAATGAATACCACGTCAGAGTAAACAATCCAGTTCAATTTTTCTTGGATACCACTTACGTATAGCATTTTAATTCCTCATATCGATTATTGTCTCCTTGTATTTGTTGATTTAACTAAGGAATTACAAAATAAATAATAAATCTTGTTCAATGCCGGAGTAAGATATATATGTAATACGAATATTTACGAACATGTAACTCCTTACTATGTTAAAATGAAGTGGATGAAATGGGAACATAGAAAAATATTTAAATTATCTGTGTTCATCTACAAAATATTATCAACTAAAACCCCTGATTACCTGAAAAACTATATTATTAGAAACCAAAGTGTTCCAGGCAGACAAGTAAGAGGAAGAAGACAATTTAAAATTCCAAGGTGTAGAACTAATGTGTATCAGTTAACCACAATAAATTCTGGCCTAAGAATATGGAATGGTATTCCTGACAATATTATAAAATCAAACAATGTATATGAATTTAAATCGGAAATGTTATCTTTCTTGTATAAAAAAATATTATTGTAGCGCAGTGTGAATTTCATTGTACACTTCATTTTTTGTTAATTTCTATAAAAAACTCTCTCTCATCCTTACTAATTGTTTATATATTTTATTAGCTTGCACTATAGTAATTGTAAATATTACTGTATTAATGAATGTCCTATGCTTATTGAATGTTCATATTTGTAAACTGTAGTGTCCTGAAAAAATACTATTTTTGCCACAGAGTTTTTTCAGTTAAACCGTGCTTTGTTCCAGAGGATATGCAGTCCTTGAACAATAAATATTATTATTATTATATCATGTCAGAATCGGGGCAAGGACGACACAATGAAAAAAACATAACTAAAACTTACAGATCAAAAATTCAAGGGAAGTTCTCCACATTGATATTTTTCCTCGCAAAACGTAATGCAAGTCTTAGTATTCATTAATGAACTTATATCGAAACTGTCATCCGCACAATTGTCCAATCTGCAAAATAAACTGGAGGGGATTCCCATGGCAAAGACTCGAACAAGACGAAAAAATTGTCTCTTCACCGGAAGCAATGCATGCAAAAGCAGAGGCCGTTAGGAAATTTGACGTGATGTCTGCACTGAGAACAAAGTTTTTCATATCCCGGAGCTAATCCGACGCCAGAATTTCCCTCGTCCAAAGAGCGTCATTAACCCCTTTAAGAGAGCCCCAAAAAAAGAAGAAAGAAACCTCCTCCAGTGAAGCTGGAATCCAGAGGCAGGCGAAGCCCCGAGAGAGACAGAACATCAAGTCTCCGTGAACCCATGATGAGTCTAATCCCTTTTCATTAGCGCAAGATGTCTCGGGGGGGCGGACGTGGAATTACAGTCGCTTCCCCCCCTTTTGAAAGAGTTATCCTCGCGAACGGAAACGAAATAATGGTAGATCTAGCAGGTAGCTTAGCTGCCAGCTCTGCTGAATGGGACGATAAGTTAGAAAATTTCCCACTTCCCTTATTCAGGCAATTTACCCTAGATTTTGAAATTAAATAAATGTTATTTCCACCGTTAACGATCACCGATGCTTCAAATGTTATTCAGGCGCTAATCTCCTTCAAGTGAAGTGAATACGTAATCGTATCTTAGCATTTCCCACAGGAATATACGGCTAGACATATACATATAGATACATACCATGAGTATACCCCTCACTTTTCACTGGTATCCATATTGCTAGGAACTAATGTCGTGAAGCATCGGTGGTTAGGTGGTAGAATTCTCGCTTGCCACGCGGGTGGCCCGGGTTCGATTCCCGGCCGATGCAAATTTGGCGCATATTTATATCGACCCGGGTGACGACGGGGTAATCTCCTCGACTACTAATCCAAGGGTCGCGGGTTCGAATCCTGCCTAGGTGGAATCATCACAGTTCAGGGCTTGTATTTTTGTGTTTGTGTCTAAGTATTGTTATTCAACCGATATAAATTGGTCAAATGCGCTGTATTCAAGAATATGAAAATAAAGTAAAAGATACGCAAAAATTTAATTTAAAAAATCTGTACTTAATAACTATTATTCAATGTGTACGACGCGTTTCACTGCTTTACTTCAACGTCAAGAACAGTTGTTGGTGCAATACTAATTAATAAATTGTTGTGATAGTAACGTGATGTGGGGGGTAAGGGGTGCAGACAAAACTAACTTTTGGTAGGGAAGGCAGGAGAACATAGATTAAGGGCTTGTGAGGCGGCAAAGGTCATAATCCAGCTAAGAAATTTTGTCGGAAAGGAGAGGGGAGGGGAGGTGTGCGGAAAAGAGGTAGCTCACTACAAAGGTTGATCAGCTGTCTAACAATTTCAATTTCTTCCAAGGCATCCACCTTTAAACCTTTCGGGAAAATTCATAAATTTCACGCTCACATCACGTTACTATCACAACCATCGAGGTGTATGGAGAGGGTATCAAACTGAAGCCTGACAACCGAAATAGCAACCATATTGTTTAATCCTACTCATTCTTTGCTTTCCTATGGATACCACGACGGAATAGAAGAATTAGCGGATGTATAGCAAGAATATCAACCATCGGTTTGAAACTTAAGGCAAGTAACTCATAAAACATATAGGCATTGGTTTCTAAATGCTTGGATTCCACACGATTTGACAATAGTTTTCATTAGGAATGCAAATTATTTTAAATATAAATAAATAATCAAAATACATATGGGGAATACACATGAAAGAAGTAAGTGCATCCCGCTATTTTCTTAGTTATCGATGGAAAACAGAGTAAAACTGCAAAATTACTGCGTTGACCCAAAAGTACTTTAACGAAGATGGCGGACTGGCTTCAGCTTTTAGCATTGGCCAGCATAGCAAGCGACCATTCTATATACCTCTTTGATCAAACCTACTAATAAAGAAATATTATACAATAAATTGTTTCAGACTATGCGGCAAAGCTGTTGAACGCGTCGTACAACTTTTAAAAAAATGGAAAAAATTATAAAGTATTCTCCGCAATATGGCAACCAATGTTGAACACTGCCACGAAGTGACGCCTAATGTCGTCAAATTAATTTTATATGGAGCATTTTAGTTTGCTTCACCGATAGCGCGATATCCTCTTCTGATTAAACATCCTCTAACATTCGCAGCCATTGTTTTTAACCCAAATACTTTATCCCCCCTTTCGTACGTCCGAACTATTATAAATAAGATCTCGCCACTGGGGAAAATGCAACCTCCTCGATAGTAACGTGAGAGCGTAGGAACTTCATGGTAGCAAATTTAAAGCAAGGAATATATAGTATGCTGGGTGATACAGAGCAGAATACTTTTTAAGGTACTTTGAGCGAAATATCATTTTACCTATAAATCAATGAATTTGGTCTCATTTTAAAAGAATATTCCATTCCCTTCCATTGACACCAAAAATAAACCCCTTATCACTGTACATTCCGAGATATTTGCCAGAAAATACCATCCTTTTTACATGGGAAATGGTACTACGTGTATGCACTCCAGAAAGACCTTATTTTAAAAATGAGGCATTCCCTACACTTATATCTCGTCAAAAAATCAAGTGTGTATTTCACCGCAGTAATTTCTTCAGGATCACAAAAAACCTTCCGTTTTGAAGGAGTTTCAAACGCACCGCGCGAAAAAAATTAGTCAAGTTAAAGACTTATTTAGATAATTTCATTTAATTACTTGCCATTTCTGTCATATAAAACTATATTATTGCACCACTAACAATGCAATATTTTATTGATGTGTCCTACAGCTGGAGAAATCAAAACGTGTAATTCGAATACGGTCTCTATTATGACTAGGGAACTATCTCGCTCTGACTACCTGAAGATCCAACTGCTGGTTAGCATTTTTAATGCGACTGATGAATAGAGCTGTAAGGTACTATTCACGCAGGAGCTATATCTTGCCGGATATCTCATACGGGGTTGGAAGCTAATAATGATGTTCAGACATTTAACAAAACCTAGTTTACTCAGTGAGGGTCAAAATTTAGAAGAAATGATCAAAATGGCGATGATGATAAATTTACGAATGATGATGTTTTTCTCTGTGGAAATTTGCACATTTGTGCATTGCGGGTGACTCCGTAAAAGTGGAACTCCGTGGATGGTCCCAGATAGCTTAAAATTTGTCGAATAAGAGTGAACGCCTCTCTGTGTTCAAAGTACGATATTTCCTCGTGGGCAGTGTGGCTAAGCGCTCAGTAACGACTGATTGTTACATTGTATGACCGGCAGTCGAGAACATCTAGTCCCGTAAAGGTCACAAAAATCCACAGGGAAAGAGGACGCCTCGGTAGCTTAACTGGGTACAGCACTCGGCCGGAATTCGAGGGATCCGGGTTCGAATCCCGGTCAAGGCGGATGATTTTTTTCTGTGTGGAAATTCGCACATTTGTGCATTGCGGGTGTCTCCGTAAAAGTGGAACTAGTCCCTAGGCTAGTCAAGGCTAGGAACTAGTCCCTAGTGAGGGTAGTCCCGGATAGCTTAAAGTTTGTCATGATAAATTTAATCAATAAATAAGTATTATAAGAACGAGTTCACCTGACGATGCAGTGAATCTGTTGAACACCTCGTACGAATTAAACGATTGTCGACAATACAAATCATTCTTCGCAATACGGATACCCATCTTCCGCGCGTTGCCGTCTCGGATATTCTACGGGGTTAGCAGCGCCATATATTCCGACGTTTCGGAGAACGACTTGTATTTAACGACTAAGGCACTGGGTAACGTCTAAGGGAGTATGGTATATACCTTTGCAAGATCTTGAGTACTTTTTTTTTTAGATATGGCAAAAATCTGCCTCGTTTAACAAACCACACATTGGAACATGGTCTAAGATGAATGCTATTTCCCCAGCAAAATGTTCGAACGTCTGCATTTAAAAAAACATGTTTTTCACACCTGGGACCTCAACCGTATAAAAAATTACCGATCGCTGTGAGAGATATTCAAAATATTTTCACATTGCTTCCGATTTCAATATTAGCTTCCGATCAATTACCATGGACGACCCAATTATTCTCGAGGAAGAGACGGTTAAAAATCTTACTTAAAACTGATTTATCTTGTCTTCTTCGATATAAATGTCCACGCCGATGAAAAAAATTGGAACTTATTAGTTAGATCCAACCTCTTAATGTTCATACACCCCTAAATAACGTCAAGTAATTAATACAAATGCATTTACAAATAAATAGATATTCTACAAAAAATGAATAACTTACTAACATTGCACTACCTTCATTCTTTACCCAACCGATGTTGGTTGACAATTGAAATGATTGGTTTGATACAATATTTTCCCAACATTAAA
Organism: Ceriagrion tenellum; assembly: GCA_963169105.1. Taxonomy (NCBI): domain Eukaryota; kingdom Metazoa; phylum Arthropoda; class Insecta; order Odonata; family Coenagrionidae; genus Ceriagrion; species Ceriagrion tenellum. Next base: position 32,512,893 of record OY720643.1, on the reverse strand, counting down.
TTTCTCAAGACTTTATTGCAATAAACGCTGCCACCAGCATTGGTCATGACCGCTATCACGTCGTCAACTGTTACGTCATTCAACATAACAATTAATACGAACTAGTTCGTCAGGCGAAACTTTGTGGAACTTGCTCAACATGAAACGGGAAGTGAAATATGTGACTTAGTATTTCCACATAAACATAGGTAATTAGCGACCTAGGTTTCATCTTATGAAGTCGTCATCAGGATGACTTTTCGGTGACATCATCAGCCATCTGATGTCGATGCCTTCATAAGTCGAAACTTAGATCGCTAAATTAAGTTTATGTGGAATTACTAAGTTACAGCTTTCATTTCAAAAAGTTAATACGAAATTTATTCAGCAAGGTGATCAGTTGGCAACCCTAAGCAGGTAAGGCGACGAAACTAAGAAATGCCTTTTGCCGAGCCTCGTCTTTTCTTAATTTCCAAGCCATTCGGTGCGCAGGAGACAACTGAAAAAAAAGAAGTTCACGCCGTGCCGCTGCACCCTCAAAGGAATTAAGAGGGTAGAAGGAAGGGCACCTGCAGAGGCTTTAATTCGCTCGCTATCCTTAACGACCTTTCCTTTCACTAAGCGCGTCTTGCTCTTTGCTCGTCTCCCGGAAAGACTTAATTGACAACGGTGCTCCGCGAGGTATTGGAGTCCCACGACGCAACTTTTCCTTTTTTTTTAGAGGTAAAGGTAGGGATTTTTGTAATGATCCGTTTGAAGGAGTGAATGATTACTGGACTGAAGACTTGTTTTGTGACACAAAATGAATTTACTAATTCATGCCAACTACTTTTAATGAGCAGATGTTGGATTGGATATTTGGGGAGGCGACCGACGGCTAAGGTCATTTGCGCCATGCGGGATAGGTAAGGGATGAAGGGTTGATGGAAACCCGGCGTCGGCATTAGCCTGGTCTTAACGAAAGGCACCTTGGGGGGCACGGTTTAACGTCTCATCCGACGGACGGAGCACTGCAATTAAGCGCCCTCCACAAGACACTCAAGTAGGGATAGGGTTTCCTCTGAAAAACATCTGCATCTACAGGGATTTCAACCCTGGCCGCCCGTGTGGTATGAACAGACGTCCCATGAATTAACCAAGGATTTTAGTCAGTGTATTTAGGGTATGGACGAAATAACCATAATGGCTACTTGGAGATAAGCAACATTGCAATAGACTGTGCAAACTGCATTTTGTAACGCACTCCGTTCTAAAGTTAAAAACTGATTTCATAAACTAATGCTTGTACAATGTACGATGAGGTTTCTCTGGGTCCAAGAAGGCAAACTAGCAACGAGCCGTTTTAAGGAGTAGTTCTGGACTGAAGGCATACTATGTTGTATTAAAGGCGTTAATTTATTCAAGCTGCCTACGTTTAATGAGCAAGAATATAATTAAGCATGGGTTTAAGTCATTGGTAAGGGCATGGAAGAAAGGATAACGGTAATGGCTATTCGGTGATACGCTACGCAGTGATGTTACGAGAAACCTGAATTTTGTAACACGTTCCATGAAGTAAAATATTGATTTCATATATAAATGTTTGTATGAAGATGTTTTTCTAAGGCCAAGATGGCGAATTTGTGAAGAGCCGGTTTAAGGAGAAGGTCTGGATTGAAGGCACATTGTTATATTGCATGCGTTTATTTATGCATTGAGCCCGCGTTTAATAAGCATAAGTATCATTAAACATGGATTTTAGTCATCGGTTAGGGAATTAATATGATGTTACGGAAATGGCTGTTTGATGATGTTTGGCTTAGCGATGTTCCGTTCAATCTTAATTTTGTTACGAGTCAAATTAAGTTAACCTTTGAAAACATACATCCTTGTAAAAAGATGTTTTTTATACGTTAAGATGATTAATTTGTGAAGAGCCGTTTGAAGGAGTGGGTGATTACTGTACCGAAGACTTACTGTGTGATAATAAATGAGTCTACTTATTATCGCTTCCCACTCCTAATGAGCATTTAAGTGTCATTTTACATTGATTTTATACATTGTCTAGAGCACAGACGAAATGATAACGGTAATGGCTATTTTTTGGTTACGTTACATAGCGATGCTCCAAGCACCCCGAGTTAAATTACGAATTTCATTGAGTTAACCTTTGATTTCATAAGTTAATGTTTTACGACGTCTACCACCTGAAAAAAATATTGGAGCAAACAGAGGTCACATGGTTTTCGTGCCTTAAGTTAAGGTGGATGTATTTTCTTCGTTAATGTGCAGATTTGCCTGACACTTAGCATATATATGTATGTACACAACATTAACAATATGTTTAGGTATAAGCATATCATGCTACTGATCTGGTACCTTAGCATTCCAATGCAACTTTATACAGATTTTCGGTATAGTGCGGCTTTGTACACTACGGCGAAAACTGTTAGTGTGAGAATAACAGCGACAGAACTGCGAAGTAAACTGGATCCTCATTTAGAAAATGTTTAAAAAAATAAGCTCTTACAAGTGTGGTTTTTGAGATATTTTCGATAAACATGACCAATTTCGTGATGTTTTTAAAGAATTTCAACGCCATTTTTCGAGGAAAAAAACTCATTTACGAACGATTTTCGATAAAATTTCGAATGCTGCGCCGTGAAGCTAAGTCATGACAATCATTTCATTGAAACGAAAACGTCAAATTATAATTCTTTAATCATTTTTACTGCGGGATGTACAGTTATCTGCGACGTATAGATAAATTTAGTTTATTTAAGTATGGTACAAGAACTATTCTAAAAGATGGTGGGAAAGTAATTAACATTTATACACAATGACTAACTTACTTCATATCTTCAGGCGTCACATCGTGGAAGTATTTCGTATACTGTAATAGTACAACGCGTTTCGCAGCATGCTGCATCTTCAGGTAAAATTGTAGTAATTTATATCATAATTGTGCCTGAAGATGTAGCAAGCATCGTACTAATTCAATAAATAACTGTGGAAAAGTACAATACCTATTTTCAATATAGATTCGAATAGCAATGACGAACGATCAGCGCTCAAAATACATTGAGCGGAATCTGTCGAATGCGGGAACAATATTAAAATATGGATAGAGGGGGCTTCCTACAACAATTGAGGTATTCACATGTAAAATTAACATTTACAACAGGCAAAAAAGTCATGAAAGAAGACGATGGAGACCATAGCAGTAGGGTGGGGAAAAAATTACGTTATTCGCTACTGAAATTTAAAATATTTTTTAACTACGATACTACCGGAAGTGCCGCTACTGATAGAACCTATACTCGAACAGCACTGCCATATCGTGTTCAAGCGTTCCACTGCGAAGGGAAATAATTTTACAATTTCATATTGTGTAAAACTCGGAATATATTTAAATTAACCGCGGTTTAAAGTAACAGATATATCAATCGGAATCTAAAATTTAAATATGTATTAACTATTTACTAATTCATTAACATAAAAATTATATGCCACGCATTCCATTTATGAGTGCACATCCACTGTTCCTTGAAAGAAGTATTAAATACTTAGTGGAGATTTAATATTCAACTAGTGTTCGTCGTTAAACGGTCTTTCTCCATTGAAATTCCACGGTCACCTGGCTTATTTGACCATCATGATCAGAAAAATAAATTTTAAAACTAATATCCGTTAAGACCTTCGACTCTGCATACTTCCTCAGTTTCAGTCAGAGATGAAATTCTCCATGAAAATATCCACAATGTAAAATTTTCAGAAGCAATATACAGAAATAAATGGAGAATAAAAGAAACTCAACGATCGTTCATTAAAATGTATGTTACATAATCCTGTCCGAATAAGCACGACACCCATCCTCAGAAACCTACTTGAAAAAGTAAGATGCATACCCTCGATCAGGTGAGGTAACAACTCGGAAACATTCGGAGTATAACTCAATAAAATTTTATGGGGCTGGAAAGACAACCTAGGAGGAAACAACTGTGCTCTGCTTTATGTCATGGACACAAGAGGACAATGGCGGTCTACGTCAGAGTTAGTCGCTGCAGTTTAGCACCAGGACACCCGATAACTCTTCTAATTCGAACAATTGATCGTTTAGGGACAATGACGAATATCCAATAGCGATGAATACAATGATACTTATGATTTATTAGTTGCCAGGTCACAGGAAGTAGTTGAATGTGCATGAAATAAATCCCTAGTAGAAACAGAATTTTTTTAGGAAAATGTTTATTTTTTATAATTTTTACCCGGGTTTCAGCAAACATGGGTACAGCAAATACGGGATTTTCAACTCTTTATGATAGCTCGTCCCAGCCTTTTTCAATTACTACAATTTAATGCATCCCACCAATTTACCACTCTTCTCAGTCGGAGAGATTCCCAGCCAAGCAATACTAACATTTCTCGGCCACTATCTGTCCTAATATGCCTTCCAACAATATACCTGGCCACCATCCTCATTACTATCAAGTAATGGAAGAGAAAAACTTGCACAGTCCACTAAAAAGGATTTTATTCACTTCGCCGGCCAAGATTTGGACTTGTACGGTCATATTAAAAGGCAGAGTTTGAAAAATATCCAACGACTTTATGCAATGCCCAACGCCCAACGAAACGTACACAATTAATCAAGCCGAACTATCAAATGTGAAGTCAGTTAAGTACTTTGGTGTAACAACCTAAGAGTAGGCATACGGAATACATCACGATATTATACTCTGATTTAAATATTTCTTAGACAGCCGCTAACAGAGGATAGTTGTAGATGGCGTTATTTCAGATACAGTTACATTCGTACAGTCACATTCGGTGTGCCCCAGGGGAGTGTCATTGGTCCCTTATCATTCCTTTTGTTTATTAATAATTTCAACACCGTCATTACTACAAAACTCGCCTTTTCTCTGACGACGCAGTGTTGCACAGGGATATTAGCAATGAGTCAGGCTTAATTGCGCTGTAGAAAGACCAAGCAGTTATGAACGAATGGTTTGATACTTGGCTGTTTGAATTAAATTTGAAAAAGTGTGATGTCATGAATTTTTGGAGAAAGAATAAATTGACCAACGCAATAGACACAATTAATCAAGCCGAACTAATAAATGTAGAGCCAGTTAAGTATTTAGGTGTAATCATTACTAATGACCTGTCCTGGGAGAAGTACATGCCGGAAATATGCGGCCAGGTAAATCTCAAAGTGGGTTTTATTAAAAGAATACTAGCAAAATATGAAGAGAAAGTAAAGGAGCATTGTTATGTTTCTCTTGTGAGACCTCACTTGGAGTACGCCGCCTGTGTACGGGACCCTTAGGAAGTAGGTCTAGTTTTCGATGTACATCGAATACAGCGGAGAGCAGTAAGATTTGTTAAAATTTGTCATGATAAACATAGTAGCGTTACTAAATTGTTGAGGGCATTACGCACAATTAGCGACGAGAAGAAAATCTGAGCTCCACCAAATACACTCCCATAATACACGTCACCATTTCACCGCCCAAAACTTTTCCCTTTACACGGCTGGTGTCCTAACACTTCCTGACACACGCACATAAGAGGCCAACAGGGTAGCATGTAGATTATTATATAAATATAATTTAAATTATAGACTACAATGAAAATGAAACTTTGGCGTAGCAGAAAGAGTTAATATTATTTTTTGATGGGTATCTTTTTAGGAACAGGATTTTGGTTGATTGCTTTTTAACCACAATTCCTAGTTCAAAATTTTGTTATGCCAATCACACATCATATTAACTGTACTTCTATTATTCATATTCAGGCCCTATAATTGCCATGTTTACTGAGACTATCCATTTTATTCTGTATGTGTCTCAAAGAGGATGTAAAAAAATATTTGAGAGAAAATATGCATTTCGAAAAGTTGAAATATAGCATCCGTAGAATATGGATTGGCTAATAAGACACTAACAAACCCCATCCCTTTTGAACCGAGTTTCACCAAATGCCAATGTCCACATAAATTGTTTGATGACACCATTGTTTCCATTGGAAACGCAAAGCTATCAACGCATTCAAATAGCATTATGTGCAGTTCACGGTATTAATTCCTTGACATAATAAGTCACGGATGAGTTCAGTTTATGACGATTTATCCCGTCTCATCATCCTCATTTGGAAATAACCGATTCATGAAATAAAGTCAATATCCGATTATAGAAAGCCATTTCATCGAACAGTTTCCAATGCTAGCAATTGTAAATTGACTCTCGTATCACTGAATGAAGGGTTCTGCTTTAGATTATGAAAACTCTGTAAAAACAATGGTCCATGGTGCAGGGAATTCACAATTGACCTGATAATCAGAGCCGTTAACATACTGAAAGTAACCAAGAACTCCACTGAAAGTTTAATACTACACTGGCTCCTAAAATTCCGAAAGGTTATAACATGATGCTACGATTAATTTAATTTTCATTGTAAAGTTCTTCGTTTAGATATAATTATTCAACGATCATGTTTTTTGTATGAGAACATATGATACCTAAATAAACCTCCCTTCGCCACGTAAGGTTTTAAGGGAAAGTACAGGACGGGGTGACAAAAATTTACTTTCCAAAGTCTATTGCAATAAATTTAACAAAAATTTGGTACATCATTTCATTTTCTTAATATTTTTATTAAACCAATATATCCCTAATTTAATTTCTAAGAATGTTTTGCTTGTATTTAAACATTTATTTTCTAACCATGTACATAAACTCAGTTCTGACAAGGAACCTAACTTGCAAGTGCGTTGAAAACCTACAAAAATATTATTAATGAACACACAGTCCTCAGTGATCGTGTTAAGAGCGAGAAAAACTATACAGGCCGCAAAGAGATTGCACGCATTCCATGATAGATGAAATTTTTCCTCATTTCCGGCAATGTACTCCTAAAATGTGAAGACCCACGTGGCACAGTATTTTTAAAAATAGGCTTTGTTAAACGTAGGTATAACAGGAAGGTCCTCGGATGAAAATGTCAAAGACGGATGCTACTTCGCTCTGGTTAGGCCACACCTCGAACACGCCGAGAGCATTTGGAACAAAAAATTAATAGAAAACAAAGAAAAGCAGCGCGGTTCGTTAAAAAACTGCTACGAGCGTACATTTACCGTCTCACAAATTTTAGAGGGCTTAAAGTGGGAGCCCCTACAGACTCGGAGGCTACACGCTAGGCTTAGGTTGCTTGATAAATTCAGAACTGATATTTTTCAGAGCGACACAGACTGCTATCATGACCCCTCAATACATCTCTAGGTCTGACAGATGCGATAAAATAAGAGCGATACGCTGCCGAACAGATAGGTACAAAAACTCGTTCTTTCCGCGCACACTAAGCGGCCACAATAAATATTGAGCTCCTCTAAATACACTCCTATAATACATGTCACCAGTTTCTATCTATCTCGCAAGTACGCAAGAACGCAAGTATATCGATAAACATGTCACCATTTCATCTCCCGAAAACTTACATCTTTACACGGCTGGTGACCAAACACCCCCTGTCACACGCCCATGCGGGGTATTATATAGATGCAGACCCGTGTCAATGTACAAGCGGGAAATGAAAACTACGTGCTGTCGACTATGGATGCCATTTCACTTGAACAGAGAAACATTTTGAAGTCAATTTCAAAGAGGAAATGAACGTTCTGAGGTTAGGACATACTTGCGGAATTCTTTCATCGCGAAAGTAATTACAGAAAGACCCATCTAAAATTCCACTTAAAGAAATGTAATCCATTCCATTTCATTCCATAAGAAATATAGTCCATTCATGGCCAGTGGCAGGAATAACACATTATGTATTCCAAACAGTTACGGGACCCATTTTCCGCGGCAGCCATTCAATTCAATTGTTGCAAAAACATTCGATATATTTGCTGGTTTCAAGAATGGCTTCATAGTTTACGGAATGGAATAATGACCTCCATAAGTGGCCAAGATGGCGGAAGCGCAATGAACCGCTAATCGACTTAATTACTTGATAAAAGAGGCGTTTTGAGGCGTATGGCCAGTCTTGTTTACTCTTACCTAATAACCATTATGTGCATTAGCAATATACATAAACTTTCATTAATTTCATCCAGCGGTAGGAAATTGTATCAAACGTTCGAAGCAATCAACTTTCGGTGGATGAGTAATGAAAATGGTAGATGTTTTACAGCAACCCAAATATTTTTATCAGGCTCATAACCTAATGGCTCTCAGACTTACTGATTCCACAACTAAATGTTCAACGGCCATCAATGAGGCTAAATAAGCTATGTGTCCTTTTATGAAACCAATACTTTTACCAATTGTTTCTGCAACGCATAATGAACGACCGTATTGACTTATCTAGCAGATTTAATGGCACTACTGTCTCGCATGTCTAGTCTCTGCAACCAATCATTAATTGTCCCTCGTCCTCTGCCCTCTTGCATGAGCAAGGCATTTTGGTCGAGTTGTTTCAGTTATGAAGTTTCCTGGTTGATTTCATTAGTTCGTAGGGCTTCAAAAGGGAGTCTCGTCGTTGCTCAATAATATTAATTAGTTTATTTATTTTTATCCATTCTCCCATGAAGGGATAAGTCGATAAACAAACAAGTGACACAAGACGGACGTAGCCTTGCAGTGATTCTTCGTCTGGTAAAATCGATTGTAGCAATAATCTTCTTCGATATTAGTTTTCCACAACTATAATCAATTCTCTCATTAAAAATTCACTTTAATTGTGAAAAAACTTAACTGAATCTAAGATAAGATAATTTATTTCAGAATTAGCTACAGTTTACTACATAATTTCAAACTGTTTCATGTCGCAGTCCTTTGGTTCATAGCGGATGAAATCATAAATGCATACGCCTACTTTTCACGTTCACTTCCCGCAAGACCAACACAACGATGTTCGAGCTTTTTTACATTCGTATCGTCTTACGAGAGGGCAAAAAAATGAACTGCCACGACGGTGTCTAAGATAAATTAGGATCCGTAAATTCATTTTTTATGAATTATGCCGGTCCAAATTGAATTAAAAAATTAAAGCCAAAACGATAATTGGATAATTCTACCTCAACTTCCTGCGAGGCCGTGTGGTCATTTGATATCTCCCAACCCAAAGATGGCATAACTACAGTGAAGGGGGAATAGATAACCGCATTGCCACGCTAATTACCGGAGCAATTCCAACCGTGATTACCCAATGATTACGCTGGAAATTGCTTGGGTGATTACGCAGCAATGGTATTATTATCTATGAGCAGTTAATGAGAACAATTACCTTCCACTGCTTCCTAATCATGATTCCGTCATGATCTTATGAACCCTAATTACCTTGCCATTGATATCATATTGCTAATGAACCCCTCACAGGTTTGCTAACAGGTGACCTCCATAATAGGTGTGCACATTGATGAGGAAGTGGAATATTCATTGGTTCATAGGTCGTTCAATCGTAAGGTTAGTTGACTGCAGCCCTCCACACTTCTCTATTTAATGCTAGTTCCCTTACCTCCTGGTATCTCTTCCTATGTGCTATCCTCTTTATTTGGTCCATGAACTTATTCCTGGGTCTTTCTCTTTGGACATTTCCCTCTGATTTGCTTTCAATTATGTTCTTCACGAACCCATTGTGTCTTTGGATGTGTCCCATTTATTTGGTTCTCCTTTTCTGTACGGAGTTCCATATGGCCCTTCCCCCTTCTACCCATCTGTACACTTCATCATTTCTTATTTGGCCCGTTCGTTGTATTTTCAGCATCCTCCTCCATCACCAGGTTTCGAAGGCTTCTAGTCTTTCCTGGTCTGCTTTTCCGATGGTCCATGCATTCATGGTTCCATTAAAATGAACTTCGGAGGACAAAGTATGCCGTTGGGATGTAAGTCGCTGTTCAGCGATTTTAGTAACATGTTCTCTGTCCTGAATATGGGGACCTATATGAGTATCACTCAATTAATGCGGCTTAGGCCCTCAATTTCATTTTTCCTCCGAGATAATACAACTGGTAAAGACTGACGCAAAAAAAGCTATTCCTAGTTTGAACCTTCCCTCTGTATTCCAATTATGATACAAAAACTGACACTTAAAGGCAGTTGATACGATTAAAAAGCACATACTACAAAGTTTCCTTAACTAACGTCAAAAGCAGAACGATGACTCTCTAACAGATAACTGCTGAAGATCTAGAATTCCTAATGTCTCAAGAGTAATATCCTAGTAACAAAAAAGGCAATCTTCAAAAGATGGATAATTATTACAGAAGGATACATATGTAACGAAACGTAACCCAATGTTGATATATATATAGTGAGTGAATGAGTGAACGATTATATATATATAATATATATATAATCGTTCATATATATATTGTATATAATATATATATAATCGTTCACTCATTCACTCAGACCGCACAGCGGCAAATATACTCATATAAATGTTTATACAGAAAGGTAGAAAGAAAGTGGATAGGAACACGTAAAATTTACAAAGACAATGGTGGTGTGAAGATGAAATGATGGCCGATTCCAAGCAGAAAAAATTCGACTGGACCGGGAATCGAACCACGGACCTTTAGATTTCGCGTCCAATGCTCAGACCACCAAGCTACCCAGTCTACTAAGAAACTGCTGGAATCGGCGGGGGGTTTATATGAACAAACACTCCCCAGGGCATAACCCACGAGAGCGGCCAATAGATGGCGCGCGGGCTGCTTATCACCCACCGGCAGAGAAGGAATGACATACACAGAAGGCGAAATGAAAGAATAACTCAAGCACACAGACAGTGGTGAAAGATATAGAACAGGCGTTTTCGGGGTACGCTAACCCAAGTAGGAAATGACCCGTTCAGGGCATACAATCGTTCACTCATTCACTCAGACCGCACAGCGGCAAATATACTCATATAAATGTTTATACAGAAAGGTAGAAAGAAAGTGGATAGGAACACGTAAAATTTACAAAGACAATGGTGGTGTGAAGATGAAATGATGGCCGATTCCAAGCAGAAAAAATTCGACTGGACCGGGAATCGAACCACGGACCTTTGGATTTCATCTTCACACCACCATTGTCTTTGTAAATTTTACGTGTTCCTATCCACTTTCTTTCTACCTTTCTGTGTAAACATTTATATGAGTATATATATATATATATATATATATATATATATATATATATATATATATATATATATATATATGCACTTAGGATCACTTAAGTGACGAATATATAAAAGTTTGCCAGAGGAAGGCAGACGACAAACACAGAAAACAAAAAAATGATGAACACACTTACAAAGTTTCTTGATATTTCGGTGCCACTAGCACCTTGGTCGCAAGAGCGAAGACTGACAGACTCAGTCTTCGCTCTTGCGACCAAGGTGCTAGTGGCACCGTCAGTCTTCGCTCTTGCGACCAAGGTGCTAGTGGCACCGAAATATCAAGAAACTTTGTAAGTGTGTTCATCATTTTTTTGTTTTCTGTGTTTGTCGTCTGCCTTCCTCTGGCAAACATATATATATATATATATATATATATATATATATATATATAGTTCTTGCGACGATTCCACGAACGTGGCAAACAATATAAAACTTCGTCACAGGGTGACACTAAACATAAAACATATAAAAAGGAAACGAGTTTAAAAATTTTCGGTGGGTCGCCCGCACCTTCATCAGTGATAGAATGAGGATTCGATGTTTAGTGTCACCCTGTGACGAAGTTTTATATATATATATATATATATATATATATATATATATATATATATATATATATATATATATATATATATATATTATTGTTACGTTCGGTAATTCATAGCTCGTCGATGAGTGTCGCGGAAAATAGGAAGTTTTTGCTGCGCCTAAAGTCGCCCGCCAATGCGACATATCCCCTTCCCACTTCCCTCCTCCTCTTTGTCCCCCAACGACCTGATTGAGTGACGATTTGGAAATGGAGAGTTTTCTCGGGAATCTTCCCGGTAAAAGGAACGAACTGGAGCAATTCCATTTATGGATGAGGCGTCGTCCCGTTTACCCTCTGTTTGCCCTTTAGTCTGGCCGCTGAAGAGCCGAATTTTGAGAGGAGAAAGGGCGTAAGGACCCTTTTTCTTCCGGTTTGCCGGCGAGTTGGCGCGGAAACGGCCGACCCTTCGCCGACGGTTGCGAAGTCACTTGGCCCGATTCCGCCGGTACGGAGAGTAATGAAGACGGGCCATGGAGAATAGATAACAAGGGGATGGATTCGAGCTCGATACCGTGCTCCGTGTTCAGTGCAGGATTCACGCATAACGTACACAAGCTATAGCTTAGGGCCCCCACTTTCTTGGGCCCCCCCCAAAAAAAATTGTCCGAGTGAGCAACTGTCACATATACTTAAATATACCTCAGTCTCATGTGCATATGAAGTGACAAACAACGCAGTTTATCACTTGATCACGTCATCCGTGACTTTGCTCTGGCAAAGGCAAGAAAGACAATACTTTAGTTTAATATAATTCCTTAATCCATATAATATATTTCAAGAGATTAGATAATAAGTCTTCGTAAATTGTGCCTTTTGAAAAGAACTTTTGTTTATTTTTACCAGAGTTTGCTTTTTTAGGTTTGTTATGAATAAAAATGATTTTAAGTTAATGAATTATTATTTCACTATCTATATACTTGATTGTATTTCAGTTTAACCCTCCAGGTATCCGAAAATCATATTTGGCACTGACATAGAATATCTGGACTTTTAAAGGGCCCGATGTCTCAAACAGCTTAGGGCCCTATCAAGTCTGAATCCGGCCCTGTTCGTGTTGGATATGAGAGCGAGACGAAAATGTTTTGGATGAGGCAGGGAAAATGCATTAAAAACACCGAACTGTATCACTTAAAATACATATTAAACTTATGCCCATTGCACATGCGCCAAAAATATACTTAATTTTTAATTACATGCAAACTCTGCCTTGGAAAATTGTTTTCACAAGACTTTAAAATCCACCTATCTGACCAGGCTGCCCGCTATACACCCTGCTTCCACATTCACCATCGACATGCTCAAAATACGCTGAGTTTAAAGGATTATACATACTCCAGAACAACTCGAGGAAGTAATCAAGGTGATCGCCACATAAAGATGAAGATCGAAATGGCTTGGAGAGATGACCGACGCTTTGCTGTGGGAAAATTTAATAAGCATGGAGGTGTGGTAAAGCGTTTCCCAAGAGAACAAAATGTGTAGATGTCCAAGCTTGAAAACGATGGATTAAAATAAAAAAAAGCGTTGTCAACGAGTTTTTAGCGAAAAACTTAGGCATGAATATATATAAACGAGGGTAAGTCAATAAATAAGTCGCAAACGTCAGCATTTCGTCATCAGCATCAGTCGTAAATATTTCATTGGGAACTATTAGAACATCCACCATACAGTCCCCACTCAGCCCCCAATGATTTTCATCAGTTCCCGCCCCTAAAAAAATCATTTGGGTGTCTGAAGTTTTGAAAATGACGAAGCCGTAGTCCAAGAGGTTAATCGTTGGTTGCGACAGCAAACAAAAGACTACTTTGCTGTCGGCTATCAAGAATCTGTAAAGAAATGGGATGGATGCCTGATTGCACAGGATGGATATGTAGAGAAGCGAAATAAATTTCATGACGTTCCTTTGAGTTTTATTGTCTCTGTCCAGTTTTGCGAGTTATTTATTGACTTGCCCTCGTATATTACGGCTTTAAATGTTTCGAATCGTTGCCTAGGTAATGTGTTGCCTCAATTTCCACATTTAGTCCACTCAGTCCTTGCCGCCACTTAGGAAAAAAGCCTTATCAGTCGAATTGTAAATAGCCATTGTTTATTTGTTGTTAACGTGAGACTGTGGTGATTATTCAATAACGATTGAAGAGATATGAACCACTTGATTCTGTGAATAATAGCTGACTATTTTTGAGACCTAACAATTACTTCGTAAATGCTAGAGAGGGAATATCTACTACAGGAAGTGTGTGAGAGGCATATGAAACTTCCATCGTGAGCCTTTTCTCTGCTGTGTGGATCTATTTTTGTTAATTTACAGCTGCATTTAATTGGGTTATTACCTGTTGAGAGCCTTAAGAATCAGAAGGTATGATCTAGAAAGATTGATGTGGATGTTAATGCGTAACCTACTATTCACGTGTGGCCTCGGAATAGGTTCAACAATCTCTCCTTTATTTGTTATGTTAGTTATGAGCGTTATATACGAGGGTCATCCAGAAAATAAGTTCCGTTTTGGTCTGTAGGTCGCTAGGGTTCATTTTTGCCGAATCTGGCAACATTTTACGAAATAAGGGAACCTTCTGAATAGGATAAGAGGTGAAGGGCCTCAGTAGCTTTAAAAACGCGGTCACAGCAAGTTGTTGAAATGCAGCCCTCGACGTCGCGTCCCGCCGCCTCGGTGCCTGTTCCGTCTAGAGTAGTTGTGCGCGGAGTGATTCAAAAGCTCGTGAATTTTTGGGCCGCTACAGAATTGAAGGGGACGCTTTCCTCAAGTCCATAGTCACTGGAGATGAAACCTGGGTGCCACACTATACCCCAGAGAACAAAAGGCAATCCATGCAGTGGAAACACACCACCTCACCAAGCGGGAAAAAATTCAAAGTTTTCAAGTCCACCAGGAAGATCATGGCCTCTGTTTTCTGGGACCAAAAAGGAATTCTCCTGATTGATTTTTTTTTCTCAAGGAGAAACAATTAACACCTCCCGGTATTGTGAGACCCTGAAGAAACTTCGTCGGGCCATCCAGAACAAGGGAAGATGAATGTTGACCTCTGGTGTGTGCCTTCTCCACGACAACGCACGGCCTCACGTCGCTCGCTCCACTACGGGACTTTTGTATCAGTTCGGTTGGGGTGTTCTGACCAATCCACCTTACAGTCCCGACTTGGCCCCTTCAGACTTTCATCTGTTCACCAAAATGAAGGAGGGATTAGCCGAAGAATACGTTTCATAAGTGACGAGAAAGTGAAAGAAGCAGTCGCCAACTGGACCAAGGAGGTGGCGGGAAGCTTCTTCGAGGAGGAGATTCCAAAGCTTATCTCTCGGTATACGAAGTGCATTGAGGTCGCCGGAGATTATGTGGAAAAATAATACCTATTGTCAAGAACTTTTCCAGTAAGTTTAAATTTTTTTCAATAAAAATTCGATTTAAAAAAGAAAAACGGAACTTATTTTCTGCATGACCCTCGTATAATGATAGTTATTGGTGCAATTTCTCATCCATAGATGATGTTGTCGGATCTTGGTTTTGAAATCCTTATAGTACCTGTATCCGTCTTCTTAATTAATTCCACTTTTTTCACCTAGTATTATGATTAAATTGCCGTAAAAACGATATTCACGAAGTGCTGAGAAGTTGATTGTGCATTTGTGTAATTTAATTTGGAGAGGATTTAAATATATCCGTAGACCGGACAGTATTAAAAAAGAGTGCAATTACGTCCCGCGTGTAGTACTACATTTTTTTATCCTCCTCATTAGGTAAGTGAAACCGATAAGACGTGATTATTTACGATCTGTAGA
The DNA here is from genome assembly GCA_963169105.1 of Ceriagrion tenellum. Taxonomy (NCBI): domain Eukaryota; kingdom Metazoa; phylum Arthropoda; class Insecta; order Odonata; family Coenagrionidae; genus Ceriagrion; species Ceriagrion tenellum. The sequence continues at coordinate 32,497,379 of OY720643.1, read as the reverse complement.
CTGTATTTACATTTGAACCGCCGTCTTTCATCACTAGACGTCAACTCAATCGAAAAAGTTGCTTGTTTACTGAATTCTGGGCAACAGTTTTACGCCAATAGTCGAGAATTAACAATGTATATTCATGATCTTAGGTAAGAATTAAGTAACAATGGTAATTTCCTCTGTTTTAATGAAAACCGACTGTGATATTGTGACTTTATGTCACTATAAAGGCTTGATACTTTGAGTTGACAATTGAGGTATTTTAGACCTGCTCTACTAATCTTTCATTTGGTTCAATGACTCTTTTACTGAGGAAACAATCTATCAACTAATGGTTTTATATTTGAACAGTAACATTCCAACCAATATACGAGGTGTGTTCAAAAAGTAAGGTGACTTTTCAAATTTCGCGGGAAACACACATTCGATTTTCAATTTTTTTATTTTGTTGTGTTAGTAGACATGCCCAAAACATTTGTTTACAGTTTCAACAATATAGCATATTTAGTTTGTCATTGACAGATACAAATGTTAGACGTGTTTTGGTGTGCTCGGCGATTTTCTGCCATAAAAAAAATGGATCAAAGAATTTGCATCAAATTTTGTGTAAAAAATGGAATTAAGTGCTCCAAAATACTTGAATTGTGGACAGTGGCATACGGTGAGTCTGCTCTGAGTAACAAAAATGTTTATAAGTGGTAGAAGCTCTTCCAAGATGCCCGAGAAGATGCCAATGACGAACCTCGCTCTGGTCGCCCCAGCACGTCAACAACAGATGAAAACGTTGAAGCAGTGAAGAATATTGTTTTGAAAAATCGTCCAATCACTATTGGATGTTGGCATATCGGTTGGCTCGTGCTATGCAATTTTTTTGGATGTTTTGGGCATGAGACGTGTGTCAGCGAAGTTCGTTCCGAAACTGCTTAATTTTGACAAGAAGAACCGTCGCATGAGCATCGCTCAGGAGCTGTTGAGTGACGTCAATGATGATCCTGATTTGCTCAAAAGGATCACAACTGGTGACGAATCATGGGTACATGGTTATGACGTAGAAACCAAAGCCCAATCGTCCCAATGGACGTACCTAGGAGAACCAAGATCGAGAAAAGCTTGCCAATTTCGATCAAATGTCAAGGTTTTGCTCACTGTTTTCTTCGATTACCGTGGCGTAGTGCATCAGAAGTTCTTACTACAAGGTCATAAGGTCAATAAGGAGTATTGCATTATAGCTATGTGCCGTTTGCGAGAAGCAATACGAAAAAAACGTCCGGAATTGTGGAAAAACAATTCATGGCTTTTGCATCACGATAATGCACCTGCTCACTCATCGTTGCTTGTGAGAGATTTTTTGGCCAAAAACAACACCACAATCATGCCTCAGCCACCATATTCACCGGATTTGGCCCCCGGCGAATTTTTCCTGTTCCCAAAACTGAAGAGACCTATGAAAGGACGGAGATTTGCAACGATTGAGGAGATAAAGACTGCATCTCTGGAAGAGCTCAAGGCTATACCAAAAAGTGCCTATCAGAATTGCTTCGAGGATTGGAAAAAGCGTTGGCACAAGTACATTATATTTGGGGGGGATTACTTTGAAGGGGACAACTTGAATATTGAAGAAATAAATAAATATTTTTTCATAAAAATATAGTCACCTTAATTTTTGAACACACCTCGTATGTTCAGAACAGAAGATTTAAATTTGTACCATCAAGACCTTAATAATGACAAAAGTTGTCGACACCATGAACGGCGTTCATTAAAAAACGTGTTTAATTTGCTATTTATTCGTGCCATCATGGATCTAGAATATATCCACAAAGTTACGCCTGTAACTCTTTCACACGAAAAACTTTGGCTTTCTATATTCCCCATCATGATGATGGTGAAGACAGTACAAATTTAACTCCTCTCATGAGCTTATAGTGGCTGGAATGCTACTATTAAAATGTGAAACCATTTGTTGGTAGATTGAATTTCCCCTGAAAAATTCATTGAACAAAAAAAATATTAATACAGCAGGCATAACAAAACTTAAAAACTCTTCCGGCTTTACCCAGGTTCATGGTACATAAATTTCTCGCCAACCTTTCGCGGCACTTATTCGTGATTCAGCCCATCCTCGTTATTTTTTGGCAACACACTGTCTCCATAGTTTCCAATACTTTTGATTCTACAGCAGCAGTTTTCTAGGATAATCTGCCACATAAAATCATGCTTCCAATATATATGCCTTACTTAAGATGGCTAGAGTGGCAACTGCGAATGCCTGGTAACACGATACATTGACCCGTGCGAGTTGATGTGTAAAATGCATGAGCGCGTGAGTGAACGCAAAATTTCACCGCGTGACCACACCAGCTTGTGCGAATGCATGATCAGGAAAAAAGAACCTGCTCCATTCGGCTCATGCATTCGTTCATGAACTTGCGCGTGAACACGCACGGATTAATGTGCCGTATACCCAGGCCTTAAGTCATGGAGTGGAGATTTTTATTCATTTTCAAGCTAGACGATAACATATTAGGACTTCATTCCATTTCGAAATACCTGTTTTTTTCGTTGGAGTCATTAGGCTGAAATATTAATGACACGAGAACTAAATTTTGCATCTTTACCTTAATAAAAGCAGGTCTCGTGCCATCTTTAGTTTTCATATCAGTACTCGAATTCATGGCGGTAACTACGTTACAATTTTCCTCGAATCTTTGACTCGGCTGTACACTGCAATACTTGTCAGCAATCATAATACAGTGATACCCTTCTAAACGACCACTCCTCTCCACGACCACTTTTCAGCGTAACCGTTGATGGTCGCTTAATTCAGGCTTCATTGTACGTGCACATCTAATTAATATGCACTGAAATTTCCCAAGAGCCACTAAATTATGAGGAAATAAGCGCCATCTGTATAGGCATCCACTTAAACCGATGCTTTAAGAGTTTTTCCTTCTTTCAATTCAAGCCGCCCGTTCATTAGCATGATATTTACTCCTAGTAACCGGACCCCAGTCGAACTACCACCCCTAACTATTTTCCGACACCATGGAGGTGGACCGTGCCGTTACGAATTCGTTTTCCCCCTGAGGAACTCCTTCCGCAGCTTCTCAAGCAACGTTGAGTCACCCTTCTTTCTCAATTCTGGTGCAATGTTTCAAACTGCCCCTGCCCCCCTCTTCTTAAGCGAATTTAAGATGATCCCAACCCCCTCCCCACTAAAACGTCTTACGTAATACTTGATTATTAGAAGTCCGACTTGAGTGATCTAGGGAGTAGATTACAAAAGTGTCCGTGTGCATAAGACGAAAGCCTTCACGCCCTCCACCTCCTACGACGTTGTCGCTGAGGTGGAGGAGAGCGGAAGGGGGAAGCAAATTCGTAACGGCACGGTTCGCCGCTATAGTGTCCGAACATAGTTAAATTTTTAGCGAGCAAGGGTCCACCGTTTTAACGATTGCGACCTCCAAAACGGGTGATGATGGATGTTCTTTACGTGTCGTACATTAAAAAGATGCCGCCTCAGGTTGACCGTCTTCGATTTTCAAATTTCTGGCTGAGAAGTGAGCTGTTGTTAGCCAAAGTTCAGGTAAGTTTCCTCACTAACCCAGAGGGATAAACATTTTTCTTTCGCACCTCTTTTGGAATGATATCTTTCAAACCAAATAAAGAAAACCCGAAGTCGATATCTTTAATAGTTAACCCGAGGTTGAGTGATACGTAAACACGGGTAAAGTGAAAATGAGGCCTGAAACGCTTGCCTCGGCCATCACTACCATGACACCTTAAGGCGACGCATCACACCCGCTCGACAGGTCGGATTTGTGATAATTTTCGACCCCAGATTTTTCCCCAGAGTCTTACGTCATCAACTTGAAATTTTTATAGTATAAATAATAGACCTTGGCCAAGAGAGGCTCATATCTGAAACATGAAAATTTTGTCCCGGAGCATAATTAAACCATCGGGAAAATTGCAAGATATTAGGGTATATTTTTATAAAAAACTATTATTATTATTGACATATCTAAAACTAATGGAGATGTATCAATCCCTCCTCTATCGGAATGCTAAGTAACAGCCGTATTGGTTGTGAGATATAATCTGTAATTGGTATATTTCCACAAGCTACCTGAATGGTTTTCGGCCATGATGTGCTCGGACTGTGATGCAATTAGTTCAGTCTTCTTTCACAGATCTTATATAAGCGCTGCCTGTACTTACGCGCCGGAGACTTGGCTACAACTTACCGACGATTGTTGCCTTGTGCGAGAGTTATCCTGGAGTAAGGGACTCCTGACGTCAAAACGCCTCGATCGGGTGCGAGTGACGCCATCTTGTGGATTTTCGACAGAACTTTTCCTTACCGAAGGGTATGATGCGTCCTCTTAACGACCATTTTTCAGCGGAACCGTCGGGGATCGCTTGGTAAGGGTTTCACTGTAATACGAAGAAATGTATCGTTTACCGTTTTGAAGAAATATGTCGAAATCAATCCGAAATATTACGAAGTACATCGGGTGTGGAGAAGGTGAGGTCGGCGGAAAGGAAGACAAATGAGGAAGTATGATTTTACACTTTCCCGGCGAATAACATTTGTGTAAATTGCCTACCCGCCACCGGGTAAGAACTTCATCGGCAACTGCCTATGAATTTCTTACCCGACAACTGCCTAAGAATTTCTTACCCGGTGGCGAGCCCGAGAAATTTACACAAATGAGGAAGTGCATGAGATGGTAGGCGAAGAAAGGAAACTTCAGAATGAAATCCGGGATAGGTAAGATAGGTGGATGGAGGATGTAATGAGGGGCGATGGATTGCTCAAGAGTGTGACAAGAGGGAAGGATGTTGGGCAAGCTTGGAATGGGAAGAAAGAGAATAGGATTCATGGACGGGATGAAGAAGGGTAGATCGTATGCTGGGGCGAAAAAGGAAATACGTACCAGAGGTAGATAGGTCGATGAAAGTTAAGAAAACCGGGAGGAGATTCTCAGACTTTCATCAAAACCAACCTTTACCGGTAGCATACTAAAAAAATAAAAATCTCGTACGCCATATGGCTACGTGATAAGAAAGCATTGAACTGCCAACGAACTAAATATTCAACGCAAAAAAATGACCTGATGTCTTAAATATAAAGCAAGTTTTTTACTTCAATCAATGGAGATTTTTGAATTAGAAAACGTAAGCCAAGTTTTACGCAAATCTAACCGAGGACGAAAAATCACCAAATCCATCTTAAGGTCATCCTAACTTCTATGCCAGCGTTGCCAGCTCACAGTGGTTTCAATCGCTTATCTAGCGGGACAAAAGTCATTTTTGCAATCATCAGGAAAACAGACACTCCAGATGTAGTTGTATCGCCAACTAATTGCTTTATCATAATTGATACCTTAGGCAAGGATTTATTACGTTATAACAATGCTGGAGTCTCGTAAAGTTATGCGTCGAGATAGCCGACCCTCCGCCCAGATCCAGATGGTGTCTGATCCCATAGTGTTTACCTACAGAAAAGCTTAAAAGAAAGGAAAAATAAATTCTAACAGGATATTTTAGCAAACGATATGTGGTATTACTTGGCGTGACATTTTTTTCAAATACGAGCACTTTTGAGAACTAGGTTTATGATATTATTCTCTCGGTCTCAGAACCTTCCCCGTTTTCCCCTTCAAATATTTAAATGGACTTGTAAAAAATAAATACTGAGATAGAGTTACGAAACCTTCAGTAGTATGTAGGAGAGTCTCTATCGTTTCATACATTTCCAACATATTTGCGCCGCTTTCGAATAAATCCCTTTTTGTTCCAGTAAGTTTGCCAACTAGCGCCATTCTCGGGGCAATAGAAGGCGAGAAAGAGAATTACAAAAGAGAACGCATTCTGCAGCTGTCAGAAGACTCAATCTTCAGTCGGAAAAGGGGTCTACTACCTAGCTAAGCTTGGCCCACAACGTCTTCCTTGCGTCCTCCATCGCAGGTTATATCCTCCTTCCGAGAAGGCAGAATTCTTCCACTCACGCGAGTACTTGGCTGCCCAAGTTTGACGGTGACTCCGTCGTCTCGGCTCCTTCCAGAAACCATAACCGTGGTTTCCTTAACATCAATCTTCAAGTTTTTATTTCTTCATAGTGCTGTCCGATGACTGTTAGCGAAAGGAAACAGCCACATTATCCTTTGACATTTCGTGCCTCCGGTAAAAAAAACGCGATGAACTTGGTCGGAGCTCATATATATAAAAAAAATAAAAGAGTAGACCGTGAAGCTACAGGTTCGTGGTTGGGAAATCCCGTGAACAATCGATCTTTTTTCGGTTCGCGAGAGGTCGATGTTTCGGACACTATCCCCAACTTTTTATTCTTCGTGGCTCGCTTCATTGTCGTGTCTTGTGTTGCAACGCCCAGTCACGTCCGCGCTCGGATATTCGCCCTGCCCTTCCATTTCCCCAACCCCTCGGGAGGCAACGCCGAGAGAAAGGGGCGGGTGGGAAAAAAGAAATACTTTTTTCTGTAAAATCGAACTGAGAACAAAAAAAAATCACTTCAGAAAAAATGACCTATCCAATCGGACCGGGAGGCCGAGAGGAGATATTTTGGCTGACGGAGGAGAAATGCGCCGTCTCATTCTGAAGGTAGAACGTGCCCTACCACCTTCCATTTGCTGAATGATAAAGCTTCCTTTGCACCTGGAAATCGACTTCTACGGAAGAAGCGGGTTTAGCGATATCTTTAAAATCGCATCGCCACTAGTGGGGAATCGTTCTGCTCACACGTCACTTCCGGACTTTTCCAAAGAAATGAAAAACGGAAGTCAACAATGAAAGTGGTCATTTTGAAAATTGTCTCAATCACTACGTTTACCAATCGAACTCAGATCGATTTGGTCGGTTCAGCTTGGTATGGTGAACGCAATGGGCTAGTGGGATCGATCTGAGTAGCTGGCTAACTCGGCCCGCTTTCTCTGCCAGTCTGAGATTTCAAATCGATATGAACCAATTCAAACCGATATTTCAATCGATTTCGCAGTGGGAAACCAGGCAATCCGGGTCGGCTGGCTTAGAATGTTCAGATCGGTCCGAGTTCATATCGATCTTAGTTCGATTGTTAAAACGTAGTGAATTTGACAGTATTTGCGATCGATTATCACCGTTAAGAGTCCCATAAACGTTCGTTGATTTGATGAATTTGTATAAATTATGCGAAGTATAAATTATTTAAGCGTATTTTAAGCGTATCAAGTATCATAATTGTAATAATTCTAATCAATTATGTCCAATATTAGGACATTTATAAAATTTACATTGGCATTTTTAAGATTAAAAACCGGTGTTTTTTAAAATTCATACATGTCCAAGAACAAATAAATATTGACATTTGCAACAATTTAACTTCCTCTTCCTAGTTTATTCGTCGCTTACAATTTAAAATCGCCGGTTGAAGCGGTGTGACCAAGATCTCCACGGGTTCGAAACGATATTATCGCATAATCGAAATTCTACTCGTAGCCAAAATAGAAGCACGTATATTAACTTGTAAGTGCGAACTGCGGACGATTACTGTCCCTATATACACTTACTGCTATTGAAGTCCGTGAAAGCGTGTCATAGTACCACTTTATATCGACTTCTACGGCTCCTATCGAGGTGTCAAGATCGATGTGATCTCCGGAGAGGCATGATCCATATTTTGAAATAAATTAGACGCCCAGATCGCGTCAAATTCACAATGAAAAAGCTCAGATGCCCAGACTGCGTCAGACGAATAAGAGTGTGTAATGTGTACTTTTCTCGTTTTGGATGCTCCTGTATTTGGCCAATATGTACGGACTAGAGTTGGATTTTATGACCATCTCGAGAGAATGAGAGGTAGCCGAAATTTGAAACGCATTTTTAATAGTAGAGTAAATGGTGGTAGAGAAAAAGGTAGTCCGCGAAAGTACATCTACATAAGAGCCCTGTGAGCCGTCGCACGGGCCTGTGGCAGGAGGTGTTAGGACACCAGCCGTGTAAAGGTGTAAAAAAAAAAAATTTTGGGAGGGGATATAGTGAAGCGTATCATGGGAGTGTTTCAAGTGGAGCTCAATTTTTACAATGGTTACTTATTGCACTTGGAAACAACGAATCTATCTGTTTGGAACACATCTCTCTTATTTTATCGCATCTGTCAGTCCTAGAAGCGCAATGTGGTGTCAAAATGACATTATCTATGTCACTCTGAAGCACACCTGTAGTAATTGTAAAGGGTAAATGTGGTCAAATAGACTCTAAAAGAGAAGGATTCCTATCTGAATATGATACCACCACATTCTGCCATCTCTCAAGTATCGCTGATGTATGTATTAATGGGATTTATTGCAAGATTTTTCCAATTAAACATCGAGGTGGACGTCGCGTTTTTCCAGTCCGCAGCCATTTGTAAACAATTCCATGGAAACCTTCTAATTTGAAGGCTGGTCCATGGTAACCTTCAATTAGGAGCAGTTCTCCTACAATTAGGAGGTGTTCTCGTCTCTTGAACTGAATTCTCTCTTTCAGGAGCCATAAGAGTCACTTAAGAACGTCACTAAAAAGGAGGGGCTGACGATACTGGTCGTTATACATATTAGAGCGTACATAAGGCACCGTATTAAGTATCAGAGTAGCTTAAGTGATTAGTAAGAATGGGACACTATGGAGCAAATCATTATTAGGGGGACAGTTTTCTATCGCAAAGGGCAAATAGCCATATCCTTTGACACTGCCGGCCCCGAAAAAAAAGGCCAGACGAGTATGAACGTATGTACGTCCTTAATTTTGCTCACCAATGAGGGTGATTTTCACCATCAAAAAACATCATATAAGTGGGATTCCAGGTTAAAGGTAGATTGAACAAAATATCATTCCACCTAGAAATCAATTATTTCGGTCACATTTTCAAGAAAAATATCTCACCCTTCCAAAAAATGTAAAATATCAGCTCCTTTTCGAGCTACTTCACTTGCAAACGGAGATTTTTGACGAAAAATACCTGTCCTTTTACATGGGTAATGATTGTGTACGCACTCCAGAGAGAGACCTTATTTTGAAAAAAAATTAGTGATTCCTAACACGTAGATCTCGTCAAAAAAATTGGCAGGATGTAGTAGATATGTTTTCACAACTTCTTTTGAAATTAACCGTATTATCACCGCAGTAAATATTTTAGCATCACATAAAAATCCTTCTGAATTGAAGGATTTCTAAACGTACTGTGCGAAAAAAGTGAATCAACATGAAGACTTCTACTGATATTTTTACTTAATTACATAAAATTTCTGTCATATAAAAGTACATTATTGTATCACTCGTAAGGTAACATTTAATTCATGCTTCCTACATCTGATGAAATTCAAACTAATACTTCAAATTGGTCTCCATTTTGTTTCTATGAAGGAACAATTTTTATCCCTTATGCAAAGCACTCCAAATGTTGTTACGTAATATAATCATCAAATTATTAAATCACCAATTACATGGTTTATTTATGATTTAGAAGTATCCCATTGCAATCAATCCTCATACAGAGCATGCGGTTTATATAATAATTACGCTTAATATATTTTTATATTTTCTACGGTAACATCATTTCTTAAAGTATTATAAAGTAAATGCTATATCCTCAACAGTTTACGTTAATATTATCTATATCCAATGATTTTAATTAACAATGCAAGAAGTTATTCTGAAAAAAATTGATTGAAAAAAATTGATTCTGAAAAATTGATACATCGATTTTTCGTGAAGGTAACAAAAATTTTTATCTCTTATATAAGACTATGAATTGCCTACCACACTATAAGCACTATAAATTGCCTACCACACTATAAGCACTATAAATTGTCTTCCACACTATAAGCACTATAAATTGCCTACCACACTATAAGCACTATAAATTGTCTACCACACTATAAGCATTATAAATTGTCTTCCACACTATAAGCACTATAAATTGTCTTCCACACAATCAATTTTCTACCACACTATAAGCACTATAAATTGCCTACCACACTATAAGCACTATAAATTGTCTACCACACTATAAGCACTATAAATTGTCTTCCACACTATAAGCACTATAAATTGTCTTCCACACTATCAATTTTCTACCACACTATAAGCACTATAAATTGCCTACCACACTTTAAGCACTATAAATTGTCTACCACACTATAAGCACTATAAATTGCCTACCACACTATAAGCACTATAAATTGTCTACCACACTATAAGCACTATAAATTGTCTTCCACACTATAAGCACTATAAATTGTCTTCCACACTATCAATTTTCTACCACACTATAAGCACTATAAATTGCCTACCACACTATAAGCACTATAAATTGTCTACCACACTATAAGCACTATAAATTGTCTTCCACACTATAAGCACTATAAATTGCCTACCACACTATAAGCACTATAAATTGTCTTCCACACTATAAGCACTATAAATTGCCTACCACACTATAAGCACTATAAATTGTCTACCACACTATAAGCACTATAAATTGTCTTCCACACTATAAGCACTATAAATTGTCTTCCACACTATCAATTTTCTACCACACTATAAGCACTATAAATTGCCTACCACACTATAAGCACTATAAATTGTCTACCACACTATAAGCACTATAAATTGTCTTCCACACTATAAGCACTATAAATTGTCTTCCACACTATCAATTTTCTACCACACTATAAGCACTATAAATTGTCTACCACACTTTAAGCACTATAAATTGTCTACCACACTATAAGCACTATAAATTGTCTACCACACTATAAGCACTATAAATTGCCTACCACGATATCCATTAACCTATGTTTTGGTTTATTTACGCTTTTAAAAGATTCCTATTCAATTTAAATCCACACGTCAATCATGCTGTTTACACAATAATTACGCTAAAACCTTTTTTTCCCTCTTTTCCTAAGATATTTTACATTTCTGCTTACCGAGCCATCTGAAATGTATATTTAAAAGGTAGGGTAGTCAATTAAATTATATTTAAGTAATGTATAGCTATATGTCTTACTAATGTAGTGGGTACGAAGGATAGCACCAGCGAATTTCACAAGAATTTAGATAAGCCAAAGATTTGAACGTTGCTTCCCTTAAGTGTACAGGGTGCGGCATTATAACATTCTTTTTTCAAAACGCAACAAAACTTATTTTATGAATGAGAAACTTTTTAGAATGAGAAACTTTTTAGTAGGTATACACATATCTAAAGTTTTGCGTTACACAGTTTTGAAAATCTAATCAGATAGGTGACGCCCCCCACAGTCCATTCACTGAATAAGCCGATTTCTGGCGTTTGTCATGACCCTTACCAGCATAACAGCGGGTATGTTGGCAATTGCTGCCCGGATGTTGGCCTTCAGGTGTTGTAGGGTCCTTGGACGGTTCACATGAACACGGGATTTCATAAAGACCCACAATAGGGGTTTTTTGGGGGGTCGACACAAACGCCAGAAATCGGCTTATTCAGTGTATGGACAATGGAGGACGTCACCTACCTGATATGATTGTAAAAACTATGTAACGCAAACTTTAGTCACGTACCTACATCATCATAAAAAGATAAAAAAATTCTCCTTCATAAGATGGGTTTTATTTCGATTTAAAAAAAGGAAGTTTAAATGCCGCACCCTGTATGAAAATTGAACGTCAAACGACGCTTCTGTCCACAAAGGAACCGTTTTACTGGACGATTTAGAACGCAATCCAGTGCCACACCGCGGGCGAATCACGCTTTTAACCTCCCGACCGAAACAAAGCACAATCTTCTTCCCCGCTCCACCGTGACCCAGTTCAAGTTCACGAGCGATTCGAGTCTGTTCGAGCACGAATCGGCGTATCAGACAGACAGGAAAGGTTTTTTTTTTTTCAAGGATTGGAGAGGAAGGTAAGGGTTCAAGGGAGAAGAGATACCACGCCGCGGGGCTTCATCCGGAAATACGGCGTCAGACGGGAGTTATGCATCGGACACACTGGACCGGATGGTCTCTGGCAGGGGTGGGCAACATTTACGAGACTGCGTTCAAAAATTCCGACCAAAATCTTTTGAGGATATTATTTGATATCTCTAAAATTTGAATAATCGATTATTATGTAAATGATGTAAAACAGACCGAATGAAGAACAGAATTAGGACAAGTCTTTACGAAAATGCGTTCCGTGGATCATTTTGGGAACCGTGAACATAACTGTTAAACGCTATTAACATTCACAGAATGGAAAGACACCATAATAAGCACACACACAAAAAGTTGACAATGACTGTTGTTTTATCCGATGAAACTATCATTATTTTTTCACAGTTTTCGATTAGTATGAGTAAAAAAACAGTAGAAGGCTATTGCACTTAATACTCGCTGATTTTAAATCTCCTCTAATGGCCAGTTGCAGGAACGTAACATACCGTATTTACTCGCATATAGGACGAGGTTTTTTCTTCAATTTTATCCGCTTAAAAAATCGGGGTCGTCCTATGTGCGCGAGCGAAGGATTATTTGCTGTTTTTTTGTGTTAGTGTAAGGTCGAAATCAAAGTCACCTTTGTTGGATGGTGCGATAATAACCTTGTATGATGGGTGACCTGTCGCTATTTTTAAATCTGTGGTGGCAGACGACGCCACGCTACATGTGCTTCGGAAGCGAACGTATAGATGAGCCCAGCGCGGCGGGCGTATCATCTGATATCAAGGCGCAAATCCCGCCGGCGAGAACGGGCAGCCACTTCAACCGGTGGGCCCCAACGACGAGCAGAGGAGTCCAGATTCCTCTGGATGGCCGTTCTCTACACTACTCCCTCATAGGGTCACTCTGTGGTGTATTATCGGCAATCTAGAGGACTCTGGAGGAGTCAAGAGCGGTGAGGGCGGAGAGCGCGGAGAGACTCTTTCGGGCGACCGCGAAGCTTTGCGTGTCGGCTCTGGGTATACTTTGAGTGATTTTGACTCTTGACCCTTTGAGACAAAACGTAGTTTCTGTAGATCTCTCCATGTTTTCCGGGATTTCTTCCGCATCAGTTGTTTGTGGGACAACAGTTTCGCTGGCAGGGCTGAAGAAGTCGCGGAAGAAATCCCGGAAAACATGGAGAGATCTACATTACAGCTTCGCGGAAACCTGAGAACCAAACGTTGTTTCTGTTCTCCCCACGTCGCAACAACTCATTCCAAAAACTGGTTTAGTGACAGACACCCTTCGTTACCACCGCACTGTTTACTTGTACTTTACTATACCGTGGGAATAGAAAATGGAGGAAGGGCGGAGAATGCAGTACACTACTTCTTTCAAGAGAAAAGTTATTTTGCACGCGGAAAAGAGCAACAACTACGCTGCAGGACGTGAGTACGGTGTATGAGAAGGATGTGTACGGAAGTGGCGTAATCAGCGAGATTCGCTGTTTAATTGCGAAAGTACAAGAAAATCATTTCGTGGACCGAAAACTGGCGAACATCCTATGATGGAAGAAGAGCTACAAAACTTTGTGAGACACATGCGCAACATGTGCATGCCTGTGGCAGTGGAAGTTCTTCAAGCAAAAGCCAGAGATCTCGGGATAGAATGCGGAATTCCACGACAAGAATTCAAAGCCAGTCGTGGTTGTGCATACCGCTTCATGAAAAGAGCAGGGTTCTCCATAAGAGGACGGACCTCCATTGCTCAGAAGTTACCTGCTGACTACGAAGCCAAGCTGATCCGATTTCAAAGGCACGTCATCGATCTAAGAAAGCAGACAGAATTCTCAATAGGACCAATTGGGAACGCAGATGAGACGCCAATTTACTTCGATATGCCATGCAATACGACTGTTCACGCGAAAGGAGAGAAGCAAGTATTGATACGGTTAGGTGGCAATGAAAAGCAGCGAATCACAGTGATGTTGGTATTTACAGCAGACGGTCATGGGTTACCACCATATATCATACTGAAACGGGAGTCAATCCCGAAGAATGAAATCTCCCCAAGAGACGTTGTTATTCGATGCAACGAAAAAGGCTGGATGAATAACGATTTGATGATTGACTGGCTGAAAACAGTATGGCTTCGCCACCCAGGGACATTGCTAAGGCTACCGTCGATTTTAGAGATGGACGTGTTCAGGGGACACCTCACAGACGACGTAAAAACCTTGTTACAGGAGAATACGAGCACTTTCGTAACAATTCCTGCGGGAATGACCTCACAATTACAACCACTGGACGTGTGCATCAACAAGCCATTTAAAGATCGAGTGAGGAAACTGTGCACGGAATGGCTTACGCCGAAGATCGAGAAATGACTGCAACTGGCCGCATCAAACGGGCCAGTGCTTCACAGCTTGCTTCCTGGGTGTCAGTTGCTTGGAAGAGCATTCCTCAAGAGATAATATCGAAATCCTTCAAGAAATGTTGCATTTCCAATTCACTCGACGGATCGGAAGATGAAGCTTCATGGAGCGATAGCGACAAAGAAGAGAATTCTGGAGAATGTACGAAAGGAGAATCAGAATAGAATAGGGAAGCAGAAAGTGCGCTGAAGGAATCAATTTCGCACGACCTGACTTTCATGATAAAATCCTGAATAAACGAGTTAGGAAGTCCAGTTTTTTATTTTTTTCTCTCAAATCCTACCTCGTCCTGTACGCGAAGTCGTCCTATATGCGAGTAAATACGGTATGTATTCCATAAAGTTATGGGACCCATAAGCCATGACAACCATTCAATAAGTGTTGCACAAACATTCAATTAATTCATTGGTCTCATAACTTATGGCATGGAGTTATGAGTTCCATAAGTAGCCAAGATGGCGGATGCGCAATGAACCGCTTGGAGTCTTAATTACTTGATTAAAGAGTTGTTTTGAGACAAGTGACCAGTTTGTTTACTCTTACTGACTAATTAATATGTGCACTATCAATTATTCATAGGCTAAACTTTCTCAACTGTTATCCGGCGGTGGAAGATTAGATCAAATATTCGAGGCTAGTAACTATTGGTAAATAAGTTAAGTAACTAATAGATGTATTCATGCAACACGATTATATTAATGAGTTCCATAACTTTATGGATCTCATAACTATTGATTCCATAACTAAATTTTCTTGCAACCGGCCATAAATGATGTATAAAAATCAAATGCATCAGTTTATCCCGATAGTTAATCTTAATCAATCCCGGAGACAAATAAGAAATATATCAAATAAAACTTGAGGCAGAAAACCTGATGTATCTTCTTATAAATTATCAATGCGACTTCAACTGCAGTAGTCAATGATATTAGATATTTTACGGCGGGTTTATACTTAAGTGTCCCCTAAAAACTGAAAAAAAATTTTTGACGATCGATTCTCGTAACATAATCAAGTCATCGGCATGCCACACTTGGTACGCATGCCAAGAAAGTTGTCAAACCAAAAGTCAAGGTCGAGGGAACGCAGAGAAATACCTTGCATTCGACGACAAGAAGGCTAAGTTTGGCACTCACGTAATGGAGACCTAAGTGATTCATTTACGACACGATTCCCATTCGATTGACCCTTAAGAACTCGCATGATAACGTCATCAATACGGTGTGTTCGATCGGAACGGACATTATGTTTCCTAAATGACATTTCTCGCGGAATTTTACATCTATGGAAAACTTGTTGGTACTTCTTAATAAAAAAAAATTGAGCAATTATTTGAGTTTTTTAATGCCCCACAATTCTACGGCGATGGGACGATTTATCGTCAAAACTTTTTCAATAACTTTTTATGGAGTAATTTTGGGCTGACTTTTAAAGCAAAAATGCGAGTTAAGGTAAAATATAAAAGGCTTTCCGTGGCAGTAAAAGAAACATTTTTATGAGTAAAAAGATAACTCTTCTCTTCAGATCTTTTAAGAATAAGAAGATAAGATCTTTTAACTAACAATGGATAGTAAGATCTCAAGGAATACCCACATGGCAACAATACCTTTTGAGCTGGAATTTTTCAGTGATCCGGGCATGACCTACCATTTTCAATGTAAATCATGTGAATAAAATTGTTTTTTTTTTTAACGTTCTCTGACATTATCCAATGCCTAACCTCTATTGCCCTCTGTTCTTCCACGGGCCTTTTGGCGACTGCTTTTCTGTTTACTTTTCAATCACTCCACTCCAACTAATCTGGGCCTTCCATTTTCCATCTACCCTGAGTATTTCCAAGTTAAAATTTGATATGTTAATCACCCTTAACCCTCTTAACTATGCTCCTCGCACGGGGCTAGGACCAATACCCGGGCCATGAATATATATTATGGATTGGGATCTCATTGCCAAAAAGCGTTGTCTAGAGTTCCAGTAAACGAACAACTTTTTGGAAAGTGGTTCCGCATAGTGATGAAAGACGGAAGTTCAAATGTAAATACAGTCGACAGATTGTAAATAAACACGTCTTACCGGTTTTACCATGAATATACATGGGTTTTACTTACAATCAATCATAATGCAGTGGGCAGTGGATAAAAAATGTAGTACTACACGCGGGATGCAATTATACACTTGTTTAGTATTGTCCGGTCTACAGATATATTTAATTCATCTCCAAATTCAATTACACAAATGCACAATTAACTTCTTAGCACTGCGTGAATATCGATATACGGAAATTTAACAATAGTGCTAGGTGGCTTCATGAGTATTCCCAATGGCCATCATTGCAGTGTTGGTAAAAAGTAATGCACTTACCGCCGCCTTTAACAGATTCTTATTCTTCAATCCAAGTCTCCTATTTTGGCTCCTCGTAGACGCATACCCTGTTTTGCAGCCTGGTACGACGCAAGCTCTGTTCAAACGAGACATTCTGAATTCTTAGATTTTTGGAAAAAAAAGGCTTAATGCATCTCAATTATAATCGGATTATGGCAAACATCGTAATCGGCACACGATGAACGTTTTATAAACCTTTTACACATTTCCTGTAGTAGATATTTCCTCTCTAGCATTTAAAAAGTAAATTTTAGATAAAAATAGCAAGATCTTATTCAAAGCATCAAGTAATTCATATCCTCGATCGTTGTTGAATATTCACTACAGTCTCACGTTAGCAACAATCAACTACGTCTATTTACAATAACAACAGAAAAGACTCTAATCGAAGAAGCGCCAAGGACTATAATCAATCCATAATATACATTTATGACCCGGGCTATGGGCTATGCAGTATCTCCCAATGACCTTTCTTGAATAAGACCCATCTTCCAAGAGGCACGATCACCGAAATTTCGATGACGAATTTTGGCATGGAAGTAGATGGAAATCTACCATCAATCACGTCATCAAACTGTCGCCTGAAAACCGAAATAACAAAAACACTGGCTATTCCTTTAAGGTACATAGAGAGGGTACTACGTCCTCGACCTGAAGCCTGAGCCCAAAACTTAAATTTAGAATTAGGATTCAAATGTTTGGAATCGTTGCCTAGGCTACGTGTTCCCTAAATTTCCACTTTTAGTTCACCCAGTCCTTGGCGCCACTTAGGAAAAAGTCTTCTCAGTCGACTCGCAAATGACCGTTGTTGATTGTTGTTAACGTGAGACTGTGGTGAATATTCAATAACGATTGAAAATATATGAACCGCTTGATGCTGTGAATAATAGCTGGCTTAATTTGAGACCTAACAGTTACTTTGTAAATGCTAGAGAGGATATATCTACTACAGGAAGTGTGTAGGAGGCATATGAAACTTCCATCGCGAGCCTTTCCTCTGCTGTGTGGATCTTTTACTGTTAATTTACCGCTACATTATTTTGTTTTATTAATTACCTGTTGAGAGCCTTAGGAATCAGAGTGTATGATCTATATAGATTGATGTGGATGTTTTTCGTGTTACCTACTATTCATGTGTGGCCTCGGAGTAGGTTCAACAATCTCTCCTTTATTTTTTACTAAAATGATAGTTATTGGCGCAATTTCTCATCCATAGATGACATTGTCTGATCTTGGTGTTATAATCCTTAAAGTATTTGTATCCGTCTTCCAATTCATTCAACTTTTTTTACCTCGCATTATTATTAAATTGCCGTAGAACGATATTAACGAAGTGCTAAGAAGTTAATTGCGCATTTGAGTGTTTAAATTTGGAGAGGACTTAAATTTGCCCGTAGACTGGACAATACTAAAAAAGTGTAATTACGGCCTTATACATTCTTTACATATTTCATATTCTGTTGTTCATTGAGGAAAATCTGCAAATGTACCCAACAAGGGATGATGTACATAACCATGACACCAGAGCCAATCACGAACTAGACATGCCTCACTGTAGACTGACTAAATATTTTAATTATGAAAATTTGGCTATCAAGTGTTTCAATATGCTGCCCAACTCAGCAAAAATGGCATACAACAAAGTCTTCCGCAAGGCCCTAGAGAAATGGCTTTCATCTAAACCATTACACTCACCGGAAGAATACTTTGTAATTGACTTCTCCACGATATGCTTTTTAACTGCACACTTGTGTTTTGTATTCAGTGTATTGTCTTCTGCCTGTATCCTCACACGAGGAGTATTATGACTGACGACATCCACCACAATGCTTGTTGTGCAATAAATGAATAGATATTTTTCCAATATAGTTTACTTTAGTAACATTCCCCTCCGAGTCCTCGCAGGGGCCGAAGCCTCCGAAGCATCGGGTTTCATTGCCGTCATAACGGCCGAGGACTCGAGAGGGGTTTGGCGGTTATCGCAGCCACGTCCGACGCCCATCTGATGTGTGGCTACGCTGCCGTTGGGTCGTGCTTACGTAGAAGACGGAGGGAACCAAAGTAACGCGGCCTTCTGCATGCGATCTGCAAGTGACTTCGCCTGTGCCACGCAGGACGGAATGCACTTCATGCTCTCCAGCAGCGAGCCCTTAACTCCACCGAGCACACCTATGATGAGGACAACCAGTTTAACAGAGTACTTACTTACTTACTCCTCGGCGCTACAGCCCTTGTAGGGCCTTGGCCTCTCCGACGATGTTAGCCCAGACATCACGATTCCCGGTATCATCTTCTAATTCCCATCTTTCTCAGATCATCCTCTACATCATCCAACCATCTTTTCCGGGGTCTCCTTCTCAATCTTCTACCACCAGGATGACCACGATATATCTGTTTTCACCATCCTATCCTCAGACATTCTCTCGACATGTCCTAACCACCTTAATCTGTTGCTCTAAATTTCTGTCACTATGCTAGGATGTTTGTGGAGTTCCTCGAGTTCTCTGTTTCTCCGTATTTTCCACTGTCCACCTTCCTTTGTAGCACCAAAAATCTTTCTTAGTACTTTCCTTTCCCATCTTTTAAGTAGCTACTCTTCTGCCATGGTCATGGTCCAGATTTCTGAACCATATATGACCACAGGTCTAATCACTGTTCGGTAAATCTTTGTTTTCAAGTTCCAACTGAGGTTGCGTGACTTGAGCACATTCAATAAAGCTCGATAAGCCCTATTGCCTGCTGCAATCCTGGCTTTTATTTCTTCATGTATTTCATTATCTTTTGTCACCAGCACTCCCAAATACTTGAAGTTGTTACATCTCTCATACTTATTCCCATTTAATATGATAGATTTATCTCGAAAAGTAGTACTTTTCCTGGAAGAGAACAAGTACTGTGTTTTGGCAGAGTTCACTTTTAGCCCAACTTTTCCTGCCTCCGTCTCCAATCTCTCCAGTCCTTCCCCGAGATCTTTTAGTTTAACAGAGTGCCCTGGGTATATTTGCCGAAGCTCAAAAAGCAGGTCTTGATATTTCGCCCGTTTTTCCAACTCCTCTGCATCCATGTTCGTTTCAGCCGGAGCTGAAAACTCTGTCACGAACATGGAACGTGAGAGGTGGTCTAGGAGAACGACATCAGGTTTGGTCGCCTCCAACTAAGAGAATTATTATTATTATTATTACAATCTACCTCAGTCTGTTTTTTTATCCAGGTGACTACCGACAGCGAAAATTGTAATCTCGAAAACACATGCGTTCCGTCAGAGTATGACAGTGACACTCTTAATCGGTACCTCGGGCACCTCTCACGTTTTAACGAGATTTTTAACCCTGTAGCAAATTAATTTTGATGCTAGCCTGGAAGAACAAAAGGCGTGCGTATGGGTCAAAGCTCCGAATCAACAAATTGGATTGATCTTATATTTAAAATTGCCAGTTAGTAATTTTAAATTTACATCCTTAAAAAATGGCGCTAATAAAACATGCATCCCACCCATAACGATACTCGGAATTGAAACGAGATCAGAGACCGACGGAACCATTAAACCTCTCAGAACCACTAAAGTTAAGACACTGCGACCGTTGGCAGGAAAACACGCCATGACAAACAACGGAATGAAGAGATCCGTAGAACCTACAGTGAGGAATATTTTGTAAAATTGGGCACAGAGAGGAGACGCTTCCGAAGAGACCATGTAGAAAGAGTGGATGACTCAATGATTCCCAAGATTGTATTACGTTGACTTCCAGTGGGTTGCCGTCTGCCAGGAAGGCCAGGAAAGATATATAGACTGCTCTCAAGCAAAGAACCAGACGTAGAAGAAAGTATTCCTGAAGAAATAAGTTTAAAAAAGGGAAAATAATACGGAAATTGGTGGATGAGACTCACTTGAAGGGCCATGATGAGCGATATAATTAATAAATTTTGGATTATTTTCCACAACATTTACACTACGCCCAGTTACATGAACGCAAGATGGTTTTTCAGACAGAAAACGTTACATTTTTGTTTTCTTTGCGACACAAAATGACCACCGGAAGGAAATGGAGGAGATTTGACGGGGGGAATAGGGCGAAGTATTCCCGATTGCACCTTTCGGCTCTCTCTCTCTCCACGAGAGGACCCCCCCCCCCCTTTCGGTCGGAGGACTTAATGGAGTCGGTGAACCGGGAAATGTTTCCCTTTACTCTCCGTCTGCGCGCATTTCTCGTGTTTCCCGCGCGTGAACCGTGAGTGGATCGATATGATGAGATACGAAGTCGTTAACCGTCCTCCGCCGCCGCCGCTGACGTGCGTATATCGACTGTGCACACGCAACAGGACCAGAGCGGTTCCACTGTTTAAGGAAAAAAAAGCATGAATACGAAATGAATTACGTCAGCATTCGTGGGGATCTGGCTGATTCTTGTTTTTTTAATTTGAGGGGAAATGTGTGAGCCAAGAAAGACACCCCACTTTGGGATTTAAAAAAAAACAGTTAAATTTAATTCGACATATTTATTGATAACTTTTACCTAACCACAAAAAACACACACAAAAAAATTCACGACCCGGGTTTCAATACATTAAGTATCATCTTCAGGTGAAGCTTATGTATTGAAGTACCACCTGAAGATGATACTTATGTACTGAAACCCGGGTTGTGTGTATTTTGTGTATTTTTTGCGGTTAAGTAAAAGTTATCAATAAACATGTCTATTGAAACATACCACCAAGTAAACAAAGATACTGTTTTAATTAAATTTAATTCAATACAGTATGTGTTCTTACTAAAATATGTAACAGATAAGGTCCTGCTATGCCTATGGCTTGTCAACAGGTCCTCTTTTATATAGTGTCCACCGGATTGCCAATCAAGTATTAATACAAAATTTAAATCAGATTTAAAAAATATACCTGTTGTTATAGACACCGGTATATTAGTAAGAAAATAGACTTTAATAATTATAGAAAAAGCAGATTTAAAACAAAAAGTAATAAATACACAAATATACACAAAAACACAATGATAACATTTCTATCAAATCATAATTACCTTTGCATAAGTACTGAAATATTTTAAATACATATGTATAATAATTTATTGGATGTAAGAATCGGAGGGCCGATCGTGTTTAAAATAGCTTTAAAAACCACATGAAAAATAATAATACATAATTTCTGTCGCCATTACTTTTTAACATTTAATCTGAGGAAATAGTATTACAATGGCGAGGGAAGAACTTGAGGGGGGAATCAAAGCAGGAGGGCAGCTTATAAAGTCGGTTATATTAACGGACGGTCAGGCGTTGGTTGATGGATCTTCGAAGGGACTGCAAGTTTTAGTAGACGCTGTAGAAATGCAGTTCTGGAAATTCGGAATGAAGATAAATCATAAGAAAAAAAAATAAAGAGATTCTCTGGGACAAAGAAAGCGAGGCTGGTCAGTAAGGTTGGAGGTAATGCTGGAGCAATTACAACATTTCAATTACTTGGGCAGTACTATAGAAGCAACCGGGCATAGTAGCAAAGACATACGGAAGAGAATAGCGCTAGCTAAGAAGGCGTTTAGCCATAGAAGGAAGCTGATGACGGGGACCTTGGGTAAGGATGTGAAGAGGAGGCTGGTGAAGAGCATGATATGCAGCGTAGCGTTGCATAGGGCATGAAACGTGGTCCCTCAGAAAGGAGGACGAGAATAGGCTGCAGGCATTTGAGATGTGGATGTGGAGAAGGATGGATAAGGTGAGGTGGACGGAGAGGAAGACTAATGAAGAAGTGCTGAGATGGTGGGCGAGGAAAGGAATCTTTTGAATGAAATCTGGGAAAGGCAGGGTAGATGGCTAAAGGATGTAATAAAGGGTGAGGGGTTGCTCAAGTGTGTGACAGAGGGAAGAATCTTGGGCACGCGAGGAAGGGGAAGAAAGAGAATAGGTTTCATGGACGGAATGAAGAAGGGTAGATCGTAAGCAGAGACGAAAAAGGATATACTACAGATAGATAGGGCCATAAAAGTGAATCAACTGGGAGGAGATTCTTTGGCATTCAACAAAACATAGGTTAACCGTAGAATACTTTTAAATATACATTTTATAAAGGGAGCGGATTATTGCGTTGGGTTGGGATAAACCTAAATAAGAGGAAATTTCCAAACATTGCATTTTAACAAATGATGTGGTACGAAATCACTCGCACGGGTGCATATACACCAGGTTTGAAATTCGCTATGAAAAAATCATTTGACTTGACCGGGATTCGAACCCGGATCTCCCAATTGCCGGTCAGGTGTGTTAGCCAGTTACACAACCAAGCCATCTTCCTTCACTGGCTAACACACCTGACCGGCAATTGGGAGATCCGGGTTCGAATCCCGGTCAAGTCAAATGATTTTTTCATAGCGAATTACAACTCTGATAAATAAGAGGCTTATGAGGAGATATATATATAGTGTGGCGTTGCATTTTCTGTTTTTTATTTTTCCTCTGCCCTTCTCCAAACGACCAACTACGAGGTTCTAATGTAGTCTTCCGAATTTTTCCCAACCCAAGCCTTTTGTAGATGCTCTGTAATTTCAGCACGGAAAAAAAGCAATAAAGATAAATTGCGAGAAAACAATAGCAATGAGACAATAGTAATGAGATTCTTTAAGACACGGAAAGCGAGGCTGGTGAAATAGTGGGAGGACACTAATTAGAGCAACTAGAGCATTATAATAACTAGGGTAGCACGCTAGAAGAAAACGGACATTGTAGTTAAGGCATACAGAAGAGAATAATGTTAGGAGGCGACCAGTAATAGAAGGGAGCTGATGACGGGGACCTCGGGTAGCGATGTGAAGAGGAGGCTGGCGAAGAGCTTGATATGGAGCGTAGCGTTGTATGGAGCAGAAACTTGGATCCTCGGAAAGGAGAACGAGAATAGGCTGCAGACTTTCGAGATGGGAGTGTGGAGGAGGATGGAGAAGGTTCGGTGGAAGGAAAGGAAGACAGACGAGGAAGAGCTTGGCCTGGTGGATAAGGAAAGAAAGCTTTTGGCTGATATCAGCAGGGGGCAGGGTAGGCAGCTGGAAGGGGTGATAAGGGGCGAAGCGCTTCTTGAGGCCATGATAGACGGAGAGACGTTGGGCAAGTGGGGATGGGAAAGAAACAAAGTTTTATGGACGGGATGAAAAAAATGAGTAGGAAGCTCGCGGAGATGAAAACAAGAAATATTGATTGTCAGGGAACTCCACACGTAATACACTAGGCGGATGAAGGTGCGTAGGGTTTCCCGTTGAATAAGACTGATGAAGACTTCTTGGAACTGGCACCGGGCTAGGCTATCCATAGCCATGGAAACTTAACCCAGTGCCAGCTCATGTCAATTGAACGCCAAGTTTCTTGATTATTAAATGCAAAAGAGACCGTTCTGTTGGAAAACGACAGAAAAACCGGACATGTTTTTTGTTCTCATCGCAATGAAAAATCGAATGGGTATTATAAAAGTAATCGAAAACCAAGCCTAAACGCAAAACAGAAAAAGCTGAAGTTTTATGTGTCTGGTATTCATGTAGGAACTATGGTTCGTTTCAAATCAGTTTCCATTCTCGAGTCTACATAATTTTTGGAACAACAGCATTGGGAAATGAGAAATTCCTACTGTTTCCGAAACAAACGGCCGCCCAGAGATGTGACTTCTTAGGGTAGTTTGAGCGAAACATCATTTCCCCTAGGAATCAAATAAGTTGGTCTCGTTTTAAAGAAAAATACCTTACCATTCCGAAGATAACTAAATATCAGCCCCTTGCCGAACTATTTTCTGAGATTTTTGGCAAAATCAACAGCCATTTTACATGGGAAATGGTAGGTGCATGCACTCCAGAGAGGCACTATTTTAAAAAATCAGGAATTTCTGTCACCTAGATCGACAAAAAACTAATATTGTGTAGTTTTTATATTTTCTCATCCATTTTTTGAAAATTAATCATATTTTCACCGTCATAATTTTTATGAGGATCACAAAAAACCTGTTGTTAATGAGTTTTGAACGTACCGCGTGAAAAAAATGAGTCAAGTTAGATAGAGACGTAAGTGGTTATTTTTATTTAATTACTTAGAATTTCAGTCATATTTAAGTATATAATTGCGTCATTAATAATTCAATACTTAATTCATGCTTCAAACAGCTTCTGAAATTTAATCGTATAATTCCAATATGGTTTCCATTATGACTAGGGAACTATCTCACTCAACAACCTTAAGGGAGGCGGTCGCGGAGGTTGGTTTTACTGTATTTAGGGCCGTGGAGGTAGGTTTTTTCTTTTTTATTTAGGCGGACTTCCCCTTCATCACTTCGTCTTTTTAACTTTCTTCCCCTCTCCCGCTTACCCAGCAACCTACCCTTTAAAATAAGCACAAGTAAGCCTATGACCTTAACTAATCTCTTCGAGTCAACTACCTCGCCTCTTCCTTATCTCACCCATAAGTTTCTTTTCTTCAACCACCACACCAAGCAGTTCCGCGGAAATGAAGGCTTTAAAAATGCAAATATTCCAAAGAAGTTTTCCATATCAGTGAAGATTTTCCCTTAAGAGAAGAAAATGCAGCGTGCGTGACCGTGCACAAACAAATGAAGAGACAACGCGTGTCGTTGCCTAGCAGCCCCAATGTGGGGAGATTTTTTCCAGTTTATTTTTTACGTTCATTGTGCACCGATTCATTACTTCTAAGCAGTACTGTACATTCCTATTTTTTTACTGTCCTATTTAGCGATGGGTTGACGAGACCTATTGAGGAGTGGGTTGCACTCACACATTTGACCAAAATTGGTCCGTTTTGACCCTCCATGGGTCCGGTGATCCCCGACTCGAGGACGTACTTCGGCAGACCACACGGCGTCAACCCGTAAAGTGAGTCAGAGAGACGCCTAATCCCAAATATTTGGGCAACGGGCTCTCTCGGTTCGCAACGATGTGCGGTAGGTTTTCCGCGAAAGCGAAACCGACGGTTACTCGTCTCAGTTGTTTGGGGGAACCAAACTAACACGAGCACTTCGGGGAGGCGGAGGCCCCATAGAGGTTCTTTTGACCTCAATCCGCCTCATTGGTGTCGGCCTCGAAGGGGCTGCGGTTTTCGCTAACCTTCCCATCCCATCCCTTCCTTCCCCCTCTTCCAAGTCCCTAGGTATAAGCGGAAGCTTGCAGACCCGGGGACGGAAGTTGTAGTCCCGCGGCGAGAGCCGAAACACCTGTCCTATTTAGCAGGGGTTGACGAGAACTACTGAGAGGTGGGATGTACTCCCGCTTTGACCTGAATTGGTCCGAATTGACCCTCCATGGGTCCGGTGATCCCCGCCTTGAGGACGTACTTCGGCAGACCGCACGACGTCAACCCATAAAGTGAGTCACAGAGACACCTCATCCCAAGTATTTGGGTAACAGGCCCTCTCGGTTCACAGAGATGTGTGGTAGGTTCTTCGCAAAAGCGAAACCGACGGTAACTCGTCTCTGTTGTTTTGGGTAACCAAACTAATACGAGCACTTCGGGGAGGCGGAGGCCCAATTGAGGTCCTTTTGACCTCAATCCGCCTCATTGGTGTCGGCCTCGAAGGGGCTGCGGTTCCGCTAACCTTCCCTTCCCATCCCTTCCATCCACCTCTTCCAAGGCCCAGGGTATAAGCGAGAGCTTGCAAACCTGGGACGGAAGTTGCAATCCCGCGGCGAGAGCCGAAACACCTGTCCTATTTAGCAGGGGTTGACGAGAACTACTGAGAGGTGGGATGTACTCACGCTTTGACCTGAATTGGTCCGAATTGACCCTCCATGGGTCCGGTGATCCCCGCCTTGAGGACGTACTTCGGCAGACCGCACGACGTCAACCCATAAAGTGAGTCACAGAGACACCTCATCCCAAGTATTTGGGTAACAGGCCCTCTCGGTTCACAGAGATGTGTGGTAGGTTCTTCGCAAAAGCGAAACCGACGGTAACTCGTCTCTGTTGTTTTGGGTAACCAAACTAATACGAGCACTTCGGGGAGGCGGAGGCCCAATTGAGGTCCTTTTGACCTCAATCCGCCTCATTGGTGTCGGCCTCGAAGGGGCTGCGGTTCCGCTAACCTTCCCTTCCCATCCCTTCCATCCACCTCTTCCAAGGCCCAGGGTATAAGCGAGAGCTTGCAAACCTGGGACGGAAGTTGCAATCCTGCGGCGAGAGCCGAAAAACCTGTCCTATTTAGCGGCCGAAATAAAATATCAGCTTCAGAGCTGGCAGGGAAATTTCTCTATTTTCTTCTTGAAACGTTCCAATAAGTCGAATGTCCAGAATGCTTAGGTTTCATTGAGCACAGGTTACTCTTCCAAAAGACGCACTCTCTTTGCTTATCATGAATAACTATTTAGTGCGCACTATCTTGCGTCATTTGTTTGTTTATTATTGTTACATTGACCGATCTACGGAAACAACCCACTCGAGCCTTTATCAATGGTAATGCAGTTAAGACCTCCACGAACGTGGATTCTTATACACGTACTTTACAAATCGGCATCAAACTTCGCCGAAAGCGTGGCGTGAATCTTCAACATTTTTCGACGTTACAATTGAAGATCGCTTTCACATTTTTTTTGTGGTTCATTCAAAACCAAATGAAAATGACTCGCCAATCTTAGCCATTCATGATTACTGATACCGGCTTCAACTAGAAAAAGTTCTTCATTTAAAATAAAATTTATTTAACAAAAAATACACCAAGTTCCTTGAAATAGATTAATTATACAAAACTGGAATGTCACAGGAAGAGGAACAGACCATTAATGAACATGGTGATTCGCAGCCTGAAGAGACGAAGTTACACTGCGTGTGGAGTAAACATGAAGTCCTTACATAAAGTTTACGCAACATTCTTCTATCGACCTCTTGCTTATAAATCCAATTCAAAATATCGAGTACAGGTCAGTGTTAGTTAATCACAAAATCATCCTTTGTTAACGTTTCGGAATTTAATGAATTCCATCATCAGGGCTACATATTGAGATGTGTGCCTGGTTATGGGTTTCGGTTTAAGTAAAATAATTGAGCAGGAGTTATTGTACTCGATTCATTCACACTTGTTATTTATAATTGGCGCCCTAGCAACACTTTTAGTACACAGAGTTGGAGCTAGCGCTCCTATCGGAAAACATTCGCACCACATTAAAATTTGTCTCACTAGTGCTGCCACGTAGCGGTGGTCATATAATCTGAGCTAAGAGAATATTCATATTCCAACGCTACATAAGAAGGAAAATTTGAGGGTATAACAATAAAGTTTATATCTGGGAATAACAATAGCTTCAGACATACCGTGGGGAGCATACATACAAAACATCCTTGGCACAGGATTAAAGACACTATCATTTATAAAGCGTATGATATGAAAATCCTTGGATGATAAAGTAAAAAAGAGAGGTGCTACTTCGCTCTGGTTAAGCCACACGTCAAACACGCCGCGAGTATTTTTCTGTCAGAAAGATTTAACCAAAAAAGTATATAAAATAAAAAGAAAACCGTAACAATAAGATTGGAGGGCTGCTGTCCACCAATCTGAGGATTGAACAGCCAATGAATGAATGAGGATTTTGTATTTTTTTCTCCATTAGCGTTAGTGGAAGGGGAGCAAAGTTAAGCCACGGATATATAAGGGAGCATCGACCCTTCGTACCTATACCATTGAGAGGGAAGGATGAGAAACCATCACGGTATTAAGCATTGGTCGGTAGACTCAGATCTCACGGGGAGGGAGTTTGCAAAGCAGCAGTGGATAGGGAATATGTTGTAACAAGCCGAAATAAAGGAGTCAAAGGTCACAGGAGTCAAATGCCAGAAGGGAACCTGCGTCACCAAACACACAAAACAAAAGGGAACCAAATCAGACTTGAGTCACCGGGTAAACAATATGGGAACAGCGGGAAAATTTTTCATATATACACGCTAAAGGAGCCCGCAGCGGGTTTTCGGAAATGAAAAATGGAATACCAGATTTGTGGCCACAGAAATAAAAGTACAAACAGCTGGATGATATACAGAGAGTCAATACCTTCAACGAGAGAAATGGGGTAGATGACATTTGCATCAAAGAGTGGAGGTTAAACAGAGCAGTTTTATTGAGTATTATGGTAAAAAAATCATCTGACTTAACTCAACGTCTTCCTTCCTTCCGGACAAGGACAAAAGAACACCTCAGCGCTTTTTTATTGACAATCATGACGGAAAGAGCAACTTTGCCAAACATCTTTTAACCTGTTACCACGGCAGTGATTTTAAAGTGAATTAGCTGCATTTGACAGAAAAACTACCAGAGCCAAATGCTTTAGAGCAGGTCGAAACTTTGAAAAGATGTGGTGACCCAGATTCTAATCTTGTAAATGAATGTTTGCTTCCTCACAATTCCTCTATCCTATCAGCCATTGTATGATCCTCCCCTTCTCCCAAATTTTTCCTCTCCCACCAGTGTTCCCCCTTTCCTTCTACTGGTAGTAAATAAGGGAATTAGATACTCGTATAAGCACAACAGATGATTTCACATAGAACGTGCTTGGTGCAAGTATTAAATAGCTAATGACAATTATTCCACCACACAACTTCGACCATGTCTACACGTAAATAAAATGTTTCAAACATTGAAATTAATGATCAGGTTTTTGTTATCACATAGATTGAACTCTGTATTTGTGTGAAATATGGCCGAGATACTTTATGAAATTTAATCCACTCAGAATGATAGTCCGATGCATCAGCACAAGCACGAAGCAGCATTGTAAAATATTGTTCAAAATACGTTTTTTTAATGTCAGAGTGACAACAAAACTAGGTCCTGTCAACGACTTAACGAATGAAAGACGTTACCTAACAGCATTTTCGGATTCAAAGCAATATTTTCCAGTCACTGGTCACTTACCGCATTTCATTTCTACCATTTCGTGAAAAATAACACTCACAATCAATAACAACCAAATAAACAGCATTGTTGTCGAAATTAACGCTCACTATTCGTCACGACCGTAAGACAACTACGCTGACACGAATAGAACGCCTTTGAGCAAATCTCAGTAGCTTGGAGAATATGAAGGGAATATGCCCAAATATTAATAAATTCTCTCTTTCACACAACAATTTTGACGTAATAAATAGCTAATAACAATTACTCCACAACAATACTTTCGACCATGTCTATACGTAATAACAATACTTCAAACATTGGTATTTATGATCAGGTTTCTGAAATCGCAGACATTAGACACTGTATTTGTGTACAACATTGCCGAGCCTTCTATACAAAATTCTGCCTCAAAGAGCTATTGTCCGATACATCAGCTCATGCTCGAAGCATTTAGATTTAAAACGATTCGAGATGCGTTATTTGTTGTTAGGGTGAAAATAAAACGAGGTAACACAACGAATTAACAAATAAAAGATGTTACCTAACAGCATATTCAGATTGGTATTTAAGAACATTTTAACAAAATTTTGTTACTTCCTGATAGGGATGCCACATCGACATCGATGTATCTGACTACTCGATATTTTTAGCCGAGAAATCGAAAACATCGAGTAGAAAAATAATCGATTAAACATCGACTCGATGTTTTCAATGCACTCATCAGCGAACGAATGCTTTAGAATAGGAGGGGGGTTGTAATAAATTACTTGCCTGACAAATAAACGCACTATATCAATGTATCACAAGCCTTTTTTTTGGATAAATACCAAACTATCCTATTATGTCATCTGTCCTTCGCAGGGTGCGTACATTTTTGAATTCAGTGTAGACAGTTACATAAGGAACGTAGTAAAACTGTTATAAGCAGAACTCTGTGCATATCAATCCAATGGTGCACAATCGCGCCCTAAATGGCCAAGATACTTGCCTGACAAATAATACGCAATAGAGCTGTGTCGATCATGAGTGAATCGTTCATTTTGAACGATTCATTGGCAAGAACCAAATGAATTGAATCACGTTCTCCGTTAAAATCGTTCATAATGAATCAAACCAAGCTGTTCTCGTTCATACGTCGAGTGGAGTGGATTGTGAAGAATCACACGATTCATGAGTGACCAAGAACAACTTGATTTGGTTCAAATGGAACCAAAACACTCTAATCATGAGAGGAGAGAAACGTGACAGGGACAAACCACATTCCAAGCATTCCATAGTCTTTTGGTCACACATAGAATTTACTGATAAAAACTGAGGAATAATTTTATAGAGGCGATCATTTAAAGTTGATTGATTATAAAACAGAACACAACTATTTACACCCAAACATTGCAAGTACATAAGATTCTTAATATATAATCTCCAATCGTCGTGGCAGTATGGATGAGTCCTTAGGCTCACAACTCCAGGCATCATGATTTGAGCTGTTCTACGGATATGCACTTTCAAGTTCCTCAAGTCTCCCAATATTTCGACGATAAAACTAAAATAATCTGAAAAACAGATTTCATATCACGCAATATCTCCGTGTAGGCAGCTTCTCAGTGATGCGAATTGGTTGGATTTGATTCTTCGCCTTAGTTTTGTTCCTCGCTGATATATGATTCTTCGTAGTGAAATCATTCGTCGTCGTTAACTCACTCATCGCAGTAATTTGGTTCTTCCATGGTTCATTATGAATGATTAAAAAGAACGAGTCTTTATCATGAATCAAATCGCATGGATCGAATCTTCGAAATGAACCGAACTTCCCACCTCTAATACACAATAGAAGTGTGTCGTTCATGAATGAATCGTTCAGAATGAACGATTCAATGGCATGAACCGAATGAATTGAATCTACGCTTTCCACTCGAATCGTTCAAAATGGACGATTTGATGGAAGATTCAAATCCGCCGAATCCAAATCGTTCAATATGAACGATTTGTGAGGAAGATTCTGCTAGCAAATCTCCGAATCCGCCAAATCCAAATCGTTCAATAAGAACCCTGTAAATACCCTTGAAACACCTTGTCAAATGTCTTGTGTTTCCGAATTGGAGCATCACATTTCACCTTTTTGTTTGTTATTTCGCACACTAATATCTGAAATGCAGTAAGTCGACAGATTCACATGGATTCGAGATTCACTTGGATTCGAGATTCAGTTGGATTCGAGGTTCACATGGATTCGAGATTCACACGGATTCGAGATTCACATGGATTCGAGATTCACATGGATTCGAGATTCACTCGTGGATTTGGTTCATTATAAACGATTTAAAGAACCGAATCATTGCCACGAATCAAATCCCATGAACCGAATCCACAAAATGAACCGAAATTCCCACCTCTAATACACAATGAAGACAACAATGATGTGTTTGTATTTCGCCATTATTCCTTGGTATAGCATTGACAAGCATTAAGTTCCTGAAGGTATAAAATTTATTAATTAGACATCCTCGGCATTTGTAAAAGGTTACACGGAAAGCAGAAAACATAGCTTTAAGTTCTATATTGTACGGTCACCATGGGTAGCAAGTGGGATTTACAATTTCGTTAACATGATGTTACTTGGGAGGTCGGGTTGAATATATATTATATTCGACGTACGATTTGCTGGCGTGGGCGTAACATTTCAGAGAACGAATCGACTTCGTTTTTTATAACGAGGAAATAAAAAAATACATTATAAAACGAGGAATAGATTAATTAACTATTTTGTTTCTAAAAAAGAAAACCCTTGTGCGCTCACCAAAGGCTGCATGTTCTTCTCAATTTAGATCTCCGTCCTAGACGCAGTAGGTCCACCTGGCGTCGACACGGCGAAGTTTTCTTGGATTCACCTTACGCACACAATATCGCAAAATATCAGCGCGATGCACATTTTTTTCGCTGGTTACTCATTCCGAATTCGCCATCGAAGTCTTCAAGAGCGACTGTCAAAGTAAAAAGTTACGAACGAAAATTAGTCTTGAGGATGTCTTCGCGGGCCTTCCGCAGGGATAATAAACATTTCACTGCCGTCGTTTCGGAATACGGTTCGAACTCCATTTCTCAATTAAATTTTTCACGTTTAATTTAATACATTCAAGTGTGCGCTAGTTTCACAAAAAAAAATAATCCGTATCACAAATTTGCAAAAACTCCTAAGAACACTCCTTTCCATTGTTTGTTGTCCTCGGATTGTTGCCACTGAGGCATTTGTATTTATTTTGAAGTCCTAAAATAGTTTTTTTTTATGCCAGAAGTGGCAATATGCCCAGTGTATCAGATAAATGCAAATATAATTTAAGAAACAAATCAAATATTGTAACATACAGACCAAGATTAACCTTATAAAAACGTTCTTTTTTGTAAATGGGGTCAAAATTATTTAATACAATACCCGCTGAAATAAAAAAAAATGTAAACACATAACCAACTACACTAAAACTGACCAAAGACTGGCTATTTCCTTGTGAAAATGTTGAGTATACTTTATAAATAGTTTTCTTTCCATGATTGTGAATTGCGAATTGTAACCGTCACTTAAAATACTGTTACTGCTTGCTTTAATCAATGGCATACTTTCATTGTATCTGCTAGTGGCGCACTTCAGGTCTAAGGACCAAAGACTGATTATTTTCTTGTGAAAATGCTGAGTATACTTCTAAATAGTTTTTTTTTCATGATTGTGAATTGCGAATTGTAACTGTCACTTAAAAT
Organism: Ceriagrion tenellum; assembly: GCA_963169105.1. Lineage (NCBI taxonomy): Eukaryota > Metazoa > Arthropoda > Insecta > Odonata > Coenagrionidae > Ceriagrion > Ceriagrion tenellum. The sequence continues at coordinate 32,464,040 of OY720643.1, read as the reverse complement.
GCTGTTACTGCTTGCTTTAATCAATGGCATACTTTCATTGTATCTGCTAGTGGCGCACTTCAGGTCTAAGGACCAAAGACTGATTATTTTCTTGTGAAAATGCTGAGTATACTTCTAAATAGTTTTTTTTTCATGATTGTGAATTGCGAATTGTAACCGTCACTTAAAATACTGTTACTGCTTGCTTTAATCAATGGCATACTTTCATTGTATCTGCTAGTGGCGCACTTCAGGTCTAAGGACCAAAGACTGATTATTTTCTTGTGAAAATGCTGAGTATACTTCTAAATAGTTTTTTTTTCATGATTGTGAATTGCGAATTGTAACTGTCACTTAAAATGCTGTTACTGCTTGCTTTAATCAATGGCATACTTTCATTGTATCTGCTAGTGGCGCACTTCAGGTCTAAGGACCAAAGACTGATTATTTTCTTGTGAAAATGCTGAGTATACTTCTAAATAGTTTTTTTTTCATGATTGTGAATTGCGAATTGTAACTGTCACTTAAAATGCTGTTACTGCTTGCTTTAATCAATGGCATACTTTCATTGTATCTGCTAGTGGCGCACTTCAGGTCTAAGGACCAAAGACTGATTATTTTCTTGTGAAAATGCTGAGTATACTTCTAAATAGTTTTTTTTTCATGATTGTGAATTGCGAATTGTAACTGTCACTTAAAATGCTGTTACTGCTTGCTTTAATCAATGGCATACTTTCATTGTATCTGCTAGTGGCGCACTTCAGGTCTAAGGACCAAAGACTGATTATTTTCTTGTGAAAATGCTGAGTATACTTCTAAATAGTTTTTTTTTCATGATTGTGAATTGCGAATTGTAACTGTCACTTAAAATGCTGTTACTGCTTGCTTTAATCAATGGCATACTTTCATTGTATCTGCTAGTGGCGCACTTCAGGTCTAAGGACCAAAGACTGATTATTTTCTTGTGAAAATGCTGAGTATACTTCTAAATAGTTTTTTTTTCATGATTGTGAATTGCGAATTGTAACTGTCACTTAAAATGCTGTTACTGCTTGCTTTAATCAATGGCATACTTTCATTGTATCTGCTAGTGGCGCACTTCAGGTCTAAGGACCAAAGACTGATTATTTTCTTGTGAAAATGCTGAGTATACTTCTAAATAGTTTTTTTTTCATGATTGTGAATTGCGAATTGTAACCGTCACTTAAAATACTGTTACTGCTTGCTTTAATCAATGGCATACTTTCATTGTATCTGCTAGTGGCGCACTTCAGGTCTAAGGACCAAAGACTGATTATTTTCTTGTGAAAATGCTGAGTATACTTCTAAATAGTTTTTTTTTCATGATTGTGAATTGCGAATTGTAACCGTCACTTAAAATACTGTTACTGCTTGCTTTAATCAATGGCATACTTTCATTGTATCTGCTAGTGGCGCACTTCAGGTCTAAGGACCAAAGACTGATTATTTTCTTGTGAAAATGCTGAGTATACTTCTAAATAGTTTTTTTTTCATGATTGTGAATTGCGAATTGTAACTGTCACTTAAAATGCTGTTACTGCTTGCTTTAATCAATGGCATACTTTCATTGTATCTGCTAGTGGCGCACTTCAGGTCTAAGGACCAAAGACTGATTATTTTCTTGTGAAAATGCTGAGTATACTTCTAAATAGTTTTTTTTTCATGATTGTGAATTGCGAATTGTAACCGTCACTTAAAATACTGTTACTGCTTGCTTTAATCAATGGCATACTTTCATTGTATCTGCTAGTGGCGCACTTCAGGTCTAAGGACCAAAGACTGATTATTTTCTTGTGAAAATGCTGAGTATACTTCTAAATAGTTTTTTTTTCATGATTGTGAATTGCGAATTGTAACTGTCACTTAAAATGCTGTTACTGCTTGCTTTAATCAATGGCATACTTTCATTGTATCTGCTAGTGGCGCACTTCAGGTCTAAGGACCAAAGACTGATTATTTTCTTGTGAAAATGCTGAGTATACTTCTAAATAGTTTTTTTTTCATGATTGTGAATTGCGAATTGTAACTGTCACTTAAAATGCTGTTACTGCTTGCTTTAATCAATGGCATACTTTCATTGTATCTGCTAGTGGCGCACTTCAGGTCTAAGGACCAAAGACTGATTATTTTCTTGTGAAAATGCTGAGTATACTTCTAAATAGTTTTTTTTTCATGATTGTGAATTGCGAATTGTAACCGTCACTTAAAATACTGTTACTGCTTGCTTTAATCAATGGCATACTTTCATTGTATCTGCTAGTGGCGCACTTCAGGTCTAAGGACCAAAGACTGATTATTTTCTTGTGAAAATGCTGAGTATACTTCTAAATAGTTTTTTTTTCATGATTGTGAATTGCGAATTGTAACTGTCACTTAAAATGCTGTTACTGCTTGCTTTAATCAATGGCATACTTTCATTGTATCTGCTAGTGGCGCACTTCAGGTCTAAGGACCAAAGACTGATTATTTTCTTGTGAAAATGCTGAGTATACTTCTAAATAGTTTTTTTTTCATGATTGTGAATTGCGAATTGTAACTGTCACTTAAAATGCTGTTACTGCTTGCTTTAATCAATGGCATACTTTCATTGTATCTGCTAGTGGCGCACTTCAGGTCTAAGGACCAAAGACTGATTATTTTCTTGTGAAAATGCTGAGTATACTTCTAAATAGTTTTTTTTTCATGATTGTGAATTGCGAATTGTAACTGTCACTTAAAATGCTGTTACTGCTTGCTTTAATCAATGGCATACTTTCATTGTATCTGCTAGTGGCGCACTTCAGGTCTAAGGACCAAAGACTGATTATTTTCTTGTGAAAATGCTGAGTATACTTCTAAATAGTTTTTTTTTCATGATTGTGAATTGCGAATTGTAACTGTCACTTAAAATGCTGTTACTGCTTGCTTTAATCAATGGCATACTTTCATTGTATCTGCTAGTGGCGCACTTCAGGTCTAAGGACCAAAGACTGATTATTTTCTTGTGAAAATGCTGAGTATACTTCTAAATAGTTTTTTTTTCATGATTGTGAATTGCGAATTGTAACTGTCACTTAAAATGCTGTTACTGCTTGCTTTAATCAATGGCATACTTTCATTGTATCTGCTAGTGGCGCACTTCAGGTCTAAGGACCAAAGACTGATTATTTTCTTGTGAAAATGCTGAGTATACTTCTAAATAGTTTTTTTTTCATGATTGTGAATTGCGAATTGTAACCGTCACTTAAAATACTGTTACTGCTTGCTTTAATCAATGGCATACTTTCATTGTATCTGCTAGTGGCGCACTTCAGGTCTAAGGACCAAAGACTGATTATTTTCTTGTGAAAATGCTGAGTATACTTCTAAATAGTTTTTTTTTCATGATTGTGAATTGCGAATTGTAACTGTCACTTAAAATGCTGTTACTGCTTGCTTTAATCAATGGCATACTTTCATTGTATCTGCTAGTGGCGCACTTCAGGTCTAAGGACCAAAGACTGATTATTTTCTTGTGAAAATGCTGAGTATACTTCTAAATAGTTTTTTTTTCATGATTGTGAATTGCGAATTGTAACTGTCACTTAAAATGCTGTTACTGCTTGCTTTAATCAATGGCATACTTTCATTGTATCTGCTAGTGGCGCACTTCAGGTCTAAGGACCAAAGACTGATTATTTTCTTGTGAAAATGCTGAGTATACTTCTAAATAGTTTTTTTTTCATGATTGTGAATTGCGAATTGTAACTGTCACTTAAAATGCTGTTACTGCTTGCTTTAATCAATGGCATACTTTCATTGTATCTGCTAGTGGCGCACTTCAGGTCTAAGGACCAAAGACTGATTATTTTCTTGTGAAAATGCTGAGTATACTTCTAAATAGTTTTTTTTTCATGATTGTGAATTGCGAATTGTAACTGTCACTTAAAATGCTGTTACTGCTTGCTTTAATCAATGGCATACTTTCATTGTATCTGCTAGTGGCGCACTTCAGGTCTAAGGACCAAAGACTGATTATTTTCTTGTGAAAATGCTGAGTATACTTCTAAATAGTTTTTTTTTCATGATTGTGAATTGCGAATTGTAACTGTCACTTAAAATGCTGTTACTGCTTGCTTTAATCAATGGCATACTTTCATTGTATCTGCTAGTGGCGCACTTCAGGTCTAAGGACCAAAGACTGATTATTTTCTTGTGAAAATGCTGAGTATACTTCTAAATAGTTTTTTTTTCATGATTGTGAATTGCGAATTGTAACCGTCACTTAAAATACTGTTACTGCTTGCTTTAATCAATGGCATACTTTCATTGTATCTGCTAGTGGCGCACTTCAGGTCTAAGGACCAAAGACTGATTATTTTCTTGTGAAAATGCTGAGTATACTTCTAAATAGTTTTTTTTTCATGATTGTGAATTGCGAATTGTAACCGTCACTTAAAATACTGTTACTGCTTGCTTTAATCAATGGCATACTTTCATTGTATCTGTTAGTGGCGCACTTCAGGTCTAAGGACCAAAGACTGATTATTTTCTTGTGAAAATGCTGAGTATACTTCTAAATAGTTTTTTTTTCATGATTGTGAATTGCGAATTGTAACCGTCACTTAAAATACTGTTACTGCTTGCTTTAATCAATGGCATACTTTCATTGTATCTGCTAGTGGCGCACTTCAGGTCTAAGGACCAAAGACTGATTATTTTCTTGTGAAAATGCTGAGTATACTTCTAAATAGTTTTTTTTTCATGATTGTGAATTGCGAATTGTAACCGTCACTTAAAATACTGTTACTGCTTGCTTTAATCAATGGCATACTTTCATTGTATCTGCTAGTGGCGCACTTCAGGTCTAAGGACCAAAGACTGATTATTTTCTTGTGAAAATGCTGAGTATACTTCTAAATAGTTTTTTTTTCATGATTGTGAATTGCGAATTGTAACCGTCACTTAAAATACTGTTACTGCTTGCTTTAATCAATGGCATACTTTCATTGTATCTGCTAGTGGCGCACTTCAGGTCTAAGGACCAAAGACTGATTATTTTCTTGTGAAAATGCTGAGTATACTTCTAAATAGTTTTTTTTTCATGATTGTGAATTGCGAATTGTAACCGTCACTTAAAATACTGTTACTGCTTGCTTTAATCAATGGCATACTTTCATTGTATCTGTTAGTGGCGCACTTCAGGTCTAAGGACCAAAGACTGATTATTTTCTTGTGAAAATGCTGAGTATACTTCTAAATAGTTTTTTTTTCATGATTGTGAATTGCGAATTGTAACTGTCACTTAAAATACTGTTACTGCTTGCTTTAATCAATGGCATACTTTCATTGTATCTGTTAGTGGCGCACTTCAGGTCTAAGGACCAAAGACTGATTATTTTCTTGTGAAAATGCTGAGTATACTTCTAAATAGTTTTTTTTTCATGATTGTGAATTGCGAATTGTAACTGTCACTTAAAATACTGTTACTGCTTGCTTTAATCAATGGCATACTTTCATTGTATCTGTTAGTGGCGCACTTCAGGTCTAAGGACCAAAGACTGATTATTTTCTTGTGAAAATGCTGAGTATACTTCTAAATAGTTTTTTTTTCATGATTGTGAATTGCGAATTGTAACCGTCACTTAAAATACTGTTACTGCTTGCTTTAATCAATGGCATACTTTCATTGTATCTGCTAGTGGCGCACTTCAGGTCTAAGGACCAAAGACTGATTATTTTCTTGTGAAAATGCTGAGTATACTTCTAAATAGTTTTTTTTTCATGATTGTGAATTGCGAATTGTAACCGTCACTTAAAATACTGTTACTGCTTGCTTTAATCAATGGCATACTTTCATTGTATCTGTTAGTGGCGCACTTCAGGTCTAAGGACCAAAGACTGATTATTTTCTTGTGAAAATGCTGAGTATACTTCTAAATAGTTTTTTTTTCATGATTGTGAATTGCGAATTGTAACCGTCACTTAAAATACTGTTACTGCTTGCTTTAATCAATGGCATACTTTCATTGTATCTGCTAGTGGCGCACTTCAGGTCTAAGGACCAAAGACTGATTATTTTCTTGTGAAAATGCTGAGTATACTTCTAAATAGTTTTTTTTTCATGATTGTGAATTGCGAATTGTAACCGTCACTTAAAATACTGTTACTGCTTGCTTTAATCAATGGCATACTTTCATTGTATCTGCTAGTGGCGCACTTCAGGTCTAAGGACCAAAGACTGATTATTTTCTTGTGAAAATGCTGAGTATACTTCTAAATAGTTTTTTTTTCATGATTGTGAATTGCGAATTGTAACCGTCACTTAAAATACTGTTACTGCTTGCTTTAATCAATGGCATACTTTCATTGTATCTGTTAGTGGCGCACTTCAGGTCTAAGGACCAAAGACTGATTATTTTCTTGTGAAAATGCTGAGTATACTTCTAAATAGTTTTTTTTTCATGATTGTGAATTGCGAATTGTAACCGTCACTTAAAATACTGTTACTGCTTGCTTTAATCAATGGCATACTTTCATTGTATCTGCTAGTGGCGCACTTCAGGTCTAAGGACCAAAGACTGATTATTTTCTTGTGAAAATGCTGAGTATACTTCTAAATAGTTTTTTTTTCATGATTGTGAATTGCGAATTGTAACTGTCACTTAAAATGCTGTTACTGCTTGTTTTTATTAATAATTTTATTTACTTCAGGTCTAAGGACCTAAAGCTCCCGTTATATTTCAGTATTCATAATTGTATATATTACGTGGGAGTAAATGAAACATGTCAAATATCAAGGCGAATGATAATTTTATAATAATATTTGCCTTTGATTTCCCTGATTACGTTTCTACTAAGTGCAATCTTTTGCCGACCCTTCTGCCGGTTTGACTCTTCAGGCAACATCGAATGTCTGAATCTAATGGATTATTGTATGTTTAAGTTTGGTCGCGTTATGTTCGTGTTGGAACAAAACACAATTTTGAATCATTCGCCTTGAGAATGGAGCACGATGAGTCGGACTCCGAAACGTAGGCAGAGAAATGCTTGTCCAGGTGGAAGACTCGAGAGGATCGCCTCAATATTATTCGCCCGGGAAAAAACTAAATCATACTTGAAAATTAGTCTCTTAAAAAAAAACCACAAGATTGCTGCAGTCCATTGCTTTGAGCACCAAAAGACAGAGATCGCGATCAACATGGCACTAACAAAACATGCACACGCCAGAAACCTAAATTATTCCCAATCAATCACGCTTATGTGATTTACAGGAAAACCAACTCCTCACTAGTGGTAGGAGCGTCTGAAGAAATTACAACTTGGCTGTTTCCACATGAGGTTTTATCGTTACCGACCATGGTTTCGTTACAGAGTAACATTATCAAGGTCCTAAAGGTTATCAGATAATGTTACTATGTAACGAAACCATGGTCGGTTACAATAAAACCTCATTGTTTTGGTTATTGTGATTTAACCAAAATGGTTTTATTGTTACCGACCATGTAATCGTTACAGAGTATAATTATCAAGGTCCTAAAGGTTATCAGATAATGTTACTATGTAACGAAACCATGGTCGGTTACAATAAAACCTCATGTGGAAACAGCCAAGTTGTAATTTCTTCAGACGCTCCTACTATGAAGGATTTCCACGAAGTCACGCCCGCTACCATTACTTATCCTCACTAGTGGTCAAAATACAGAAGGCCATATACAGAGTGTCCCATTGATCGTATGTCATTTTTGACCTGTAATTTTAGACACTATATTTCATGCCATATGGATGAAATTTCGTACCTGGGTAGAAAAAGGTTTTAAGTTTTGTTGAGTGTAAGCAAAATTTTATAAATTTGACCTCTTGACCCCAGAAATAAGGTCCAACCAAAAATACAAATTTTGCCTTGTGGGCTTTCAATGTTAAATTATTCGAAATACAAAAAAGACAGAATTATTTTTCAAAACTTTCAATTATTAGGTTTTTGGGCACGAAAAGTACATTAGAAGAGCTTTCGAGATCGAAAATGCCACCGTGACCCCTGAAATGGCCCTTGGAGGTCAGGAGACGACAAACAGGACGAGGGACTTCATCTGATTCTTTTTCCTTCCAATGATTCGATACAGTTGTTTGTTTGTAGGCACGATTCAATTTTGTCACCCTGTGACCTTTGACCCCTGAGTAACCCTTTAAGGTCAAGAGATGACAAGAGGTATCTGAAGACCTTACCATCGACCTTGGCACCTTTTTAAACCTATGATTCGATTCGTTTGTGCCCTCGATTCATTTTTGTCACCCCTGTGACCTTTGACCCCCGAGAAGCCCTATAAGGTCAAGAGATGACAAGAGGGATCTGAAGACCTTACCGTTGATCTTGGCACATTTTTAAACCTGTGATTCGACTGGTTTGTAGGGGCGATTCACTTTTTGTCACTACTGTGACCTTGACTGTGCCATTTCAGGGATCACGGTTGCATTTTCGAACTCGAAAGCTCTTCTAATGTGTTCTTTGTGCCCAAAAACCTAATAATTGAAAGTTTTGAAAAATAATTCCGTCTTTTTTGTATTTCGAAAAATTTAACATTGAAAGCCCATAAGGCAAAATTTGTATTTTTGGTTGGACCTTATTTCTGGGGTCAAGAGGTCAAATTTATAAAATTTTGCTTACACTCAACAAAACTTACAACCTTTTTCTACCCAGGTACGAAATTTCATCCATATGGCATGAAATATAGTGTCTAAAATTACAGGTTAAAAATGACACACGATCAATGGGACGCTCTGTATATTAGGTATCGTCTGTGGCATCGTTCAAAATTATTCAAGATACTCTTTTTCTTGTCATAGTGAAAAAAAACGAGGTAACCGTCAACGATTTAGCGAATGAAATACGTAACCAAACAGTATATTCAGATTCAAGATTCAGATAGATGTATAAAAACATTTCACCACAATTTTGTTACCTCCTGATACGGATGCCACATCGACATCGACGCATCGGACTACTCGATGTTTTTCGGCTGAGCCATCGAAAACGTCGAGTGGTAAAATGATCGATTAAACATCGACTCGAAGTTTCCAAAACACTCATCATCGGACGAATGCTTTATGGATAGGAGAGGGCCATATAATAAATTATTTGCTTGGCAAATAAACGCACGATCTAACTGTATCACAAGACTTTTTAGAATAAAACCCAAATTTCCTATTTCGCCATCTGCCGTTCTCATAGCGCACGGTCGTACATTTTTTGAGTTTTTGAAAGGCTGAAATTTTTTTGTCTTCCGTCACTTCGAACCGGAGACTTTGGAAGTACAGCCAGCGAAACCGTCCCAAAAAATAACTTACGCGGAAGAAATCCCAAAGAAATTGCAGGGATCATCATTCAAGCTCCGCGGAAACCTGAGAACCGACGTGAACGAATAGAATTCTGCGTAGTTACCTTGCCGGAAGAAGAAGATGATGGGTAAAAAAAAAGATACGAAATATATATTTTTTTACAAATGGGCATCACACTCACACAAATGATAAATCAAAATAAAATCCGCTTCTGAGTGTTCAAAATGCATCTATTTTTTTACACTTTTAACTGCATGCCAAAACACCTTGATGATCTTAAAGGTATGGCAGTAGTAAAGAAAAAGGTACAGTCGGATTCAAATGTATTGCAAAGAATCGAGTGGCGCCACTTACACTTCTCAAGGAAATCGAGTTTCACTTACGGCGCTGTTATTCTTTGCTATGCAACGCTATCTATTCAGCTGTTTATTTGCACGTATTTAAATTGTAACAGTTGAGCAATTGCTTGTTTTGTGCTAACTTGTAATAACATAATATGATCAGCTAGAATAACAATGACATGCTGCGACGTATTGATTAATTGAAATACCAAACTTTATTATTAAACAGAGATCGTTCCTGGCATACAATATACCTACGGCAAATACTACGTAATGTATCATTTAGAGTAACAGTTGTGATTAATAAATTATAATTATCCATGCTCAAATCGTGAATCCAAACCAAAACGAAAGTGCAATAACAAATTAACACAATATAGCAAATTGGTCAACTATTAACATTTGAATACGTGCAAATAAACAGACGAATTGATAGCGTTGCGTAGCAAAGAATAACAGCGCCGTAAGTGAAACTCAATTTCCTTGAGAAGCGTAAGTGGCGCCGCTCGATTCTTTGCAATACATTTGAATCCGACTGTACATGCATGGTTACTTGATGAAATTAAACATTTTTGATTGGTTATGTTCTATATATTTGGCATGAATACCTGTGTATTCAAAAATGTGGAATGCCTAAATCTGGCTATGTTTAATGTTCTCAAGTTGTAATATAATAAATTGTTGTAATATGTTTTTTTTTAATACACTATTTTTTTATTTTCCGCATTGTATGTGTATGGGTTGGATCCTTCTGACAAGCCATATGGCTTAGAGGGACCGTGTTTGTTTACTTATTTAAAAAAAATTAATCTTAAATTACTAATGACGAAGCGAGGAGAACTGACGTAAACGACATGGCCGACGTAAATTTAGTACCGGAAGATGATAACCAAGAGGTTTCGCCGTACTTCAAAATCATAACATGGCTTATTTCTGAGAGTGCCGCTCAAAACTCACCGCTTACAGAGACCCCTATATTGCTACTAGTCAACGAATTTACCCTCAGGTATTCGCCACTGGTAAACTAGCAAAATGAAGCTGGAAATGAAGGAGAGAATCGTCAAGTGTTTAGTTTGGAGAGCTTTTTTGTATGGTTGGGAAACGTGGACGATGACAGAGAAGAATGGAAAAAGGATAAGAGAGTTTAGAAATATGGTTTTGGAGGAAAGCGCTCGACATCAAGTGGTCTGATAGGATTAGGAATGAAGAGGTGTTGGAGGGAATAAAAGAAGGAAGAAAGCTCTTGAAGACCATTGAAGATGGGAAGAAGAGCCGGATGGGACATTTACTGAGAAGGAAATGCTTCTAACGAGATGCAGTGGAAGGAATGGTGGATGGAAATCGCAAAAGAGTAAGAAAGAAAAGAAAGATTTTTGATGACCTGAAGGATGGAGGGAGTTACAGAGGGTTGAAGAGGAGAGCAGAGGACAGAGAGAGAGATGGAGGAACCAAGGACCTGCGAAAACAGACGAATAATGATGATGATTCGCCACTACATGGTAGTTTGAGCGAAATATTTCTCCAAAAAATCAATGAATTTGGTCTCATTTTAAAGAAAAAAATCTCACCGTTCCAAAGATACATAAATATCAGTCCCTTGCCGAACTACCTTCCGAGATATTTGCCTGAAAATACCAGCACGTTTACATGAGAAATGGTATGTGTCTGCACTCCAGAAAGCCCTTATTTAAAAACATGAGGACTTTCCAACACTTAGATCTCGTCAAAAAAACTGATGGTGAGTAGTTTGTACGTCAACTAAACTATTTTTAAAAATAAATCATGCTGCCACCGCAGTAATTTCTTCAGGATCATTAAAAATCTGCCGTTTTGAAGGGGTTTTAAGCGTACCGCGCGAAAAATGAGTCAAATTAGAGACATATTGGATATTTTCATTCAATTACTAAGAATTCATCTCGTATAAAACTATTTTCTCCCCATTAATTATGCAACATTTAATTCTTGCTTTCCACAGATGCTGAAATTAAAGCGTACGATTCGGATATGGTCTCTATTATGACTAGGGAACTATCTCGCTCAAACTGCCTCATTTACTGAAAATTAAAGTCTCCACGAGCACCACTCACTGGCCCGGCATTCTTTCCTTGCTGACCAGAATATCTTCTCTACTAAGTTAACTTTTCCTAAGTTTCACACCCTCCCACAGAAACTCACCCCACCGACGAAATCTCGGTGTTTGTCAACTGGCCTTGGTAAGACCCATGAATATACATAATGGATTCAAATGTTTGGAATGGTTGCCCAAGCAACGTGTTGCCTAAATTTCCACATTTAGTTCACCCACTCCCTGGCGCTAATTACAAAAATGTCTTCTCAGTTTACTCATAAATAGCCGTTGTTAATTGTTGTTGACGTGAGACTGGTGTATATTCAATAACGATCGAAGAGATATGAGCTAGGTACTTGACGCTGTGAATGATAGCTGGCTATTTTTGAGACCTAACAGTTACTTTGTAAATGCTAGAGAGGAAATATCTACCACTGGAAGTGTGTAAGAGGCATATATAACTTCAATCGTGAGCAGTCGCCGACGGTTGCCAGACTCTGATTGTAATTTGAGTGCATTACGCCCGTTTGGCTTAATTAAAGAATTTACAATGCCTTGTATAAACAAAACTTGCTTCGTGATAGGCTGAAAAACAGGGTATGCGTCTACGAGGACCCAAAATAGTAGACCAGGCGATATTCAAAAAGTGTGTAATTACATCCCGCGTATGGTGCTACATTTTTATCCACTGCATTATGATCACTTGTAAGTAAAATCGGTAAGACGTTTTTATTTACGATTTGTCGACTGTATTTACATTTTAACTGCCGTCTTTCATCACTAGGCGGCGCCACAATCCACAAAGTTGTTTGCTCACGGAATTTTGGGCGACAGTCTTTGGCGGAGAGTCAACAATCCATACGTATATGCATGGTAAGACCCATTGAGGTAGATGGGGAGGGCGCTTGTCACGGTAGCCCATGCAAAAAGCTGTAACAATGGCGTGTCCTGTCCACCATGTTTGTTAAACAAGATTTCCTCAAGCACTTACGGGAAGAGGCACTAATTTTGCAATCTTACGACGTTTTCCATCGATAAATTAATAGAAATCGGTATTCATTAACATTTTTATAATGGATTCTCCTTATTTATATACATAAATTTAATGAAAACTAATATAAATCCGCATTCACCAATGAAATCTGATATAATCGACTAAAATCCGTAGTACTAAGTAATCAATGCATTTTTTTAGGGTTACTAGCCTTAAATTGTACTTAGTCAATTATGTAATGCTCGTATACCTAATGTAACCACCATTTCAAAATAAAAAGAAATTGTAAACATTTATAGTTAGAAAATCAATGATAACACACTGAAATGGATGGTCATTCTCTTGAATGAAGAGATAAAGAGTGTATAATTTATTTCATATATTATAAAGTGTAATAATTAAGTGTACTTACTTGATTAACATCAGTAATCTCAACAATAATTATACTGATGTAGGGGAAGGATGGAAATGGACTCCAACAATGCTCTGTATTTTTTTTGCCAACACAACCACCTACTGGCGAGCGAGTTGCTCATGAGGACTTATGTTTTATTTATCAATTTTCTGAATTTGTATTAGCTTGCATTAATGTATCGATACCTGTATTTGTATCAATTTGAATACTATGAAGGATAAATGATGTGCAACTTTAAAAAAAAAAATTCAAACATATGGTGGATATTTTTGCTTTAGTTCCGCTAATTCGTCCATTTTGTCGATCCTACCATAGAAAAGTAAGAGACGAGCAGGAATAACCAATATGATTGTTATTTCGGTTGTCAGGTTACTGTTTGATGACGTAATTCCCTTTCAATCTACGACAATAGTATGAGCCTCGTTCACTGTCCGTCACGTGGAATGTATATGGCAACCAGAGAAAAAAAATCAACTTATAGAAATGCAGCAACTTCTCCCTAGTTAGAAATAATTGAAAAAAGCAGCCAGTATTTTTAATACTGAGGAAAAAAATACATTTTTTCAGTAAAAATTAAGCTTAGCAATTATTTTATCATTTGACTCATCTGACCAAGAGAGAAAAATGCCTGCAGAGGAAACTTTGAGTTGACTTTTTTGCGAGAGAGAGACTTTTAATGACAAAAAATTAAAATAATTCGAGAGATAAAAGAGATAAGGAGAGGCAAATTCTTCCGAGCCTCGTACAAGGAGGTATTTTTTTAAGGTTCACTAAAATGAGGGGGAAGAGGAAAAAGCAGACGGCATATTTATTTGGCAAAGATAAAGTAAAATTGGACTTGAAAAAGAATGAAAAAGCACTGCTGTACAATTAATGGGCTTTTAATGGATACGTTCAATAATGACGCCCGAGAGCCGAGTATTCTTGAAAGATTCGGCGCACGAGAAATCGAACGCGAAACGAAATTCTCTCGCCGATCAAAATTTTTCCAGCTCTTTAAGGTAGTAAGGAGTGCGAATCGTGAGTCGTTGAGTGAATTATTTTTTCACAAGTTTTCAAGTAAGACGGATAAAAATTCTTGAATCTCACTTCACTTAAACACATCTGTTAATACGCCGAAGTGAACCATCGCGTTTAACTTCGGCGCGTGATCCAAGAATTTTAATTTCAAATTTTCGTCTCAATAAGAGTGTTGTTCTTACTTCTGTTGACTATGCGGAATTCGAAATATGAGCGAAAATCGTACGTAAATATGTGTTATTTATTTGGCATTATACCATTATATTGATTACTAACTATATTAATGGTATAAAATGAAAGTAATTCGCGTACAGGATAAAATATGTACACATGCCATCGAAATAAATGCCAATTGTCACAAGGAAACGAATTTAAATAGCATTCAAATAAAATAAAAAAAGAGAGGCTACTTCGCTCTGGTTAGGCCACACCTCGAATACGATGCGACCATTTGACCCAGGTCATAAATATTTATCCGAAAAATTAATAAGATACAAAGAAAAGCTTCATTCGTCGTTAAAAACTGCTACGAGCGAACATACAGTGTTTCACAGCTTTTACTGGAATTGAGGTGGGAGCCCCTAGGGACTCGGAGGCTACCCGTTAGGCTTAGGTTGCTTGGGAAATTAAAAAAAAAAACTTTTGTGTTTCAGACCGACACAGAGAATATTATCATGACACCTCACTACATCTCTAGGCCTGACGAAAGCAATATAATAAGAGAGATACTCTGCATGACAGATAGGTACAAAAACTCGTTCTTTCCGCGCACAATAAGCGACCACAATAAAAACTAAACTCCACTCAATACGCTCCCACAATACGCGTCACCATTTCACCTCCCAAAACCTTATCCCTTCCATCTTTACACGGCTGGTGTCCTAACACCCCTTGCCCCACGCCCATGCGGCGGCTCGTAGTACGTAGATGTAGGTGTAATCTACTTCAGCAGGGGTTGAAAAATAGCGCTAAATTATTAAAACTAAGCAGTTTTGTTAAGCAAATAATAGGAAGGTCCTCGGATAAAAAAAGTAAAAAGGAGATGCTACTTTGCTCTGGTTAGGCCACAACTCAAATACGCCGCTAGCATTTGGGATCCTGAAGATCGAAGATCCTGGTCATGAAGATTTAACCAAAAAATTAATATAACACAAACAAAAGCAGCACGCTTCGTTAAAAACTGCTACGAACGACCATATAGTGTTTCACAACTTTTGAGAGGAATTAAGGTGGGAGCCCCTAGAAACTCGGAGGCTACAAGCTAGGCTTAGTTTGCTTGATAAATTAAAAAATGATGTTTTCCAAAGCGACATGGAGAATATTATCATGACGCCTCACAACATCTCTAGGTCTGACAGAAGCGATAAAATAAGAGAGATACATTGCCGAACAGATAGGCACAAAAACTCGTTTTTTGTTGGAATATGCATTTTCTCAGCATCACTTAGATTATTTGACCACCGCTACGTGGCAGCACTACTGAGACAGTTTTTAATGTGGTACGAATGTTTTCCGATAGGAGCGCTAGCTCTAACTCTTATGTACTAAAAGTGTTGCTAAGGCGCCAATTATAAATAACAACTGTGAATGAATAAGAGTACAATTACTCCTGCTTAATTATTTTACTTAAACCGAAACCCATAACCAGGCACATATCTCAATATTTTGATGCGCACAATGAACGACAAAAATTAAAACTGAGTTCCACTAAATACACGTTCCACCTCCCGCACCATTTCATCTCCCAAAACCTTATCCCTTACGCCTTTACATGGCTGATGCACTAACACCCCCTGCCACACGCCCATGCGGCGGCTCGAAGGGGAGTCATCATCATCTTCTGAAGGCTAAGCCTTGTCTCTGCAGCCATGCGTTACTGTGTACTGCAGCTCTCTTCAAATCAGCATATGTTTTCAATCCCAACGTACTTCGTACATAATCTAGGAACTTCTTTCTTGGCCTTCCTCTGCTTCTCTTGCCGAGCACCTTCCCCTCCGATATATTTTCTAAAAAATTATTATGCCGAAGAACGTGACCAATGAATTTAACCTTCCTTTGTTCCATCTCTTTTATCGGTCTTCTTTCTTCTTTTATTTCCCTCAGCATCTCTTCATTGCTCTTTCTCTCAGTCCATCTTGTTTTTGTCATACTCCTCCATATCCTCATTTCCATACCTTCCAACCGCGACTTTTCCATGTTTCTCAACGTCCAGCTTTCACAGCCATATAACAGTGCGCTCCATACAAACGCTTTCGCGAAAGGTCTCCTTGTTTCTACTTTAATGTGGCTGTTTCCTAGAATATGTTTTTTTTTTATTTTCATATGCCTTCTTTGCCAAGGCTATCCTTCTTTTTACTGCAGAGGTGCTTCTGTTATCTCTTGAAATCATGCTCCCAAGGCAGCTGAACTCTTCAACCTGTTTTTTAATCGATCCTAGGGATTGGAAATTTAAATCCAGAATCGATTTTCGATTAATCGACTTTCGATTTCGGTTTTAAAAATCGACTGTCTAAAAATTCGATTTTTTGTCCAAAATAATCGAAAAATCGAAATCGAAATTTTTCATTAGTAAAGTAATTGTCTGCTGAAATACGGATGTGCTGTTCTAACAAAATGCGAAATATGGGTTAATGGAAGCACTAGGGATAAGAACTGAATACGGTGAAATTTATTTATACAATTTATTATTTTACAGATATTTATAAGGTATGCAGGAAAGTAATAACCCATACCAGATACTTATATACATATAGGTAATATAACAAGCAAAGTATATATAATTTAGTAGCCCATGCACAGAAGACGATATTCAGACTGGGCGAATCTATTTTGAAGAAGACGAGTGCTCTGAGGAGATTTATTGAGAAAACGTTTACAAAAAAGGCACAATGTCAACGTGTATTATCATTTCAAATCTTCGTCTCGCGGTCTACAATGTATTACTTCCGAGCGTGAGTCCGCGCCTAGACTAGAATTATTGCAATAAAAATCCGCAGCTCCACAGTTGGCAACTCCAACCTGCCGGTGTCCGATTCACTTTGCCTCCCCACCGACGTTCCCTCACCAGCGATGCAGAGTGAAATAGCGCGGAGCGGAGTAAAGCGAGGCGGCAAAATTCAAATGCTGTAGCAAGCTAAAAATCGAAAATCGATCGGCTGGAATCGATTTTGAACGATTTTTCAAAATAAAAAGTCGACTACGATTAAATCGAAAATCGGAGTGTGATTATCGATTTTCGATTAAAATCGAAATAGATTTTCCAATCCCTAATCGATCACCCTATCATTATATTCACATTGGGTTCGTTTTCGTGTCAAGATACTGTCATGGCTTTGGTTTTCTTCACGTTTAATTTCAATTTCCGTTTCGCCAAAACTGTAGACAAGATTCGGAGCATTCTATTCATATCATTGGCTGATTCTGCCAGGGTCACAACATCGTCAGCAAACCTAATGCAGTGAATTCTTCTTCCATTTATTTGAACACCTTTAGTTTTCTCCTTCATAGATTTTATAGCCTCTTCAATATATAGATACAACAAGTGTGGTGAAAGTGGACATCCTTGCCTTACTCCTTTCCTGATCGTTGCTTTGCGAAGGGAAGTATCATCATAATCTGGTGTTCTGTCTGCTGACAGGTCCCGTACACCACTGCTGTCTCCATCCGCTTCTGTCCCGAGCTTCCTTCTTTGCTTCATCATAGCTGATGTTCTTCACCTGATCCACCAATTCAATTCATCTCCTTCCTCTCTTTTTCTTTCCTTCAATTGAACCCTCAAGTGCCACAGTTATTATAATTTTCCCTCTCATCACATGGCCCAGCCAGTTTCCTTTCCTTTTCCTAATTTCCTTTAGGAGCGATATTCCTTCTTTTACCTTGCTCAAAACCTCTTCATTTCTCATCTTATCTGCCCATCTTACTTTTTCCATCCTTCTCCACACCCACGTTTCATAAGCGTCTATTCTATTCCTTTCCCTCTTACCTAATGTCCACGATTAACATCCATACATGAAAACGCTCCATGAATAACACTTAGCTAGTCTCTTTCTAAGCTCCAGATCCAGACTTTTATTTCATAGCAAGTTTTTCTTCTGGCTGAAGGCCTCTTTTGCCATTGCTATCCTTGCTTTTATTTCTGCAATACTTCTCCAGTCGTCTGTCACCATCGTTCCTAGGCATCGGTAGCTTTTCACTTTTCCTATTACAAGGGAAGTATGTAGATATAAATTATCATGGAACCAAAACGGTAACATATTCCAGCTTCCACAGCTCTACTGCAGCCCGGCGTGGGCCTTGGCTTCCTCAGTTACATGCCTCCAATCAGCTCTCCTTTTAGCTTTCTCTCTCCATCTTCCAACCCCCATTGTCTTCAGGTCCTCTTCAACATTGTAATGGGTATCATATCCGTCACTCTTGGGTTGGCAGCCCTTGCAGTATAAACAGTGCCATGGCAACGAGGAGTTTGTTGGGAAAAGGGGGAGAACGCGTGGGGACAGAGTGTCGAGCCAGGAGGTAAAAGTGAGTGGCGATGAAATTGTTTGAAAGGAAAAAGAAGTGTGAGACAGTGTAGGGTGAGTGAGCTGAATGTGAGACGGTGTTAAAGGAAGTGTTTTGTACCACCAATAACAAAGAAACGAGTAAATGGGTGCTTGCAATTTGCAAGCAGGGGGGGGGGGAGGAGTTTTATATTATGATACTCTTTAAATAACGAAATAAAACAATGAAAGCTCTCCAGTCTGCGTGCTACATGCAAGCAAAGAAATGTATAATTCTCCAAAATGAAATACGCGCCTCATGAGGTATGGATACCAGACAGTTCTAGTACAAACTTATATTGTATGTCATCCGGTTATTAACGACTTTTCAATAAACTATAATCAATATACCGAAACGAGCGTGGAACTACTGGAAGATCATCATAACCTCATTTGACGGCATATAAGACGCTCTTCTACGTTAGATATTTCATTTCAGTACAGCATACTTAATAAGAGCACACATGAAGAGTTTTACCATATAAATTAGAGCAGAATCGAGATTTTTAATACATTAATTTTCATATCAATTTTTCTCATCCAATCTTCTATATGGACTGCATGTTTTTTAAATGAAAACTACAATATCATGAAGCTTGGTAGGTTGAAATTGGCCATCAAAGCTACGGTAGAGTTTGGGAAAAAGTTGAAGATATTATACGCAGTAGTTGGCAGCGCGAAAAATGGTATAAATGAGACTAAATAACATGCACTTAGTGTACTTAACTAATACATGTAAAGCTATCGATTGCAATAACTCGAAGCCTCATCCATTTCTTTTAACTTTTATACAATATCGACACATAAATCTAACCCTCCCCTGAAACTGGCCCGCCTCGCTGAGTTCCAAACCTCGAATCGACACTCGGCCCGGCGACAATGGAGAAATATATCCATAGAAACGAAAGTGAAAAAATTTCTAAAATCCCAAATAAAAGTTAAAAAATACCAGTTTAACGGTAGGTAGGAAAGAATCGATTTCATGAATAAGATTCTTCAAACATTCAGCCTCATATTTGTGAAAGAATCAGTCTTATAGCTCAATTATTTCATATTTTAATGAACAAAAGAAAAAAGGTCCACACTAAAATTTTTCGTTTTTCCCATATAATCCCATGTAAAGCTATCGATTGCAATAAATCGAAGCATAATCAACTTTTTTAACTTTTTCGATTTTTTCCCAACTTGACACATGATTCCAACTCTATCCTGAAAATTTCATCCACCTAGCTCGTTTAGAAATGCCCCAGGAGTTTTGATGAGTCAGTCAGTCAGTCAGTTTTGCAGCTTTATGTATATAAAAATTTTGCAGCTTTATGTATATAAAAATATATTTATAAATAAAACGAGTGTTACAACATCTCATAGCCATATTTCGCGTGGTCTTCCTTTTCTCCTACTCCCTTCCATCTTGCAATTAATTAACAATTTCGGCATTCTGTACTCTTCCATCCTTTTCAACATGGATCAACCATGACAGTCGCAATGACTTGGAGAATGTAACTATATCCTTCTCTTCCAATATTTCATTGATTTCACAGTTCATTCTTATTCTCCAGATTTCTCCTTCTTCAACTGGGTCATAGATTCCCTTTATTATTTTCCTTTCGAATCTTATTGGTGTTTCTCCATCTTGTTTGGCTAGGACCCATGTCTCAACTCCTTGTGTAACCATTGGTCTTATCAGTGTTTTATCAATTTTTCAATCTAGTTTTCACACTGATATTCTTCTGGAATGTCTTCAGCATATATACTCGTTTCAGGAGAATACTAGTGAAGATTTTATATGATACATTCAGTAACATAATGCCTCTATAGTTTTTGTAACCCAGCTTATCATCTTTCTTAAATATTGGACAAACCAATCCAGTTATCCACTCTTTTGGAAGCTCCTCTGATATCCAAATACTCCAGATCATTTGGTGTAGTCCTTCTATTAGTGCCAGGCCTCCAGTTTTTTAATAAATTTTTCTGCTGAAATGCCATCTTCTCCTGGTGCCCTGTCATTCCTTCACCTTTTCTCATATCCATATTTCAAATATTTTTGAGTTGACATAAATATGGAAATTCAACAGAATTTAAGGAAAAATAACCCCCTTGATGCTACTGAATACATTCAGACATTAAAATTGCTCTCATTGACGAATCTAATCCAAACACTTAATATTTATTTCAAAATTCAATTTGGATTTCATGTTGGCAAACTCATCGTTTAACACCAGGGTTGAAATTCGCTATGAAAAAATCATTTGACTTGACCGGGATACGAACCCGGATCTCCCAATTGCCGGTTAGGTGTGTTAGCCAGTTAGTTCAATATATATTTATTTCAGTTTGGAATGCAAAATACATATTTTTATCAATAATAGTCATTTTGTTTCATTTATAACTTAAGTCCGTTATTAGTAGTCCGGCGTCCAACGGGGGGGGAGGGAATAAGTGCCACCAAATCCCTCCCCCTACACTGGCGATGACGTTCCTCCTCCTGCATCTGCACCGTCTTCTATAAGTGCCTGGCGGAAGAGGGAGGTGAGGAAGGGTCGCACCGTGTTTGGTGCACCTGGTACCGATATGTTATCAATGAGGGACAGGAGTCCTCTCCCTACTGTCTTGCGTTTTAAGTTCAGATATACGAATTTTGATATTAGTGTCGAAAGTACTATACTTTTAAAATTAGGGAAGAGCCGAAAGTTTAATGTTAACAATTTTTCGTCCGTGATGGCACCACCACCAAAGACATCCCAGGCACGATAAGTCTTACATATTGCCCCCCACACCCTCCCACTAACGCCACAGCCGAGAATGTAGTGGGGAGCGGAGTCAACCCGACCGCAAGAAGGGCAGGTCGGAGAATCGGCAAGCCTCATACTCGACATAACCTCTCGTGTAGGGAGGAGTCGGGCAATAGTGTCAAACATGGCGCTCGCCGCCCCCGCGTCCGCCCCGCAAGCAGCCCAGTTCCTCCATGGATTCAATATTGTAGTTGGGGGGGTCTTCTCCCTCTCGATCAGCCTCCGGTAGATCGTCTTTACTGCAAATGTTTCCCCTGTTACACCACCAAGCCATCTTCCTTTAAGGCGAATTTCGAGGGGGGTTTATGCGAACTGGATGTTCAGGCCTCAAGTCTACATTGAAGCACATGAGACGAAGTCGTGCTTACAAAGCCACTGTCGCGGTGGACAAACCCAACATTGTCGTTATTAAAACGACGAAATTGACAAATTTCCAAACATTGCATATAACAAATGATGTGGTGCGAAGTCACTCGCACGGGTGCATATGCACCAGGGTCGAAATTCGCTATGAAAAAATCATTTGACTTGACCGGGATACGAACCCGGATTTTTTCATAGCGAATTTTCAACCCTGGTGTATATGCACCCGTGCGAGTGACTTCGTACCACATCATTTGTTAAAATGCAATGTTTGAAAAATTCATTGTTTAACGTTGAACTGCGTCAAGTGTCCGTCCGATTTGAAGGGAAAATATAAGTATATATTTCGACTAATCACGTTCGAAATCAACAAAAAAATGGTTCATTTTCCTCCTACATTAGCATGCTGTGGCAAGCTTCAGCTGCGAATCAGAAAAAAAGACAATTAATTTATGCAAAAGATGGAATCGCAATGCCTCCGAAGGGATTCTGGGGGCGAATTTTAATTCTTCAGCGATGCACAGGGGTCGAAAGTTTCCTCCCTCCGGTCGATCATCCAAAAGAATGACTCCGTTGAAAAGTTAGCTCTTGCTTTTACATTGATGGGAAAAACTTAGAAGGTAGGGAGGTATTTATCACGCCAGAACCTCAAGCGACGGCGGCGATTGTGGATTTCTTGGGAAAAAAAAGAACGAAAAAAATGAAGAAAGGCTTCTCGGGATTCCATTCGGGTTGTAAGATCCATGAGCAACGTTTCGCCCGCTTACACTGCACCTCTATACATCTGTGACAGCTCCGCTCACCGGCATCTAATCACCCTGAGGACGGCTGCAGTGTAAGCGGCCGAAACGTTGGTCCAACCCGGATGGAATCCCGAGAGGCCTTCCTTCATGCTAATCACTGGGAAAACCTGAACTCTTTTAAGAACGGAAAAAAAAATTACCGAGATATTTCCAATCAATGGACCAAGATATAATTAACATCTCACCAGTTAGGGAAATAGCCATGACAATGATGTAAAGGAGAACATAGAGGATGGCTTGGCCTTGACGCCAGAAATTTAAGGCACAATTTTTCGCAAAAAAATATCAGTCACCTAATATGGCTTTTGTGCTCTACTTGTCGAAATATTTTTAAAATAATGTTATATTTTGGAAAATTACGTACATTTTGCATTTTTATAGATTAGAAGTTACGTCTTTTGTGATCAATCTGCCGGTGATACCTAATTTTTTTGGCGTTTTAACACTAGAACAACAGGAGTTTGACACAGACGAGAACGACGGAGATAGCTATTTTTGAGATTTTCGGGTCTTGCGAGATATTGAAGCTAACGAAGCGAAATCACTAAAAGTTTATACTTTGATCGACCATTTCAAATGATTTTCTTTTTATTTTATTGGCTGAAACTTGTAAAATATTCGTTTTTTAACCTATTTCTGAGGATCATTTATCAAATATGCCGGAAAAAGCAGACAGCGTAGTCCCTAGAACGTAGTATGTCGCAGTAAAGGAGAAAATTGCTTTAATTTGCAACAAGGTGACAATAGATAATAGATTTTTGGACCACTGATGGAATTGGATAGGCACAGCATACATCACGGAATGTACCTTCGTTACTCAGGGCATTTTACACAAATAAAAATGATTTTGGCGCCGCTATTCACCGCACTGTCTTTTCTGACATCTTTTGGACTTTAAGACACAGAGGTCACCTTTACAATTTTGACTTAATTGGCAAACTTATTTTTACGTACTCTCACAAACGGCATCTGAATCAGTATTGCCGCTTACCGGGTGTAAGACTTAGAACTTACTGCTTTGGCAGTGAGCTCCTCTGCTCGGCTACGAGTAACACTTATGTAACAAAGTGTTACTCATAAACGTAAACCGTGAGTAACGCTTTTGTAAAAAATTGTTACTCATAAACGTAAACTACGAGTAACACTTTTACAAAAGTGTTACTCGTACTTTTACAAAAGTGTTACAAAAGTGTTACTTTTACAAAAGTGTTACTTTCACAAAAGTGTTACTCGTACTTTTACAAAAGTGTTACTTTTACAAAAGTGTTACTTTTACAAAAGTGTTACTCGTAGTTTACGTTTAGTTTGTAAAAAAGTGTTACTGGTAGTTTTGACTGCGCTTTGACTGAGCAGTGACCGAGCTCAAATCAATATAAAGGTAGAAGCTATGAACAGGCCGCCACCCTTTGGAGGTCATCTTCACAGAGCACAGTATCGCCCAAGCTCAACAGCATTCACTTCGCTTGATGGTACATTTTCATAGTCTCGGGAATATTTGTTAAAGATTTCGGTTCACATTACATAAAAGAGGCACTGTACTCTCAACTCTCATCAGCGTAACATGGCCAGTTGCGAATTTTTATGTCCGCAATGTTTCCCGGCACATTCACCTTTGTGCGATTCTATCAGGTTCCAAATGATTCATGAGCGAAATTAAGATACAAATAGTACGGACGGAACGAAATTTTGCGCGCAAATATTCGCATAAAAAACCGAGGCACATTTTCCTGGCCTCCGAATCGCCATGGGGGGGATATGTATATTACGTTCCGGTTCATTTTTAAGGCTTTTTGATGAATTCCGAGCGCATCGCGTGCCTCTTTTTTTTTGGGAGAAGCCTTGGAGGTACGGACGCGAAATTCCAAGATGGATGTTCTGGCGATAGAATAATCACTCCCTCTGGCATCACCCAGAGCGCTCGCCAAAAAATATGCGAGCGGTTTGCCTCACATCCATGTAAAACGCAGAGGAGAGTTCAAGGAAGACATCAATTCACCAAGGGCGTCATCTTACATTGGATTTTTTATGCATTTTAATTTACGAGGGTTACCCAAGGGTCAATTGATGCCCTATTTTTTTTTAAAACTCCCTCATAACAGAAATCAGTACCTTGAAACCATTGAGGTATTTGGAGAGGGTACTTGCTATGCTGGCCAATGCCAGAAGCTGAGGCCAGTCCGCCATATTCGTTCACCCACTTTTTCCGAGTCTATCGAGAGAACGCCACATTCAGAAAAAGCACTGCCAAGAGTTCACGCTTCACGAGAGAGCATCACGGAATAACTCCTCAAGCACAAGCATTCTCCACGAGAAATCCGTACATAGGCATGAAATTCAGCAATCTCACTAACAGCTACCGCGTAAAACTTTGTTAGATTGCTTATTGCCCAAAAAAAAATTCAGCAAGAAATTGAAAGTAATTTATGTAAATAGGGTTTCAAAGTCCTGCTTACTTCCCGCGTTAAGAATACGATTCTTTGACACATCTGAGAGATAAGTTCATGATAAAATTCTGCGTAAATAACTGTTATATATCGTAATTACTGTTAATAACTGTTGAAACAAATTGCACTAAAATTCGTACAAATTGCAGGACATCAGGGTGTATACGCCGTTTTACACGAAATTGCACAACTCAACACTGCATTAATTCCGCAATCCGCCGAGCAATAATTATTGCGAAAACGAATGCGTGACTGCTTTACACGGTGGTCGTAAGCATACATTCATTCGTGAATTCCAGTCGACTGATAAGTACGCTAAGGGCGAGTGTTTTGTTCAAACAGGAGAGATACGATATTCTGTACGCGACGTTGTTGACATTCAGTGAAAAATAAGGTTGTGGTGATTATGGGATTCTGTGATATTGACGTTGAGTCACTCTCTCTCTCTCTGTGAGAAAAATAATGGATCAGGAGGAGGCTGCATTGATTGCTGCAGGGCTAGCAGTAGTGGGAATTATGATCGGGGACGCAGAGCTCATAGAAAGTCGTAACTGTAGAAGAATAGCCAGAAGAGCACTTTGGATGCAGGAGTGGATCCGTAAGCGAGAGGAGGGAACGGGCATTCTTAATATGGCCCAACAGGAGCTAGCTGTAGAAGACAGGAATGCCTACCGCAATTTTATGCGGATGACAGAGGAACAATTTAACGAGCTATAAAATAACTATCTAAA
The DNA here is from genome assembly GCA_963169105.1 of Ceriagrion tenellum. Lineage (NCBI taxonomy): Eukaryota > Metazoa > Arthropoda > Insecta > Odonata > Coenagrionidae > Ceriagrion > Ceriagrion tenellum. Next base: position 32,438,240 of record OY720643.1, on the reverse strand, counting down.
TAAATAACAATATAAGTAACTGCAAATATCCTCCCACACAAAGATGAGAGATGACTTCTTCACACTCCCTACTGTAAACACCCATCGCTCAGGTTATCGAACCTTTTCGTCAGTCAAATTCCCGTGAACTTGATGTCGTTAATTCTGCGACCGCTAGATGGAGTGCTATTCGTACAAATTGCAAGAATGCGACCACCGAATTAGAGCAGGGGCTATTCTGACGTCTCGCATTCATGCATGCGTTCTTGAATTTCGCCGCTTTACACGGTGCATTTTGAAATTCACGATTGCACACACAGTAGCTTGTGCAATTACATGCGCCGTGTAAAACGGCCTTATGAAGCAGTGTATGGGGGTAAATGAGGCAAAAGAGGTTTGCAAGGATAGGTCAAGATGGGGGAAATTATTGAAGCAGAGTTAGGCGTACAAATATGTATTTATGAGTGAATACTTTGTGACTGCCTACCCCGGAAGGGAACGGTGTGATTGGTATGTACGTATAAAAACTTACCCATGAGATGCTGCCGCCTCCCATCTCTCAAGCCACCGAAAAACAAACAAACATTCCATCTGTAATCCACCAATTATGGATTAACGTAAATAATTAAATATTCATGAGTCATTCATTGACTCATGAATTGCAGATTGTTTACCTACTGTCAATGAATACTCGACCGAAATAATCAATGATTGACGGATAATTGTAGAACCAACAATCATTGATTATTGACAATGATTGACGGATTATTGATTCAACGATTGACGGATAATTGTAGAACCAACAATCATTGATTATTTATCGCGTCTATGAATACCAGCCAAAGTACTTTTCCACACTACTGCTTCTCCTGACGAAGTGGTGATTAGGGCACTGAAATCCCGACTCCACAAACAAAGCAAGGACTGGTACTCACAATTATAGGGCTGTAAACGCTCGTTTAACACGACCATCGATTTTCCTTCATAAATCGCTTCGGAGACGTTTTACAGATATCGCTTACACCGCGCTTTCAACCAACAAATTTGCGTTTCCCGCAATCACCTCTTTTTATTCTGTAATTACACAATCACAGCGTTTATACTGTTTGAACATCACGTTTTTTTTAAACACATATTTCAACTGCGCTTCGACGCCACATTGCCGAGTTCCGACACACTTCACCAGAGAGATACCTCATTATTTCGGCACAAAAAAAATAATTGAGGTAAATAAATGTTTATTTATTTTTCAACTATTATATATTTATCAATAAATTTTTGTATTTTACATTGATGCATAAAGTTACCCATTTTTTCATTCACATTTCACATTTGTTATAATTTATTTACCTCAATATTGTTTTTTACTTATTTATTCATCAATTGCTTTTTTAGTTTACATTTCTGTATAAGTTAACCGTTTTTTCGTTACCATTTCTTGTACTGTACTTGATAGGGTTACCACAGCTCTATCTGTCAATAGGTTTTCGCAGGTTTTTCACTCTCCACTTCGTGTGTGGGTGTTTTCGACAAGGATATCACCTCCTTACTTCCTTACGTTCTTCCCACAAATGAACATATTTTTCGGCGCCCTTATTTCAAGAAGAAATTGCCTCGGTATCAATCTTGTCCCAATAAAGAAGCGCTATAAATATAATTTTTTTTCGCCGTCTCCCCAGGCGACGGTAAACAATATTCAACACGGAGAGAGGAATATAGAGAGAGTCGTCGGAGTAAGAGGAGCCGTTTCCATCAGCTTCTCGATTTCGGGAGCGTGTATTTCGGTGTATCGCTTATTTTCGACCTCCCCGGATCAATCGGGAGTCGGAAATGAAGCGTGCCGTGGCTATTTTCGACTCTTTCTCATCGGAAAATCGACTCCCATCGAAAGGGAGGGAGGGGGGGGGGGAAAACTTTCGGATTGCCTCTCCAAAATAGGATCACTGATGCGATATCGCACGAGAGAAGGGTTCTCCCGGATGCAATCGCACACTTCTCACCCAATTCAGGAGTGGAACTGAAGAATTTCCTCGATCTGAACGGGTCCCGTTTTGGGTGGTGACGCACCTTTTGCCGAAACATGAGAACTGGGGAGGGGAGCAGGATTTGGTCGAAAATCTCGCATGATCTCGCCATAGTTGATACAACGCACCGAATAGTGGGCGTAACGCAAATCTCATAATTTAATTTGAACACCGAAATACCAGCAGAGGGGCGATCTCCCTCAAGCGTTTAAGTTTCGCAGAAGAACCACGTGTGAGATGAAACTAAACTACATAAAGTTACATAGTAATATGCATGCGCTAAACTGAATAGACACACGATTTCCTTGGGATTTTTTTTAGGAAGTACTGTCAAGGAAACATCAAAACTCTATTGCAAACAAAAAGTAGTTATTGACGGTTTTAGCTCATAAGTATATGGTCGAAGTCGCATTCACTATTCGACATTATGTTGTGCATGAGTTGCCATTCAATACTGATTTCTGACTCATACGATGAATTGCAAAGGTTGGTACCTAATATGTTACTTCGGTATGTTTTCTGAATTATACGGCGGATTTCTCATTTCGTTTTAAGGTATGAAATTCACTTTACTTCAATGCTATTATTACAATTGTTGCACAAGAACGGTTATCGAAAAATTGTAAATGATGCGCGTGGACTTTATTCCAGTTAACTCTACTCATTTGCACGCGTAATCATACAATTGCAACTTTCAAACTACACGTACTGCATACGGACGATTATGGAAATTCCAGGTAGACTTGAAGCCGGTCGGCCAAAATATAAACTGCACACCTCTTCCAAATAATACCGTATTTCACTCCAAACACTGACCTGCTCGTTACTTCGAGACCTCTCTCCTGGATCCTTAAACGCATACGATGAATGTTGGACAATCCCTATTAAACGATTGGGTTCAAATTATGAGCACTGCATACTAGCTGCTCATCATATTTCATAATATTATATCTTAAACTTAGTTATATACAAGTAACTAGCCAGCACAGAGCATCCATTTATTTTCAAGCATGAAATACGCTCGTTTGTTGTTTACATGAGTACTTAAAAGAATCCTTGGCTGTTGGTTGTGTTTGGTTGATAGTTGGGGAACGATAGTTTCCATGGTTGCCGCTAATCAATTTTTTGGATGGGTGGAAGGGATGCGTCGGTGATTTTCATTAGTTCTTCTCGTTCACGAAGGGCTACCAATGTGCTAATAGGTAAGTTTGATTCCCTGTCGCTAAGTAGCGTCATAAGCCTTCCTGACGCTCGCTTATAGAATCGCTCGAGCGTCATAGCCGTCATAAGTTGCCCGTCATAGCTATCACCCTTATGACACTTATGATATTTACAGAATCGACCCGCAGAGCGAAGTAGCACCTCTCTTTTACTTTCTCATTCAAAGATTTTCATATCATATGCTTTATAAATGATAGTGTCTTTAATGATAATGTCCTCACAAAAAACACATATATAACTTTAAATCATGCGGAGTGAATAGAAAAGTAGTGTTTTGGATAAGTGACCTTCTTAGTGATGGAAAACAAAAAGTAGTTATTGATGGTTTTAGCCGTTTTAGCTCTGATATGGTAAAAGTCACATCAGGTGTTCCTCAGGGAAGTGTGCTCGGCCCTCTTTTATTCATTATTTATATTGATGACCTAAGTTCTCAAATTGGCAGTAAATTAAGACTATTAGCAGACGATACAGTTATCCACCGTGAAATCAGCGAAGACGTGGACTTTGAAGTTCAGTCATCTGAGCTTAACAGCGTTCATTCGTAGTGCCAGGAGTGGGAGGTTAGAATTAAACATTAGTAAATGCACCACAGTTCACTTCCAGCGAAAGAAATCACAAAAATGCCATACCTACACACTGAGTGGAGTACACATAAAATCGTGAAATTTAGTAAAATATCTTGGAATTACCTTAACTTCTAATATATCGTGGGAAACACACAAAAATAACATACGCGGCACAGCATAAAAGAAACTAGGTTTTGCTAAGCGAATAACAGGAAGGTCCTCGGATGAAAAATTAAAAAGGATATGTTACTTTGCTCTGGTTAAGCCACAACTTGGGATTTTGGGATCCTGAAGATCGAAGATCCTGGTCATGAAGATTTAACCAAAAAATTAATATAACACAAACAAAAGCAGCACGCTTCGTTAAAAACTGCTACGAACGACCGTATAGTGTATCACAACTGTTAGAAGGATTAAGGTGGGAGCCCCTTGAGACTCGGAGGCAACACGCTAAGCCAAGGTTGCCGGAGACATTCAGAACTGGTGGGTTTCAGTGCGACACAGAATATTATCATGACACCTCACTACATCTCTTAGTCTGACAGAAGCGATACACAATGATAGAGATACATTGCCGAACAGTTAGGTACAAAAACTCGTTATTTCCGCGCACAATAAGCGACACACAATAAAAACAGCTCCTCTAAATACACGTCACCATTTCACCTCCCAAAACCTTACATCTTTACACGGCTGGTGACCTACCACCCCCTGCCACACGCCCATGCGGCGGCTAGCGGGATAGTATGTAGACGTAGATGTATCGCTTTCCACTGGCTCTCAAAGCAGTGTCATTATCAACATTTTTAATTAAGGCAACCAAATTCTATGCCTGATTCGGGAAAATATTTAATAGTATCTTTCCCGGTGAATCAGCGAAGTTAAACCCTCGGCCCATAATACGTAAGCTGATTCAGAGCATATTTTGGAAGGGAAAAAATGCGTCTTATTGGCCGGGAAATACGGTATATACCTACATTTATCAGTTTACAAAGTTTTAAATTTTTGTACTAAGATGGGGAAATATGATACATTCGAGTGGATATGTAGGCAAAATACGAGGAAAATTTGTTATTACTACACCAAAACCTAATAAGAAAAATTTGATACAGTCTTAAATGTAATTTGCCCCGAAATTGTTCCGTCCTCTACCTTTTGGATTAAAAATTCACACAACATTAGGTATATTTTTTTAGAAGCATTATATTATGGTTATCTACCAAAAAAATACAATGAAAATTTATTCAAACAGTAGGTATAAGTGATTATGATAAAAAGTTGACTTTTAGGAATGCAATTAATTAATTTTGCAATTACATGTAAGTTTTTGTGACCTGTTGCAAGGTATTGTTTTTTTGTTCAACATTTTTTTGTATCTTTGAATATTTTTTTGTTAATTCCATGGACACATCTAAACTGTATGCCAGTGATTTGTTGGGAAGAGTGTGAATTGTTAATATGAGAAAATAGTGTCTGTCTCTTGAAATATGTTTATCTGATATAACCCCAAAAAGGGATTATTTCCTTTGGGGCAACTAATTCAACTTTGGAAATTTAATAAAATGGCGTAGTGGCAAAGTTGTGTCACCTATGGTAGAATAAAAAGGTATCACATTTTATATCATGTACTTATGCGTACGATTTAATTTTGAAGCGCTGGAAATCGAAAAAAAAATACTCGAGTAACCATTAACGACATTCTATCAAATTTATAGATATCTTCAGGGCTAAAAATATAGCAATTAACAAAACCAGTATACAGGGTGATTCAAAAGTCTTGACATGGTTACGGAAAATAAGAACATTGTTATTCATCAACATAGATACATGAAACAAAGATGAAAATTCAACTAAATATATCACGTAAATAAAAGCGGATGAAGCGAAAACTTGATGTATTTAGTAACATTTTAATCTTCGTTTCAGGTATCTACGTTGTAAAATAAAAAAAAGTTCTGATAAAAGTTTGTTATTTTTCAACATAGATACATGAAACAAAGATGAAAATGTTGCTAAATACATCAAGTAAAGAAAAGCGGCTGAAGCAAAAACTTGATGTATTTAGTAACAGTTTAACCTTCGTTTCATGTATCTACGTTGAAAAATAAAAAAGTTCTGATTTTTCGTAATAATGACAAGCCTTTTGAATCATCCTGTATTATAATAATTATTGTCGATTGAAATGAATATTCAATTAACAAAAAAATTTGAATACTTTTGACGGATTGAGAACATGTGACAAAAAGTTCACCAAGGAGCAATCAAAAGCAATACATTAAAGCATCAACATAACACCATGTTCACAAGACATGGTAAAAAATGAAAAAAAAAAACTGCGCGATATAATTTTCTTTCAGAATAAAGTGAAATATCACTAATCGAACATTAGTGAAATATTTTATCCATACGGATTAGATAGACGTAATTTAATCATTCATATATTTAGACACGTTTTTAAGGTTCTTTAGACATTTATGCCGGGAGAAGTGGCACGCCAGGTGTCGCAGGCAATCGAAAATATATCTTGAGAAATCTAGTGGAGCTATTAAGGTTAAAATCCGAGAATAATCTTATATTTAAGTCATCTTCACATGCATGGGACCTGGGGGGTAAGTCTGTAACTTTTGTCGACCGTCGACAAACGCTTTTTGTCTCCTCTTTGGGCATTTATCGACGTTTGCAAGTCTGTAAATTTTATCTACCTCTACGGTGGACAATTTTAGCGACAGTCAACAATTTTGACGACGTCGACAATATAAGCGCTTGGCTTGAGTCTGTAAAGTGAATAATCGACTTCCGGGGCGACAATTAAGCGACTACGGTCGTTTATTTTACGTACAACCGGATTGGCGACGGTAAAATTAATCTATAGGCGATAAAGCATCGCTAGGCGTTAGTCATTTGTTGACTTTTGAAATGGCGCGGTTCATTTGTAACCATCAGAGAATAATTCTTCTTCGGGAGATATATTTAGAAGAAGTTAAGCGAATTAGAGTGGAACGAAAACGTTTGAGAGACACTCATAATGCTTTTGACTTGCCAGATCCAGTGTTTATTAAACTTTTCCAGATAAATAAAGACATTGCTCGTTATTTATGCGATGTCCTTGAACCTTCTTTGAAAAGAAAGCGTAGGTCTGGGTTAAGTAATCTCAAATAAATATATTATACTTACAAAGGACCAGCAATAGCCTCCATTATTTCAATAATTTCACTATTATTTGGAGCAATGTGAAACAGCTGGCCTCGACCACGTTCGTACTTCGCTCTTTATTTTCCAGCATTCATTTGTTTGTTTACACGTTGCATCGTTGTCGTTGCGGTCGATTTGTTCACAAAACGAGAGCTTGACGCGGGAAAAAGAAACGACGAATTTCATTGGCTCCGGATCATTATCGTCAACTGTTCCTCTCATACTTTGAATTGTCGACGTTTGCAGTCAGTCGACAATTTTAACGCCCATTAGTTACGGACTCGCAAACGTCGTCAAAACCGGTCGAGTAATATATCGACAAAAATAAGCGACAAAAGTTACAGACTTACCCCCCTGAAATATTCAATCCACTGCATAAAATAACGAAATTAAGTAAATTTAAGGAAAAATTGTTGGAGCTTTCATGGTTATCAGCCTGTACTATTTTTAGAGGGATTAAGGTCGGAGCCCCTAGAGACTCGGAGGCTACGCGCTAGGCTTCGTTTGCTTGAGAAATGCAGAACTGGTGTGTCACAGAGCGACACGGAGAATATTATCATGACATCTCTAAGTCTGACAGAAGCGATAAAACGATAGAGGTACATTTCCGAACAGATAGGTTCAAAAACTCGTTCTTTCCGCGCACAATATGCCACTATAATAAAAACTGAACTCTACAAATATACTTCCATAGTACATTTTACCATTTCACCTTCCAAAGCCTTACATTTTTACGCGGCTGGTGTACTAAACACCTCCTTCCACACGCCCATTCAGCGGCTTGCAGGGTAGTACGTAGCAGAATGTTATGTATACGTAGTGTACCTGTCATTGATATGCGAGGTTTATCAAGTAGAGGTTAATTATTAATTCATAATTGCAACGATAATGCTGGTAATCACATTCTGAAATCACCTCGAGATTTGTCGCAGATCCGACCTGAATCACCCAGCACAAATACAAGCGGATTTACTGGGCGTGACGCACACACGTCAGGTTGTGTATGTGCTCACCAGAGGGTAGCTCCTGCGTCACCTTCCGCCGCCTATTCCCCCGCCCCCGACATCGTCTCAAGATTTTCCGCTCCGGAGACCGCATTACGACGTCAAGGAGTGCCACTTGTTCGCGCTGCACGTAATGCGGGCTTTCTCGAAAGGTAAGGATTCTGCCAACGCCCTCAGGATTCTATTTCCTGAGCTATTCCTAGGCGTTAAGACACATTCTGCCTCTCAACATCTACATAACATTCTACCAACCCACCCCTAGAGACGCGTGGTGGGGGGTGTTGGAACGCCAGCCGTGTTAATTGCAGGGAATTGGGGAAAATGATTGAGGAATGGGGGAATGCAGAAGTTTTTTAGCTCGTTAGAGGGATGTTTTTTACAAATGGGTGTTAAGTTGCATAAAAAACTGCCAAATTTAAATAAAAAAACAACTTGTATCAATAAATATTTAAGGCTAATTCACCAATGGTTACCAGCCATTAAAAATGTTGAAATGAAATTCTAAATGCGTAATTACGTACGACATAATTAAGAGGGAAATTAATTTTTTGTTCAATTAGCCACAAAATTGATGTTTCTTTTTTCGGGCAGTGTACTTCACAGCTCATCTAATTTGTGATTTTTTAATAAGCAAAAGTTTAAAGTAAAGCATAGGTTTGGCTGATGATGGCCTAAACAGACCTACTGTCTGATAGGCTAGCTGCCACCCTAGTTATGTGACAGAAAATGTAGTTCTAGTAGAAAGGAAGAATGAATATTAATATTATGTCTTCATTGTCTGGCTCATAATTTTGTTACACTCACTCATGGCGTGTGGAAAGAAGAAATTTTATCCATATTGGTTCTCTATTGTAACGCTCTTATTTGGTTGTTTTAGAGATAGGGCGTGGGCCCAGAGTTGTACCTTGTTGTACTGGAACTCGCATGATCTGAATTTGTTTAAGTAATCAAAACCTATCGCGCAACCTCAGAGTTCCTAGGTGAGGGTAAATACAGACATGTTATTTCCGAAGCTTTCTTAAGCATTGACAAGGAATTGGGTAAGATTTTATTCTGACGATACACATTTGTCTACTTAATACAGAGACAGGTTGATTGCTGTTTACACTGACAAGCACGCACATCTGCGAGAGAATTTCCTCAACATTTAAAAGATTCTACAAGTAGACTTGCAGAGCCGTTTACTCTATTGGTGTAAAAATATTGGTTAGCCCAGCTTGTTCCTCACTTTCCTTTGGATAGGATGACGGAATGGACGAATGGGCGAGTGTATAGCACCAATGTTTACTGTTCATTTAAGGCAGTTTGCGCGAAATATCATTTTACCTAGAAATCAATGAATTTTAAAGGAAAATGTATTACCCTTCCAATGACACCAAAAATTAAAACCCCTATCTCAATTCTTTCCGAGATATTTGCCAGAAAATACCAGCCCTTTTACATGGGAAGGGGTACGTGTATGCACTCCTGAGAGACCTTGTTTAACAAATGAGGAATTTTTAACACCTAGATCTCGTGAAAAAATCAACAGCGTGTAGCTAGTATGTTTTCTCGACCAATTTTGAAAATTAATCATATTATCACCGCACTGATTTCTTTGGGATCACAATAAACCTTCTGTTTTGATGGGGTTTCCAATGTACCGCGTGAAAAAAATGAGCCAAGTTAAAGACTTCTTTAGATATTTTCATTTGATTGCTTACAATGTCTGTAATGTAAAACTATTTTATTGCACCAGTTATAATGCAATATTTAATTTGTGTCTCAAAGCTGGTGAAATTAAAAGGTATAGTTCGAATATGGTCTCTATTATGATTAGGGAACTATCTCGCTCGCACTGCCTTAAGTATTCTACCGGCTGATTTGTAGGTTATGGAACAGAAGGGGAGACCACGACTATTGTGCACACGTTTACCTTTCGAATCTCCAGTTTTTAACTATTACTCTTTTAAATGAAGTAATTATGCTAGCGTATTGAAAATTGTTCACCTACAATAAATGACAACGATATGTAAAAATCATAATGAGTAAAGTTTAAAAAAATATTTCCTAAAACAATACTTGTGTACCTACCAGCACTCCCCCATATGCGGAGTGCGTTCACACAATGAATTCCACTCGATTTTATTCCAGTTTTCACCGGGAATGAGGATTATCATCGATTTAAATAAAGAAATAATGCATGTAGAGAGAATGCACCTTAAAGAAGTAAATTAATGATGATTTTTAGTAAGTTGTCAAAGGGAAACTTTGTAAAAATGCAAAAATAGTACGTCGGTCCATAAGCGCTAAAGGAAAATCGGGGTTAACAAAGATGGCGGACAGGCTCCGTCCAAGTTAAATCTTTCAAAATCAGCTACAATAAGCGCCCTCTCCATATGCCTCAATGGTTCTCACCTTAGTCTTCCCCACCCGTGCAACACTTTTTTCTGTTCGCTCGAAGCATTTTAACGATGTGTACGGCCTTCTTTGGCAGTCTGTTTACCGCACGAATTACATAAGTGTGTAGCAGGAACGTAAATGCTCGTATCATATCCGTGATGTACCCTAACCAGGGGTGCGATTCAGTTTCTTCATAACGCCATAGCGCCGCCACCAAGCGGTAAAGTAGTGAGTTGCTCCGCGACAATGCAAATCTGTTTTTTCAGAATTCGCGCCATTTTAATTCGTGTAACGCTTATTTATTGTATTGTCGCAATGGTTGTAATGTCGGAAGAAACAGAAATACGCGCGGCGCCTCGCTAGCGACAGCAAACGCTATTATATCACCGCGTTATGATAGCGTACGTAGAAACAGAATATCCCCCCCGGGGAGTGTTTGCGTTTGAACCGGTCGAGATGATGTCGATCACGTAACTAAGGAGTCACGTGGTACAGCAACGAATGGTTGGAGATTTCGACGAGTTTTATCCGCTCAGATGGATACCTAAAGCGTCTGATAAGTTGATTACTGTGCCTCTAAACGGGATTTGAAAATCCATTTACAACATTACCGCAAGGAAAATTCGATTGGGTCGGCCGAATAAGATTTTTGCGAATAGTTTAACAACACGAAAAATCTCTAACCCTTCGTCATTGTACCACGAGACTCCTGAGTTATGTGATGGGGATTATTTCGAGAGAAGCCATAATAACCCCCCGGAGCAGAGTAGAAATTCTATTTCTTCAATTACGCCCTTTAAATACTTTAAAGGGGCTTCTCCCCAGCAAACTCTCACAATAATTACAATAATGCACAATAATTTTTCAGGAATGTGATATCTTACATAACTAAATTTGCTTAACCCACTACATGAATATGATGCAGTCTTCGTTACTTTCGTTATCGTTATAAATAAACTGCAGCGCACTTATTACGACTGAGTAACAGTGCCATTTTCAATAATTTCCCTTCAGTCGTTAGGAGTAGTTTTAAAACATTTCCCAAGCATGATCAAGAAAAAGACATATTTATGCGCAGTATTGATAATTGTCGTGTTTCCAGACTAGATGGTTCTATTTTAAAATCAGAATTACATTAATTTCTTTCTCAAAGGTTTATTGCCTTTAGATAGTTAACAATTCACACAATTTTCCTCAATCATGCTTTCAAACACGTGCATTTCGTCAACAATCACGGTACACACGGTAAATTTTGAAAAAAATTATGCGCCTGCACCTCCTTAAGAGAACATGATGGATCCGCGCAACAGTCTTAGAAACTTTAAATTTTTGAAACGGATAATAATGTCCGTTTGAACTCTTATGGATTTCCGAAACCTTTCGAGATTCGTCCAGATTCGAAAATAAATTTGGGACACCGGTTCTTTTTGGCGTAGAGAGGTTAACAGACTTTATTAGAAAGGTTCAAGTGCCCCAAATTACCATGGGCTGACCGTTTTTTTTGACCAAATTTTACTTCAATAAGATATGCATTGAAAATTCACCATCTAGAGGATTCTTTTTTTTTGTTTTCGATTACTCGTGCCAATTATAGATTTTAAATGTTTAGTATCAGATGACTGAGAGATCAAAAATTAAATCGTCCCAATTGATTATCGGATAGGCTTTGCTTTCATTAAAATACTCAAATTTTGGCACCAAAATCGTATTTGCACAACTTCAAATAAGCATAGAATTGTTTATTTCCTTGGCAACCGCAGTATAGGCATGAAATGGAATTTTGTACACATGGATATCCACTTAGAAATTTAATTTTTGGCTCAGAAATCGTGTTTTTTGTACCATTTCAACTAATGAATATTGCATTTCCTTAGAAACCGCTGCAAAGGTATGAAAAGGACTTTAAAGCCTGGGGCCATAGTGCAAATAATTCTAGGTGGGTGGGACCTTGTTCAATATATATGTTGAGGACATGATCCATAAATCTTTTGATGGGAGAGAGGAAGGAGTCAGCATTGGAGGTAGGAAGATAAGAAGTATAAGATTCGCAGATGACGTGGTAATATTAGCAGATGATATGCAATCACTTCAAAGGTTGATAAAGGTTTTGGAAGAAGGGATGAAGGGATATGGGATGAAGTTAAACCTAGGAAAGACAAAGGTGATGCCGGTAAACTGTGAAAATTATACGAGTGTGAAAATAAATGAAGGTGTAATAGGAAAAGAGAAAAGCTACCGGTACCTAGGAACGATGGTGACAGACGACTGGAGAAGTATTGCAGAAATAAAAGCAAGGATAGCAATGGCAAAAGAGGCCTTCAGCCAGAAGAAAAAACTTGCCATGCAATAAAAGCCTGGATCTGGAGCTGAGAAAGAGACTAAGCTAAGTGTTATTCATGGAGCGTTTTCATGTATGGATGTGAAGCGTGGACATTAGGTAAGAGGGGAAGGAATAGAATAGAAGCTTATGAAATGTGGGTGTGGAGAAGGATGGGAAAAGTAAGATGGGCAGATAAGATGAGAAATGAAGAGGTTTAGAGCAAAGTAAAAGAAGGAAGATCGCTCCTGAAGGAAATAAGGAAAAGGAAAGGAAACTGGGTGGGCCATGTGATGAGAGGGAAAAGTATAATAACTGTGGCACTTGAGGGTTCAATTGAAGGAAAGAAAAAGAGAGGAAGGAGAAGAATTGAATTGGTGGATCAGGTGAAGAACATCAGCTAAGATGAAGCAAAGAAGGAAGCTCGGGACAGAAGCGGATGGAGACAGCAGTTGTGTACGGGACCTGCCAGCAGGCAGAACACCAGATGACGATGATGAGGTGGGACATTGTTCGGATCGAACGCTAGATCGACGCAGTTTGGATTACATCAAGCGCAGTGCATTTTTGAAGTCATTTTTACAATGTTCATTCATTACCATTTAAAAAATGTTATGTTTTTCATATTTCCGTTAAAATTCTGCGGAAGAGTCCAGGGATAATCGGTAAAGCTCAGTCTAATGGTCTCATTAATGTAATTATTGATAAATGAAATATGTCTAAAGCCGCTGAGAAGGTGGCGTTTCATGATGGAAAATTTTAAATGTATCATTTCTATCAAGGTAAACTTTTGCTGTTCATATAAACACCTGACGTCAAATTTACAAATCTATTTTAAGCATTTAATAACACTACCACTAGTCCTAAGTCAATAAATCGCCTGGTTTTGACCAATTCAATACCAAACTATTGAAACAAGTCATTAATGATTTATCGCCATTTCTAGCGCATGTTTATAATTTATGCCTTATAAATGGTGTTTTTCCTGATGTTCTGAAAAATGCTGTACTCAAACCTCTCTATAGAAAGGTAAACTAAACTAAAGGCACACGCTACTATTTAAACACACAGAATATAGACGCCTACTTTTTTTTTAGTAGGCGTCTTTATCCTGCAGTTGCATGCAATTCACTCATCCTCGTCGCAACCACAAACACGACATCAGTTCTCATTGAAAAAATAATGAAGAAACTCCCGCGACCGTCTCACACACGCGGCTTGTCAATCACCGACCTGACGCCGCGACACCCCACGCGAGCCACCGCCGCGCCGCCGGCCAACAACCGAGACACCTCGGCCGCGGAATGCGGTCCACTCCACTTCGTGCTCCCCCCCCCCCACAGTGTCCCCCTCTGTTGTCGCCGGCGGTTTATACCAGGTTTCCCACCTCCCAGATTGACTCGCATTCTTAATTTCATCCCTCGAATCATTTTCTTACGTCTGCAGCCGTCGATTGCACAGAGCGTCCTCAATGAAGGTAGGGATAAATTAGTTTTATGAAAATTATAAGTTTATATCGAGAGTTTAGGTCAAATTAAAACATTAAGTTTCCCCTTCCCAACATTTCAGAATATCAGATGAAATCAGAAATCAATTCAGAATATTGAGATGAAATATGAACAATTTGTATAATCCACACAAAACTGGTATGAGCCCGACAGGTTTCAACACTTCCGTGTCATTCTCAAGGGACTATAGTTAGTACAAGCTTATAGTTAGTTCAACTTATAGTCCCTTGAGAATGACACGGGACACAAGATTCAAGGGACTATAGTTAGTACAAGCTTATAGTTAGTTCAAGTTATAGTCCCTTGAGAATGACATGGAAGCGTTGAAACCGGTCGGGCTCATATAATTGAAGTTTTGCGAGGATTATACAAATTGTTCTTATTTCATCTCAATATGAACACCAAATTCCACAAAGTTAGCTCGCAAACCATTGAAGATATATTTCAGAATATACCCACATTATCCCAACTTCTCGGCTACAATGTTTACCATAGAGAAGTATGGAGAAGAGGGAAAGAGAGGGAGGGAAGACCAAGACCAAAACATTTTGACGAACATGATGCGCAGGAGTAATGAAGTCAGCACAGGATGGAGCGGAATGGAGACAGCAGTTCAGATAAAAACTTTCAGAGGACAGATTCACTCTGGAAGAAGAATGAATCCCTAGAATTGACAGATGCAGCAAAATAGGCGAATTAATTCAGTAGTAATGACAGGTGCATAAACTCACGAGAATTTCCACGCATCTTCATTTGATATAAAGAATACTGAGCGCCACCCTATGACACTTTTCCAGTATACAATTTCGTTCATTTTAATCCGTCATATTCTCCTTAAATTCCTTTTTCACATTCTCTCGCATTTGCACGGTTTGTGTTATAACATCCCCTGGCCAAACGCTCCAACCAAACGCCGTAGCCTTGGCTAGCAGAGTAACATTTCTATGAACCCAAATATCAAGCTAAGGTGGCTCCCCTGTGGATTGACATTAATATCATTTGAATTAAATTCTGGCTACTTATATACATAAGGCTCCCTTCAGACACTCTTTTACAACATAATCCCGCCTTACTGCGCCATTATTTTCGCAAAATAATCTTAATATCATTTTACAGTTGAGGTAGTTAGAGAAAAATATAGTTTCACCTAGAAAACTAATGAATTTGGTGTCATTTTTGGTAAGACGGAAAGAAATATAATACATGGTATGGATCTAAGACATGCAGAAAAATATTATGTACCGAAATATTATAACGTACATGGAAAAAGGACTTCAGAGCATAATGTCCCTAGATTTTTAAACCAATTGCCGCCATACATGCAACAAATAGAAAGCATCTCATTGTTAAAATCGTATGTCAGGAATTGGCTTTATGAAAAACATTTGGAAAACAATCCAATAACTCTGTGAAAGAATTTCTCATCAATCTATGGAATGTTTTTGGAGTCGATAAATGTACATTGTTACTTATACTGTGAAATGAATTGGTGTTGATTAAGTGATGTTTCTGCAATTCGTAAACGCATGTCATTCTATCTATGGTTTTTTTTTATCTATCTATCTATGGTGCATTGTTATTTATACAAAGAGATAAATTGGTTTTATTTGTGTGATTTTTCTGTCACTGGTAAATGCATGTAAATGCAAAAAAAAAAATTGTAATTTCTTGTAAAAATTGTAAGAAATGTATTTTCTAGCGTCAAAATGTGTGCATATACTGCTAAACTGAGTTAAATGTATGTGAAAGCACTGTTCTCGGCTACTTAAAATCATTCTGTTGCCCTAATGTAAACTCTGTGTGTGACAGGTGAATTTCTAATAGTATATGTATATTGTTATCATTACGTACATATGGTTTGTTTCCCACTGTATACAAACGGTACATATTTGATAAGTTTACTATCCGATCACTGATTCGTATAGCAATGGCACCTGCTGACAAGCCTCGGCTTAGCAGGACCAAGATCTTTTTTTTCTTTATATTTTATTTCATTGTTTAAAAAACTTATGACAAAGATATATTTTTCCTTATTTTTTTTGGTTGGTAACTTTTTCAATGTCATTTAGTCTTACAATTAAACATATATAAACTGTATTGTAACAATTATACTACAAAAATACTGTTTTTGTAACATGTCTCTCTGAATAAATATATTATTAATTTGAAAAAAAAAAAATTTTAAAGAAAAATATCTCACCCTTACAAGGATACCAAAATATCACCCACTTTCCGTGACTTTTGACGAATTATCCTAGCCATTTTACATGGGAAATGATGCATGTATAAACCGTAGAGATACTTTTTTAAAAAAAAATGAGGAATTTTAACACCTAGGTCTCGTCAAAAAAATAAACAGAACTACTTTTTGGGATTTTTGACGAGAAATACCAGACCTCCTACATAGGAATTAGTACGTATACGCTCTCAAGAGAGACCTTATGTTAAAAAAATGAGTAATTTCTAACTCCTAGATCTCGTCAAAAAATGAACAGTATGTAGCTTGCATTTTCCACTATTTTTTTATAAATAAATCAATTTTTTCAGCAGTATTTTTTCCATAAACAAAAAAACTTTGGTTGTGAAGGAGTTCTAAACGTATCGTATGAAAAACATGAGGCAAGTTAAATACTTATGTAGATATTTTTTTAATTACTAAGAATTTCAGTCTCATAGAAGAAAATTGTTACTCCATTTTTAATACAATATTTAATTCAAGCTTGCTACAGCTCCAGAAATAAAAACGTATTACTCGAAAATGGTCTCCATTATGAGTAGGGAACTATCTCGCTCAAACTACCTTAAGAGAAAGACAGTGTGAAACGGGAAAAAGTGCCATTTTAACATGTTGCCAATTTCGCGAAAACTTTATCGCAATGCGTAAATCGTGCCTGACAATATCAAATGGTATTAAAAATTTAAGGAATCTATTCAAGATATTTATATTTTTAGATATTCCCGCTCCTCGCAGTCTGTTTTAACTTTGGACCGAGTTCTCAAGCATCGATCTAACTTGAGGAAGTTGGTACAATGCACCACTTCACGGTCTTTATTTCTCTCTCCCCCCCCCCACTCCCCTCTCCTCACTGCGCCAAACGTTCGTCTTTTCTTTCAGTCTCGTTTGCGTACTTTCCTGAGCCGTGCGCTTTTTTTTGCGTGAGTTCGGCCTCCCCGCGTTCCGTGCGCAACCAACCTCGCGTGATAACTCTCCCGAGAAGGAAGCCGAGGAAAAATGAAAAGAAGAAAAAAAACGAAGCGCCGAGCGAAACAAGACACTGTGGAGGTAGTAGGGTAAGCGTGGCGCTCGCACGAGAATCATGGGAGAGGAAAGATAACGTACTTGTGCATATAATAATATTCTTTTAATCCACATTTCCAATGTTTGAGGGTTATTCCATAAAGTGAGGAACCGACTGAAACACATTTTTCCATAAAATGATTTTGACAAATACTCTGGTTATTACCACATAGTTCAATATGTGTTATGAGAAGGTGCCTACAAAAAATTCTACCATTAATTTTCTAGGAAAAAATTTACCACTACCGAAATGTATCAGTTGCTCGATATTGGTATTTACAACTAATACAAATATATAAAATACATAAGGTATGTAATATTTAACATGATCATCTGACAGTACATCATAAAAAAGCCATTGAATTAATAATACTCATATTATAGCGCCATTAACTTTTCAAAGTAGCGCTAAGTTGAAGAATAGTATATAATATTTAAAAATAATACAAATGAAATTTCCATTATCCCCGCGTTCCACAAACTAGTTGTTGGAGCGGAAAATTATATTTTCCGTTCGTACAATCAAAGGGGTGGACAAAGAAGAGACAGAGGAAATCAGTATAGGGATGGGAGTACGACAAGGCTGTTGTTTGTCTCCAGCTCTATTCAACATCTAAAATGAAGAATTAATTGAAGAAGCAAAAAGGCGATGTAGGTGTAATCCTCGCGGGAGGAGAAAGAGTGAACATTGTAAAATATGCTGATGATTAGGCGATAACAGCAGAGCGAGTTGAGAGACAGTTACAGGAAATTGTGGGTAACATCGAGAGGAGAGGCAAACATTTTGAAATGAAGGTACACATTGGGAATACTAACATAATGAAGGCAGAAAAATCCGAAGGAGTTCAAAATGTGACCATTGATGGAAAAAGGCTGGAAGACATACGATCCTCTAGATATCTCGGAAGTGTTAAAAAAATGGAATGGAAGCTGTACGGAGGAGATGAGAAGTAGAAATGAATCACAGGGAAAGGCAGCCTTCAGTAAAGTCAACCAACTACTTTCAACTTTAGCAATAAATTTCAAGCTATCCGGGACTAGCCACGGAGTTCCACTTTTACGGAGTCACCCGCAATGCACAAATGTGCGATTTCCACAGAGAAAAAAATCATCCGCCTTGAGCGGGATTCGAACCCGGATCCCTCGATTTCCGGCCGAGTGCTTTAGCAAGTTAAGCTACGATTAAATTGCATTTATTTTCAAGATGGATGTACAGAGTTATTTCAAAGTTCATTTGGATATTTTTAAAGACAAAAAGAAACCATTTAAAGAAAAAAAAGAAACGTTAGAACAATTAGAACATTTTGAAGAGTGCTGTTGCCTTTCGGTAGTCTATAGCTCAAGGTCCTCTCTGCATACAGCTATCACTGCCCTGGTGTGCTCCCACATCAAGAGTACGTCGAGCAATCAGGGCGACGTCCAGTCACTTCACTCACTCCCTTGCCTTCAAGAGTCTTAGGAGCCAGGGTCGTGTAGACGGTGGAGCGTCGCGGAGGGGAAGGTTGCTGAGCAGCATTGACAGACCCCCGCCCACATCCCCACCATGCAGTCTTAGATAAACAAATTTGGATATCAATGTGGAGAGGATTTTGTTTTTATAGGAAGGGAAAAGTCGAAAATTTAGGGAAATAAGCCTATCGTCACTATCTGGACCGGCACCGAAAGTGTCCCAAGTTCTGAGGATCCTCCTTAAGACTAGCCATTCCATAGGGGGTTCATTGCAGCCAAGAATATGATGGCTGTTGGTGTCCTCTTGCCCACAAAAAGGGCAGTTTGGGGATGCGGCAAGACGCATACGGTGGAGGTGTTGTCTTATAGGCAACAGGTCGGCTATCACGCAGTACATCGTACTAATGAGTCTAGCATCTTTCCCACTATCAGCCCAGTTCCGCCACGAATTAGACGGTGGACGAGTAAAGTGCGGGTATTTAATTCCCAGTGCTCTCTCGTAAATAATTTTCGTAGTAAATGATTCCCCCGCACGAAGAATTTCAACTAACTTTTTAATGTTTGTAGAGGCTTTTCGGAAAGTAATGAGATTATCAGCTTTTGCCCATGCATTTTTCATTAAGGTTTTCCTCGGATTGTCCGATCCCGCGAGAATTCGTACGTGTGTTTTCGCTAGCAGTATATCGCATTTTAACGCTACGTCCGTCAATTTTAGCCCTCCGCGATCAAACGGACCGTAGAGCTGCGAGCGGGAGACCTTCCGCATATGTTTATACCAAATCATAGCGTTCGTAGATTTTACTATGATGGCATGAGTATTGTTAGGGAGGGGCCAAACGTGAGCCGTATACCATATCTTGGGCGTTATCACCTGCTCAACTGCGCGGACACGGCCCGTGGGAGGCAGCGAGCTGAGTGTGTACATCCCCACTCCTTGACGCACGGCCCGCTCCACCACTTCCCAGTTTCGAGTAAGCATATCTTCTGGATTAGCGCCCCACCATAGGCCTAATATCTTCACAAATGGAGACACCTCCGCCCAGGGTGCTGGCAATACTGGTCGTGGCCCGCTGATATGGAGGAATTTTGATTTTTTCTCATTGATGATTAACCCGCCGGATTGATATCTTTGAATAATCTCTTTTGCAGTCACCAGCTCCTCGTCTGGATTTACAAATATGCTGATGTCATCAGCATATAGAATAGCTGTATGACGAAAACCTCCACACGTGATGCCAATGTTCGCTGCTTCTAGTGTGCGAATAACCGGGTCCATCGCAATGGCGAATAATAGCATAGATAGCGGACAACCCTGTCTCACGGAATTCTTTATTTCAACGACCGGGGTGAGGGCATTGTTTATTTTAATTCTGGCATTCACGTTTGAATATAGGGTGCTGATGAACCCAATGAATTTATTAGGAAAGAGCATGCGTTTCATAATTTTAATAATATATGGAACGCGAACAAAATCAAAGGCCTTCTTGAGGTCTACAGCAAGTATGGAGCAAGGGTCTTTTTCCATTTCGGATGCGGATAGAATTATGTCTCGGATGAGTAAGGTGGCATCTATTATGTTTCGTTGCCTTGAGATAGCAAATTGTAACGGAGACAAAACAAGGTCCGTAACTTCGATCATGCGGTTTTTAAGCACATGCGCCAATATTTTATAGTCGCTGTTGAGGAGCGCTATCGGCCTGTAGTCGAGGAATGATTTTGGGCGCCCTGACTTTGGAAGGAGGCTAATGACGGCGCTTCTTTGGCTCGGAGTCAAAGTTCTATCAGTCAATGACTGATTGAGAACATTTTTTAATGTGTTCCCTAGTATATTCCAAAAAGTTACATAGAATTCAAAGGGTAGTCCATCCATACCTGGGGCTTTTCCTTTTGGTAGCGATTTTATTACGGCATCGAGCTCCTCCTCAGCGATGCCGCCGGTGAGTGTGTCTTGCGCTTCGAGCGGGAGGGTTGGAAGATTTGGCAAAGGGGGCATGTCGGCTTCACTCCAAGGGGGGTAGCGTTGGAAGGTGTTCGTGAGGTGTGCGGTGGCTTCCCGGAGAAGGCCATCTTTGTTGTTTGAGAGGCGAGGCGAGTGTGTCTGGGTTTGTTGTAATCTTACAGTGCGTTGGAGGTCAGCAAGTGTAAGGGGACCCCATGTGTCGGGGTTTAATTCCCGCTGCCAGCACCGTGGAGCATATTTTCTTAGTTCTAAATTAAAAATAGCAGTTTTCAATGACGTAGCAAGTTTTTGAAAGGTAGCATGTTTTTCTGGTGTTTGCATCAGGTCATTCAATGCACTTCTATAAAAAAAGAGTGTGAAATTGATCTCCTTCGACCTTTGCCTCTGTAGTTTCTTTATGTAGCTCGCTATTTTAGGTTTGAAGACCTTTTCCCGCCAATTCGTGATGTCTGTCATGGGGCGGATGGAGGATATTAGGCCTGTGATTCGATCTCCAATGGCTAATCGAATGTTTTCTTCCCCAAGGATGCCTACATCCATTCTCCAATATGGAGAGGGGGGATGCCGGGCAGTGCAAGGCGTATCAGTGAGGTTAAGGTCGAGCACTAGAGCGCAGTGATCCGAGGTGCTTACAGGTAGAGTTTGGATAGAAATGAATAGGGGTTTGATGGAAGAGGAAAGGAAGAAATAGTCAATTCGAGTGCGAGACTTGCGTCCTGCTCTCGTGAAAGGGGCGGGGCGGGCGTCGGGAAGGAGAGAGGCGTCAGAGGCACGCGTGCTTTGGATGAGCCGCGCGAGAGAGCGGCTCGGCCGGTAAGTGATTTTTTCGCGGTTCGTGTCCGAGTCTTCGCGTCTGTATATCGAATTGAAATCTCCCCCCATTACAGCCTTCCCAGTGAAGGTTGTTAAGTATGACAGAAGATCGTCTTCGAAAAAACGGTCACGTGCATGTCTATTTCCTTCCCCGGATGGGGCATAAACATTGATAAAATGGGTTCCTGCGGCAACGAGTGATAAAATACGTCCTGAGGGGTGACGCCGGATGTGGTGACAGGAGATATTATTGTAGACAAGTGTGACAACACCTAGGTTAGTCCCTAGGTTATTAGAAAATATCTGAAAGTTTGGGTCCGGCAAGACAAAATCAAAAGTCGTCTCCTGTAGCAAGACGATATCAGGCTTCAAATTTTGGATAAAGGACGAGAGGAGTTTTACTTTGATCGGGTTTGAAATCCTGGCAATATTTAAAGTCAGACTGCGCATGGTGGTTGTGAGGCGGGGTGTTACTCACTCTCTTTGTTTTTTCCACTTGTGTCGCCCTGGCGCCGTGGTTTCCGATTTCCTCGCCGTTTCCCGGGTCGCCTGGGGCTCTTCGGTGCTGATGTCTCTTGTCTAAACTGCGCCCCATCCAAGGTCTCCTCATCCGCACTCGTCTCCGACGTCGTCTCGGAGACAGGGATGAAGAAACGGTTTCTGGTGACGCTTGGTCTCGACTCGGGTGGGCAAAACAGGGAGGAGTCAGAGTTCGCATGTTGGTGCTCAGTGGACATGTCCTCAGGCGTAGGGGACAAGGAGTAGGATGTCGGAGGTAGTATTGGAAGAGAAAGGGATTCTATGGTCGGGTTGTCCCTGATTGGGGAGAGTGAAACGGAAATGTTGATTTCCGAATCCTCAGGTGTGAGAGTCAGGGTATCAATGTCCTGTGATGCCGCAGGCTGGCTAGCGGTCTTCTCCTCCATTGTCCGGAACAGGTCCTCGCTGATGATCGTGACTTGGGGGAGTTCGGAGGCCACAATTACGCCACTATTTTCCGTCATGGCGTCTTCTTCCCGTTCGCGCTGCGTTACCGGCTTGGGAGAGGCAGGGGAGCAGTCGACTGCGGCGGGAGGGGGTGTCGAAGTGTGGGAGGGGGAAATGTCGGCCACAGCTGCAGGAGGGGGTGTCGAGGTCTCGGGGGCGTCCTGCAAAGCCGAGCGAGCCTCACGCGCTTGTCGCTTCCGATCCGGGGATCCATGGTCCGATTCGGACTGTCTGGTCCAATGGGGCCTCGTGGGTAAGGCTGGAAATTCGTCTCTCGGTGCGGTCTCAAGCGCGATAAGGCCTCGTGCTGCCTCTTCCAAGGACCTTTCATCCAGGAGCTGTGCAGAGGAGAGGGGGGCAGCCATTGCCTCTGCGTAACTTCTTCCGTTGGTGTTCCGTGGGCAGTTTTTTCTCTCGTGGCCGACTTGACCGCATCTTGCGCACGTACGCTTCTGCCCCTCGTATATTATGAGAGCACGTTGTCCGCAAACCTTAATAAAAGAAGGTATGTTGCTGTCTATCACCATGCGGGCTAATCTCGTACCTGTGTAGAACCTTTGCATGCGGTGGCTTCCCCATGTACTCTCCCAAATTCTTTGAACCTTTCCAAATTGGGATAATTCCTGCGATATCTCCATCAATCCAATCTCGAAGGGGAGACCAATGATTTTTACTTGGACAGGTGTTCCGGCTGCGCCCTCGATGGAGCACTTTGTTCTCTCGTTTCCTCTTGATGGAAAGGGCAGACTTCTCGGTCCATCTTCCATGATTATCTGCATTCTTTCTTCGGTATGTAGTTTCACAAAAACCATTCTTCTGTTAAAGCCAAATTGGATTCCGTAGATATCTTCATCCACGAGGCCCAGCGTTTCCGTTAAGAAAATGTAGACCTCCAGTGGTGAGGGAAAATCGTCCTTTTCCTCCGTCGTGAGAAGAAGGGTGCTTCGTCGTTCAGTCGCCATGGTTGGGACTGGGCGCCTGAGCGGGGGCCGAAGCCGAAGGAGTGCCGGCGAACGAGGTCTCGCTCGCCGGTCGAGCTTTCGCGTTCCCGTTAAACAAGAGCTCGGTAGAAACACGTCCGACTACGAAAGCTACCGAGGGGTCCTCTTAATAGGCGTGTCAAATAAGAGTTAACGCCTCTCTGTGTTCAAAGTTCGATCTTTCCCCGTGGGCAGTGGCGCTAAGCGCTCAGTAGCGACTAATTGTTACATTGTATGTCCGGCAGTCGAGAACATCTAGTCCCGTTAAGGTCACAAAAATACATAGGGGAAGAGGACGCCTCGGTAGCTCTAAAGCACTCGGCCGGAAATCGAGGGATCCGGGTTCGAATCCCGCTCAAGGCGGATGATTTTTCCTCTGTGGAAATTCGCACATTTAAGCTATAAACATACGCTGAAGTAAAAGATTTGCTAACTGTTATATTTGGACTGTTGCGCTTTTATGGGGCAGAAACATGGACATTCAGGAGGAAAGAAGAGAAATGTTTATAGGGTTTTGAAATGTGGCTATGGAGAAGAATGGAAAGATTCTCAATGGAGTGACAACGTTAGGAACGAGGAAGTGCTGCCAAAGACAAATGAAAAAAGATATATTTTAAGATCAATTAGGGAGAGGAGGGCAAACTGGATGTGACACGTCCTGAGTAAACATTGCCTGTCGAAAAGAATATAAGTAGGATACCTAGATCGAGGGAAAGAGAGGGAGAGGAAGACGAAGAAATAATATGTTGACAGACATTATGAATGGAAGGAGTTACGAAGAGCTGAGGGAGGCAGCACAGGATAGTCGAGCATGGAGGGAGCAATGCCACCGAAAAATATCCGAGTAATATTCACCTAGAAGAACAATCAAAGGCGAAGTTTTTCTAAAAAGAGTTAGATTATTAATGAAGAATCAGCCGAATGGTTTTAGGATGTAATCACCCCGGTAACACCTGGTAAACCTAACAGTTATTGAATCGATAAATTAATCACCTCTCAGCTAGAGGTCGAAAAGCATCAGCGAAATAGAAGTCCGCCAGGCGTCATTTGTCTGCATTGAGTCCTTAAAAATAACTTTTCTTACTTACCGACGAATCCATTAATTTTGCTGTCACTAGTGGCGCCTGATGTATAGCCGTAGGGAAACATGGTGACAGTCGTCTGCGCGGAGCGTGACGTCAGGGAGGGGTAGGTTCCAGTTGGTTCCCTGTGGCACGGAGGAGATCACATGACTTAGAAGCAGCCTTCGAGATATACACGCCGTAACACCCGAATATAGATCTTAGATTATATTAATATAGATTTGTTAATGTTAAAGAGGCATAAAATTTTCAATTCTCTAACAAAGCTCAGAGAAAAGATTCTAGTAAAAGGTTATTATGTCACGCAAAGATATTGTTAGTACCAAAAATTATTTCTAAATTATTAATAGTTTTCCTTAAATTTCACAACCATTTTATATTCTAAGGTATGATTCGCCTATTGTGATTTATTTTCCGAAAGACAACCAATAATAAATCAAAGCTAATGAATCGTCAGACTGCTGCGGACATTTTTAAACCGCTGAAATATGGTGCTGTAACAGTTAAAGTAACAAAATACAATGACGCCATTTCGAGGTGAAAATGCGCCTTTTTTCATTGGCGACTTACTGGATCGCAAATCTCGAGGATGTCCCGGGCAACTAGCTATCCTTGATAGCGAGATTCAGTCACACTACGGTGGGAATCGATTAAATACATAAATAACTTATAGACAAAGAGAAGGCAATCGACTTGCACTTTCCGATCAAGAACTTCCGCGTCCTCTTTAACTCGTATATTACATGCCTATGAGCATCTGATGACTTCACCATCCTTTTCAATACTTTGCGACAAATTCCAACCAATTCGGTGTCAGAAAGAGTTTATCGAGCAAAAAAGGGATGTACATACCGCTACTAATATATCGAACATTTTCCAGATATCTGCCTCATAACAGGCGATTCGGGTCTCCCCGCAGGGTCTAAAAACCCCCCACTTGGTCTGCAAGCTTTCGCTTATACCCTAGTGGGAAGTAGTGAGAAAAAGGATAATAGGAAGGGAAGATTAGGGAACCACAACCCCTGCGAGGCCGACACCATGAGGAGGATTGACGTCATAAGGACGACAATCGACCTCCGCCTCCCCGCAGTCCTTATGTCTGATGGGTTCCCCCAACAACGTCAGACGAGTCCCCGTCAGTCTCGCTTTTGCGAAGACTTACCGCACACCTTATGAGCCCGTTGCACAAAAAATTGGGATTAGGTATCCCCCCACTCCCTTTACCGGTAGGCGTCGTGCGGTCTGCCGGAGTACGTCATCAAATCAGGGACCCACCGGACCAATAATGGTCAAAGCGTGGGTACGTCCGTCATCTCATCAGGGTAGACGGGGAGTCGCGTTGTTTTGGAGGTCTCCCATGAGGCACATCAAGAAATAAAATAAATGAATGAATAAATACAGCATGGCTGGTGTTCGAAACTAAACTTAGCGAAGTAGCTGTCAGTGCTATCCTCATAGTCTCCAGAGGCATCCAACCTGATCCATCTAAAAGCTGAGAAAGACTATAAGTTCACCCGTAGCAGTTTTCAACGAAGCGCGCAGCTCTCCTTCATATTTTAATTAATTGTTGGCTGAATGCATCTGTCAAGGGTCCCAAATGTTCGCGAAGTAATTGAGGTGCGGCCTGAACAGAGCGAAGTAGCATCTCTATTCTACTTTTTCGTCCGAGGACCTCAATGTGATACGTCCACAGATAACGACCCGAGCATCTCGGAGGCTGCGTCTTAAGGCCGCTTTATGCGGTACATTTTATTGTACAAACGAACGTACAATAAATTGAATGGAATAAGAGCAGGTTCTATTTCCAGATAAGTTATTCAGACCATCATGCAATTTGCCGCTTTACACGGTAAATTTTATTGTACAAACGAATGTATCATAGAATTCACAAGAAACTGAATGGAATTAGAGCAAGTTCTATCTCCCGTTAAAGTCATGCAGACAATCATACATTTTGCCGCTTTACGCGGTACAATTTCCTCCATGAAGGGATTTGCTTGTACAATAAAATGCACCGTGAAAAGCGGCCTTTAGACAACGCTACCAACATAGCTACATTTATGGGAGGGCGGGAAATTGTCAGCTATGGTTGTCACGACGTTATTTACGGTCAGGAAAAAAACTGGATCGAAATAAACTGATAATGCCCTAAACCTGTCATAAAAACCAATATAAACGAAGGATTGAGAGCCATACAGAGGAGTAGGAGCAAGGAAGTAGATTAAATATACTAAATAATCTCGCTTTGTACATTCCGCGCTGATTTATTATCTCCCACCATGGTTTCGACAAATAATGTCATCATCAAGGACTTGACGATGGCGTCACCAGTAGACCATGGTCTGCAATGATAAATCATTGTGGAAGGAACGAATCGAGGTTTTATTTCGTTTACCAATGCTGGTTTACAACCATTACGAACTCCTAGTAGTCCAACACGGAACATGACGACCCGTGCCACCTCCCCTTAGTACCCACACTACGTCATTTTCACGTGACCGCTGACGCCAGGAGAGTGAATACTCTCTCGTTTTAATAGTGAAGAGACCGAGCGAATGAAAAAGCAGACTTCTTAATTTCACGGTACGTTAGTTTAGTATGTTAGGGCGTGATGATATGGATACATATGGCATATGGAAATGAAGAAACTTTGAAATAGACACTGCTTTATCATTAGTACATATCGGTGATATTATTAATTTATTCGGCAGAAAAATTAATGAATGCGCTTTATGCTAGAGGATTTTAAAGAGTAAGTCTAGAGCTGACGTATTTTCTAGCTAATAGTTTAGTGAATAATAAAGATAATGCGGATATTCCGTGCTTGTCTACCTTATTGAACCAAAAATCCCGTTTACCTTCTACTGGAAGGAAAAAAATACTCTTTTTGTAAGAATTTTGTTCTAATGAAAGGCAGTCTTCGGTAGGCATAATTTCATCACAGGCTTTAGTTTCAACTAACGAGCAATGTATTCGTAAATGACGCTGAACATGGGAGAGATTTTACTGCATTCACCGTAGATGGGTGAAAATTAACCCCCGGAGTGAATATAATTTATATTCAACTTAATTACATTAGACCCGACGCATGGAACTTATCGGTCAACGGTTGAAGATTGTACGTCGCGACGTTTGTTCTGAGTGAAATAGTATACGGATCTAAGAGCTTTGTAAAGAGCAACATAAAAGAACGTTGGTATTAAAAAATATAAGATGTCAACTTTTACTAAAACGACTAGATTTATTAAAAAAACGACCCAGGTTTTGATGTGCATTCACATCATCTTCAGGTAAATGGAGGCCGATGTGTAGGCCTTATACAGAGTGTCCCATTGATCGTGTGTCATTTTTGACCTGTAATTTTAGGCACTATATTTTATGCCATATGGATGAAATTTGGTACCTGGGTAGAAAAAGGTTGTAACTTTTGTTGAGTGTAAGCAAAATTTTATAAATTTGACTTTTTGACCCCAGAAATAAGGTCCAACCAAAAATCCAAAATTTGCCTTATGGGCTTTCAATGTTAAATTATTCGAAATACAAAAAAGACAGAATTCTTTTTCGGAACTTTCAATTATTAGGTTTTTGGGCACGGAGAACACATTAGAAGAGCTTTCGAGATCGAAAATGCAACCGTGACCCCTGAAAGTGCACAGTCAAGGTCAAGGGAGTGACAAAAAGCGAATCGCCCCTACAAACCAGTCGAAACACAGGTTTAAAAAGGTGCCAAGGTCGATGGTAAGATCTTTTGGTCACTCTTGTCATTCCTTGACCTTAAAGGGTAACTCTGGGGTCAAAAGGTCACAGGGGTGCCAAAAATGAATCGAGCCAACAAATGTATCGAATCGTAGGTTTAAAAAGGTGCCAAGGTCGATGGTAAGGTCTTCAGATCCCTCTTGTCATCTCTTGACCTTCAAGGGCTACTCTGGGGTCAAAGGTCACAGGGGGACAAAAAAAATGAATCGAGCCAACAAATGTATCGAATCATAGGTTTAAAAAGGTGCCAAGGTCGATGGTAAGGTCTTCAGGTCACTCTTGTCATTCCTTGATCATCAAGGGTAGATATATTCGGGGTCAAAGGTCATAGGGGGACAAATATTGAAGCGGACCTACAACAGGGTCGAATCATATGTTTCAGAAGTGCCTAATACGATGGTAAAGTCCCTCCAGGAATTCTCTATCCTTGATCGGCTGGGCAGGGGTGAAAGTTCACCTGGTGTAGCGAAGGAAATCAGGGCAACAGACGCGTCAAATTGTAGCTTCAAAAAGGTGAATAGTTAGATGAAGTTCCCTGGTCCATTAGGTCTGATAGTAAACATTACCAGGTGGGGAGATGGGGGGGGGGGAGGGGAAGAGAAGAGAATACAGGAGGAGGTTGGTCGCGGGAGGGTAAGGGGGGGAGGCTAGGAGAACGAAGTGGAGGGGATTAAAGCTTTGAGGATGGGGTAATGGGCAGGGAGCATATATTCGTTAACAAGGAATTTATCACAGTCAACTTGGTTTTTAAAAATCTCTAGCTGTTCTAAAGCATTCAGCTTGCGTCAGTCATTTGTAAAATGGAGAGGTGTCATGGTAAAATCACTTTTTAGGTCCGTGGGTTAAAAGATGTCTGGCGAAGTTGCTTCCGTTAAAATTAAAATTTCTAAAATCCCTTTTATGCTCCTTTTGTCTAATTTCAAAATTTCTACAGGTCTGTCCAACATACTGTCCACCACATTCATTACATTACTTTAAGTATGCACCACTTAATTTCTGAGGTTCAATGGGGTCCTTGAAGTTCACTAACAGTTTTTTCACGCTATATGGTGTTTTAAATGCCACTTTAGAACAGTCCTTCAGGAACAATTGCGCCACTCGAGAGGAAATCTCCCCCAAGTAGGTAATTGAACGCCATTGATGAACAGTCATCTTATATTTTTTAATGATGGAATGCCACCAAGTGAGACTGACTGAAGTGAGTGAAACGTTGGTGTTACATGACATACTGTTACGTGTTTTCGGCTATAGGCAAGAACACATTACGCTGCATCTTTTGCATAAAGACTACGTTGGCTTCGTTGAAATTCAGTAGGCGATATGTCACTCACTTTAGCCGTTCCTGGCCATCAAGGCATAGTTATTATTCTATACGTATCATGGCAAATAATTATTTTATTCATAAGAACAACATTTTGCACATAATATTGCCATCTTAATTGTCACATAAGTATAGGGAGCATTGTAGAGAAGTATTCGACTTCAATTATTCAACAGCATTATGACTACGGATGCCGCTTTTCGTATGTTTAACGAGATGGTGGCCGCGTGATGTATCTTCCGTCGCAGAACGGCTCCGAAATTGCCAATCGAGGATAGCACTCGGTGGATGCCTGGGGATCGAGATGACTTGAATGGCAGTGAACTATAAGCTTGGCAAGTTCGAAATCTTTGGCTTTAACTAACGCCTGCCTTACGGAGCCAGTTCGTAGGGAATGGACTCTTCTTCAGAAAAAAAAATCCGTCTCTACAAATTCCATCATGTTTCGCCACCACTATGACGGTAAAATCCATTGATTTAGCTGTCACCATCAGCACGGGACGTACCGTAAAGTGGGGTTACTTTAGTACGTAGGGGTAAAATTGTTACAACCTCGTTTTCATACATTTAGCATTTGATAATTTGTGGTAGTTCAAAAATTTGACAAGAGATGTCAATTTTATTGTGTAGTTAAAGTTTTTTTGGGTTGGTTTCACCGGTCAACAATCGTTTCTTTCGATTTTGAATTCTCACAACAGGAGGTTATATACAAGTCTGTTTTAGGAGTGAGTTGTTGAGTTCTACAAACCTATTGATGTCAACAAGATTGTGATTGTTCCCGAATCAAAGGTAATTGTACATTTTGGTAACAATATATCCCTGTTTAATTTGCGATAACATCTGTTTTTATATCTGCATTCGCCAATGTAGTAGTTTGCTAAAATGTAAATATGAAGCTTGGTGGGGTCAGTTTAGTACACCTGTTTAGTCTACGAGCTGGAAGGGTGAGTTTGGTACACATATTTTTTCAAAATAAAAGACAACGTTTTCGTTCCAGAAACAATGCCACGGCAGTATGTTTGTAAATTGGGATCAAGGCCTTATCGAAACTACACAACAGAGACTGTGGTCAAAGACTGACCTTCTTAAAGGAAAGATGAAGAGACAGGGTTAAATTTATTCCCAATTAAAAGTTTTTTCAGCATTTTTGTAGTTACTCTATGATAAAATTTGATATCTATTTTGGTGTTGCTTCTATTATTTTTTGGTGACCTAACAAAGAGACGATCGTGAAGTTGAAAATTGACAAAATATTCTTAAAAATCTTAAAAGATGTTGAAAATATATTTTTTAATCAGAAATTGGCCTTGCTACTTCTTGAGAATCTGAGGAAACGTTTGTGATGGGGTGAGAATAGTATACAAGTCTCTGCTATGCTATTTCAATATGATGCACGCTCGTACTAAATTGACCCCAATTAATGGGGTAACATTAGTACATTTTAAAAATGTTTTTATAACCATTTTAATACACATAGAACCTTAAGCAATAGCTGATTTTGGTCGTGAGGGTTGAAGCTTTCACAAGAAAAATTAAATTGGACTGTGAAAAGCTTGCTGCAGGTTCAAAAATATGTCAAAAATGTACTAAAGTAACCCCATTTTACGGTACTTACTCGGAGGAAGAAAGAGCATTGATTTGTAAAAGGCCATTTTTCACGGTCTCTGTTGTAGCGACATATTCGCCATTTACCCGCCTCTAAATCTCAAGGCAACGTAAGTAATAAAGGGCAAGTCAGATTCATTCAAACGTCGAAACTGTATAGATTGACGACGGGATAGCGTGTATTACAATGCGGCTTCTTTTCAAGACTTGCTCTTTTTTCCTAACTTAAAAAGTGTTGAGAGATGTGCGAATTCTCGTCGCTCCCGAATTAGGAATGGCGAATACATAATGAGTACGATTTAAGAGACCGCTGTGCAAATGTTTTCTTTAGGAGAATCAATTGCCGTTCAACAATTTATCGGAAACCTATATATTCAGGCTAAATTCTAGCCGTTTTAGCAACGGCTTGCTTTTTTAGAATTTTTACGGAAAACTAGCTACGCAAAATAACATTGCAGCATATAATTTCTATGATTACTGCAAAGTTTATTATAAAAAAATACAATCAAATCCAATTAATGATCTAAAAACTATATTTAACTCTGGAATTCCAGATTAATGGCCATTAATCTGGAATTCCAGAGGTAAATAGAAGAGAAATGTTACTAGAGGTATCTTAAATATCCATTTGGAGGCATTTAATGTTAATTTTTTTACGGCACTATAACGGTCAACATTGAAAATGAGTAATTTTTAACGAAGTTAGTAACGAGGTACAGACTAGGAATCCGAAAACAAAATAAAGCCGGAGCCAATTTTAAGTTTTTTTTTAAATTTGACTTCGGAGATAATATATAAAATATCGGAGATATAAAAATGTCAAACGAATGACTAAACGGAGAAGGAAAAATACCGTTGGTAGAGCATGTAAATATGGAATCAAAAGTAGGTCAAATATTACGAATTTTTGATTCTCGGGTCGAAATGGCTAGCGTAGTTTTTGATGTACATAATGCACTTAAAATGTACATTTTTCCGCGACAGTTTGGAAAGGTATTTATTATAGAACGTTAAGTCATAATTAATATCAATGTTTCAGTAGTAAATAGCTGATAAACTGACGACTTGAGCACCTTACCTAGAGATACCGCGTGGGAACCACGAGTCTATTCTTTTCTCTCCGGATTTGCTTCACTTCATGTGTCTTCGTAAATTTTACGTTTTTTTCTCATCAAACGACGGCCAAAGTTGTTTAGACTGCAATTCACGTTGAAATAAACCTTGTGCGCCGTCAAAAAAACGTTTGTTAACTGATTTTCAATTTGATAACTCAAATTAGTTAGAAAGATAGACCTTGCAAGAGAAGTTGCTATAATTAAGATTAAATTATGTGCTTAGGGAAATTGCAGAACATGAAAAGACGCTAAATATTGCTCCTAATATCAGCGACGCTTATAAAACTTCTTCACCGAAAGCGTACACTAAGAAGACGAGAGAAGGCTAAGCTCAAATAAGTAGTCTCTTATGGAGGAACCTGTGATTCGAAAGCCTGTTATCTTAAGATATATTAAATTAAAATTTGCCGTAATGTGTAAAATTAGGCTTATTGCTGCCTTAAATAATTTTCAAATTTGATTTAAATACTCCTTCGGGTCAAATCCCTTAGGACAAAGCGTTAAAGCGAAGCGTTATACCGCGTAACAAAAGCTTATTTGCGCTGAGCTTATTTGAACTGAGCCTATTGTCGTCTTCTTCGTTTACGATTTTGGAAAAAGGTGTGGTAAGCGCTGTTGTCAAAATTAATATAGCAACATTCGGCGCAACAAGGTAAACAGCAGAATTTTGGCAACGTAGCCACATTCATCGTGGTATGAGCTCCGAAGGAAACCGGAAGACTAAATACTCATGTCATATTATCATTGACATTAGCTTAAAAATATATTAGGAGTCAAAATATTTAGTATATTTTATACAAGTTTTTGAACAATGTTGTTCGGCCATTAATTGAGATGAAAAAGTTATGTAAGGAGATGCCATCGCACCACCATTAAGGCAAAGCATTTCATCGTTAAAGTTCGTCATTTTTAAACCAATACATGAATGGTTGAATGACCAATGGCATAATAATATTTTGTACCACCCGATGGCAGAAGTCTAACTTCATAATGTATGTTAAAATCATGATACTTTACAGGGTATTCCTAAAATTAAGCTTCCTTCTCAACTGGTCATTTTCCTGAGGCTATAAAAACCGAAGACCAGTCAGTCTCGTTTCATGAGAAGACCCGTAATGAACCGGAAGTAGGATGGTTGAGGTGGGTAATGTAAAGACGGAAGCAAGATGAGGGTGCTAAACCACACATGAACAAGAATGCTTTACGCCACTAAGCGTTTCCAATCACAGGGTGACCGTAAGGTTTGTAAAACTAGAAATGGGGATGTAATTGGTACAGAAATGAAATCTGAATTTGAGTATTTGTTAAATCGAGGTCGAACATCGGGAATGCCATAAAAATAAAGGTTCCTCATGGAAGATTTTGCTCCCTGAATTGTCTCTAGATAGGAGAGTTTATGTCCAAGATGACTACAGCATGGACAGTATTGACTGAAACTTAAAAAAATGGGTCAGAATGACCATCTCGGATAAGTAAAATGACGATCGTGGTGCGTGGTGATTCGAAGGGAAAACATTTTCACGCTCGACGAAAGAGATTTGTTAATCAATTAATGGATAAACCTTCAGCTGGGGAGAAAAATCTACCGCCTTATCGAATTCTGCGACAGCTGGTACGGCTGTTATCCTTTCTTAAAATAGTTTCTCTCGTTTATTATTCATCCATTAATTTTGCTGTCACCAGCATTGCGAATACAAAAATACGCGGCCGAAATGCGAAAAGGAATTTATTTTTTTTTGCCAGTCATTTCCCAAAGGCCATACTGTCGCGAATCCTCCGCTATTTACCGGGTTCCTAAACCTTGAGGTGAAATAAAAATGTACATCTGATTCAAATGTCAAGCTGCACTGATTGACGAGACGATTGCGTGCACCGCAACGGGAATTTTTCTTTCAAAGCTCGCCCTTTC
The DNA here is from genome assembly GCA_963169105.1 of Ceriagrion tenellum. Classification (NCBI taxonomy): domain Eukaryota; kingdom Metazoa; phylum Arthropoda; class Insecta; order Odonata; family Coenagrionidae; genus Ceriagrion; species Ceriagrion tenellum. The sequence goes on along the minus strand of OY720643.1, from coordinate 32,403,772 downwards.
TTCCCGATAGCTTTTCAAAGTGCCGAGAGACATGAGAAATTGAATTCACTCCGACTGACGATCACAGTTGCGAGGATTTAAAAAAAGAAATCGTGGGGATGATTTGAAAATGATTTCTTTTCAGAAAACTGAGGTCTATTCAACGTTTAACCGATTCTTCACAGAATTCTGAAAAATCAACTAATGAAATCAATACACCTTTTCTATTTCGGTCATTAATCTAAGGATCATTCAGGTAGATGTAGAGGGCATTACGACATCAAACTGAAACCTGACAACCAAAATAGCATCCATAATTTTTAACCCTGCTCTTTCCTTACTTCCTTATGGATAGCAAGACGGAATGGACGAATTCGCGGATGAAAATCGAGGATATCAACTATCTATTTGAAATTCATGGCAAATATCTCTTTAAAAATTTACGAATTTAGAAATTAATGATCAATTTGCATTCTTTCACATCTTTAGCTTGTGCCAGACTTGTGTTTGCAAGCTTTATCTCGCAGTTTGTCCACTACAGAGTCCATAAAATTGGTCAGAGCACTTACATATAGGATAAAGCATTGCGGCCAATGGAATTGAGCCTCTCATTGACCATTTCAACCATAGAGGCATATGGAGGAGGCACTACGTCATCAAAATGAATCCTGAGAACCGAAATAACAATCATATTGTTTAACTCTGCTCTTCCCTTACTTTCCTATGGATAGCACGACGGAATGGACGAATTAGCGGAAGCAGGAATATTAACCATCTTTCCAAACATTGCATTTTAACAAATGATGTGGTACGAAGTCACTCGCACGGGTGCATATACACCAGGGTTAAAATTCGCTATGAAAAAATCATTTGACTTGATCGGGATTCGAACCCGGATCTCCCAATTGCCGGTCAGGTGTGTTAGCCACTCGAAATTCGCATTAACCATCTTGTATGAAATTTTAGGCATGTGACTCTTGAAACATATATTGGCTGCTTATTTCTATGGATAATATTCAATTTTACTATGGTTTTCATCAGGAATGCGCATTATTTTTTCATTAAAATAAATAAACAATAAAGACAAAGGAGAATGCACATTAAAGAGTGCATACTAATTTCTAGTAAGTTATCCATGGAAAACAGTAAAATTACAAAATTAGTGCGTTATCCCGCAAGCGCCGTAGGAAAATGAGGGTCAAATAAGATGGCGGACTGGCTTCCGCTTCTGGCATTGGCCAGCATAGCAAGTGCCCTCACCATCTACCTCAATGCTAAAGACTCGAGGCATTTAGGAGTCGGAAACTGCCTGTGTTTACAGAATGCCAACTTCTGTGAGCAGTGGCGCCATCATAACATTTGTTGAACAACGCAGCCTAAATAAAATTTCTACATTATATTGGCAAAGTTACCTCATTGTTTACAAAACTCTCTCAGAAAAATACAGTTAACCAATTAAGCAAGACTCGGAATTGTCATTTATTGGCAATTTTCGCTTTTACACTATTCACTGTTTACTTCCGTCATTCATTTGTTTGGGAAGAGTCGGTAATTATGTGTACACAGATAGATGTAGCGATATGATTCGAGATCTCTACTATACTCGCTACTTCCATAAAAGTCCCCTTCCATGCGTAAAGCCACATTTACAGGGTGACTTTACAGCTGTTTGGCATGCTGGATTTATCGTTTCTCCCGATTTTGAGTAAGGATATGGCAATATGGCCGATAGACACTACAGAAGTCCTTAGATTCACAGGACGGTTAAAAAAAAGGATCGATAAAGTCCACAAGCCTTAAATCACACAAAAAACTAGTCACTTGAAAATCAGTTTCAAATCATCATTGCCCATGAGGCTCAGTTTATCTCTTTCCGCTAATTACAGTCACGCACCTGATAAACGAAAAAAATGATCTCGGATCATTTTCGAGAAATTGCTTTTTTATCGTTCCAGGCCTCGCTGTGGTGGCAATTGCTTTGAAGGCATTGAAGCCTTAAGGCTTTTAGAAGGATGGGTAAGTAATGCTTTAAAATACTTCAAGTCATCAGCGAGATTTAAAAAAATCTGCATAATTCGTAAAACAATATGTTGACTTCCCGTTTAAAATTTAACTCTGTAGTCCTAAACGCCTATTCACCTGCTAATTGCATTTTCTGTTTCGCACACAACATCAGAATTGTTAATTGAGGTGTTTATCATTTTCCATAGGTTTAAGATAAAACTTCTATTAACAGTACCTACTTATGATAAGATTCCCCAATATTTTCAAATATTGTAAGGGGATTATTTCATCGTCGATCAGTGAAAATATAGAGGCGGTCACTGGCTATTTTACGCTTTTTCAGTGCTAACGGAGCGCGATAGCACTTTCTTTTTTTTCTATTCTACCACATATATTAAATTCTACCACAAAAACTTAAGTTTTGTGGCTATTATCCTTTCTTACACAAAAAAAACCCTCAATGAACGAACATTCCCCGGCCTCCCCTATGCAAATTTATTTCTCACGACAGAGCCAGGAGATTTTTTTCTAATTTAAGGTGGAACCTCCATTTTAGGCATGCGTGGAGGAAACCTACCTTGTTTTCAAAGTATATTATTAAGGAAGAATTCTATCAAATGATGTAAAAATATATCCAGATATTCGATTATTTAACGAAGATATATTGTTTTAAAAATGATAAACTTTAATTCTGAAATACATGGCCGTAATGGCAGCGCGGCGACATCTCTTCTCATAATATTTTAATCTCTATTTCCGCCCGAATAATATTGTTCAAAAACTTATATAACATGTATTAAATGTTAAGACACCTAATACATTTTTTCAGGTCATAGATACTATAACACGAGTGTTTAGGTTTAAATAATAGACTTCCGGTTTTCGTCGGAGCACATGGCCGACATATTGTGAAGAATGCGTCCACGTTGCTAAGGGAAACTATCTCTGTTTACTTTGTTTACCAATTCAATTTTTGAATGTATATCATAATTAGGCATTTGATATACATTTTTAAATGCTATAAGACTGAAGATAATAATTATTATAGTCTTACCTCAGTTCGTTAAATAATCATGATATCAAATAATACCAAAAAGAATGGAGGATGGAGTCAGTTTAATTACTGATTTTAGTGACGTAGTAAAAGCGTCAGTTTAACGCTTTGTTTTAAAATACTTAACGTGATTAAAGCTTCGGTTTAACACTTCACCCGAATAGAATATACGTAAAGGAGCATTAACATGAACTTTAAAAAATGTTAAACCCACCTATAAGCCTAAATTTACGCATTACAGCAAATTTTGTGCATGTTAAGATAAAACCTTCGAAGCACAGGTTCCTCCTTAAATACGCCAAGGAAAAAAGTCTTCGATCAATAAAAATTAACTCCACATGCACTTCCTATGGAAGTCAATTCCAATGATCTGGAGTCGAATAAGTACGTTCTCTTTTTAGAGAGACGAATTTCCAGTATATTTCCCGCATATATCTTTATTTCGGCCGTTGGCCTGATATGACTTGAATACCCCGGATGCTTAAGTTTAATAATTTCTCTCGCGTTGATAAATGCTCAAGTTTTCTCCTCAAGCAAAGTCGGAGAGCGTTTTCTTCCTCGTTGATTGATGACGGCATGAAAGATGACTGCGGCTCTCCGTACGGTTTCGTGCGACAGCGTTTTGACACGCGATTTGCGCAAAGATTTCTTTTTTTGGTTAAAGAGAGCAGAAGCACAAAGTGAGGTAATTAACCTCAAAGAGAGGGGCGTGGCCAAAGGAGAAAATGGAAATGCGGTCGAATAAACTTTGATGCAAATGAGCTGCATAAACTGTCCATTACGCAGCTGAGCGCGGCATTCAATTTTTTTAAAATGTCCTTATTGACGTACATTATTGCAGGCACAGCAATTCTCCTAATTTATGCATGATGTAAATATTGATGTTCTCATTTTTGCATGATATTTTGAATCTGTAGTAGTAGTCTTTGTATCCCTTGCATGTTGGAACGATTGAAGATAGAATGTTTCTCGGGAATTAGATTTTTAATTGGCGCTTTGCAGGTGTGGTACGCGGGTTTCAATGTAATTTCGGTGTTCTACCATATCATTCATGCATGCCTGGTGTGGAAGCACCCCCTGCCACACACTCTTTGGGTGACTTGCAGGGTATGACGTAGATGTAGATGAATTTGACATTTTAGCGCAATTTACAGTCGATATTTGTAGACTTTTTTCTATGGAATCATGGGAAAAACACTGGGTTTCGTCCTAATGGCACTAGTGAAGGAAGGTGCATTACGTTTGGTACACGAGGTACATCCAGAAAGTAAGTTCCGTTCGACAGGTAAAACAGGGTGGCTACTGATGTCCAATTTTCAAATTCCCTGACCTTTCCCTGACTTTTCCCTCACGGATTTACCAATTTCCCTGACCGATCGCCAAAAGTCTTCTATTATTGAAATATTTTTGTTCACTACCCCAGGACATGGATGTTTGTGTACGTCAAATGAGTACATTGTAAAGGCTGGGACACAATCAACGTGTACGTGTGACGCGAGACGTTAGCGGGACAACGGGAGACGGGGAACGCAAGTCAGCGGACACAATCGCCGTTAACGCGGCCAGGAGTAACAATTGACTAACGCAGGCGCAGCTAAGAGATCAGGTGTAAACAAGTGTGAAAGTAAATAAGTTGTCTTAGCCAAGTGCAATCTTCAACAGTTGGATGTATCTGCCGACAGATGGCTCCCAATCCCGGATTCTCAGGGTTATTTTGATTGGTTTTCCGCGTACGGGACACGGGGAGAGATGAAAGTTGCCCATCTCGCGCGTGCACGTACTCCCCGTATTCGTTGATTGTGTCGCTATACTTTCCCATCAGCCATCTTTTCGCGTATCACCCTTAACGGCTCACGTTACACGTACACGTTGATTGTGTCCCAGCCTTAAGAGAGCACCTCTTCAACTGTAAAGACCTAAATTCGCTCATAATAAAACACGACTTATTATTATAATTTTATCAGCTGAATTAAATTTAAATAAAGGCAGCTTTAAATTTTATGATCATCGTCTCGTATAGGTATTTGGAACTGTAAGCATGTATTTACTATAAGCTAGTGTGCTCCAGCTACTTCTCAACCAGAGTTTCGGAAGTTAAAAAGAAAAACGCAAAGTAACATTTTCCGAACATCATCGTCTCGGATTCCTTGTGATGAGCGTAATACATTGTGATAGTGATTTTTGACACAACTAGGCAAATATCGCAATGAGGATATACAAAAGGGATACATTTTACGTCTGATTCACAACTAAATAACTAAGATTCACAACTAATAAGATTCACAACTGAATATTTCAAGAATTGTTGGAAGCTTATTCCATGCACGTCAGCAACGGACGTTAGTTTGAGTCGTTGAAATAAAGGACGGGAAAGACTGGCCGATAAACGTAATGGTAGAAAAATAACAAAGATTCCCACTCCAGTTTCTCCCTGACTGTTGCAAAAATTCCCAGACTTTTCCAGAAATTCGAAATTCCCTGACAATTCCGGGTTTTCCCCGACGATCGCCACCTTGTAAAAGAAAACGAGTAGATATGAAAAAATGTTGTGAATAAATCTTTAAACCTTGAACTATTTTTGTACACAATTCCCACCATTATACGGGCACTTGTTACAGCGCAGCGCAAGCTTTTGTATTCCCTCGTTATGAAAAAAAAATATTTAGGTGCAAAAAAAAGATGGAAGACTCCATGAGCGAGGTTTTTCACTCCCCTCGAAATTCGCCTAAAAGGAAGATGTGGTGGTGTAACTATCTAACACCCCTGACCGGCAATTGGGTGATCCGGGTTCGAATCTCGATCATGTGATATGTTTTTTTAACGACGAATTTCAACCCTCGGCGTAAAATTGATTAGATTTTGGCCACCGTCAGTTTGGGATACCCGATACGGCAAATTTCATCCATCACGAAAAACTACTTCGGCAGTACCCTAAACCAAGCTCTCAAGATGTTCAAAACATGGTATTGTGTCTGAGAAAGCTGCAGAGATGCTTTACGTTTCCTCTTTCCTTAAGATAAGGAGAAGAAACTCCTGCGTTTAGGCACCTGCTTCGAAAAATCAGGTCTCACCGAATTATGTGACGTGCGGTGTTCATTTCAAGAAAGCTGAAGGTAAAGAAATATTAGTCCATCACATGAAGCGTGATTCATAAAAATTTGGCCCGACTTGTGGTCTTTTTATGCGAACACCAAACGGCCAATTACTCTTAAGGTTCACTCTATCAATGCAAATAATAAAGTGTCGAGCGAAAAATCGCGAAAATTACAGTTGACACGAATTGCTACAAAAATGTTTTCTGCATTTCCATAATCTACGTCATAAGTTTGTCGCCGTATCACGCATACAAGGCTTTAAACCACACTATACACGTGTTGATAGCCGAACCGTGGTTTTTGTAACTTACTGATCTCTCACCAGGGGGAAGAGAAAATATTTTCCCTCTCTGATCAGGAAAAGACGATTCGCCAGAATACATAAACGAATTGATTAATTCCTCAAATGCCACTTTAGTGAAGCAGTGAGGTGAGACGTAACTTACTTCCAAGAATTCCAAAGCATACGTCAATTTCAGAGCACAGAAATCCAAGAGCATTGTTGAGGAGCCATTTTTGTTTGGATTTTCTATCACAAAAAGATATTTCTCGCATTGAAATTTTGGAGGACCCTGGAGGACGTAAGCTTTGTGCAAATGAGGTCATTAATTTTGCCCTTTCACCCGTGACCTTTAATAAATTCCACTTCGCTGGGAAAACAAAATAGCGGTCGTCGGTATTTTCGAGCTAACCAAAGCGTGAACAAGATCTTGGAAAAGGCTTATATATTATTTTCGAACATAAGCGGAAGTTGATTCAGGAACATCCTTTGAACATGCAGCTAACTTTCGATTTTGACCGTCATTTATTAACAGAATAATATTCAACATGTAAACTTCCACAACCCAAAAGATACTTCAATTCGGCACTTGCAGCAAAGAGTAAAGACATAACACTGTAAATTTATCGTAATAACTAATATTTCTGACAAATGTCGATCTTTCTCCACGTAAGATCTTAAAGGTTTGAATTTAAAGAAATATCCCACTCTCTCCTCGTAGTAAACAAAATAAATCAATACCAATTATACCAAGAACATAAACCTGGTGCTGGAGGAGGATGCTGAAGATAAAATGGACGGACAAAATAAGAAATGATGAAGTGCATAAAAAAGTAGAAGAGGAAAGGACAATATGGAACACCATGCAGTAAAGAAGAACCAGATGGATTGGACACACCCTGAGACACAATGGGTTTGTTAAGAACACAACTGAAGGTAAAATAGGTGGAAAAGTCCTCAGAGGAAGACCCAGGAATATGTCTATGGACCAAATAAAGAGGAGAGTATATAGGAACAGACACCAGGTGTGAAAGGTTCTAGTAGTAGATAGGGAAGGGTGAAGGGCTGAGGTCAACCAATTTTAGGATTGAACAACCAATGAATGATGACCAATTACTACTGATTCGACAGGACATACATAACGTCAGAATATGGACAGTTAAGTCTTCTTGAAACTGCTTAAAAATCCATTTCTTATCACCAAGCATAATTATCCATTTCGATTCTCTTTTACACTTCCTCTTTCTTGTATCTTATCCTACCATTTGATAATTATCTTCATTGTCTTCCGCAGTGTGTTTGGAAAGCCTCCATTCTCCTCTTACCCGGATTTACAACTGTCCACGTCTCAGAACCATGAAGCACAACGAAACATTCTTCTGTTTTCATAAATGGTTTCTTAGCGGAATGCCGATTTCCTAAGTTGTTACTATTAATAATCTGGCCCTCCTTCTTCTCAGCTACGAGGGTGAGTCAATAAATAAGTCGCAAAACTGAATTGAGGCAAAAATAATTAAAGTAACTTTCTGACATTTATTTCACTTTTCCACATATTCACCCTGTACATTCAGGCACTTATCCCATCTCTTTACAAGTCCTTGAAAGCCAGCAGCAAAGAAGTCCTTAGGTTGCTGTCGCAGCCAACGTGTAACCTCATAGATTACAGCATCATCTGTATCAAAATGACGGCCACCCATATGATTCTTTAGGGGCCCAAACAGATGAAAACCACTGGGGGCTAAGTCGGGCCTGTACGGTGGATGTTCCAAGCGTTCCCAATGAAATGTTTACGACTGATTCCGATGATGAAATTCAGACATTTGCGACTTATTTATTGACTTACCCTCGTATTTAGCCACGAAAGAAAGAAAAACCCTCTTCAACGTTCGGCTTTTATAGCAAGTTGGAAATTACGGCAGCCATGATATTGATTGACACGAATTGATACAACGCCAGAGACAAGGCTTAGCCGTTTGAACAACAACAAAAATGGAAAAAGAACTAACTTTGCAAATTTCACTCGTAAGTTTTATTCACGATCCGGATTTCGACAGTTTATGTCATCTTCAGGTCCTACTAGTGAATGCTAAAAACTAACTAGAGAAATACTAAAACTTACTAGTAAAATTTGTAAACCTTGTTCTTTTCCATCATGGAGAAACTTCACAAAGTTACCCCTGACATTGCTCGTTTTGTTAAGAGTCCTTGAACAACACAAAGTAAAAGAAATTTTAATGTATCCATTAAAACATCAATACCAGAAACTCAACGTTCTCATGTAATGTTATGGACGTGTAACTCAATGGTATTCCAACAGTTTGTGGCGAACCCTCGCCCGCGCGTCGGTACGGCGTCAGACAGCCCAGCGTCAAGCAGCCCGGCGCGCGACTATTTGCTACAATGTTTTTGACTCTTGTGGAAAGAATACTTTGTGCCACCGGCGCTCGCAGCGCGAGAGAAGTCGTTCTTTGACTCTCGGACTGTGCGGTGGTCTTGTGAACGTGCACTCATTACATGTGAGGTGATTGGAAATAAAACACGTGCACCACACTCCAGAATTATTATTTCCCCGTCAACGCCTATAAGTCGATTGGTATGTTCTTGGACAGTACTTTTCCGACGTCTAAATTTCTGACATATCATTCCATATTCCCTCATTCGCGTGATCCGCCATCAGATCCCTCTTAAATTCCTTGTATATTCTTCCGCTTCTTATTTCGTCCAGAATACCTATCCCCTTCCTTCCTCTTCCGTGCTTCCCCAATGTTCTTCCCTCTTCTGCCCTCTTCACCATTCCCTCTTCTTTCAATACGCCTTCCAGCCATCCATTCTGTCTCCCCCCATAACCTCCGCCATTAGCTTCCTATCCTCTCCAACCACATCCAATACCTCCTCGTTCGTCCTTCTCGCCACTCAGCTCACTCTCTGCACCCGTCTCTACATAAGGTTGTAAGCATTAGAGAAACTAGGATTTGTTAAGCGTATAATACGAGGGTACTCGGATGACAAAGTGACAGAAAGATGCTACTTCGCACTGGTTAGACCACACCGCGAATACGCCGCGAGTATTTGGGACCCTGGTCATAAAGATTTAACAAAAAAATTAATTAAATACAAAGGGAAGCAGCGCGCTTCGTTAAAAACTGCTGCGAGCGTACATATAGTATCTCTTAACTTTTATAGGGATAAAGGTGGGAGCCCCTAGAGACTCGTAGTCTACACGCTAGGCTTAGTTTGCTATAGAAATTCAGAACTGGTGTGTTTCAGAGCGACACTGAGAATATTATCATGACGCCTTACTACATCTCTAGGTCGGTTAGAAGCGATAAATTAAGAGATACGCTTCCGAACAGATAGGTACAAAAACTCGTTCTTTCCGCGCACAATAAGCGACCACAATAAAAACTGAGCCCCACTAAATACAGTACCATAATGCACGTCACCATTCCACCTCCCAGAACCTTATCACTCACGTCTTTACACGGCTGGTGTCCTAACAACCCCTGCCACGCGTTCATGCGGCGGCTCGCAGGGTAGTATGTAAATGAAGATACGGCTCAATAAGCAGAGAAAAGGTAAGGTAAGGTACGTGAAGGTAACAGCTTATCGAGAAAAAGAAGTTTATTCCTGGGTTATATACCGCTGATTCTCTAAATCAAAGCAAATCATAAAAATATACATAACATAGCCATTAGTTAGTAGATGTTTTACCGGAACAGTATATTCCTTAATCGTTGTTTGTAATTAATTTTCATTGATTAATTCGGGATGGTTTGCCTATTTTAAAAGGGGTCCATTTTAGACCAGTGGTAGCGTGTACGACTCCCTTTACAAGGGTTGCAGAATCGAGATAAATCTACGGAAAAAATTTTCCTGGCTGGCCAACCAACTTTTGCACGCTTTCGACATTTGACCCCACTTCTGAGAGGCAGCAGTCTCAGGCATTGATGGCGCAGATCAAGGAGATCGGACCGGTGTCAACAGCCACAGATTCGGGCGAGAGTGATGGTTCGCGGAATCGGCCGGGGTACTGCGATGTAGAAGGCAACGGGAAAACTACTACATTAAGACAAGAAAAACATTTGTTGTTCAGGAATAAATCCATAGGAACAAAGAATAATCGTAATACAGTTAACAGGCTCGTGATTATTACAAAAAAGTTGATGATATCTATGGAATTATGTCTTCTCTTTTCATGGCATATGAAACTTATTTAGAGTAAAATGACAAGTAGAGTCATACATCAAGCCAGTTAAAATGCAGCGCAAAAACTTGTGTGTTCAATACTTTACAAATAAAAAAATTGTGCAATAACAAAGAAACCATAACATCATGATATCTGATTTGAGAAAAAAAGAAAGAAAAATTACGTCATTACCGGGAGAGTAAGTAATCACGGTATTCCATTTTAAATGTTTTACTAGGATGTGCAGTTTTTAATTTCACTTGGCATGTTATTCCATACGGGGCAAATTTTTACAAGAAATGACTTGTAATCAACAGTAGTGCGATGACCTGAGGAATGCAATAGATTGGGATAAGACCTGGTGGACATTGTATAAACTGAGAGACAACTGAGGAACAAATCATACAGGTACTTAGGTGTTTGATTTTTAAACATAACAAACAAAAAGGATCCCAGAAAGTACTCTCTACGGGATTTGACATTGAACCACCTTAGTTGTTTATAATACGGCGTAATGTGGACGTCCGTGCGAAGGTCAAAAGTGAACCTAAGGCAGAAGTTTAAGGCTCGGTGGAGTTCGAGATTATCTTCTTCGTTTGGGTCATTGTAAACAAGACAGCAGAAATCTATCACAGAGCAGTCACCCTATCACACATTAGTCTCCCTAGAAGATGCAGCCCTGCATTATAACTATATATGAAGTGGAGGAACTCCTCCCAGTAAAATATTCCGGCGGTTAAATAGTCCCCCATTCGAATCTCGGGGTGGGGACTACTGGGAGGGGTACATCAGTCAGCAAGGACAAGTGGCTATTCTATTTTTGTAAAAAAAGATATAACAATTCAACGGCAAAAAACCTTCCTGGATTGGACCCATTAATAGTTACACCCATTGAACAGACGTCACCTTCCAAAAGCCCACTCTCACACGGCGGAGCGTTAAATGGATGAAATCGAAGACGTAATTCCTGGGCCAGCACTTTCCGCGCTAACTTTAGACCCCTTAAAGGAGGAACACTCTCGCTCATTCGGCAACTTCCCACGCCCTTCCGAGCACGAGGAAGGAGGGAGGAGAGGAAGAAAAGGCGCCCTCTTTTTAACAACTCGCCCTCCAACGTCGAGAAGACCACCGCCCGTTTTCCCACAACCCCAACCCTCTGTCTCCCTCCGCCCCTCCCCCCTCCCTTCTCGCCACGCCCACCTCCACGAAAATAGCGGACGTTGCCCCTCCTCCTCCTCCGTAACAAAGGCAAGTTTCTCACGGGAGAGCGCAAGCCACGAAAAACGTCAGCTTCAGAAAACGCAGATTAACGGGAGACCTTTCGGACAGCCTTAACCCTCTAGAGCCCTCATATTATTCTCTTGGAAAATATGCACGTAAATGTTTTAATTTCATTAGTGTTTAATTTTTACATTTCGGATTAGTAACTAATGGCCGTTTGCAAGAACTTTTAATCGTGGAATCAATAGTTATGAGATCCATAAAGTTAATAGATCTCATTAAAATATTCGGGTAGCAGGGACACATCTAATAGATACATAACTTACTCACCAATTGTTAATAGCTTCGAAAGTGCGATCTAATTGTCTACCGTCGGATACAATTTATGAAAGTTTAGCCTACGAATAATTGCTAATGCACATAATAATTAGTCGGGAATAGTAAATTAACTGGTCATTTGTCTCAAAATAACTCTTTATTATGTTTCCGAGCGGTTCATCGCGCATCCGCCATCTTCGCTTACTTGGTTGTCTCATTATGTTTTTTTTTTGTATTCTTTATTCAACGAAAAATACCCAGAAGATCTTTTTGATCAATTTGTAATCAAGCCATCTACAAGTAAAATGTGTACCAGATAAGATTCAGAATTTTTATATATTCCTAGTCATAATTCGACTAAGTTCCAAAATTCGTTGATCGTAACAGCGTGTCATCTATGGAATAATCTACCTAAACATGTAAAAAAATAGTGCCTATCTCTCAACTTTCAAAAGAAAATTATTATAATGTGTTCTTTTCTGATTTTTAATGTTGTTGATGTGTCCTTTTATCTTGAACTTGTTTGCTGAATTCCGAATTCATTATATGTCACACTTCGCAGTGTACTTTGCATATTTGTTAACTGTGATTTATTTGTACTGTATTATTTCTATGTAAAAATGTAATGTATCACACATCTATTCGTCTTTGCCATTTTATAATCTTTAATTTATTTTTTATTTACATTTCTTATTTTGTTCACTGTCTCGCATCACTATGTATCTATATTTTTGTTCTTTAGGGGCGTGACCCCAGAACAATCAATAAATATTCAATTAAAATTGTTCCACTTTCTCAATTTTTCGAAAACATTATCGTAGTTGGCATAATAGTATCACTGTTCAAGAAAGGCTCAAAAAAGAAATGCGAAAACTATAGGGGCATCACGCTTTTATCTCATGGACTAAAAATAATGGAGAAAGTGATCGAACGTAGACTTCGACAGATAGTAAGAAATCAGTTTGAAGAAGAACAATGTGGTTTTAGAGAAAACAGGTCAACCATGGACCTAATTTTTACCCTCAGAAGAATGACTGAAAAACACTGGGAGAAAAATAAGCCATTGATATTTGTGTTCTTAGATCTAGAGAAGGCTTATGATAGTGTCCCAAGGGGAAAGATATGGGAGGGTCTGAAAAAACTGAAAGCACCAACAAGCTTAGTAAATAAAATAAAGATGTTGTACAAAGGGTGCAGAAGCAGTGTATAAATAGAGGGGAAGAATTCTGAGTGGTTTGAAACAAAGAGAGGAGTACAGCAAGGAAGTGCACTCTCTCCACTTATGTTTTTGGTCGTAATGGATAAAGTGATGAAGCAAATAAAAAATGAGAAGAGTACAGAGTTCAATGCTCTGGCATTTGCAGATGAAGTGGTACTTTGGGGATGCAATGAAACTGAAGTACAGGAAAATTTGAACCGATGGTACAAAAATTTCAAAAACTTACACCTGGAAGTCAGTAAAAGTAGGACAGTGATACTGACTATTGGCAAAGTACAGAATAATATAACTTTAAAACTCGAGAATGAAATATTGCAAAGAGTGGAACAGTTCCCTTACCTAGGTAGATTAATTTCACAGGATGGTTTAGATTCCTGGGAAATTACTAACATGTAGAATAAAGCGTCAAGTTTTTACCACCACGTAAAGAGTCTTCTTTGGGACAAAAAAATACCAAGAGCTGCAAAAATTACCATGTATAAGTCTTACTTTGTACCTATCACATCATATAGCATTGAAACTTGTACACTATCAAGTAGAGACATCGGCAGAATACAAGCCAACGAAATGAAATTCCTACGAACGATGGTACAAAAGACAAGATTTGACAGGCAAAAAAATGAAGACATTAGAAAACAGGTTGGATGCAAAATATCATTAATTGCAAACGTCAAGAGATCCAGACTGGAATGGTATGGTGATGTGATGAGGATGGAACAGAGCAGAGTAGCTAAGGTATGGCTGGAAAAGGAAATACCAGGGAAGAGAAAAGTGGGCAGACCAAGAAGGAAGTGGATCGACCAACTGAAACAAGACATCCAACTGAGAGGGAGCTCTTGGGAGGAAGTTCAATATCAACAAACATAACAAGATAAGAGAAGTTGGAAGAGGCTGACAACACCCGGGAAACTGGAGTTGCTACTTGATGATGATGACTATTATCGTAGTTAGAAATATTGTTGCCTTCCTGGATAATCGACACTTTTTATATGGCAGTCAGCACGGCTTTCCGTAGCTTCCGGAAGGGAAGTTCCTGCGAAGCACAGCCTGCGATCTTCCTTCACGACATCTTAAAAAAGTGGTGAATCGAAAAAAACAAGTTGACTCGACAGTCCATGATTTCAAAAAAGCATTCGACAAGGTTCCTCAAAAATATTTCGCCCCCTCTCGGTTAATTTCCATTACGTTTGCGTGCACGCATCCCGAATGATGGCGGTGCCCAAAACAGAACCAGCCGATATGGAAAACATCGACTTTATTGTCATTTTCTCAGCGAATATGACACAAATGGATCTTTTACGAAGTCACATTTGCAACACAATAGTATTGTACCTCTTCATTAAAATATGCCAGTACGTAATATCATCCACCTAGGAATAAATTACTGAGTGAAATTCACAGTTGAAAATTTATTCGCCTGGTCTTGGAATCGAGAAAGAACTGGACTGGGATGGAGTAAAGAAATAAACGAATATGTAATGTACATTCGCAGAAAATTGGCACAGAAAGTGTATTCACGTCATTGATGCTGTATTGTCCGGATTTTCGTCATCAGATGTTTTAATCAAATGTTTTTCAGTTTTAGGCCCCCACTAAACATTGTTTGTTGACTATTAACGCTAAATATATCAACCAATAAAATTGCCACACTTTATTTTCAATATACTCAGCCTGCTCTGATGATAAATTCGTGTTAATAGTAATCTCAAGGTAAAAAAAAGTGTTTTAAATATCTTATAAATTTATGCAAATGTTATATCCCTTCCACTTGTACAGTGAATTGATAATTTTGTGCGTTAAACTTAATGGCAAGTAAATTACAGTTATACACAGGCACAGCGCTGATGTAATGTAGAAACTAGAGACCCTAAAGTCAGAGACCGGAAACTTCCGACTCCGCTTTTGATTGGTGGGCCACGGAATATGAGAATCCAATGAGAATCGCTCATTTCGAATGCGGAGCGTACCAATTATTGTAAACAATGCTTAGTTACAACAGTAAAAACGTAGCCTACACTTTTATACGATTTATTTATTATTAAAAATTAAACTAAATATTGAACAATTTAATGTAAATATCAGTAAAACTGACAATTTAATAATGAAGTTTTGAAGTAATCATGTATTTTAATATTTCACCATTAAATCAAGGGCTCAGAGCGGGGGGCCGTCTAACGTGGCCGATTTCCAGTCTATGACTTGTTCTCTGTTGGATCTCTAGCAGGACCAAGCAGTAAATGCAATAACTTTTTTAAAAATCGCCCATTAAATTGGCAGAAACAATCGTGAATATTGAAAGAAATAAGATATCCATAGTATTTTTCGGCCTTTACGTTACAAATGTGACACCATCTGGAGCATAACGAAATATCTTAAGAGTGTGTGAATCTCACTTAGATACGACAAATAAAACACAGGCAAAGACGCGCATATATCCCTCGGATATCATACTAGATCTGATCATACGTGCATTTTAAGCTTTTAAATCAGTCCACAGTTGTCAATATAATGGTATTAATACAAGTAATTGCAACAAAAAATCAGGAACATCCAGTTAAGGTAGTTGGAGCGAAATATAATTTTACCCAGAAATCAATGAATTTCGTCTCATTTTAAAGAAAAATATCTCACCCTTCCATTGACACCAAAAATTTAACCCCTTACCTCATTACGCCAATAAAATTAGAGAGCTAGATTGTAGAACCGAAAGATATAAAATGTCATTTTTTCCGCGTACCATTCGGGACCATAACAGCTGTTAACGTCGTCATGAATAGTTCGAGTAGTGACAATAGGCAACATTTAATCTTTCTCATTATATTCTCTACTCTCTTATTTATGCATTATGTAAATATTGATGTTCTCATTTTTGCATGATATTTTGAATCTGTAGTAGTAGTCTTTGTATCCCTTGCATGTTGGAACGATTGAAGATAGAATGTTTCTCGGGTATTAGGTTTTTAATTGGCGCTTTGCATGTGTGGTACGCGGGTTTCAATGTAATTTCGGTGTTCTATCATATCATTCATGCATGCCTGGTGTGGAAGCACCCCCTGCCACACAACCTTTGGGAGGCTTGCAGGGTATGACGTAGATGTAGATGTAGATGATTACTTTCCGAGTTATTTGCCATGAAATACCAGCCCTTTTATATGAGAAATGGTACGTATATGTACTCCAGAGAGAGGTTATTTAACAAATGAGGAATTTCTAACACGTATATCTCGTCAAAAAATCAAAAGTTGAGTAGTTAGTGTGTTTTATCGACTATTTTTGAAAATTAATCATACTGTCACCGCAGTAAATTCTTCGGGATCGCGATAATCCTTCCGTTTTGATTTGGATTTTCAAAAGTGCCGCGTGAAAAAAATGAGTCATGTCAAAGACTTATTTAGATATTTTCATTTGATTACTTACAATTTCTGTCATGTAAAACTATTCTATTACACCATTAATAATGCAATATTTAATTCGTGAGTCGCACAGTTGCTGAAATTAAAACTTATATATCGAATATGGTCTCTATTATGACTAGGGAACTATCTGGATCGGACCACCTTAAAAAGATTAATTTGACTAATTGAATATCGCTGTTCGTACAAATGTTATTCATTTTAAAAATATATCTCGGAATAAGTTTAGAATAAATCTACATACCATTACATATATGCATATCCGGTGTAAGCTGACAAATATGTAAGCCACTTGAATAGTTTCTACATAACCGGTGTAATTGATAGTGGATGAAAGTTAATTGGATGCAATTATATTGCATAGAGAGATTATTGAAAAGTGTAATTCTGAAAACTATATCCCTCTGGCTAACACTTTTAACCTGAATGTAAAATCACTGGTTGTCAACCACAATCACAACCGTATTGTTTAACCCTCTCCTTACGTTATTATAGATAGCACGATGGAATTGATGAATTGGCGGATGTAAAGCATGAATACCAACCATCCTTTAGAAATTGAAGGCAATAACTCTTGAAAGATATATATTGGCCAATAGGTGCTAAATATTCTACTCGATTTGAGCTTAGTTTTAATCGTATATGCGGATTATTATTAATTTTCATAAAGAAACAACAAATGCAAAGAGAATCCATATTTAATAAGTAAATGCGTGTGTAGTTTTAGAAAGTTATCGATGGAAAACATAGTAAAACTGCAAAATTAGTGCCTAGTCCCTCAAGCGTTATGGGAAAATGAGGGTCAACGAAAATGGTGGACTGGCTTCAACTTCTAGCATTTTCCAGCATAGCAAGCGCACCAACTATCTATCTCAACGGAGCGTAACAATACGTCAGCCGACGGGATCTTAGAATTCAAGGCGTTGAAGTCGGCGAAGATCGGAGCACGTGCATTCTACTGAAGAAAACATTTAATCCCTGTTCACTTAAACTATTTCAATTTAGTAATTCGTTACAAAACTTTCATTATTTAGCTTGAACCCAATAGAATCATGCCATTCAAATAAAAACATCCCATCTTTCCCGAGTTCCCTTACCGAAGAAGAGGGAATATCGTCATTGGTAAAGACTATGTCATCTGTAAATGCGGTTATATAACCAATTATATGAACCATCATTGAAAACTTAGGAGAAAATGAGACCAATGAAAGATCCTTGTGGAACACCAGGTGACAAAATTTTATGTTCACCGCTACAGTTAAAGCATTGTATGTCGTTCTTATGTCGTAGAAAAGATCCCCATTTTGATGAAATCCAAATTACGACCTGCTTGCGAGCCTTTTTTCTAGACACTTTCCAAAACAATTGCAAGCCTTTTTATAGGGGAATGGCTACGAGATAATCCCTGTTTACCTGAACTATTTCAATTTAGTAATTCGTTACAAAACTTTCATTATTTTTCTTGAACCCAATAAAATCATGCCATTTAAATAAAAACATCCCATCTTTCCCGACTTCCCTTACCGAAGAAGAGGGAATATCGTCATTGGTAAAGGCCATGTCATCTGTAAATGCGGTTATTATATAAACCATTATTGAAAACAAAATGATTGATCAATTGGTTGGTTAAAATGTTTAATAAATTGATATTCTCTACATAATGTTTTCTCGCGGGCAGTCAGCGGTACAGTTTTCTGTTTGGCGAGATTGCCCACCATTCAATGACCTTTCCCCATTCCACTCACAGTTCCCTTAATGACCCCAAATAATCCCCCACTCCCATCTTACTCTCCCCTCCCATGGCACCCTGCGCGCAACACATCCTATTTCCGACCCTCTGTCCCTGGAAGAAAAACGATTCCTAACCCTAACCAAGTCCCATGCAATCAACCTCGACCTTTTATTTGGGGCGAACCCTGGGTCGAATATAGATTCCACCCGCGCCATAAACGGGGTCCGGTCAAGTTCCCCTTTCTCTTCCCACCGACCCCTTAAGTCTCAAAAACCCTTTTTAAACCCTACACGCCCACGTGTGACCCTTCTCTCCAAGACAACGAGGGGCTCGGGAGCTTTCTCGCTAATGGAAGACCAGTCTCTCACTCCCGACTCTGGATGGACGAGCGAAAAAAAAAGAAACGAAGTGCGATCATTGCGGCGGAAATTTCGAGGTCCCACGCACTTCGACCAGGGAGTGTAATGCTGTAAATTTTAGCGAACCGGGATAAAGAGAGTCCCAATAACGCATTTAACAAACTAGGTGGAAGTCTTGAGCGTGTCAGAAATTTACTTACTTTCACATTAAGGGTTTGGTGCTTATGCTTTGAATGCTATTTTCCTACTCTCATGAAAATAGAACAGTGGGATATGAACTTCTTCAAGTATCCAAATAAAGGATACGAATCATTTCAGATAGTAATTTCGTCGTCCAATGATTCGTAATGAGTAAGGAAAGCAAAAAACGCATCATAATTTTATGGAAAATGATTACACCAAGGTATTCGCGGTAACACATGAAAATAGAACAGTGGGATATGAAATTCTTTAAGCATCCAAAAAAAGGATGCGAAGTATTTCAGATATCGTATATATTGAGATATAATATCACCGTCCAATGATTCGTAATGAGTATGGAAAGCAAAAAACGCATCTTAATTTTATGGAAAATGATTACACGAGGTATTCGTGGTAACACATGAAAATAGAACAGTGGGATATGAAATTCTTTAAGCATCCAAATAAAGGATGCGAAGTATTTCAGATATCGTATATATTCAGATATAATATCGTCGTCCAATGATTCGTAACGAGTATGGAAAGCAAAAAACGCATCATAATTTCATGGAAAATGATTACACAAGGTATTCGCGGTAACACAATTACCTACACTACATTTTGTAAAATTATAGCACGAAAATTCTGAAAGAATACGGTGGAGTATGGAAGACGTCGAAAAGATGATTTCAGATAACAATTTGACTGCTTTATGATTGGCAACAAATAAGAAAGGTAATGTTTTATCAAAATTTCATGAAAACAAAGATTCAACTTATTCGTTGTAACAAAATTACATCAGATTTTATAAAAATGCTGATAAAGAAGCATAAACAATTATTATTCCTCCAACTATCCTGGTCAAAACAACTACTTTGGTATTTTACAATTTCAACCTCAATTCAATATCCTCCGTTTCTTAAGAATGGATATTTCAGAGCTTCTGTAATCGTTGGGGGCTAGCTCTTCGAGGGCAAAGATGTACCTCGGCATATATTAATACTCGTTTATGTATTTCTCCTAACACTGAATCAATAGTATTAATATCTACAATAGCTCTAGGATGCTCCAGTAATGGACATATATGAAAGGAGCGTGCCTCGTTGGTTTGGCCATGTTGAGACAATGGATGAGAGTCGAATGACGAAACAGATATAGAGTGAAATGGGTGGGGCAAGAGGTAGAGGTAGGCCGAGAAATTTGTGGTTGAATGTGGTTGAGGAAATTCTCGGGAGGAGAAATATTAGGGGTCTCAAAAACAGGTGGACGTATATGAAACAGTGTAAAGGCTGGGACACAACGTGTACGTGTAACGTGAGCCGTTAACGGGAATACGCGAAAAGATGGCTGACGGGAAAGTATAGCGAACGGACACAATCAACGTGTACGGGGAGTACGTGTACGCGAGAGATGGGCAACATTCATCTCTCCCCGTGTCCCGTACACGAAAAACCAATCAGAATAGTCCTGAGAATCCGGGAATGGGAGCCATCTGTCGGCAGATACATCCAACTGTTGAAGATTGCTCTTGGCAAAGACAACTTATTTACTTTCACACTTGTTTACACCTGATCTCTTAGCTGCGCCTGCGTTAGTCAATTGTTACTCCGGGCCGCGTTAACGTCGATTGTGACCGCTGACTTGGGTTCCCCGTCTCCCGCTGTCTCGTTTACGTCTCGCGTCACACGTACACGTTGATTGTGTCCCAGCCTTTAGGGGGTAAATAAGGCAAAAGAGGTTTGTAAGGATAGTTCAGCATGGAGGAAATTATTGAAGCAGAGTTAGGCATACAAATATGTATTTATGAGTGAAACTTTGTGACTGTGTATACCCCGGAAGGCAACGGCGTGATTGGGATGTATGAATGTATTTATCGTATCTACACGAGCCTACCACAAATTTGGCAATAAAATGATTGCATCTCCCCGAATATGGTTGATATCTTAATCGATTCACAAAGGGATGAAATTCACAATGAGACATCATTTGACTACACCGGGATTCCTACCCCAATTAAGTATGTTAGCCAGTTACACCACCTAACCTCCTCCTTCATAGCAAATTTCAACGAAGGTGTTTGCGAACAAGATGTTAGCGTCTCAAGTCCACCTTATAGCACAAGGAACGATGATCTAACAATAATAAGAAACTATAAATACACAGCAAACAATAAGTCTTGTAATAAGCCACTATCGCGGTGACGCGGTCCCAAAAGTGACGTATTTTAACGATGAACTGGGCATGTTTCTAATAGTTGCATGTACAAACGATGGAACGAAGTCGCTCGCACGGGTGCTTATTCACCAAGGGATATAATTTTCTATGAGAAAATCACTTGACCGGTATTCAAACCCGGATCTCCTAATTGTCAGGCAGGGGTATTAGCCTTGTCACAGCACCAAGCCACTGTAAAAAGCGACGGGGGTAGAGTGGAATCACGTGTTGGCGTTTCAAAGTCCACCTGACGGCACAGGAGACGATCGCTACCCTAGCTTAAGGGGGCTGTATAACTCGGCTGAAAACACCCTTTTAGTTCTGATTACTGTCGCAGCCTAGGGGAGATCTTCGCCCACCCCTCAATTTCCAGAGTCACCTACAAGCTGCCACACGAATTATCAAGTTACTTCATAGTTATTGTAGCAGCATGCAGATGACTCTGTTCCATTCCACACCCCAGAGTCCTCTACAATGCTCAAACTATACTACAACTTTTTGTTGTTGTTGGCGCAATATAGAGGACTCTGCCCCCCTCCCCCCCAGGCTACAGCGCCACTGTTGGCAGGGTGGAAAATGCTTCGCAAGGGTTCACGAAAATGGTCGCTCTGACATTATTATACATAATATTTAAGATTTTGTTGATCATTAATAGAGATGAAAGATTTACATTAACGATATGTACAATGGGTTTTGGATATATGCGTCGTATGATTCATGGCGATCACCTGATTTTCGACAAATTCAAGTTTCTTCCGCCGAAGAAATAGTAACCTCGAAAGCGAAATGTGAAAAGTTACGACGCTTATTGTAAAGATTAATCCCTATTCCAGAAGTCTGAGAAAACAGATCTCCTTTAAGTAGCAAAGCAGAGCCGTCAATTAAAAGCGCGTAGACGTCTCTTTAAGAGTACTCGGCCGTGGTATTCATTCATTGGTCGTTCAATTATAAGATTGGTTGACTGCAGCCATACACTCTGCCCTACCAAATGCTAGTTCCCTTACCACCTGGTATCGCTTCCTATGTATTTTCCTCTTTATTTGGTCCATGAACTTCTTCCTGCGCCTTACTCTGGGGACTTTTCCCTCTATTGTGCCTTCAGTTATGTTCTTCACTAACCCATTGTGTCCCAGTGTGTGTCCAATGCACCGTTTTCTTCTTTTCTGTATGGCGTTCCATATGGTCCTCTCCTCTTCTACTCAATTATTCGCTTCATCATTTCTTATTTCGTCCGTCCATTATAACTTCCGCATCCTCCTCCAGGACCAGGTTTCAGAGACTTCTAGTCTGTTCTGGTCAGCTTTCTAATGGCCCATGCTTGCGATCCATAGTGTGCTACGGTCCACACGAATGTTTTCACATACTGCTTCCTAGTTTGAAGTGGTATTTTCTTTAAGCACAGAAGTTGCCTTCTTCCCATGAACGCCTTCTTGGCTTGGGCCATTCTCCGCTTGATGTCCGTCGTACATCTTCCGTCCCATGTGATAATACTTCCGAGATAAGTGAAGGAATCCACGTGCTCCAATGGCCGTGGTATACACCACCCTTAAACTGTTTTTTTTTCTGATGCCATGCTATGGGTAGGCTCACGCAGATTCAATTGATCAGGTGAACTTCCGCCCTGGTCTCAAGCTTTCGCTTATACCCGGGGCTAGGAAGAGGTGGAAGGAAAGGATGGGTAGGGAAGGTTAGCGAAACCGCAGCCCCTTCGAGGCCGACACAAATGAGGCGGATTGAGGTCAAAAGGACCTCAATTGGGCCTCCGCCTCCCCGAAGTGCTCGTATTAGTTTGGTTACCCCAAACAACAGAGACGAGTGACCGTCGGTTTCGCTTTCGCGAAAAACCTACCGCACATCTTTGCGAACCGAGAGAGACCGTTGCCCAAATATTTGGGATTAGGCGTCTCTCTGACTCACTTTACGGGTTGACGCCGTGCGGTCTGCCGAAGTACGTCCTCGAGTCGGGGAACACCGGACCCATGGAGGGTCTATTCGGACCAATTCAGGTCAAAGCATGAGTACATCCCTCCTCTCAGTAGTTCTCGTCAACCCCGATTCAATTGATCAACAAGAAAACAGAATAACAGCTTGAGATTTGCAACGAAGTGAGGTTAAGTTCACCGACTCTTCATTATTATTTTGCCGTGAGACGTGCCATTGACACACTTTCACATTATTCACATCCTTTGCATTGTTTTTAAGTGTTAACACTCAAACACCATTGACTCTGGAAAGATAATTGATAATTTTATATACCCAGCATGCCCACATACTTTTCCCCCAGTAGAATTACTCGTTTGACCCACACCCAAAGCGGAAATGCCCCGCCGCAGAAAAAAAAGAAGACCGTTCGCATCATTAAAACATACGGCAACCTCTTTTATACAGGGTCAGAGAAACGCAACGTTCTCATTAATAAGATTTGCGGAGGCTCGCGTAGTTGTGAGGCGGAAAAAATAAGAGAAAAAAAAACCGCCTCGCACCGCGCGCAGCGTGAATTAGAGAAGAAAAAAAATAGAAACGCGATAATTAAATTCTCACGCCCACCGCCATGTTGCGGAATTCATGAGCGTGAGAGAGAGAGAGAGAGGACAGAGGGTGCGATAGAATTTACATAATGTTCCAGAATTTTCCTTTTCACGATCTTCCGTCTCTGTCAATTATTATTCCTCTTCGTCTTCGCCGCGCACCCTTTTCATTTCCTTCTACTCCTTCTTTCGCTTCCTTTTTTCGCACTCGTCTTACACACCCGACTGGTCTTGAATGGATTTGACAATGCCGAACCTCCGCCATTAAAATTTCCTTTCCATTTCTGGGAACCATGGAGATATGAAGAGATAAATGGAAATACCATGTAAATAATTGGAGCGTGACATTGAGGTGTGCGGAGGGAGTACTACTTCATCAGACTGAAGCCTGACAACCGAAATAACAACCATATTGTTTAACCCTCTCCTTACGTTCTTATACATAGCACGATGGAATTGATGAATTAGCGGATGTAAAGCATGAATACCCACCATCCTTTAGAAATTGAAGACAAATAACTCTTGAAAGATATATTGCTAAAGCTACAGATTAAACTACGACTAAGCTAAAGATTCTACTCGATTTGACCTTAGCTTTAATCGGAAATGCGGATTATTATTAATTTTAATAAAGAAACAACACATGTAAGGAGAATTGATATTTAAGAAGTAAATGCAAGTTTATTTTTAGAAAGTTATCGATGGAAAACTTAGTATGACTGCAAAATTAGTGCCTAATACTTCTAGCGATATGGAAAATTAAGGGTCAACGAATATGGCGGACTGGTTTCAGCTTCTAGCATTGTCCAGCAATCTATCCAGCAAGTCCGCCATCTATCTCAACGGAGCGTAACAATACGTCAGACGACGGAATCTTCAAATTCAAGGCGTTGAAGTCGGCACAGATCGAAACACGTGCATTCTGCAGTGTGAAATATTTAATCCCAGTTTTACCTAAACTACTTCAAATTAGTAATTCGTTACAAAATTTTCATTATTTAGCTTGAGCCCAATAAAATCATGCCATTTAAATAAAAACATCCCATCTTTCCCGAGTTCCCTTACCGAAGAAGAGGGAATATCGTCATTGGTAAAGACTATGTCATCTGTAAATGCGGTTATACAACCAATTATATGAACCATCATTGAAAACTTAGGAGAAAATGAGACCAATAAAAGATCCTTGTGGAACACCAGGTGACAAAATTTTATGTTCACCGCGGCAGTTAAAGCATTGTATGTCGTAGAAAAGATTCCCATTTTGATGAAATCCAAATTACGACCTGCTTGCGAGCCTTTTTTCTTGACACTTTCCAAAACAATTGCAAGCCTTTTTTATAGAGGAATGGCTACGAGATCAATCACGCAGTCGTTTCAACAATTCCATTGTAAGTCGTCATCAATACGCAGTAGAGAAAAAGGATTTTAAAATATAATCTCTCTCGAGCAAATTCATTCTCCCACCAACACCTCACACCTTTTGGGAGAAGCCGGAAAAACTTCGTAACAAAGGAAGGGCTGAGGATGAAAACATTATTTTCGCCAGGGAGTCTTTCTTCCCACGAACACATACCCACGAAAAGGATCACATGCGGAGACTAAGGGACACGACATTTGTGTGGACCCTCAAATGAATTACGATGATTATGAAAAGAAACCCACGTACATACTCAGCTTTATCACGCTATATTGCCTCCTCCACTCCAAGTCATATTCCTCGCCAAGTGTTATCTCCACCACAAAGTGATTAATCGCCAGTTGCACGAACGATACCTATATATTCTATATAGTTATGGGACTCAAAAGCCATGGAACCACTCAATTGGTGTTGCAGAGACATTCGATAAATTTACCGGTTTAATAACTTATGGCATGGAGTAATGAGTTGCGTAAGTATCCAAGATGGCGGATGCGCAGTGTCCCGTTTGGATACTTAATCACTTGATAAAAGAGTGGCTTTGAGACAAATGACCAGTTTGTTTACTCTTACTGGCTAATTTTAACGTGCATTAGCAATTATTCATAGGCTAAACTTTCATAGATTTTATCCGGCGGTAGAAGATTAGATCGAATATTCCAACGAATGAAGTATTGGTAAATAAGTTATGTAACTATTAGATGTGTTCCTGCAACCCGAATATTTGTGTGATTTTTAACTTCATGTACCTCGTAACTATTGATTCTATAACTAATTGTTCTAGCAACCGGCCATGTTTGATCATGGCAGCTCCCTTAGCATAATGGGAATCATATTCGAACTATGTGCGTTGATTTCAGCAGCTGTAAGAAACGTGAATTAAATAATTAATGGTGCAATAACATACTTTTATTTGACTGAAACTCTAAGTAATTAAATAAAAATAACTACATAAGTCTTCAACTTGACTCATTTTCTTCGCGCGGACCTTTTAAAACTTCTACAGGACGGAAGGTGTTTTTTTTTAGTCCTGAAAAAAATTACTGCGGCGACAATACGATTTATTTTCAAAATTGGTTGAGGTTAAATACATTAAAAACTACACATTGTTATTTTTTTTAAAGAGATCTAGGAGTTAGAAATTCCTCAATTATTAAAATAAAGTCTCTCTGAAGTGCATGCACGTACCACTTCCCAAGTAAAAGGGCTGTGTTATTTTTCGTCAAAAATCTCGGAAAGTACTCGGTGAGGGGCTGACATTTTGGTACTTTTTAAAGGTTGCGGAACTTTTCTTTAAAATGAGACTCAATTCATTGATTTCTTGAAGAAATTATATTCCGCTCAAACTAACTTGAAACTTATCCCTCAACAAATAGGCCCATTTCACAAGATACTAGATCCTGTTCAAGACCTGGCATCTTATGGTAGTCCGAGCGAGATAGTTCCCTAGTCGTAATAGAGACCATATTCGGATTATAAGTTTTAATTTCACCAGCTGCAGGACACACGAATTAAATATTGCATTATTAATGGTGCAATAATATAGCTTTATATGACAGAAATTGTAAGTAATTAAATGAAAATATCTAAATAAGTCTTTAATTTGACTAATTTTTTCGCGCGGTGCGTTTGAAGCTCCTTCAAAACGGAAGGTTTTTTTGTGATACGCAAGAACTTATTGCAGTGACAATAGAATTAATTTTCAAATATAGTTGAGAAAACAAACTACACGCTGTTGGTTTTTTTTACGACATCTAAGTGTAGGGAATGCTCCATTTGTTAAATAAGGTGTCTCTGGAGTGCATACACGCACCATTTCCCATGCAAAAGGGCTGGTATTTAGCAAATATCTCGGAAAGTAATGTGATAAGGGGTTGAATTTTTTTATGTCAATGGAAGGGTGATATACTTTTCTTTAAAATGAGACCAAATTCATTGATTTCTCGGTAAAACGATATTTTCATTAATTTCCCATTTCTGTCATATAAAAATATATTATTGCACCATTAATAACGCAATATTTGATTCATGTGTCCGACAGCTGGTGAAATTAAAACGTATAGTTCGAATATCCCTTTGAGTGCGGCATGACGTGATATCACGTCATGATTGTCTTTACGCTGGAACTGATGACGTGATATCACGTCATGGGTACCATGCGTGTTCGTGCTTTCACTAGGGAACTTTCACTAGGCCCCCTAGTGAAATCTGTAACACTCACGGTACCCTTGACGTGATATCACGCCATCAGTTCCAGCGTAAAGACAACCATGACGTGATATCACGTCATGCCGCACTCAAAGGGATATGGACTCTATTATGACTCAGACTACCTTAAGCGATATTCGTATCATCAGGAGAGAAAGAATACTTGTACACTTCCAAACTTCACAGACGACCACCACGGATTCAGCACGTGATCTCATCATCAGGGCATATATTCACACGTTACAAGTCCTTATAATGATGAATTTGGGGGTTGGGGAAGAGAGGGTGTTGAGGATGGTGGGAGGTTGGGGAGGGTGACCGTTCATCTCCGTACATGACTCGTTTGGGCACAAGAGGTTGCGGACAGGGGTTCAAGTTTCAGGTAGTTCACATAGGAAATGGTTCCAGGCTTGACTTTGTGGAAGTAATTCACAGTAACTTTAAATAAAACTTGGTATACTCCACTATAGGTTTAATAACACGACCCGAGTTTCGACACTTCGTGTCATCTTCAGGAGCAAATACAACATCTATTACTCTATATATACAGGTTCGTGGTAGGGGAGGGGAAGGAATCTGGGAGAGGAGGGATGAGGGGGTGTGGGAGGCGGACGTGGGGGCGGAGGGGGGGAATGCTTGGAGGTGGGAAAGGGTTAGGGGATGGAGAGGGGAAAACATCTTAGTTTGTGTTTTGGGAAAGTCAACAACAATTTACACTGTGTTATTAAACCTATAGTGGAGTATACAAAGTATTATTTAAAGTTACTAGTTCAGATAGCCTGATTAGAGGTGACTGGTTGACTATGAAGCCACTACATAATTTGGCCTCGCTATTATTAATTTCAAACTGCCCAAAGAAGTCTAATGTATGTCTCCTTTCCAGACAATGTAGGGCTGTTGCTTCAAAAATTAATAAATGTATTAGACAAACGTCAGCGAAGCATGACTTTTATTTATTATTAATGTGATAACCTCAGTGCTTTTCACTCTGTCTTTGATTGAATTGGATTTTTGGGAGGTTACCGACAGCTAAGGTCATTTGCGCCATAAGGGACAGGCAATGGAGGAAGGATGGATAGAAACCCGGCGTCGGCATTAGCCCGCTCTTGACGACCACGGTCTAACGTCTCATCCGACAGACAGATTACTGCACTTGAAGTGCCCTCCGCCAGACTATCAAGCAAGGGTGGGGTTTCTTTTGAAAAATATCCTCCTCAGCAGGGATCTGAACCCTGGCCGCCCGTGTGGTTGGCCAGTACTCTATAGTGCTCGCAGAGTTTCTGTGCACAGGAGAGTTCCTCCAAGCCTAGCTGCCCATGGTAGATGAGCAGCGATTGGTTGCCGGCGTCCAATCCCGTAAACCAGTTCTTAGCTCAGTGCGCGCCGCGTACGAATACTGTAAGTGGAGACACAAAAGAATAGGCGAAAACGAACGCTATGCCTCGCCGACGCGAGGGCCTTTAGAATATAAATACTCTGAACGAGAAACCACTATAGACATCGAGTCAAAACTTGCAGTGATTGTAAAAGTCATCGCAGTGAGGTTAGAAAGTAATCCCCATCGGCGCAGGCCACCGTGGTTACACGATAAATAAACAAAACTTTAAGTCAGTATTAAAACAGTATTCGTACGCGGCGAGCACTGAGCTAAGAACCGGTTTACGGGATTGGACGCTGGCAGCCAATCGCTGCTCCTCTACCATGGGCAGCTAGGCTTGGAGGAACTCTCCAGTGCACAGAAACTCTGCGAGCACTATAGCCACCACCGCTTTTCTCCTCTTCATGTCTTTGCTACTATGCCCATTTTCTTCTGGTGTACTACCTAAGTAATTGAAATGATCTGCTTGCTGTTGTTTGTGCCATACCACATTAAAAACTAGCCTCGCTTTCTCTGTCTTAGATAATCTCATAACTTTTGTTTATTACTTATTTTTGAAAATTGTTAGAAATCAAGGGTCTCCCTCAGCCCCTTCCCACTTCCTTACCCCAATCCACTTCGCACGAAGCTTCTACTCACTCACGTGTTCCGGTCACTTAGCGCCCCCTTTCACCCCTTTCTCACGGGTGGAATTCGAACGAAAAAAAAAAGAAAATACGAGAAGGATTACAGGCATTGCGAAACACGATGCGTATATCACATTAGCTCACGTAACCGTCGTCAACAAAGTCAAAACTCCTTGTTTCCCCATTCTTGAACCTAAGCGGTTCCCCCCGTCCACGCTCGGTGCTGCCTCCTTGCGGTTGCCCGAGGGAAAGTTTTAATATAGGCCTGGAAAAGGGGAACTTGGAAGCGCATTAAAAAAATTAAGTCCTCCATTTGCTCGCTAACTCTCCTCCTATGCAGAAGAAAATGAGCACGATTTGTTTGGAGTCGGTAATAGATCTTTCTCTCGACACATTTAAAGTTTTACATAGCATTTTTCCTCCCCATTGACCATTCTTTTTTTTTACTTCTTTTTCAATTCGGTTGGAACGAATTTCCTTCAATTTTGGGAATTTCAAGGGACGCGAAAGATGGTATAAGTATTCAAAATTCGATTCCATAGCTCGGAAATTAAGACGTTCAATCAAATGTTCTGGCGGCAAAACATGTTAGCTCGGACATCAATTTATAAATAAACCTATTACTTATGTTTTACTTTCAATTCGATAAACCTGCTCCTAATCTCTGGGAATTCTCTATGAAAACTAAAATTACTGTCCAAACGACGGTATTTCTCTAGGTCACTTTTTATTATTTTAACACATAATGACTACTTGTGAAATGAAAGCTGTAACTAATTAATTCCACATACTATTTATTAACGACCAAGGTTCCGACTTAGTTTTCGACTCGGTCATCATCAGGTACATGCATAAAACTGATAACATATATTACGCCAAGGAGGCGGGGGGGGGGGGGGAAGAACGGGAGTGCAAAGTTACTGGTACGCTCACGTTACGGTTTGTAGAATTGGCCACAATAGCAAGTGCCCTCTCCAACTACCAAAAAAATGGTAGTAATATGGGTGATGTGCTTCATTTGATATCGGTCATTACGTAGCGTAATTAAGATAATTATCGCAGACCTAATTTCCATGATGGATACATCATTCTGATAAAAATAATTGATCCCAAAGTCGCGTCACTCGGCAACCTCCAAGTATACAGGAATTATTTCACAAAGATAAGCATAACCAACCTGAAAAGACCTGCGTAGTATCGCATAGCGAAAGCTGTTTATAACGGAAAATAATTGAACGAGTCGACTATAGCGTACCATGGCCGTAATGAGGATTTCTACGTGATTTCATGTCATTTCATTGACAGCATTAATACAGTAAAGTATTAGACTATAGTGAAGCAGTCTTCAGATACAATGAAATACCTTGAAATTTCCATAACTTCTGATATATTGTGGGGAACATACACAGAAAACATATGTGGCACAGCATCAAAGAAACTAGGTTTTGCTTTGCGTATAATAGGAAGGTTCTCAGATGAAAAAGTCAAAAGGAGACGCTACTTCGCTCTTGTTAGGCCACACCTCGAATACGCCGCAAGCATTTGGGACCCTGTTCAAATAGATTTAGCCAAAATAATTAATAAAATACAAAGAAAGGCAGCACGCTTCGTTGAAAACTGTCACGAGCGAACATATAATGTCTTACAACTTTTAGAGGGATTAAGGTGGGAGTCCCTAGAGACTCTGAGGCTGCACGCTAGGCTTAGCTTGCTTGAGAAATTCAGAACTGATGTTTTTCAGAGCGACACAGAGAATATTATCATGACTTATAGGGTTACCATACGTCCTCTTTTTCCCGGACATGTCCTCATTTTCAGGGAAATAAAGATTTCCGGGCGGATTTAAAAAAAAAATTAAGAAACGTCCTCTTTTTTAGCTCTGAGAAAAAATTCCCGTTTTAAACACGATAATATGTAGTCGCTTTATTGAATCGTAAAATTGTAACCGTTGCACTTTTGACTACAAACGCAAAGGCCACGTCGGAGATAATGCCGTCATTTATTCCATTTTTGTCTAACTTAATTTTTTTTATTTTCATGATACGCAATGTGATATTTTTTTGAAAAGCATGTGATCCAGATAAATTTACAAAGAACATAATTTCGCCTGGAGGTGTCCGTATACTGTGATAGGAGCGTATTCTAACGGCTTAAGCATTTCAGCAGGTATTATGTCATTTCATTTATTTCATTGTATCAGGTTCATTATTTCATTCAGTTATTCTCTTTGGGGATTTCCTTTCGAGGTGTTGAACTAAGCGCACATCGGAACACGAGTACTTAATCGCACATGAATGACGTTGAATGGAACGATGTGCGTAGGCGAAGTGTTTTGTAACCTGCCGGTAGGCAGATTTTTGTGTGCGCACAGCAGTCATGGCCGCATGTTTGACTTAAAGCTGTTGAATTCGTTCAAAATAAGTATTTAAAAACGTTGGCTTTATGTCGCTAATTGCTTACAAACTTAACAATATGCATGTTTGCCGCCTTTACTGAAAATCAACAAACTTGACAACAATCGCGGATGCCAATATTGACGTTCGTTTGTTGTTAGCGCACATCCACTATGCTCCCGATCTGTTTTGAAGTGCGCCACCTAGTGCGCAGGGTCTCTTAACGAATGTAAGGCAAGCGCACTGTTGTGTTACGAAGTGATTAGCGCGCTAGAGCAAATGAAAGGCACCCATTTATCGTCAAATATTACTGTGTTATCACAAACTCACCGTAATTTTACCCAGACCAATCATCAACAGGCGGGTTGTGCAATCACCACGAACTCGCCGTACTTTTGTAATTTCGCAATTTTGTAATTTCGCAAAATTTTTGAAGAACTCTGAAAGAAAACAGAACCAACCAGCAGGTGAAGTTGGGTGTGCACATTTCAATCAGTCGTCTAGTTTCGTGTGCCATTCTGAACTTCTAATGATTGCTGAAGTCTTTTTTTTTTAAATTCCTAGTCATAATGCTAATATAGAACGTGTGTTTTCACTTGTCAACGCACCGTGGACCCAAGTACAGGAACAGATTTAAAATAGAAAACATGAAAGGTGTATTGTGTATTCAGTGCAATTTTAATCACTTCGACTGCTTAAGCTTTGATGAATACTTGCTGGGAAACAGAAAACTTTTAACGGAGATTTCTTCATCCTTCAAATATTCATGGCATTGAAGTGAAAAAAACAGTAATGAGATACATGAATGCAATGATGATTATGGTTAAAATGGTGGGAAAAATGACCAAATAAAAAGTGCCCTCTTTTTTTATGGGAAGTGTCCTCTCTTTTTATGATGGACCTATGGTAACCCTAATCATGACGCCTCGCTACATCTCAAGGTCTGACAGATGCGATAAAATAAGAGTGATACATTGCCGAGCAGATGGGTACAAAAACTTGTATTTTCCGTGCACAATAAGCGATCACAAAAAAACTGAGCTCCACTAAATACACTCCTATAATACATGTCACCATTTCACCTCCCAAAAACTTACATCTTTACACGGCTGGTGACCTAACACCCCCTGCCACACGCCCATGCGGCGGCTCGCAGGGTATTATGTAGATGTAAACGACTACTGATGAGCAAAATCAATAATTAGATTATTCATTTCGGCAGGTAACGAAGTTGGCATCGATCCAAAAAGTAGACTTCATCGTGAAAATTAAATTGCTAGCAAAATTCTCAAAACCAGGGGTTCTAGTAGGGAGTAGCCTCGGCATGCGTGAGAGCCGATGCTACTTATACTAGCTAGATTTGTCGCAATAAAAGTAATGAGAATGCACCAGCGCATAATCAGCTAGATTTCTTTATATCTTAGTAACTTAATTACAAAAATATACATGCAACGTAAGGTCAAAAAATTACAAACTCTCCATGTATAGCTTAAAGATGTTGCTGCATTTTAATATGAGGCATTGAGGTAAATGCACATCTACATCTACGTAATACCCTGCGAGCCGCCGCATGGGCGTGTGGCAGAGGGTGTTAGGTCACCAGCCGTGTAAAGATGTTAAGTTTTTGGGAGAATAAATGGTGATATGTATTAAAGGAGTGTATTTGGTAGATATCAATTTTTATTGAGATCCTTTATTGTGAGCGGAAAACAGAGCTATCCGTTCGGCGGTGTATCTCTATTATTTTATCGCACCTGTCAGACCTATAGATGTTGTGAGAAGTCATGATAATATTCTCTTTGTCACACTGAAAAATATCAGTCCTGAATTTCTCAAGCTACGTAAACCTAGCGTGTAACCTTCGAGTCTCTAGGGGCTCCCACTCTAATCCCTCTAAAAGTTGTGAGACACTATATGTACCCTCGTAGCAGTTTTTTACGAAGCGCGCTGCTTTCGTTTGTACTTAATTAATTTTTTTGGTTAAATATTTATGTTCAGGTTCCCAAATGCTCGCGGCGTATTCGAGGTGTGGGCTAACCAGAGCGAAGTAGCATCTCTCTTTGAGTTTTTCATCCGACGACCTTCCTATCATAGGCTGAACGAAACCTAGTTTTATTAATGCTGTACCACATATGTTCTGTATGTCTTATCTCCACGATATTGTTGAAACATATACTGGCTAGCGATATGGATTATTCTCGATTTTATCATATTATTCACCTGGAATGCGGATGGTAATTAAATCTATTAAAAACAATATGTGCTAGTATGATTCATTTTAAAGGAGTAAGTGCATGCTTATTTTAAGTGAGTATCCAAGGCAAGGTTGGTGAGAGGCAAAACACTTTGTCCGCACAGACATTAGTTAAAAGCGATAGTAATACAGATTAGTAGTGTTCCGGATACACAGGGACCCCTCTCTTCCCTAAAATCCAGAATTGTAGTGGTGTTTCTACTCCAAATATGAGCTTTCTGAGTTCGATCAGCCTGGAATTCTCTTCTCTGAAGATAAGCTGCTCCACTACCTCTTGCAATGGTAGGTGTTTCGTATTCAGTGTAGCATTTTAATCAAAACAGTCCATCACATAGTAATTATCAAGAGAACCAGAGACATTTTGAAGAAGGGAATGGGGCCTTTAGCAAGGGAGAGAAAAAGAAATATAAATTAGTCAAAGTGGAGAAGCGGGGTGGAGGGATTGTTTGGGTGATGGGATCTGTCAGTGCGATCGGAAACGATGTCGGTAGGATGAATTTAGCTTATAACAAACCAACAAATATGTTTTCGACATGTTAACATAACTGCTGATCCACTCAATGTGGCCGATTGCGCATTTGATGGCTCCAACATTCCTCTGTGCTGTCGTATCGTTGTTCAAAGAAGATAGGCCTATTAAACTAGGAAACAGTAAGTGAAATCATTCTGTGTGGAGCGTGGCACTCTTTCGTATGTATCGGAAGCATGGACCATTGGAAAAGCTGACCAGAACAGCCTGGAAGCCTTTGAAACCTGGTGCCTGAGAAGGATGCTGAAGATCAAAAGGACGGACAAAGTTAGAAAAGATGAAGAGTATAGAAGAGTAGAAGAGGAAAGGACTGTATAGTACAACATACAGAAAATAAGAAACAGATTAAGTGGATACTCCCTGAGTCACAATGGGTTTGTGAAGGGCATAATTGAAGGCAAAAATAGAGGGAAAAGTCCCCAAAGGAAGACCCAGGAATAAGTTCATGGACCAAATAAAGAGGAAAGTACACAGGAAGAACTACCAGGCATTGAGAGAACTAGCATCAGATAGGGAATGGTGGAGGGCTCCAGTAAACCAGTCTTAGGGTTGGAAGGACCAATGACTGAATGAATCGTATCGCGTGATTCCATCTGTTCTATTCTTCCCATTTACGGCCACGGCAGACGGTGTTGAGACGATTGCCGATGGTCAAACCACACTGTTGACTTCCCTGGTAATCAGATTGATTACAGTCATATCGAGAGGTGTCGTCCTCTCACTGCGCAACGGCGAAGCTTGATATTATTTCTGATAAGGAGATAAGCCGCATTCGGAGAATCTCCTCTTACTATCTGGGATATTAGAGGCGATAGAGTCAGAACGTGATGTGAGTTAGTGACGGCAGGTGTGCTCCGCTGTTGGCGATGTTAAAGTGAGGTTTTCAAGAGGAGAAATCGCTGCAGACGAAGACTACAGTCTGAAGACTACAAGATGCCGCCTGCCATAGGTGCCGCGGTGAGTTAACTGTAAACCAGCTGAATATATGTTCACCGAAATTAACTTCTAACTCAGATAGGTTCAACTGACAACAACAACGCGCTTTTCGACAAGTTTTAACAACAATACGATGCCGTCCAGTTTTGGTTTAGTACCTGATGGTGGCTCGTGAGTGAGAACGCGTCGTGTTCGTATTAAAACTTTTGGAGAAGTCGTTTGTTGCTACCATTATGACGAACTTCCTCCACGTTACGGCTGAATATGTTTAACTTAATAGGTTCTACTATCAAACTGCACCCTTTTTTGTCGAGAAGAATAAGAAATTTTATCTTAGTTAAACGAATTCGATACGTGCTAATCACTGGATCGATTCATGAACGCCGTAATGATTATCGCATGCAGCAATCACAATGCTATCGCGCGCATTCATAGATTCAGTACTAACGAGTCGACGGACCTTGTCCGCATGTGACGATTGCTATCGAGTGAAAAACTGCTGGTGAACGAAGCAATTCTTCAACGAAACAGAGCGAAAATATGGGTTCTGGGCCATATTACACTATGCCCTGGACCAAATAGCGCAAGAACACGGTCCAAATTACACGGAACTGAAATGTTTTTTGAAAAAATGCTATGCCCATCAACAACGGTGAAACATGAGCATTCCAGTGTCATCTTCAATGGGTACAGTTTGTCAGGAAAATATATCGCCAATGATGCGCATTGCTGGAGTCAGCTACAAGCAGTCAAAGTTAGGTGGTCTAACTTGCAAGAACTTCCCCTATAGGGCTACATACCCGAAGTGGCGGTGCCTACTAGTAATAAAATGCAGTTTTAACACGTAGCCTAATGGAACCTGACGCATGTTTTGAAAAAAATTCGATGGCATACTTACGGATTATATTCCGAAAGCGAAAAAATAACTTTCATATCATAGTAATTCCTATTAATTATCGAAGTATCACAACGCACATAAAACAAGTATTTACCAACAGTTTTTGCTTAAATTTCGATGTCGAAAGTGGACGAAAATTCAAAAATATCATTGTTGCATCACCTGCGCAACAATATGTAGGGACGTTTCCAAAGTATTAATAGCTGTCTTAATTAGAGTGTGGTGCATGAATTTATTTCGAACGTACTTAAAAAGTAATTCAAATAAGCACTCAGCGACCCACGAATCGCGCTCCAACCACCATATTGTTGACATTAATGGCTGAATTGGAGAATCGTTTACCATGTGAATCTCCATGACGCCTAAAGTCTCACGCTGCCAATATCGGCGGGAACTTTAACGCAAGGCTAAGGATTACGCTGACTATACATCTAGGAGGCTAACATTATGCAAACACTATTCCTTCAATGCAGCCTAATTAATTTCAGCGTGGTGTTGGATTTGGTCACTTGCGTAGCATAGAGGTGACCACACGGAGCGTTGGTTTGGCAACAAAGGTCTCCATTACGCCCACAAAAATCAGCAATGTGGAACTCTTGACACTGAACTACTAAGCGACAATTATCAAAACGAGATACACCAACGAAAAAATGTTTAAGTAACCTTTAGAACGCAATCAACTTAGACTCGAAACTTCTGTTGATTCGCCCTTCAAGTCAGGTCATTCAGAAAAATCCGAAAATTGTGATATAGAATTTTAAATCCACGTTTTATCTAATGCTGAACTGCAACGTATGCCATTTTGGCATGGTTCATCCTTTAAAGTGACTGTTTTAACGCGGTCTTCAGAAAAGATTGCAGCAGAAAAATTATTTATAACGCGTAAGACTATTTATGTTTATGATTAAAAATGTTTTTGAGAAGCGAGAAGTCCAGGAAAATTGAATAAAAAATAAAATAGAGGCATCTAATCACCTATTTTTCAGTGTTTTTAGGGAATTAAGGCCGTAATTGAAGTCGAAATGCGGTAGTTCCATGCAAATGGAGCAGCAGTCAGCTCCTGCGGATGGACAAATGTCATTAAAAATATATTCTAGGAATTATCTGCATATTTAATGTCTTAATATTCGTTTTAAATAGGTAAAACATTTCACCAACAAAAGCCGGGATTATTTAACTGAACAAATAAAGATATGCAACTCGTGTCTTGACTCACGCAGTCAATCCTGAGCCCCCTTAACGTAGATTCGGAAATACGTATTCGCCGCTCGCCTACAATGTGTCCGTCATCAACAGCATGGGACAACTCACGAAGGCGCGGATTAAGTCTCTCTGCTTTGTAGTGAGTCAGGAGGGAATTACCCCAGCGATAATCCGCGAATTTCCCCATAAAAGTTTTAATCGTTCTCTAAGTCTTCTAAGAGAATGCTATTTTTCCTCCTGCGCTATCTCTATTCCACCACATCGCTCAGAATTGCTGGCGTACACACACATTACACCATTAGCTTTCGTGGTACGCACGGAAAAATGACTGAAAAGTTATTTCTTAAAGCTCGAGGCTTTTGCAGCGCTGTAGTGCAGGTATTACCATGATCAACGGGTCTCACTTCGTTGCGTCAGCTTGGTGATGACTTTTCGCAGCCAATAAAGGTCACATCTTCAGATCAATTCCGTGTCAAAATGGGCAAGTGTATATACCGTCCTTAAGGTGGCCTTCCGGTAGCGCGGCCAATCAGCGTCGAGGACCCTGATTTTGGCGCGATTCCATTCAGGAGTCTGTTCCACGTGTTGTGGGGTCTGTGCCCGTCATCTCCATAAAAATTTCCTTTACTAGTTCTATTTCAACAGCCTCCTGTAGTGGTTTTCTGAAACTCGATAGGGCATTGTCGATAACAGGTTGTTGACGAAAGTCCTCTCTTGCATCGACATCCTCTTATCGAAAGTGCGTTTCTCTAACTCACCTAAACGACAATTCAACGATGCAAAACATGACCACAGCTTGTCGATGGCCAACAATACGGCGTCGGCGCCTGCGAGTGAGGCTAGAATTTTCGACTGATTTCAATACGAAGAATTTTCTTGTGGCAGCTAGATCAAGAGGCAACGGTCGTCAAAACAAACCAACAAGCTGCCAAGGAACGCATCGGTGGATTTCAAAGCTTGTTAGATGATGGAGAATATATTGAACATGGATATGTATTATTTTGGCCGTAGATCTTTTTACTATTTTTATGATAGGTGTGGTCATATATTACCAGCATAAAGACTGATCCATGTAAGTACACAATAAATAACGCTTTCGTGCTTTCCTCGAGCACCATAATCTCCCAAGCTAGAAAATGGAGAGCCATCCAAATGAATATATGTCTCATCATGTTTACGAATTACAGAGCTAGTCATACAAATTTTAAAAAATCCAAATGGGTTGTTAAAGACAGCGGTTTTTGAATAATTGCTAATATCTACTATATTAAGGAATATGATTATTTTAAAAATAATACTTAAATGGATTTCAATCGCTATAATTGAGTAAATAAAGCCGTAACACATAATAACATCAACATAAATTATTAAGGAAATTCTAAAAATTCTCGCTGTGCCTTGAAATAGTAAACTAAGCCGTTTCCACAACAACAATTCCCCTTTTCGAGCGCCGTTTAGCTTATTGGGGGGTACTCAACGCTCCGATAGCTTACCGACAATTTTCGCTAACGCTATCGACAAAATTCGTAAAATATTGCTTTAAGAAAACCGATTGTCGTTAAGATTTTCGATAAGCTAACGACTTAGCAACGTCGATAAGACTTGCTATCGAGTTACAGAAAGCCCCCGCTGGATGAGTCGAGGGAATTAATGCTTTCCCTTGGGTAATGGCCGGTTGCAAGAAAATTTAGTTATGGAATCAATAGTTATGAGATCCATAGAGTTATAGAACTCATAAATATATTCGGGTTGCAGGAACACATCTATGTATTAGTTACTTATCTTATTTACCAATAGTCACTAGCTTCGAATATTTGATCTAATCTTCCACCGCCGGATAAAAGTTACGAAAGT
Organism: Ceriagrion tenellum; assembly: GCA_963169105.1. NCBI lineage: Eukaryota > Metazoa > Arthropoda > Insecta > Odonata > Coenagrionidae > Ceriagrion > Ceriagrion tenellum. Next base: position 32,364,294 of record OY720643.1, on the reverse strand, counting down.
TTATTCTATGACCAATTGATAATGCACATTATAATTAGTCAGTAAGAGTAAACAAACTGGTCACATGTCAGAAAAGAACTCTTTTATCAAGTAATTCAGTCTCCAAGCGGTTCATTGCGCATCCGCCATCTTGTCTACTTATGGAACTCATAACTCCATGCCATAAGTTATTAGACCAATGAATTTATTGAATGTTTGTGCAACACTTATTGAATGGTTGCCATGGCTTATGGGTCCCATAACTTTATGGAATACATGTGTTACGTTCCTGCAACTGGCTATTAGACTCACTAAGACTAATCATTATCTGATGTCCCGGGAAAGAGAAGGCATGTTCTGCAACCGCAGACTGCACGCAGAGCTTGATTTTTGTTAGCTTTGCGGAGTTCGCTTCCTTGCGAGCCAGTATACTAGTACTGAAAAAAATACCAGAAAAGTTATTTTTTCAGGACTAGGAAACTGTCTCTGTTTATAAAAACTTCCACCACGGAACCAAATTCTCGTCAGAGTCTTTCCATTCCATTAAACTAGTACACATGTCCTAAAAACAGAGTTAGAACGCGTGCAGAGAAGATCAGCAAGACACGTGAAAGGTCGTTATGATAGTCTCGTTAGTTTTACTGACCTCTTGCAACCATTTGAATGGGAATCGCATTCAGAGCGTCGATTGAAAATTAGACTAAACCTTTTACGTAAAGTCAAAACTGATTTATTTTCCGACATAGGTAACAATATCTTACCAACTCCAACGTACTACAGTAGATGATATCATGCAGATAAAATAAGGGTAATAGATTGTAGAACGGAAAGGTTTAAAATGTCGTTTTTCTCGCGATCGATAGGAGACCTTAATGGTTGCGTTAAGTCCTTGAAGTAGGTTCGCAGACGGATAGTACAGCTGATTCATTCATATGCCCCCTAATGCAGGATTATAAATCTGCCGAGTAATGTTAACACCATGTTTTGCATGCTCCCAGTATGAATCTTTTGTTAACTTTACATAGTTACATCAAAGATTAGTTTTGTAATTTCTGTAGCATTTGTAGCATACCCACAGTGTGGTGCATGTTGGTGAAAGTTAATTTCTTCTCTCAAGTTCATGTTGTTGCTAAGTCACCCCCTTCCAAACACCCTTGTGGTAGCTTGCAAGGTAATAAGTAGATGTGGATGAACGCGATGCTAGTCTCAGTGTGTTAATTTGGTGTATAGATTGCCAAAATTGGAATGCTATATCAACGAGATGAATTTTTCTCACTTCAGCTGAGGTATACGTGGCCTTGAAGTATTCCATTTTCCCAGTTCAAAATCTCATATCGAGTTCAAAGGGTATTCTGTCGCACCCTTGAAATCTCATCGGCATAAGTCGCAGGAATGCTCATTCTTTTGCTAACACGCAGACCCAAGCTTAGGGAAAATGATAGGACTCACTGCGAGGTTTTTGAACTATAATTGGAGTAAAATTAACTTAAATACTAATTGCAAATGGCTGATGAACAGTATAAGAACCAAATTTATTGCCTGTTAGGCTGTAGCTGTCAGACACTGGTTCCCCTTCAATGATTCCCGCCGCTCTGGGCTTCTCCCTTGCGCACGTTCTCCATCTGCCTAACATCAATACATCGTTTCAAATATGCTCACCAATTTCTCAATCCGCGTCCACACCTAAAAACCTTGCGGAAAAAATACAATGCCACACGATAGATTTTTTTTGGCATGCGCGGGACTTCGTGTATACGTAACGTGACGACGCACGCAACAATGTATTCCACACTCAACGCACACGCTCCGGACTGAGTCAGATTTCCGACGAACAACAATGGATTTGCGCCGCATATGCCGGGTCTACGCTAACGCCTTAAGTGAAAAGTCTCTTTAAGGTGGACCTTATTTTCCCTTACATAACATATAACGTATTTCTAACGAAGCATACGTCTTCTGGATGAAAATGAACAATGTATTGTATGCGATGTTCCGTTTCGGAATGAAATCATCTCCAAGACATCCTGCTATTAATTTCATTCTGACAGGGGAGCCTAAGTACCGTTAACCGGCTTCATTCATCATAATCCCCCACAGAGAGTACGACTCAAATGAACACGTACAACTCAAATGGTGAATAATGCATTAGTGATCGATTTCCTAAGTGGTACAGTCACACATCAGCGCCAAGGATCTCAAAAACGTCTTTTTATCCTTGTTATACTCCTTGATAAGAAATCTATCAAGCTCGCCGTGCTAATCATCAACTGTTTATTTACTTTGTTTTCAGTTTATTTTATGTAAGTTTATTTACTTTGTTTTCAGTTTATTTTATGTAAGTTTATTTATTTAGTTTTGTGTTTAGTGTACTTAGTCCTGTTTCGCGTCGCTGCCGTCGATTTAAGGTTCATCTAAAGTGCTAGTGTAAGAGACCATACCACAATTAAAGTGAACTTTAAGTGAAGTTACTTAAGTGAAGTCACCTAAGGTAAGCCCTGCACTGTAGACAAGGCAATAACGGTTCTCAACGTGGACGATTCTGCAGCGCAATTGCTCGTCTGTCTGCCCTGTGACCAGTTCAAATTTAAAGCTGATATATGCTTTTTCGTTCAAATTGACATGTTTTTACTTTAATTTGAGCGATCCCCATTGGATCTTGTGATCAAATCTACTTTCTCAAGGCTGTAATGCAGTAAAACTAGCCTGGGAAACCCTATTTATTTTATATTCATTTCAGTCTACACAACGCTCTTCCAAGATGCAATGGTCAACTTTTCACAAAATCCGGAATAAATGGTTCTGAGGCGATAGCCATCTTAAGGAGGACCTCTCTGCGCTTCGACGTACTGATTTCTTAGGACGAATCAAATTTCATGTCAGCAAGTGTTAGCGAGACGTCGTTTCACCTAGAAATCACCGAATTCGGCATCACTTACAAAGAAAAATACCTCGCCCTTCCAAAGATTACAAAAATGTTCCTCACCGTACTATATTTTGCGGGATATTTGCCAAAAAAAATACCAGCCTTTTCTCACATGGGAAATGGTACGTGTATGCACTCCAAAGATCCATTTTAGGAATTATAAATTTCTAACTTTTAGATCTCGAAAAAAAAAATAAAATCACGTGGTTTATGTGCTTCTCAACTACTTAAAAAAAATAAAGCATGCAGTCACCGCCGCATATATTTCAGAATTGCAAAAAAATCTTTCAGTGCAAAGGATTTTTACACGTAATGCGTGAAAAAAAATGGTTAAGTTACAGACTTCTATTATTATTATTCTGCACGCCGTGGCCATGTCGGACCACGCGAAGTGCAAACTTAGAGGCGATTTTTTTTTAGCTTTGCCTTTCTGTGCGACCGTATTGCTTTCATTCTTTCCGAAATCTTTCTTTCCTCCGTCCAGGTGATTCAGGTCCTCTTACGTTTTTTCCAGGTCGGCCACCATCCAAATGCACTTTTTTTCGAAAAATGTTTCCATCGTGGACTGCCTAAAGGTGTAATCCTCTGCCTGAGATGTTATCCTCGCGTTTCCCCGGTCTTCTTTGATCGCGGCAATGAATTTTACTGTCTTCAATTTTGCCATACTTCAGTCTTCATAAAATTCTATAATTTGTCTTTTTAATCTTCGAAGAAATATATTTATTTAGCTAATGAGAATTTCAGCCATACATAAATGTATATTACTGCACTATTAATATTACATTATTTATTTATCCTTCCTACAGTAGATGAAATAGAAACGTAACAGTTGAATACGGTCTCTATAATGCCTAGGGAAATATTCCGCTCAAATTACTTTAAGTGTTCCACCAGTTAAAGATAGATTCTCTTGAAATCCGGACAAAGTCATCCAGATTTTTACACGTGCAGGGCCCTATCTATTCCCCGTTTGTCTTTCTTCATCTCCGTGTCCGTACTGTCCTTCTTCATCCCGTCCATGAAACCTCTATCTTCCCTCTAACCCGCTGGTCCAACATCCTTCCCTCAGCATCATGTCCTCCTCCTGATATCATCTAGAAGTTTCCTTCCCCCACTTACGGCACGGACTTGGCAAATATTTGCCCACAGCTTTTCCGATACGAATCGAGCACAAAAGATTCGGCAGTTAAAGGTATTCTTGAGCGAGATAGTTCCCTTATCATAATAGAGACCATATTCGAATTATACATTTTAATTTCACCAGCTGTAGGACACATGAATTTAATATTGCGTTATTAATTGTGAAATTATATAGTTTTATATGACAGAACTTGTAAGTAATTAAATTAAATTAAGTCTTTAACTTGACTCATTTCTTTCACGAGGTGCGTTCGAAACTCTAACAAAATGGAAGGTTTATTGTGATCCCGAAGAATTATCGGCGGTGACAATATGATTAATTTTCAAAAGTAGTTGAGAAAACACACAAACTACACACTGTTGATTTTTTGACGAGATCTAAGTGCAGGAAATGCCTCATTTTTTTATATAACGTCTCTCTGGAGTGCATACACGTACCATTTCCCATTTAAAAGGGCTGGTACTGTTTGGAAAATATCTCGGAAATTATTGTGGTAAGGGGTTGAATTTTTGGTGTCACAGGAAGGGTGAGATATTTTTTTGAATGAGAACAAATTGATTGATTTCTATGTGAAATGATATTTCGCTCAAACTACCCAAAATGGTATAGAGATTTCCATCATTCGGGAGGAAATGATGAAATATTAGCGGGAGCAAGATAGCAAGGTTCGCACAATCCTATTGACTCGGACGTAGGTCTCTAACCTTTCCCTAGAAACGATCGCTGAACAAAAGTTACAGAATAACCCCAAATTCTGAGACGACAAGACAGGCCTTAAAAGCCTTTATTCCTATATTTTTGGTTGTAAAATGGATTCTAATTTGAGGCCATTCCACCGTTAAGTCAATCACATGCTATTTCATCTACATCTACGTAATACCCTGCGAGCCACCACGAGGGTGTGTGGCAGGGGGTGAAGATCACCAGACATGCACTATTGACATGCAACTAATATATTTAATGAAGGCATGCTGGATAATAGGATCACATGGTTAGTATCTACGTAATAAGAAAGGGACTAATGGTTGTTATTACATGTATCATGCACTACAGACTACTATAACTATATTTCACCTACCTATCCCTTTGCTACGCTGCCTATTGTTCTCTCTTATAGTACGCGGGAAAAATGACATTTTAAATCTATCGGTACGACAATCTATCTCTCTAATCTTGTTAATATGATCAAACCTAGCATAATACTCAGGGGTTCTCAATATATATCTAACGTCATCTGTGAACAAATCGGTTTCGAATTTACTTAAAAGGTTTAACCTAAATTTTAACCAGCGTTCTGATAGTAATCCCCATCCTAGTTCTTCTATTAAAGTCGTAACACTTATACAATTATCATAACGGCCTTTAACAAACCTAGCGGATCTCCTTTGCACGCGCTCTAATTCTTTTATCATACCTTCCTCGTACGGATACCATATACTAGCGGCAAATATATTACTCATATGTATTTCCGTCTAATAATGGGAAAACTGTACTGCAATTGATACGAGCGGTAAAATCCTATCTTTCCACGTTATTAATTAAATTGTTTGTTATCGAATGCGAGACAGCCAAAATACGAATGAATAATAGATTTCCGAAAAATTACCGAACACCAAATTACCACAAATAAATATCAAAACTAATGATGACGCTAAAATTTCAAATTAATATTCTACGAACGATTGTGAAGTTATGGGTTGAAATATAAAAGTAATGGACCCATGTCAACAATAATAATATATCTATTTTCCCGAGAATTCAAGTCGCGGAGGAAATACTGTGAATCCAAGGGCTACATAAAGCCATCTGGCGTAGAATGGCTGTGAGAATTAATGATTTTTGTTAAAGAAAATGACGTCCTTGTATTCATCAGCATTCCTTCAAACCCATGAAAACTTAAAGCAGATCTCTGATGATTGAGCATATAATGATTCGCCACACGAATGAATATGACATGTCATTGTCATTGAAACTTTTAAAAGCGATGAGTTTTTCATCTCAAGCACCGACGAAACGTCGATTTTCCCATAAGTTTCATCTTCGCGCACCTCGCCGCACCAAAGCGAGTTCTCTTGCTTTTAAAAAGATAGGTCGATCAGCCGATAATGGCGTCAAATTACTTAGCTCCGCAAAGATACCTCCGAAAGCCATAATCGCCAGTTATTTTAAGTGCAGCGTGGAGTGACACACACTCAATCCTTTCGCCTGCCGGCGTCGATTAGCGCTATCGGCCAGCGGCGGCTTCTGATCGACCTGAGCTGCGAGATGGCCCGAAAAGTCAAGTCACGCCAATCAAAGGATGTGAAACGAATAAATCGACGTTACGGAGATAGGAATCCCATTAATCACACCCACAATCCGGCTGCCTATTCAAGTTTCTACGGTCCGTCGTCGTAAAATAAATGGTTTTTTGCAATGGTATGGTATATAGAGATGCATAGTTCTAAAATAAATATATAATGGAGATAATGAACTTCAAAAAAAGACGTATGAGCTAAAAATCTATAGAACGACAATGGGACTTTTTTTCCTTTGAGTGAACCCCTTTGTTTACGTATTAGGGTAAATCATCGGCAGGCCATATATTTTCATTAATTTCCGTGATGGCCATCTGCATGGTGTGTGGCACGAGGTGATTACGCTCCAAGCGTGCAACACTCGCGCCTGCTCATAGTCAAGCCCAGTCACGTGTATAGAGAGGGAACTACGTCATCAAACTGTATCCTGGCAACAGGAAATACAACCATATTGTTTAACCCTGCTCTCTCCTTACTTTAGGGATGGGCCAAATGTATCCATTCACTGGTAATCGAGTACCCGAATGAATACCTGGGTACTCAAATGAATACAGGGGTACTCAAATGAATACTTGGATGCCAGGTACTCATTTGAGTACCGATCGAATGGCATGGGCGAGTACCTGAGTGCCGCGATGAAGACTCGAATACCTGGGTAATACCATTGAATACGAGTACCCAAATGGAATACGCAGGCGAGATCCGAGTACCACGCCATTGGCCATGGCATTCGGCCAACTCGACCGAGTAGATACTCTCGGAAAGCAATGTCCTCGAGCGAAGATTCCCTCTCACCCTTGCTTGGGGTGACTCGCCGGCCATAATACGAGGTGTGTTCAAAAAGTAAGGTGACTTTATATTTTTATGAAAAAATATTTATTCATTCTTCAATATTCAAGTTGTCCCCTTCAAAGTAATCCCCCCCAAATATAATACACTTGCGCCAACGCTTTTTCCAATCCTCGAAGCAATTCTGACAAGCGCTTTTTGGTATAGCCTTGAGCTCTTCCAGCGATGCAGTCTTTATCTCCTCAATCGTTGCAAATCTCCGTCCTTTCATAGGTCTCTTCAGTTTTGGGAACAGGAAATAGTCGCAGGGGGCCAAATCCGGTGAATATGGTGGCTGAGACATGATTGTGGTGTTGTTTTTGGCCAAAAAATCTCTCACAAGCAACGATGAGTGATCAGGTGCATTATCGTGATGCAAAAGCCATGAATCGTTTTTCCACAATGCCGGACGTTTTTCTCGTATTGATTCTCGCAAACGGCGCATAACTTCAAGGTAATACTCCTTATTGACCGTACGACCTCGTGGTAAGAACTCCTGATGCAATACGCCACGGTAATCGAAGAAAACAGTGAGAAACTGTAAACAAATATACTGTGGAAACTGTAAACAAATATTTGGAACATGTGTACCAACACAGAAAAAAACAAAAAACTCGAAAATAAAATGTATGTTGCCCGCTAAAATTCACCTTACTTTTTGAACACACCTTGTAGATAGGGGCGGATGCATCGCAAATACGTGTGCATTTGCTATTTATCTTGAACGAAAATGCATATTTAAGAAGTAAGTCCATGCTGACCCTTGTTATCGATAGAAAACATAGTAAAAAGTGCGCTAGCCCTCAAGCGCCATAGGAAAATGAGGGATGTGGATATGAATGGCGGACTGGCTTCAGTTTCTACCTAGCATCGGCCAGTATTGCAAGCGACCTCTCCATAAACTTCAATGGTGCATACGGTGATCATCAATTTCAATAATATTCATCATTAATATTATGAGGCTTCGCCATTCATTTTCATATCATGGGGATGCCTGTATAGAATAGTGCACTGGTTCTTATGGTTGCAGTTATCAATACTTAGGTGGGTTTGAATATAAAAATCAATTCCCATTTATCTGAGCTTTCCTTTTTATTTCTTCGTAGGATGTTGCTCGGGCATACTTCCTCACTTACATACATACACACCAATCACGCCGTTCCCTTCCGGGGTAGGCACAGTCAAAATGTTTCCCTCGTTAATATATAATTGTACACCTAACTCTGATTCAATAATTTCCTCCATTCTGACCTATCCTTGCAAACCTCTTTCGCCTCATTTACCCCCATACACTGTTTCATACACGCCCTCCTGTTTTTAAGAATCCTAATAGTCCTACTCCTAAGAATTTCCTCAACCACATTCAACCACAACTTTCTCGGCCTACCTCTACCTCTCGCACCATTCATTCTACTCTCATAAATCTGTTTCCTCATTCGACTCTCATCCATTCTCTCAACATGGCCAAACCAACGAAGCACACTCCTTTCATACACGTCCATTACTGGAGCATTCAACTCACATTCATTCATGACCCACTCATTCCTGACCCTATCCATCCTACTTTTGCCACAAATACTCCTCAGGTAACTCATACCCACGGCGTTTAGTCTACTCTTATGTTTATCCTGACATACCCATGTTTCACTACCGTATAGCAAGGTGGGGAGAAATACACTTTTGTACACGGCAATTTTCGCTGCCTTAGACAAGCACTCATTCCTTGATATGCTCCACATGCTACCTACCACCTTCCTTCCAGCATTCGCACGTCTCTTTATCTCCTCATCTATTCTTCCATCTTTCGCATACATCTTACCTAAGTACAGGAAATCATCCACCTGTTCAATTACTTCACCATTCGCCCTCATCCTACAGTTATTCTCCCCATTCTCCTTGTCAAGAACTACTACTTTAGTCTTGCACGCATTTACCTTCAATTCCATTCTCTCCGTTGATACTTCCTCACTTAACCCACTGAGTGCGGAATGACGAGATATCACGTCATGGTTGTCTTTACGCTAGTGCTGATGACGTGATATCATGTCAAGGGTACGGTAAGTGTTCCAGCATTCACTAGGGAACTTTCACTAGGCCCCCTAGGGAAAGCTGGAACACTCACGCTACCCATGACGTAATATCACGTCATCAGCACCAGCTTAAAGACAACCATGACGTGATATCACGTCATGGTTGTTAAGCCAGATATTGTTCCCATGGCCTCCCTCTGTATCGTACCCCCTCTACTTTTCCCTCTAACACACACTTTACAAGACTCTAGTGTCTCAATGTATGTCCACCCAGATCTGCTCTTCTTTTCACCATACTCTTCCATAGTTCATTCCCCTTCTCTCTCCCTCTCTTGAACACCTCTGCATTTTTTACTCTGTCCATCAAACTGGTTCCCAGCATTCGCCTGTAACACCGCATTACCTATTGATTATCATTTGTGACGCCTAATTTATGAACATTAGGAAATACTAATTCATACACAAACGTAAATCATGCGGGGCATTTTAAGTAAGATTGAGGAATATATCTCAATGGGCTGGACAAACGTGGCCATCAAAAATATTCTTGGAATTATCTGCATATTTAGTATCTTAATTATGGTTTTCCATAGCCAAACCAATTAATCAGCTGACGTCTGATTTTTTTATAATTAGTTTATATAAAAATATTTTAAACTTAGTATTAGTCTTGAGTCAAAGAATCAATCCAGATCCATCTTAAAAACAGGAGAGCGTCAATGGAGCAGCTCATGAAAGCAAAAAAGAGAGGCTTCTTCATGATTTGGTAGAAAGGTAAGGGGCCCATGAAGGAAATCATTTATGGAGATCCATTTCCTAGACCTAACTGCGATAGCTAAGCTCTTTGGCAATCCCGAATACGAATGGCGTTATGCCTTTGTGAACACCTATTTGTTGGCTGCAAAGCACGGGTGACAGCACATACAGTAATAGCTTCTTCAGGTCTTATTTTGATTTTTCGATATGTCAACCACTTTCAATCAAGAGTACAGCCTAGTAGTCCAGATGTCTTACAAGTCATTGTAAACGCCATTAAACCTCTGCGTTTAATGCGCCATTTTGCGGCCGTCTCATCCCTTGGCGAATGGCGCAAGATTAATGGGGTATCTTTAAATCTTCTCACTGCGGTGAATTACCGCGCACCACCGCATGGAAATCCGCAGCGGGGAATACCCGGCGGTGAATGGTATTGAAACGGTAATTTCACGTTATGACCTTCACGTCATCATCTTCCCAGCAGGCAAGGGATGGGATGGTTGAGAAAGGGTTTATTCCGGGCAACGGGCACGGAAGACACTGTTTACTTTGCGCTTTCAAAAAAATTTACAAAAAAATGTTGAGAGTTATGGCGACGAGCGAGAGTTCGCGTCGTGGCCATGTTTTAATGCGCACGCACGCCTTCGGTTGTTTCGGCGTAAATTGTTGGGGGACGCGAGACGAGAACGACGGAGATCGTCGCGAAAGTGTGTCTGTGTAAAGCGCGCAGTGAGCTGCTTTCGGGACCAAAGAACGTCTCCGGGTGACACGGGTTAATTCTTACCAAGAGAAAAACGATGGCTCATGAATACTATTTATAATTACGCGCCCATTACACGGTGCCATCACGCGATTCGCGCAAAGAAAAGGTCAGGGGGTTGAAATCTTAAAACGAGTGATGATTCCGCCGAGTTTCAGAGCAGTTTTCGTGAATATCTCACCGTTCCTCGTCGAATAACCTTGCCAATCTTTCTTAAAAGGTTCGGAAAGGTAAAAGTTTCGGTAAAAATGATAAGTGCAGGTTTTCTTTTGGTCTCTGCCGAAATTTAGCCGACTTAATTCAGATAACACTCTCAGGGGGCTGGTACATTTGACGCTGAGATCTTATCTCGATTCTTTTTCTTAAAAAAAAAAGCTCGTTTTGATTAGGAGGGTATAGGATTTTTTTCCGAAATCACTTTCCTCCTCCGCAGATAACAATGGAAAGGCGTGCCACGCTTGGAGATATCAAAATGGCGAAGCTTCACGCCGACTGAGATTTTTTTTTTTAAACTAGGAGTGTGTTCCGACAGAAAGTCGAGGTGAAGAAGAACAAATTTCAACTCTTTAATGGGATTAAATGACTTCTCATACTGAGACGTGCAAAAGCATCTGTGAGGTGACTCTGGCCTAACTATGCAAGTCAAAAAAAATAACTATTTTATGCATTTTTATTTGACTAAAAAAAATCCTGCTTTAAAAAAAGTAATGGATGAAACCTCTGATATTTAACTTTTAAACCACGACGGAATGAAGCAGTGGGTATTTATTCCGTAAAATATCTAATATGTAAACAATTTTAGAATTATAGGGTTGAATTAATGTTTTTCTTTTGAATTTACACTTGAAAGAGTGGAGTTGGTATGACTGAGAGACTTGTTTTACTCGAAACCGTGAATCAGGGCCGAAAATTTACACTAAATGCGGATATTATGTAAATTTATCATCATTGGTTAAAGTACAACATTCTCATCATTCCAAAAATGCATTAAAAGTGCGAAAATCGTGCATTTAGCAATGACTGATTTCGCGCGATTGCAGCGCTCTCGTTTCTTTACTCTAAACTATGCCTCCTCAGGAACTAATACAAACTTGCTACGTCATACGGTATTCTTGCTTTCAGAGGGCTGTTCGTTAACTTGGTGGTATGTTTCAATAGACATATTTAATGATAACTTTTACTTAACCTCGAAAACCACACATAAAAACACGACCCGGGTTGTAATACATATGTATCATCTTCAGGTGCTTAACAAGTCCGGGAACCCTCTCATACATTGGCGAAAAAGGAAAGAAGAGGGAGGTGATGATTGAGGGGGGGGGGGGTGGAAGAAAGGAGAAAAATGGGAGGGGGGGGAGAGAGGAGGCAGGTATCAATGTGCAACTGCTTCAAGGATACGGGAGGGGGAAGGTAACATAAGCATTCATTGACAACACACACATCAGGGTCATTAATTTTCCTCGGAATTTCTAACTGCTCGAGGGCACCGAGCTCACGTGAATTGTTATTACAATGTAGGATTTTGGTTTCAAATGCACTGCTATGACCGTTACACAATACATAAGACGTTTGGCGAAGTTACTTCTATTTTCATTATTGTCATTAAAAGCACTACAGTGTTCTTTGGTCCTAATTATAAAATTTCTTTGAGTTTGCCCAAGGTACACACTGTTGCAGTCATTACAATGTAGAGCACGAACACCACTTTTCCCCTTTGGATCCATGCGATCCTTACCACTTAATTAGCAAGTTCTTAAAATTATATGGAGTCTCAAAAGTCATGTTAAGAATGAAACTACTTAGTCTTTTCCACCAATATATTTAACCATAAATCAACCGGTTTCGGCCTTTTCAGGCCATTATCAAGATTACAGAATAAAAATACCCAAGAGACAGCACAGCTTATATACTAAATCTCAAGGAGAGGGAAGCGGTTGAAATAAGGGGGGGAATGAGCGGTGATTGGGCAAACTGCAGGGGAAGGAACAAACAGATGGTGACGCCAGGTTCAAGGACTACGGGGATGGAGGTGAGGGTTACTGGGACAGAGAACAAGGGTGAGGCGGTTGAAGGGATTATGTCATTGAGTAGTCTCTCCCCGTGCACTCTGTGATAATACAGAATTTCAAAATTTTCCAGGAAGTCCAACTTCCTCCCCCTTTCACAAACATGCAGCAGCCTCGGGGCAAAGTTGGATCTATGACCTTCATCAATCAAATGCTCTGCAAAACTTGACTTCCTGTCACCATTTAAAATGCTCTCCCATTCTTATCTTCAACCTTCGTCCAGTTTGACCAACATAAAAACGGTTACATTCAGGAGTATCACATTTTAGTAAATATACCCCACTTTTATCATTCGCGTCAATTTTTTTTCGCAACACGAGTCTCAAAAGAAAGATAACATTCATCTTTGGGGAAATATTTAACAAGACGGTTAGTGATGGGACCTAAAGGTAGCGAATTCAATAAAATAAAAATGCACGTGTATTTTCTTTTGGTTAAGTTAAAGTTATCATTAAATATGCCGGTTGTTTTAGGCGCAAATGGACAAAGTAAGTGCGCGAGGAAAGAAAAAAACATCTTAAAAATTTAGAAATTTATCATTTTATTTTTTTCGTGAAAAAAATGCAGTAATAATTCCTATTGCTGTTAAGTCGTTTATCGGCGTCCACCTCAATCACTCATGGGGCTCATGGGACCGCTTGATGCATCGTCATCGCACTTACACTGGCCTGAGCACTTATACCGCGTAAACGCCAGCAAAAAAGAATGGACAACACTGTTGCGCTGAGCAAGCTGACGGCAATTTCATTTGAGTACTCTACCAGCCGATTGGTAGATTTGCAAAATTGATTTCAAACGTACAATTTTCACTTTCCTCAGAGAAATAAAGAGGTTATGATGATAAGCGTATGTGTATCACTCTATATGCGAACGAATCTTGTAGTACCTGTTCACACAATATCTTCTTCAGTGTTTAACCCTGGGGTTGGTTTGCAGCAGTACGCCATTCCTCTCTTCTGTCTGCTTTTCTCTTCATTTCTGTGTATGTGGTGCAACCCATATCATTCACAATCTGCTGCATGAATGACATCCTTGGTCGTCCCCGGCGATTCCTTCCCTCTATAGCTCCTTCTGCTATTGTTGAAACGATGTTGTCGTGTCTTAGAATGTGCCCTACGAGTTTGTCTCTTCTTGTTTGGATATGCCTCCACAGGGATCTGGTTTCCTGAACTCTTTTCAGTACCTCTTCATTCGTGACTCTATCTTTCCAGCTGAGCTTCAACATCCTTCTGTAGAGCCACATCTCCAGGGCTTCTAGCCACCTTCTCTCTTGTTTTCTTATTACCCATGTTTCGCTCCCGTATAGGGCCACACTCCAAACAAATGCTTTCATCACCCGTTTCCTCATTTCCAAACTAATGTTCTTGCTGGTGAGTAGGTTCTTTCTAAGATAGAATGCAATTTCGGCCTGATGTATTCTCCTTACAATTTCTTTCTGGCTTCTAACATCTCTTGTTATTCTGCTTCCCAAGTAGGGAAATTCCTCCATTACTTCTAGCTCCTCTCCTCCAATTCTCATTATTGGGGGTTCATATTGTTCTTCATTACTGCAAACCACACAATATAAACACACAAAACGCCAATTCCAAATGTCTGGCACATCGCACCGTTTTCCATCCTATAAATGGCCCGCCATTATGTTCCTCATTTCGTCACCCAATTCTTATTTAGTCCATAATTCCTATCCTCTTCCATTCCTCTACCACGCTTCCCCAGTTTTAACTCCTCCGATACCCTCTTCATAATTCCCTCTCCTTTCAATACGTCCTCCATCCACAACTTCCACCTCCTTCGAACATCCGCCACTGGCTCTCTCTCCTCTCCAAACTTATCTAAAACCTCCTCGATCGGCTCTCTCTCCACTCATCAGATCAGCCCACGGATACGTACGCGAGTTTTTACCAACAATCCTTTCAGCATTATGTTTTCTGGAACGAATATGTTCCCAGGTTTTTTCCAAATGGACCTGCGTCGAGGGTGATGGCTGAACCATACTTCTGTGATTAACATTATAAATCTCCGGCTAAACCTTACAACCTCAATTAAAGAAATGTGAATACTATGGGAAAGTCGAGTAGAATCCATAGAACTAAGTGACTAAATCATGTTTCAAGAGTTATTTGCCTTATTTTTCACGCAGATAGTGGATATTCTTGCTTTACATCCTATAATTTGTCGGCCCCGGTGGAGGCGGGGTAAAGTCCTCGCCTGCAAACCCGAGGGTCGCGGGTTCGAGTCCCGCCTGGGTGGAATATTATCTGCCGAGGACATGGGTGTCTGTGTCTCGTCCGTTGTTACTGTTGTTCACCCGACGTAAAATGGCCTAATGCGCTGTATTCGGGGCAGTGAATATATATAAATAAATATATATATAATTCGTCCATTCCGTCGCCGAATCCAAAGGAAATTAACGGCAGGGCAGGTATGTCCAACATGGTTGTTATTTCGGTTGCCAGGCTACAGTTGTGACGACGTAATTCCTACCCCATCCACCCCAATCGCTGACGTATTGTCTGGCTTCTATACGCTTCTGCGAGCGTCTCTCCAAAAAATTTTAAAGTTGTCTAAGCGGACTTACAGAGCCGTTTACTTGCGCAACTTATGTCGTACTCCATTTCAAGAAATAAACTTGAGGAATAAACTTGCCAGAGTGAAGCCACTTGAAGGAGAACGATGCCCCGCAAAAAGCAATGCCAATCGAGGCATCGCTCCTCCCCAAAGAAGTCGACTTCCATCAGTGGAGACTGTTTTAATGAGCACCCGAGTGGGGTTAGGCAGAGTCGAAATAATACGGAAACACGCGAAACACCAATCACACTTCGTTCGCTCTAATTTACGTCCATAACGTCATCGAGACGTAAGTCATCAGGTCGTCAAGGTCAAAATAATTGCGCGTGAGATTTCAAACCGAAAGATGACACTTTTTCATCACGAGATTAAAATTGCCTCCATCGAATATTTACGTCTCCTCCAGAGAGCACCCTCAATTTTCTGAATTATACAGGACTGACTTCTTGTCACTCCCGTAGCTTCCAGCACGCATATAACATATCCCTCTGGCGGAAATGACCCCCAAATCAATGAGGCTATCAATTAAACTCCGGAAAGAGACGAAACGAACGGCCTCGCTGAGGCATACGGAGTTATTAGAAGTTTTTAAAATTTGAACACATAAACGACATCGTGAAGGATATTGGCGTTTTGCTACTGTTGCATTGTACTTTTCTGTATGCTCATTTAAATGTATCCGTCCATTTTCTCCGCAGATTCCTCCTCCAACACCAGGTTTCGAAAGCTACTCATCTTTTCTGCTCTGATATTTCAATGGTCCACGTTTCCGATCCATGGAGTGCCACACACGAATCTTTTCACATTCTGTTTCCTCGTTATGATTCCTACCGTTTTATTAACAGATAAGTTGCATTTTCATCACGAACACCACTAACTTGGGCTATTCCACGCTCAATATCCTAAGTACATCTTCTGTCTCACTTGACAAAACTTCCGAGGTAAGGCGAAGGAATCCACTGCACCTATACACTGTACGCTATCCAATTCACTGAATCACTAACAATGTCATCGTCTCTATCTAAAACTTTCGGTGGGTTTTCACACCTCCCCTTATTGCGATCTTACATTCCTGCCGTGATTTTCTTAAAAGAAGGATGAGAAACAAAATTTAAGTTCGACCACGAAGGTTTTTGATCTCCTTATCTTGATTGATATACTCTGTACTAACAGATTAATGTGTAAATGACCGCACTGGACCAAGTCCTCCAAGAATACAACGTGAAAATAAATAGATCAGGGGGGGATTCCTTCACCTATCTAGGAAGTACCATCACGTGGGACGGCAGAATTACAGCGGATATCAAGCATAGAATAGTCCTAGCTAATAGGGCGTTCATGGGAAAGAGACAACTGCTGTCCTCGAAGAAGACAGGATTACCAATCAGGAAACGGGCTGTGAAAACATTCGTGAGGAGCGTGGCACTCTTGGGAACGGAAACAAGGACCATTGGAAAGGTTGACCAGAACGGACTATATAAGTCTCCGAAACCTGGTGTTGGAGGAGGATGCTAAAGATAAAATGGACGGAAAAAATAAGAAGTGATGAAGTTAACAGAGGAGTACATGAGGAAAGGACTCAATGGAACACCGTACAGAAAAGGAGAACCAGGAGAATTGGACACACCCAGAGGCACAATGGGTTTGTGAAGAACATGATTGAAGGCAAAATATAGGGAAAAGTCCCCATAGGAAGACCCAGGAATAAGTTCAGGGACCAAATGAATAGGAAGGTACATGGGGAAAGATACGAGGAGTTGAGAGAGGAAGCATTAGATAAGAAAAGGTTGAGGGTTGCAGTCAACTAATCTTGGGATTTGACGACCGATGAATGAAACGTCTTGACGGATAGGACTATTGGTTAGCATACTCATTTATTTCCAGATTGTTAATATTTCTACGAGCGAATTATAAGGTGTTTGGAGTGGAAATTTTAGCCAGTCATAGGGGGGGCATTTTAATTAGAATATGTTTTACTGCGCAAAGTAAGTTTTACTTCATAAGAGTAGACTGAACGCCGTGGGTATGAGTTATCTGAGGAGTATTTGTGGCAAAAGTAGGATGGATAGGGTCAGGAATGAGTGGGTCATGAATGAATGTGAGTTGAATGCTCCAGTAATGGACGTGTATGAAAGGAGTGTGCTTCGTTGGTTTGGCCATGTGGAGAGAATGAATGTGAGTCGAATAACAAAACAGATATATGAGAGTGTAATGAATGGTGCGAGAGGTAGAGGTAGGCCGAGAAAGTCGTGGTTGAGGAACTTCTTAGGAGGAGGAATATCAGGAGTCTTGAAAACAGGAGGGCGTGTATGAAACAGTGTATTGGGGGTAAATGAGGCAAAAGAGGTTTGTAAGGATAGGTCAGTATGGAGGAAATTATTGACGCAGAGTTAGGTGTAGAATTATGTAGTAATGAATAAACATTTTGACTGTGCCTACCCCGGAAGGGAACGGCGTGATGGGTATGTATGTTTGTATGTTTTACTGTGCTCTAGGTTTCCCCATACGAGAAAAAAAGAAAATGCATACAAAATTCTGCTGCCAATGAAACAAAGTTTCCTGGAAAACGAATCACAGTAGTGAAAAACAAAAATATCGCAGTAACAGAATAAAAAACACTAAATAAACAAATGGAAATACGAGAGGATCATTTAGAGAAAGATAAGGGAAAAAACAAAATTTATCAGTTTATAATTTGGAACATAAAACGCTATAATAGGATACGAATTAAGGTTATATACATATATGCTGACTATGAAAGTAATTACATTGTTTCTCCATAAAAGCAGACGGAGAGGAAGAATTTTTTATACATATAACGGCAAGGAACTCAGGAGTTTTGAGCCAGAAATGGAGAAAAGATTTGACGTAAGCATTTGTCCGAGGTATAGGGCGTAAGAGGTGGGCGGGGTCGTACCTAGTGGGTCTAAAATCGGAGACTAATTTGGGTTTAAACATTTTGATAACTTTTCAAGAAAGTCGAAAAATATTCTTGGACCCATTTCACTTAAGTACATCTCTTTATTAGCTGGAAATAAACCATGCATGATGCAACACTTATGGGTTTACGGCACGCAAATCGAAATTTAATTCGGAAGGGTCCAATATTGTGGTCATTCCCGATATGCTACCTTGATTTTTATATATATTATTAAATAAAATTTCTACTATTGGATGGTGTAAGAATATTCTTAGGCCATCGCTCATTTAACGAAGTTATATCGTTTTTAAAATGATGAATTTTAACGGTGAAATAAATTGCCTTAATGGCAGTGCGACGGAACCTCTTCACATAACTTGTTTTACCTTAATTTCCTCCCGAATAAAATTGTTCAAAAACTTGTACAACATGCACTAGATATTGAGGCAGCTAATATATTTTTTTCATCTTAGTTCATAGATAATATAACACGCGCATTCAGGTTTAAATGGCCGACTTCCGGTTTTCGTCGGAGCACATGGCCGACATACTATGACGATTGTTGCATTGTTGCCAAGGGAAACTTCTACTGCTTACCTTGTTTACTAAATTCCTTAGTTAACTCTTATATTTCAAAATTAGGAGTTTAATACACATTGTTAAGTTTATTAATCCTGAAGATAACTGCACCCTTCTCTCATATTTATTATTATTATTATTAAGAAATTGCTACAAGTAGACCATACCGGTGGTAACATAGATACCGAGAAAATACCAATATACATACATGTAAAAATTAAAACAAAAACATTGCCAAAATACAAAAAAAGCAAAGTTATTACCTTAGAAAAATATGGGGGAAAAACCCTCACAGTACAACTCCCCTCAATCTCGTCATTATCTTCAGTGTCTTCTTTGGGAAGGGCTCTAATACTTCTTTGGGTAACTCATTCCAATCCCTTATCCCGGTGGTAACATAGATACCGAGAAAATACCAATATACATACATGTAAAAATTAAAACCCTTATCCCCCGATGCAGGAAGGAATATTTCAATGTGTTTGAGAGCTGCCTTGGAGGCTCTATCTTATATTTGTGATCTCTTCTCGCCAGATAACTAGGTTTTTTTTAACCTTTCGGATATGTCCCTCCACGCAGGATCGCCAATGTATGCCTTATGCACGCACTTGACACGTGCTTTCCTCCTCCTCGATTCTGGTGATGTCCAGCCCAATACCCTCATCATCTCCGTTATACTAGCCTTCCTTTTAAAATTTCGCATCACAAATCTTGCAGCTAAACGCTGAACTTTTTCTAATTGCTTTATCTCCCCTCCCAAATAAGGGTCCCAGACTGACGCCCCATACTCTAAAATGGGCCTAACAAATGTCTTATAGGCGAACTCCTTGGTTTTCTTTATGTTTATGTTTCTTTATGTGTATTTAAATGTATAAACTCGTTTTTTAAAACGCAGTTCAAAATTGCTTCATTTGAGGTTTCACAATATATGGAATAAGTGTCCCTGAGGTCGGAGTCACCTTTATGGTAAAGGATGTGGTACTAGGCAATCCTTACGACATGTCGTAGGCGAGACATTGCGTCTGAATGTTCGCTCTTTTAACCTGTTTCACCTGTCGTACTATACTCGATATATGTTACTCGATATATATACTCGAATATAATACTCGATAATGAATTCTTTTTTGAGTTCAGATCCCTCCGCTTAACATGGGGATCAGTACGTTTAATAATCACTTAAAGGGTTCACTCCTCTTAATTGAAAGTAATGTTTCCCGTCTTTTGCCCTTCTTTTTAATTCCTCCCTCTAACCAATGAGCCAATGTCACTTTCCTCGTCCAATCACGGAATCTCGCTTTCATCTTTCCGACCGTTTCTGGAATGGAAAATGCGACGCGTCCTCATATCCGAGTCTCTTTCTAAATAACCAGTTTCTCGTTATTCCGCGAGACAAGGCTTTCCCATTAAGGATGGCACTGTGTCGATCATCCGGTGTCATTCCCACAGGTTCTCTCCTAAGACTTCGCGTGTTCTCATTCACGAGGCGATGGAAAAAACAAACGAATCACTGTCCTCGCAGTCCCGGGAGTTGATTACGTTGATGTGTGCAGGGAAAAGACGACAGCATCGCTTTGCGCTCTTTCATAATCCCCGGTTGGGTCTCGATACACGTAGGGAGAGAAAATACGAGAGGTTCATTTCTTTAGATAAGGCAATTATGTCGCCAGAGTTAACGTTATCGTCGTTAGTGACGTAGAATAATTACGACAATGGTAGAATATATAACAATTATTGTTATAGAGTCTACCATTGTCGTACAGGGAGAGGGCGCTACGTCATCAAAATGAAGCCTGACAACCGAAATAACAACCATATCGTTTAACCCTGCTATCTTTCTTACTTTCCTACGGTTAGCATGACGGGATGGATGGATTAGCGGATTCAAAACAAGAATATCAAACATCTGATAGAAATTTAAGGCAAGTAACGCTTGAAATATGCACTGGTTACTTAAAGCTATGGATTTTAGTCGATTTTATCTTAGTTATGAGCGGACATGCGGATTATATATTATTTAAATAAACAAAAAAGTAGGGAAAATCCAAATTAAAGAAGTAATTTCATGCTGATTTATAGGAAGCTATAGATAGAGAACATATTACTATTGCAAAATAAGTGCGTTAGCACACAAGCGCTTTAGGTAAATGAGGGTTGACGAAGATGGCGGGCTGGGCTCAGCTCCTAGCATTGGCCAGCATAGCAAGGGCCCTCTACATATACCTCGATGGTACGGACCATCGCACGTACGGTGGTTGTAGTGTAAGTATTAAGTTAACCCTTTGAGAGTGGCATGACGTGATATCACGTCATGGTTGTCCTTACGCTGGTACTGATGACGTTATATCACGTGAAGGGTACCGTGAGTGTTCCAGCTTTAATTAGGGAACTTTCGCTAGGCCCACTAGTGAAATCTGGTACACTTACGGTACCCTTGACGTGATATCACGTCATCAGCACCAGCGTAAAGACAACCATGACGTGATATCCCATCATGCCGCACTCCAAAGGGTTAAATAACGGCAATCTATTCGTCTCTACATTAAATCTTGAAAAAGATTTCTAAAAACATTTTTCCGTCTATTCTCTCACTCAATCTATAGATTACACTAAATTCTCATTCGGGTATCTCTCCAACTTTTTTCCGTGCCTCCCATAATAAATTCCTACCCTTTCCCACCTGCTCGGATGGGGCAAATGACCTCGGATGCCGCGTCGTTCGCCTATGCCTAAAGAACCAACCCAATCACTATGATGATGTCAAGATTTCTCAGCCGAGGACCATATGTAATTCATCACCAGATTCGTTGATGCGTGTCGAGGATAATTCCAAGTTACGTTTCACTCACCTAGAACGAGATTCACTTAAGGCATTTTCCCTCAGCGGATACGAGAGGTAGACATGTACACGCATTCGGCATATGGGGCGTTTCCATTAGACAGATGTCAACGGAATATCAATTGTGATGGCAGATGTCAAGATGGCTTTCCATTCCAATTTGGAGCGCATTATAGTCTCATTAGTGACATGGTGGTTGTCGAGTAATATTCCTAATGCGCTCTATCTTCATTTGATGAGCCCTCTTCGCTAAAAGCACATCATGTATTGAACGCGTTCCCTATAATTTTGTCGTCTTTATACCATTCGTGCCAATTGTATCGTATTCTAAATGTAATATATGAATATATAACACGATACCATTGGCGATGGCGCAATATAAAATATTAGTCGATCACAAACCATAGAAACCATATGTACCATGATAAACAGGATATGAAGAGAATATTGTGAGTGATTGGAAGTTTACTTGACAAGTGATACAATGACAAATACAAGTCACTATGTTATACGTGACAAGTCCAAGCTGGAATATTTCAGGAAACCTTGGAGACTTTAGCTATACTGAAATATATTTATTTAGTTTCAAAAGTTGCAACGCTTTTGGCTAACTGTCGCCTTGACAACCGACAGTATTGGTGAAGCCGAGCCTAATCTTTATATATATATATATATATATATATATATATATATATATATATATATATATATATATATCTTCTAAGTAAGACTTTCTCTTTACTTTCGTCTTTTTACCCCCCTGTAAGTTTCCTCTATAATTGTGTTTGTGGCCATTTGGCGAAGTTTTCCATTGTGTGTGTATATATATACATACATATATACATATATATATATATATATATATATATATATATATATATATATATATATATATATATATATATATATAATCTAATAATATATATCTTCTAAGTAAGACTTTCTCTTTACTTTCGTCTTTTTACCCCCCTGTAAGTTTCCTCTATAATTGTGTTTGTGGCCATTTGGCGAAGTTTTCCATTGTGTGTGTGTGTGTATATATATATATATATATATATATATATATATATAGATATATAATTCTTCTGTACGTGTGTATGTCACTGAACACCTCCTAAACGGCTGGACCGATTTTGATGAAATTTTTTGCGTGTGTTTGAGTGGGTCCCCTGGATGGTTTAGATTCACAATTGGACCCGGTAGGTGTCGCTGCGACTGTGTTCTAGGAAAAAAGTTTTTTTACGAAAACAATTTTTTTAATAGATTTTTCGCATATCAGAACATTTAACCCCAAAATTTCACCCCCCACCATCCCCTATATTTTATAAATGAAAAAAACTATAAATTTATGAATAATTGACCGTTGAAACCTTCTGAGAATTTCATGAATAATTGACCACCTGAGAATAATTTATAGTTATGCTTGTGTACCATAGGTGGTGCTGATGTCGAATTCTGTGTTATTCGACGTACGCATCGATACATTCGCAAGTCGTCACACTTGCGTCGTAGCTTGGAGTTGTTTTGACGAAACTGAAAGAGTGAAATGTCAAACTCAATGTCAAATGTCACTTAGTATATAGTTCATCGAAAATTCGAGTATCGAAAAAGCGTTTGCTGAACCTGCTCATAGCAGACAAGCCAACATTTGGGCAGGACAACGTCTGTCGGGTCCGCTAGTATTAATATATGAGGAAAAAATAGAATATTTCCATAGTAGAAAATTGGCTTTATACTTTCCTCATAAAAGCACATGAGGAAAATATAAAACCTCGCATTTTCCTCATAGATATTCCGCCGCTACATTTTCCTCATATGAGGAAAATATAAAAGTGCTCGCTGCGAGGAGACGACGCCCTTTGTGGAAGACGGTGAATCACGCGGACGCGCAGTACACTTGGAAATAGTGTGTTCTTGCCCTTGGTGTCGAGTAACGAATAATGACAAAGAGGTATTGATAGGAAAATGAATTTATTTAAATCAAGAATTCGACTGAATAATTAAAAAAGATTTGACTGAATAATAAAAAAAAGCCACGTGATCCAAAACGGCATCCCGGCCATTGAGGTAGATGGATGTAGAGGGCGGTTGCTATGTTGGCCAATACTAGAAGCTGTAATGTGGGCGTGGCCTGCTCGCCATCTTTGTCAACCCCTATTCCCTTGGAGCGCTAACGGGCTGACGCGCTGATTTTACAATGCTACGAGGTATTCCATCGATAACTTACTAGAAATCATCATGCACCCAATTCTATAACATGTATTCCCTTCAGCTATATTTTATATTTATTCAAATTAACAATAATCCGCATTCCATGTAAAAACTATTGTAAAATCAAGTGGAATCCATAGCACTAAGTAACCAATGTCTGTTTGATGAGTTACTTGCCTTAAATTTCAAACAGATTGTTGATATTCTTGCTTTACATTCACTAATTCGTCCATTCCGTCAAGCTATCCCTAGGAAAGAATAGAAAGAGCGGGGATAAACAATATGGTTGTTATTTCGGCTGTCAGGCTAATGTTTGATGACGTATTTCCCTCTCCGTCAATATCAATGATCTCGACGGTTAGTCGGAACCACTGGGCAATGGTTCCCTCCCTTGGATGCATTCAACACGAAAGTATCATTCAAACTACTCACTTTTCTTTTTCGAAAGACCTTTGTGACGATTTTTATGCTGTCAAGCTACGAAAACAAGCCCAACCTTACAAGGAAAGAGGACGTATTTATGGCAGCCTTACGGTTCCATGATCCCCCTAAATGCCAGGCGCAGGTCAAAAATAGTCAGGATAACAGTGCGCGGTCAGACCAGAAATTAGGCGAGTGCTAAGAAGACGAACATGCTACTTTGCAGTACGCTTCTTAGCCCTCTATGGAAAAAATTATGAAACGTCTGCATGGGAAAAATACTGCTACTATATTAGTTTTTTTTTGAAGTGCTATTTAAGGATTTTTTTAAATTTCAATTGATTTGATAATAACGTTTACTTTGAAATGTGACGCATTTGTACTGTAGGTACTTAATTTAAATAATACTTTACATAATAATATGTTTTTACACAAGGTATACTTCAACATCACCTTAATAAAGTACCTTATTTTAGACTTTTCCAATATTTTCTTCATATGACAGCTGAAACGTATTTATTTCAAGGTCCACCAGGCCCCGCCATCGTCAGTGAAGAGCGTCACACACAGTCAACCATTCAAATTGTTTGACCAACCGCCGAAAGAGAAGCAACATTCCAAACACTTTATCCGAAGCGTTACCATTCTGTCTAGTGCAGTAACTAAATGGAAAAGCCTCTTAGAAAGCAGACATTTCAATATTTTGAAAAGTAACAGATTTTACTCGCTCGTCCAAAGAGGGTTAAGATACGACTACTGTTTGTAATTGCTACGACAGATAAATAGTTCTAAAAGGTACCAAATCATGCAGGAACTATATCATAGCGGAAATTTCAGGCGAAGTTAGAAGCTAATAATGATGCTGAGATATTAAGATAAGGCTACAGTTTGATGACATAATGCCCTCTCCATCTACCTCAACGTTCTTACCTTTTTCCTGCCATGTGGCAATGATATATCGAAATCTTCCAAATAACAAGGACGCTTATCGATCCCAATCACGACTAAAAGTCGCGGAATCCATTTGCGATAAGGCTATCGGTACACATGCGCTCAGACGACGGCATACGGTTGGGTGTCTCCTTATCAGCATTCCGACGACTGGCTATCGGCTGCCCTCATAAAATCGCTGCACTCGCAAACCGATAACATCCGCATCACTTCCAGCGAGAAACGATGGCATGCGAGGATATTTGTAATCGACGCATACACGTCAACCTGCAAGCGGCCATTACGGAATTAGGGAAGGGACCGTTTGGCGGGTTTGCACAAGGAAGTCACCTCCATGACAGTAGCCTTGCAAGTCGCTAACAATCGACACTTCGACGTGTAAGCACGGATTTCCATGGCGGTAGGGATCGATATTGGTGGTAGTAATCGACCGAGGTTCGCACTTGCAGAAAAAATAGACTGGCTTCCATTTTCCCTGCAAGTAGCATATAGATTCTGCGATAAAATTGCATCGCATCCGGTGGAATCTTGGTCAGATGACAGGAAAACGGAGATGTAAAATGCAAACAACGTACAACTTAGTAGGAGGAGGACTCATTGTTGCTTACGTAAATATTTATTTGTACTTTAAAATATTTTAAATGCTTAAGAACCAAAGGTAAGCTTTATAACTTATCTCTGATTGGATGATAATTATTATAGTCACAATTGACATACTTGATTAGACGTAATAATAGATAATTATTGTGATTCCTACAAGTTTATCAAACCCAAGAATGCCTATGGGACTCGAACAGCGACATACTTACGCCATTGTTGCCAAATTTGGGCAATTTTCGTACTCACCATATTCATTGTTAACTATATTCATCCATTTGTTTGGAAAAAACCGAAAGTCACGTGTAAGCAGAACGATTCCCTGCAGGTGGCGACACGATTCGAGATGTCGCTACACTAGCTACTTCCATAAAAGTCAACTTCCACGTGTAAAGCCACCTCTGTGTATCCTATCTATGACGGAAGTAAGAAGTCTGGTAGTCATTGGGAACTGCACCACTGCTCCAGTCAAAGTAATCTCACGCAGTCACCACGATCGAGTTTTTCTCGCCAGAAGTTTGTCGATTGAGATGAAAATCCCGACTGCAGGAGCAATTAAAAATAAGTTGTCGACCGCTTTAAGTTGGCTAAGGTGATTTCTGTTTATGCACGAAATTGAAGCGTATAATAGGAAGGTCCTCGGATAAGAAGGTAAAAGAAAGGTGCTATTTCACTCAGCTATGGACATACCTTGAATGCGCCGCGAGCATTGTGGACCCTGGACAGAAAGATTAAACCATAAAAAATAATAGAATGCAAAGAAAAGCTATAAGGTTCGTTTAAAACTGGAACGAGTCAGCATAAAGTTTTTCTCAGCTTCTCATAAAGCATAAACCTGCTGAGAAAAACAAATAGTTTTTCTCAGCAGGTTTAGGTTTGGAGCCGCCAGAGGCTTGGAGGATGAACGCTACGCTGAATTTGCTTACAAAAATTCAGAACAGATGTGATGCAGAGCGAAATAGAGAATATCTATTTGTCGTCTACACTGTATTTCTAGGTTGGACAGACGGAACAAAGAAAGATAGATGCGCGAATTTCCACAGAGAAAAAATCATCCGCCTTGACCGGGATTCGAACCCGGATCCCTCGATTTCCGGCCGAGTGCTTTAGCAAGTTAAGCTACCGAGGCGTCCTCTTTCCCTGTGGATTTCCCGTTTCGAATCCCGGTCAAGGCGGATGATTTTTTTCTCTGTGGAAATTCGCACATTTGTGCATTGCGGGTGACTCCGTAAAAGTGAAACTCCGTGGCTAGTCCCTGATAGCTTAAAATTTGTCAAAGATAGATGCATTTCCGAGCAGATATGTACATACATCAAGTCGCTCTTTCCACGCACAAAAAGTGATCATAATAAAAACCGGAGCTCCACTTAAAATACACCCAAGGTACACTTCGCCATTGTTTCTACCAAAACCTCATCCATAACACCATCACACGGCTGAAGTCGTAACACAACCTGCCATACGCCAATGCGGCGGATGGCAGGGTCGTGCGTCGATGTGGATTTTCGTGAAACTTCGGCGTTTCTTGTTTTTATTTGCGGCGTCAATTGATTTAAGTCAACAAAAAATTGCATCAAACAGATTTAGTTTTTAGTCATTCAATGCAACGTAAACACGAAGCCTTGCGGCACATCTACATCTGCATAATACCCTTAGATCCGCCGCATGGGCGTGTGGCAGGGGGTGTTAGGTCACC
Organism: Ceriagrion tenellum; assembly: GCA_963169105.1. Classification (NCBI taxonomy): domain Eukaryota; kingdom Metazoa; phylum Arthropoda; class Insecta; order Odonata; family Coenagrionidae; genus Ceriagrion; species Ceriagrion tenellum. The sequence continues at coordinate 32,336,736 of OY720643.1, read as the reverse complement.
AGCCGTGTAAAGATGTAAGTTTTTGGGAGATGAAACGGTGACATGCATTGTAGGAGAGTATTTAGTGGAGCTCAGTTTCTATAGTGGTCGCTCATTGTGCGCGGAAAGAACGAGTTCTTGCACCGATATGTTCGGCAGTGTATCTCTCTTATTTTATCGCACCTGTCAGACCTAGAGATGTAGTGAGGAGTCGTGATAATATTCTCTATGCCGCTCTGAAAAATATCAGTTTTAAATTTCGCAAGAAACCTAAGCCTCCTAACCTAAGCATGTAGCCTCCGAGTCTCTAGGGGCTCCTACTTTAATCCCTGAAAAAGTTGTAAAACACTATGTGTACCCTCGTAGCAGTTTTTAACGAAGCGCACTTCTTTCCTTAGTATTTTATTATTATTTTTTTGGTTAACTCTTTATGACCAGGGTGCCAAATGCTCGCGGCGTATTCGAGGTGTGGCCTAACCAGAGCGAAGTAGCGTCTCTCTTTTGCTTTTTCATCCGAGGACCTTCCTATTATACGTTTAACAAAACCTCATTTCTTTAATGCTGTGCTACATATGTTTTGTATGTGTAATCCCCACGATATATCAGAATACATACATGAGGCAAACTTCTTAATTATTCGATTATATAGGAACGGATCACATAATAAACGCGAAACAAAATACATTTCTTATCACTAATCGTGTTTCAAAGTCATATCAAGGTGTCACGCATAGTTCAGAATAAAAAGAACACATTTCAATACTGCTTTCTCTAAACTTCGATTTCTGCGCCATGAACTCCGGCCGTAAAATGGCCATTAACCATTTTCAGTATCCTATTTTGCATTTTCCAGAGCAACGGATAAACAAATTTGTGCGACGGCTAATTTTGTAAATATTCATATTTTTTACCAGTATAAAAACTAAAAAGTTTTACTATTATATAGTTTATGACCACAAATTAACGCTTCAAACGCTATCATAAGATCTTCGATGTAGATAATACAAGTTCTTTGTTAACTTTGTGGTATTCCATTTTATCTTTCAGATGATTTAATGGTAACATTTACAAAACCACATACTTAAAAAAACACACACGACCCGGGTTACAACGCTTCAGCGTCATCTTCAGTTGCTTTTTCCGGGTTTTCAAAGTCTTATATATATGCTTTGTAGGAGGGGGGGGGGTGAGTGATTAGGGTGGTGTGGATGAGGGTTGGTCAGGAACAGTAATTGGCGGGGAGTTTAGCGGGGGAGGGAAATTCGGGAGGCGGCTGTGAGGATGGGAGATGAGGACGGGTACAAATACTCATTTCAAATCTTCTAGTCAGGGTCATGCAATGTCTTTAAAATTTCCAGCTGCTCAAGTGAGTCAAGCTCACGTCTATGGGTTGCAAAACATAAAATGTCGAGATTAAAATCACTGTGGTGGTCATGGTTTAAAAGGTGTTTGGAAAAATTGCTCTTGAGTTCACAATTATTAAAATAGGCCGATTGGTGCTCTTTGACTCTTACATTAAGTTACGGGCAGTTTGACCCACATATACACCTTGGCAGTCACCACACTTTAATGCAAATGTGCCACTTCTCTTCTTAGGATTCAACGGGTCTTTGCTCTTGTCGAATAGAGTTTCGATGTAGAGTTTCGATGTAGAGTTTCGATGTAGAGTTTCGATGTAGAGTTTCAATGTAGAGTTTCGATGTAGACTTTTACGCAGTTCCGTTTATTCGCCCCCAACGGCGCACGGCGTAAGCGCACGAATCCAAAAATATCCCCCACCCGCAAAGCTCTCCGTTCCAAACACCGTGCACCATCTACCCCTCCAAAAACCCATGTATCCACGCCCCTCTCGAGGCCGTAAAGCAACCGCATCCCATAGCGTTCGTGCAGCAGTTGAGTTAGGGTTACGAGCCGCTTGGGGAGAGCGAGCGAGCGAGCACCATGGCTCATCAATTCCATGGAAACACGGGGGAGACTAGGAGTGTGCACATCCTGGGTTGATGTGCTCCACGCTTCGCGGAACAGGGAAGTGAATGCGTCACAAACTTGAAACCAATTTTATGCCCGCATCATTCTTTTCTTAAAGCGCAGACAAGGGCAGTATTATGTGACTATTCAGTGCGGGATAGGGCTGCAACAAAGGGCATACACGGAGGAAAATATTTAAATAGAAAGCAGTTTTCTATGACTGATGCAGTAGATCGAAGTAGATTGCGCGAAGTATCATTTCACCAATTTATCAATGAATTTGGTCTCATTTGAATAAAAATGTCTAACCCATCCACGGATACCGAAATATTAGCCCCTTACCGGAATACTTTCCGAGATACCTGACGATAAATACCGATATCTCAGAAAATAGGTCCGGTAAGGGGTTAATATTTTGGTATCTGTGGATGGGTTGGACATTTTTATTCAAAATAAGACCAAATTCATTGATAAATTGGTAAAATGACATTTCGCGCATTTTACATTGGAAATGGTGCGTGTAAGCACTCCACAGACACTTAATTTTTAAAAAAATGAGGAATTTATAACACCTAGATCTCGTCAAAATTTAAGCGAGTAGGTCGTATTTTCTCTCGATTATTTAAAAAAAATAAATCATGCATTCGCCGCAGAAATATTTTCAGTATCACAAAAAAACCTTCCCTGGTGAAGGATTTTCAAACGTACCGCGTGTAGAAAGTGAGAAAAGTTGAAAACTACATTGTATTGCACACAATACATGCGACAGGCAACGGCAACTGTGAGCCTTCAGAATGCTACCTACCGGGAGAACACCGAAAGTTTCGCCCGCGCTCGTCATTATAATCAGCGTCGTTCGTGCGCGCTTATGGTAGTTTGAGCGAAATGTCATTTCACCCGAACTCCATTTAAAGTCTCTATTTAATTCTCTATTTAAGTCTCCATTTAAACGATGGTTTCAGACCTCACTTGGTGGAATTCCTTGATATCAGGGATAGAAGGATTAACTTTGCAATTCCACATTGTAAAAGATTTATTACTAATAAGAGTAAGTATTTAAGAGTAATAAATCTTTTACAATGTAGAATTGCAAAGTTAATCCTTCTATCCCTCTCCATTTAAAGAAAAATATCTCACCTTTAAAAAGATGCCATAACGCTCGTGTTATCGCGCATAAGAACGTAGCAAGGCAAGGAAGGACAAGAGACATTTTAAAACAGCCGTATGTCTGAACTAAAAAAATCCTCTTTACCGAACTCTTTTCCGAGATTTTTGACGAAAATTACCGGCTGTTTTACTGGGATGGTACGTGTATGCACGTCAGATAGATCTTATTCAAGAAATTATGACACACTTAAAAAAAAGCTGAAGTGAAAATACACATGATTATAGACCCAAAAAGTCAACATAATTTAAAAAGCCAACAAGATTTAAAAAGTCAGACACTTTTTGTGTTATTAGCTCTGATGCTTAAAATCCATCTTCAAAAGAGGAAAAAGTGAAACCCACTCCCATTCACTTATCTATCCATCGGCTATGATTTTGGAACGTTATGCCAACACCATATCCTTAATTAAAGAGAAATGACTTGGCCTTATTCCACACTTTGATATTACTTAAATGCGAATGAGATATATCTGTTAATGAATTTGTACCAGCTTCCGCCGCCCATCGTGGCTTCGGCCGTCTGAGGCTACTTTGTGACTCTTACGAGTAAGTTGTAATAGAGTATGCAAGGTTACCAGCCTTTGCAGTACCCGCACCACGTGCAGCTTTCCCTGGTAACGGTTTCGTCCCTCTATCGGTCAGTTTTGGCACATTTTCGCCAGTATGCCACAAGAGAAACCAAAGCATAGTAGTACCAATGACCCGCTTTCACTATTCTACTCAAGCTAGGATCCCTTCTGAAAGGATTACCTTGAGAGCCAGCATACTGTTGCCCGCGACCCACCACATCTACATCTACATCATACCCTGCAAGCCACCCAAAGGGTGTGTGGCAGGGGGTGCTTCCACACCAGGCATGCATGAATGATATGGTAGAACACCGAAACCACATTGAAACCAGCGTACCACACATGCAAAGCGCCAATTAAAAATCTAATAATCAAGAAACATTCTATCGTCAATCGTTCCGACATGCAAGGGATACAAAGAATACTACCACATATTCAAAATATCATGCATAAATAAGAACATCAATATTTACATCATGCATAAATAAGAACGTAGAGAATATAGAGAGAGAAAGATTTGCCGTCTGCCCATTGTCACAATTCGAACTATTCATGACGACGATCACAGCTGTTATGGTCCCGAATGGTACGCGGAAAAAATGACATTTTATACCTATCGGTTCTACAATCTAGCTCTCTAATTTTATTGGCGCGGTCTAATCTGCCGTAGTACGAGGGGGTTAATACCACTAGGAGGTATATACGGTGCACTGACACACCGACGCCCTACAGTCTTAAAAACAGGACGGCGTGTATGAGACAGAGTATGGGAGTTAATGAGGCGAAAGAGGTTTACAAGGATAGGTGAGTATGGAAGAAATTATTGAGCAGAGTTAGGTGTACAAGTGTGTATTTATGTGAGAAACTTTGTGACTGTGCCTACCCCGGAAGGGAACCGCGTGATTGGTATGTACTTACGTATGTATGATGTTGCAAGCATCGAAACCGGTCAGGCGCATTTAGGTAATAAAAACGATTGGAATTTTTTCGAAGTTATTTTTTTAAATATCTGTCTGAATTGTACTACTTAATTCGCCAACCATCACGTTTATCATCATATTCCGTTGATGAATAAACAAGTGGATTTGCATACATGTGCATATCTTTTGTCCTCTATCGTAGTAGACTATGAAGAGCGTCCAAAACTCATTCATCAAATATTGAACTCAACTATCCCAATTTTTGACGCTTCAATGGGTTCTCATTTCATTTATTCGGCCGATAGCGATCTACTGTATGTATATACTAGCTGACCCGTGCGAATATTTCGCACAGTATGCAGCTTCTTCCTCTTTCTTCCTGTTCTTCGAACTGTCGAATATTTCGCACAGTATTCAACTTCTTCCTATTTCTTCCTGTTCATCGAACTGTCGAATATTTCGCACAGTATTCAACTTCTTCTTGTTTCTTCCTGTTATTCGAACTGTCGAATATTTCGCACAGTATGCAGCTTCTTCCTCTTTCTTCCTGTTCTTCGAACTGTCGAAGATTTCGCACAGTATTCAGCTTCTTTCTGTTTCTTCCTTCTTTCTTCCTGTTCTTCTGCCTGTTTCTTCCCATTGACAATTATATGTTATTTATGTTTGTGTTAAAGGTACATAACATAAACGGTCACACTGATTGCATGTAGAATGTAAAAACTCTAACTAAATGATGTGTTAATATATGGCGCCTCCTACAGTCTTGTAAGCACGTAACCATATCCAACATATTAGTTGATTATACTGTCAACAGACTATCATTTTTAGCAAAAACTTTAATTTTAAATTTTTTACCAAAAACTTTAATTTTAAATTTTTTAACAAAAACTTTAATTTTAAATTTTTTAACAAAAACTTTAATTTAAATTTTTTAACAAAAACTTTAATTTCAAACCATCTGTCTAGTTTTCGTCAATAGTGGGGAACATAAGCTTTACAACGATGTTTGAATCATTAATTTTGATGAAGAATTATGGGAGTTATGGCGTTGTGACAAAAAAACACCTTTAAGAAATAATATATATGATTGCTCGTTCAGTCACGCGACATGTGACGCAGTCCTTGTGTGGCCGCCGTCCTAAAAAAATACCCCTTTAGCCCCACGCTTTTAAGGACGGCGGCTTGCCGCGTAGTTTAGGTACATGCACATAGAGGAAAAAGATTTAAAAAAAGCCTCGCTTTATATAGAGAATGCCTACTCTGGCTGTAAAAAAATAGAGTTATGTATACCCGCACGTCTACGGAACCAATCCGTTGAAAAAAAGCGAGAGCATTCAAGTCCAAATCGAAAAAAAAACACGCGAGGTCAATTTTTTCGGCGACCGCCTTACAGCCTAACCCCTCACATCAAAAGTGATTAGCCTCCCCCACAGGCATCACGGAATGGGAAGTAATTCTACGTCAACCATTGCAGCGCCATAGCCGCCACTCTCAACCGGGTTAAAGGGTGAAAATGAGTGGAAGCGAGAAAGGCATGAGGTCTGAAGGAAAAAAAATGAAGGAACAAAAATAATTTATTAAAAAAAACAAAGGGACCTATGTCTGCGCGTGTCCCTGCGCCATTCAATCCTCTTACGGCGTCACTCCACGAATGAAAACGCCTTCCTAGAGCCCAAACCGAATGTAAGAGAGGGGGGAAAAAATAATCCGATGCTGGATTTTTTTTAAAATTCCCCTCTCTCTCTCTCCTCACAATAACGCCCTTTCAGGATCACCCCCTCTCGTTTTTTTTGGCGTTGACCCCATTACCCTCTCGGCACAAGGTTAGGGCTCGCCCTTTTGTGGGAAAGGTCACGGAGTGACCTCATTTTCAAGCAACAGCCTATATACACATGCATTCACTCGGAATAGGCGAATATCTGAATGCACCTTACGCGGATGTGTGCAAGTATTTTCACTCGAGGTTGCATGCTGACTAGAATTTCTTTTTCTAAACTTATGATACAAAAATGAAATAACTGCAATACCTGCATAAAGTTTTACAGCTAAAAAAATATGCTGCACTCGTCTAATTACGACCTACGACCTGCCAATTATTTTGAGGGAGAAATACAAAAATGTGATACAAAAACTCTCCTCCTATATTTCTTTTCAGTGCAAATATTTTACCCCTGACATGGTATTACGCCCTCAATACACCTATTACAAAGAACATACCCGATTAGAGACTGTAGAATCTATAAAATGAGAACAATTACCTTCCACTGCTTCCTAATCATGATTCCGTCATGATCTTATGAACCCTAATTACCTTGCCATTGATAGCATATTGCCAATTTTGGTTTGCTAACAGGTGACCTCCATTATAGGTGCGCACATTGATGAGGAAGTGGAATATTCATTGGTTCATCGGTCGTTCAATCCTAAGATCGGTTGACTCCAGCCCTCCACCCTTCCCTATCTAACGCTAGTTCCCTTACCTCCTGGTATCTCTTCCTATGTGCTTCCCTTTTTATTTGGTCCATGAGCTTATTCCTGGGTCTTCCTCTCCGGACATTTCCCTCTGTTTTGCTTTCAATTAAAGTTCTCGAAGTTAAACTAACTCTTCTCTTGGTGAATTGCATTTTCGTCATGGCATTGATTTATTCACTTAAACTTCGTCTTTGTTTAAATATACGGCATAAATAAATACTGGGTTTCTGATATTCCACACACACATTTAAAATGTAATCTGCTACATCATTACTCTATTACTTTAACGAAGTATATTCTATTACGTAAACGAGGGACATCGAGGCACTTCAAGTGTGATGCGACGGGTGAATAGCTAGAATTGAATTTGAAAAAAAAAGAAGTTGTAAACAACTTATGGAAAGGAAAGACTCCCCTACGTACAGTTTTTACGCACAAAATACCCGATTAGAGACGGTAGAAACTGTAAAATACTTAGGAGTTGAACTAAGAATTGGTCTCTAGATGAGCAAACATATACGGGAAATAAATGGTTAAGCTAATCGCAACTTGGGATATATGCTAAAATAGTACTAGGAAAAAGCGACGATAAAGTCAGAAAAATCAGTTACTTCTCCCATGATAGACCCCGCTTGGAGTACGCTGCCAGTGTTTGGGAACCTCATGAGGTGGGCTTGAAAATACAGTTGAAACGCGTGCAGAGAAGATCAGCAAGATACGTGAAAGCCAGTTATAGTTAGTGTGACACCTCTTGCAACAACTTGAATGGGAATGCTTTCAGATCGTCGATTGATAATTAGACTCAAATCTTTTATGTAAATTCATAACTAATTTATTTTCTGGCGAAATCATAATAACTTACGAATTCCAATATACTACGTGAGATCAGATCATTAGGATTAAATAGGGAAAATAGAATGTTTAGAACATAAAGGTTTACAATTTCGTTTTTCCCGCGATCGGGAGGTTTGCAGGGTAATAAGTAGATGATCGATAAGAAACCACTAGCTGACCCGTGCGAATATTTCGCACTGTATACAGCTTTTTCCTGTTTCTTCCATCTTTCTTTCTGTTCTTCTACCTGTCGAATATTTCGCACAGTATGCAGCTTCTTCCCGTTTCTTCCTTCTATCTTCCTTTTCTTCTACCTGTCGAATATTTCGCACAGTATGTCGCTACTTCCTGTTTCTTCCTTCTTTCTTCTTTTTCTTCCACCTCTTTCTTCCCATGGACAATTATATGTTTTTTATATTTGTGTTAAAGATGCATAACGTAAACGTAAACGGTAAACAGTCACACTGATTGCATCAACTAAATGATGTCTTAATAGATGGCGCCTCCTACAGTCTTTTAAGCTAGTAACTCAAGCCAACATATTAGTTGACTATATTGTCAACAGATGGCACTTTATCATCTTTAAACAAAAACTTAAAATTTAAATTTTCAAATAAAAACTTTTATTTTAAACCATTTGTCTATTTTTCGTCAATAGCGGGAAACATAAGCTTTAAAATGATGTTAGAATAATTAATTTTGATGAAGCACTATGGGAGTTATGGCGGGTGAAAACACTTTTGAAAAGTAATATATATGATAATGACTACGTTAAGACTTTGAAGAAGGTTAGGTGACAGGTAGTGTAGCTGATTAATTAATGTGAAACCTAACGCATGTTTCTAAATCTGCCTAATCTAAGAGCATGTTTTGCACACTCCCAGCATGACTATTGTGTCACGTTTACGTAGTTGCATTGTCGATTGGTTTAGTAGTTTCTGTAGCATTTGTAGACAGAATGCCCGCGGTGTGATGCATGCTGGTGAAGTTCATTTCCTACGCTGCAGTGCAGGTTGGTGGTAAGTCAACCCCAGCGAAAAACCCTTAAGGTGGATTGCAGGGTAATATGGTCATGCAGAATTATAAAGTGTCTCGATTAATACCGGCAAAAACATTGTTTAGTACTGCGATATTACAATTCTCTCATCTGTTTTGCTTCCTAAGATCACTTCAGTCGCTTAAATCTGATAAGACGATTCACTGACTAATATAGCTTTGTAAAGAAAAATAACGGTGTTGCTTACGGTAAGATTCCTCTGGTGCGAATTATTTTTCTTTCAGCCATTTGTATCACATTTTACAAACACTAAGTATATCATTTAGCAAACGAGGCGATTTACACCCAGAGAAACCAGTGACGCTTCTTCAACCTTTCTTTTAAAAATAATTATCTTCTAATCAGCACGATATGGCATAATGTTACTTTCAAATCCGCAGAAAAATTCAGCCCCGACAGAAATATTTCGGTGAAACCAGACACCTCCGGATTCTGATGCACAATAATTCATTTTTTTGAAATCCATTCACATTGAGTGAAAAAAGGAATATTGTTTTTAAAAAGGAATTGTTGATTTTCATTGTAAAAACAACGTAATTATACAGCATGTCCTCGACTGATTGGAGAATACTTTTTTGTTTGGAGATTTTGTAAAATGATAGGCAATTATCGAATCGAATGTCAATTAGGCCACTCTTTGACTTGCAAACCGAACGAAAAAATGAAAGGTTTCGATTTCATCTCAGAAAAAAATTGCTGCTAAATGCATTCCCATAGGACATTTCCTCCCATATCTTACAAATGTATTGTTGGAAAAGTTATTGATAATATTCATAATATATTGATACATTATTTAGAGTATATTGTTTCAATACATTATGAATATTATCATGATATATATTTGATACTATATTGATTCAAATTCAGCAGAAAAATGCTCCAAACAGCATTCTCGCATGACATTTACTCCTATATCTAACTGATCAACTGTTCGAAAAGTGCTTGATTATATATCGTATTTAAACCTGCCAAAAGATTTCGTTAATTAAAGTTTTACAATGCAAAAAATACGTGGGGGAAATAGTCACCATTTGGCTTTAAAAATGTTTAATTACCTTGTCGTGAAAATTTGGGAAAAGGTTGCTTTGGTGTTAAAGAACTAAAAAATCAACCTGTCAGAACACCTTCTGATGTTTACATTAAACATTCTAGCGGTGTTTATTAAGGAAATTACTTCAAAATAATTTTTCCCCTATTTGCGTGGTTCTAAAAATTTATTTTTAGAATATTTATTGAGACAAACGGAAACTATTAGCCAATACATGACAATGATAAAGGTGCGTACTTTTATTATCCCCGCTCATCATCATTGGTCGTTAAATCCAAAGATTGGTTGACTACAGCCCTCCACCCTTCCCTATCTAATGCTAGATCCCTTATCTCCTGGTATCTCTTGCTATGTTCCTTAATCTTTATTTGGGACATGAACTTATCCCTGGGTCTTCCTCCTGGGGACTTTGCCCTCGATTTTACCTTCAATTATGTTCTTCACGAACCCATTGTCTCTCAGGATGTGTCCAATCCTTCTCGTTCTTCTTTTCTGTATGGTGTTTCATGTGGTCCTTTCCTCCTCTACTCTTCTTTAAACTTCACCACTTCTTATTTTGTCCGTCCATTTTATCTTCAGCATCCTCCTCCAGCACCAGGTTTCGGAGACTTATATAGTCTGTTCTGGTCAGCCTTTCCAATGGTCCTTGTTTCCGTTCCGTAGAGTGCCACGCTCCTCACGAATGTTTTCACAACCAGTTTCCTTCAAAATAAACTGCCACGACGGTGTCTAAGATAAATTAGGATCCGTAAATTCATTTTTTATGAATTATGCCGGTCCAAATTGAATTAAAAAATTAAAGCCGAAACGATAATTGGGTAATTCTACCTTAACTTCCTGCGAGGCCGTGTGGACATTTGATATCTCCCAACCCAAAGATGGTATAACTACAGTGAAGGGGGAATAGATAACCGCATTGCCACGCTAATTACCGAAGCAATTCCAACCGTGATTACCCAATGATTACGCTTGAAATTGTTAGGGTGATTACGCAGCAATGGTATTATCTATGAGAAGTTAATGAGAACAATTACCTTCCACTGCTTCCTAATCATGATTCCGTCATGATCTTATGAACCCTAATTACCTTGCCATTGATAGCATGTTGCCAATTTTGGTTTGCTAACAGGTGACCTCCATAATAGGTGCGCACATTGATGCGGAAGTGGAATATTCATTGGTTCATCGGTCGTTCAATCCTAAGTTCGGTTGACTCCAGCCCTCCACCCTTCCCTATCTAATGCTAGTTCCCTTACCTCCTGGTATCTCTTCTTATGTGCTTTCCTTTTTATTTGGTCCATAAGCTTATTCCTGGGTCTTCCTCTACGGACATTTCCCTCTGTTTTGCTTTCAATTGTGTCCTCCACAAACCCGCTGTTTCTCAGGGTGTGTCCAGTCCATCTGGTTCTTCTTTTCTGTATGGCGTTCCATATGGTCATTTCCTCTTCTACTCTTCTGTACACTTACTCATTTCTTATTTTGTCCTTCCATTTCATCTACGCCATCCTTCAACAGAACCAGGTCTCGAAGGCTTCTGGTCTGTTCCGTTCTGCTTCCCCAATAGTCTCAACTCTCCTATCTTGGTCCAAATTTATTTCTTTGAAGATACCTAATCATTCAAAACTTTCAAGCCTTTCTTAGGCGTTCCGAGTTAACCTAGCAACTTAAAGCACACGTCATAAATTGTCTCCTTGCTCTCTGGCGCCTCTTTACGCTCCCAAAGTAATTTGTGATGCTAATTACTGTAATTTTTGGGGTAATATCCCACCCATTAAATTCTTTCGAGACGCTGTAATATCGTCATGCCGTTAGGTCCAGCATATTGTATTGCAACTATAACAAGGACAACGCACAGCCTTAAACAAATCTATGAGTAAATGGAAAAAGAAACAGAAAAAATTGAACTTAAGGTAAATGAAAAGAAGACTAATTATATGATAATGTCCAAGCAGGAGGCTAGGAGAGTGGCACAGGGTCTGACAATAGGGGGGAAGAAGTTTGAAGGAGTTTCCTGCTTCAGATATCTAGGGGTAATGGTATATAATGATAATGAGATAAGCAGAGGAATAAAGGGCAAAATACAGGCGGGAAATTGAGCGTATTTTGCAAACAAACAATTGTTCAGGGACCAACTCATTACAAGAAATACAAATATGAAAATATATAAGACGTTGGTCCGACCAGTGGTCACCTTTGGTTCAGAGACATGGACCATGAAGAGATCAGATGAAAATGCCCAAAGAGTATTTGAGCGACAAATATTAAGGAAGATACATGGACGTGTAAGGGAAAATGATGAATGGAGAATAAGGTATAATGCAGAGCTGGATCAAATAATTGAAGGCCAAAGACATAGTCAGATACGTGAAAGCTCGGAGAATGGAGTGGCTGGGTCATATAGAGATAGATAATGAGGGAAAAGTTATACCACACCGGAAGGAAAGGCAGACCAAGAATCAGATGGATAGATGACGTTACTGCAAACCTGCAGATAATGAACATCAAGGGATGGAGGAGCAGGGTAAAAGCGAGGGGATTGCAACTCTGAGAAATGGTGTGCGCTTGTTGAGAAATGGTCGCGAAATGGACATAAATGGATAGAAATGGACATGAATGGATTGAAATGGACAGAAATGGACGGAAATGGACAGAAATGGTAAAAAATAGACAGAAATGGATATAAATGGACAAAAATGGATAGAAATGGACGAAAATGGATAGAAATGGACAGAAATGGTAAACAATAAACAGAAATGGATATAAATGGACAAAAATGAATAGAAATGGGCAAAAAAGGATAGAAATGGACAGAAATGGTAAAAAAAATAGGCAAAATGGATAGAAATGGACGTAAATGGATAGAAATGGACAGAAATGGTAAACAATAAACAGAAATGGATATAAATGGACAAAAATGAATAGAAATGGGCAAAAAAGGATAGAAATGGACAGAAATGGTAAAAAAAATAGGCAAAATGGATAGAAATGGACGAAAATGGATAGAAATGGACAGAAATGGTAAACAATAAACAGAAATGGATATAAATGGACAAAAATGAATAGAAATGGGCAAAAAAGGATAGAAATGGACAGAAATGGTAAAAAAAAATAGGCAAAAATGGATAGAAATGGACGTAAATGGATAGAAATGGACAGACATGGTAAAAAATAGACAGAAATGGATATAAATGGACAAAAAAGGATAGAAATGAACGGAAATGGATAGAAATGTACAGAAATGGTAAAAAATAGACAGAAATGGATATAAATGGACAAAAAAGGATAGAAATGAACGGAAATTGATATAAATGGACAGAAATGGTAACAAATAGACAGAAATGGATATAAATGGACAAAAATGGATAGAAATGAACGGAAATGGATAGAAATGTACAGAAATGGTAAAAAATAGACAAATGGATATAAATGGACAAAAATGGATAGAAATGGACGGAAATGGATAGAAATGGTAAAAAATACACAGAAATGGATATAAATGGACATAAATGGATAGAAAGGGACGGAAATTGATATAAATGGACAGAAATGGTAAAAAATAGACAGAAATGGCGATAAATGGACAGAAATGGCCAAAAATGGATAGAAATGGACGTAAATGGATAGAAATGGTAAAAAATAGACAGAAATGGATATAAATGGACAAAAATGGATAGAAATGAACGGAAATGGATAGAAATGTACAGAAATGGTAAAAAATAGACAAATGGATATAAATGGACAAAAATGGATAGAAATGGACGGAAATGGATAGAAATGGTAAAAAATACACAGAAATGGATATAAATGGACATAAATGGATAGAAAGGGACGGAAATTGATATAAATGGACAGAAATGGTAAAAAATAGACAGAAATGGCGATAAATGGACAGAAATGGCCAAAAATGGACAGAAATGGACGGAAATGGATAGAAATGGACGGAAATGGATAGAAATGGTAAAAAATAGACAGAAATGGATATAAATGGACAAAAATGGATAGAAATGGGCAAAAAGGATAGAAATGGATAGAAATGGACGGAAATGGATAGAATTGGTAAAAAATAGACAGAAATGGATATAAATGGACAAAAATGGATAGAAATGGACGGAAATGGAAAGAAATGGACAAAAATTGATAGAAATGGACGGAAAAGGATAGAAATGGACAAATGTGGACAGAAATGGACAGAAATGGTAAAAAATAGACAGAAATGTTTATAAATGGACAAAAAATAAAAAAATAGGCAAAAATGGATAGAAATGGACGTAAATGGATAGAAATGGACAGAAATGGTAAAAAATAGACAGAAATGGATATAAATGGACAAAAAAGGATAGAAATGAACGGAAATGGATAGAAATGTACAGAAATGGTAAAAAATAGACAGAAATGGATATAAATGGACAAAAATGGATAGAAATGAACGGAAATGGATAGAAATGTAGAGAAATGGTAAAAAATAGACAAATGGATATAAATGGACAAAAATGGATAGAAATGGACGGAAATGGATAGAAATGGTAAAAAATACACAGAAATGGATATAAATGGACATAAATGGATAGAAAGGGACGGAAATTGATATAAATGGACAGAAATGGTAAAAAATAGACAGAAATGGCGATAAATGGACAGAAATGGCCAAAAATGGACAGAAATTGACGGAAATGGACGGAAATGGATAGAAATGGTAAAAAATAGACAGAAATGGATATAAATGGACAAAAATGCATAGAAATGGGCAAAAAGGATAGAAATGGATAGAAATGGACGGAAATGGATAGAATTGGTAAAAAATAGACAGAAATGGATATAAATGGACAAAAATGGATAGAAATGGACGGAAATGGATAGAAATGGACAAAAATTGATAGAAATGGACGGAAATGGATAGAAATGGACAAATGTGGACAGAAATGGACAGAAATGGTAAAAAATAGACAGAAATGGATATAAATGGACAAAAATGGATAGAAATGGGCAAAAAAGGACAGAAATAAATATATAAACGGATGGAAATGATTAGAAATGGATAGAAATGGCTTAAATGGAAATGCGGTGCACACTTGTTTATGAAGTTGCGTACCCCTCGGGGAAAAGATAAGGAAGACTGGAGAAAAATTGTGTGGAGGAGGCCAAGGCCCACCAAGGGCTGTAGCGCAATGAAGAGAGAGAGAGTTAGGTCCAGCTGAAGAGTTAAGCTTTGATGGGAAAATTTCGGCGTAAGAGTAACCATTCCACGAAAACATTTATGCTAACGCGATGAGATCACCTTCTAAACACAGTAGAGCGTTATCGCGGAGGGGAATCGCTTTCATCAGGGGAGCGATCCAATTACGAGAATCCCACTCGTTTTCAGGGAGGACGTTATCGATAAGGACGAGAAAGGCCCGCGGCGGCTTCGTGTTTGCGATTGCGTGCGAATCGCTATTGTTTTTGCCGCGTCTCGTTACCCAACAGAGAGACGGCCGCCATACATCTACGTCATATCCCGCAAGCCACCCAAAGGGTGAGTGGCAGGGGGTGCTTCCACACCAGGCATGCATGAATTAAACGGCAGAAGATCGAAACTACATTGAAACCAGCGTACCACACATGCAACGCGCCAATTAACAATCTGCTAACCAAGAAACATTCCATCGTATATTGTTCCGACATGAAAGGGGTACAAAGGCTACTACTACAGATTCAAAATATCATGCATAAATAAGAACGTAGAGAATATAAAGAGAAAGATTTACCGTCTGCCTATTGTCACACTTCGAACTATTCATGACGACGATCACAGCTGTTATGGTCCCGAATAGTACGCGGAAAAAATGACATTGTATACCTATCGGTTATACAATCTCTCTAAATATATTGCCGTGATCTAATCTGCCGTAGCAGGAGGGGGTTAATATTATGTTATTTACGTCGTCAGAGAAATGTTTAGCACGGGATGGAAGCTCAAAAGAGTACCCTTAAGGTAGTTCGAGCGAAAAATCATTTTACTCGGAAATCAAAGAATTTGATCTCATGTTAAAGACAAATATCTCACCTATCCAATGACACAAAAAATTCTACCCCTTACCACACTACTTTCGGAGATATTTTCCAAAAAATACCAGCCCTTTTACATGGGAAATGGTACGTTCATGCACTCCAGAGAGACATTATTTACAAAATGAGGTATTTCTAACACTTAGATGTCGTAAGACAAACTAACAGCGTGCAGTTTGTATGTTTTCTCAACTATTTTTGAAAATTAATCATACTGTCGTCGCAGTAGGTTCTGGGGTATCACAGAAAACCTTCTGTTTTGAAGGAATTTCAAACGCACCGCGCGAAAAAATGAGTCAAGTTAAAGACTTGACCGTATTCTGTCCGGGTTTTTGCCGCGTCGATCCATTTTTGGGGGACAACAGTTTCGCCTGCCTTCCAGCTGGCTCCGTCAGGTCCTAAATGAATTGCAGATCATCTTTTTTATTAACGGTGTTAGTCAGGTGCGCGCTCATTGGCCGGATGGGAATTCGAAAACGATTGTTGGAAGAGCCGTTCAAACGTTGAAGCTAGCGGATAGCCGTCTTCTCTATTAAAGTTCTCTGTGTTCTTCGCTATTTCGATAGCTTCCCTTATGAGTCTAGGGAAATACTTGTTTTCTCTGGCGATGATCTTACACCCGTTAAAATTAATTATATGGCCATGTTCCGAATATACGTGCTCTGCGACTGCGGAAAGGCGAAAATTTTTCTTTTCGGTTGCTCTTAGATGTTCTTCCAACCTGCATTTCAGGGATCTAGATGTTTGCCCGATGTACGATTTTCCACAGCTGCATGTTATTTCGTACACTCCTACTCCTAATTGTTTCGTTCGTCACTTCACCAATGCATTTTCACAACATACCTTCAAAACGGAAATCCTTCCAGATAGGACCAAACCCATGGGGGAAAAAAATCAATATCGGTTCTATATCTCCGAACCCACTCCCCTTGACCGATAGTCTCTCGTATAGGGATTCCCAATAACTTCCCACTACTGAGGTATACGGAGAGAGCGCTAACTGCGCTGCCCAAAGCTAGAAGCGGTCGCCAGTCCATCATCTTCATAAAACCCCTCATTTTCCTATAGTGCTCGTGGGAAAACGCACTGTTATAATTTTACCACGTTTTAACTTACTAATTTACAAGAAATCAGTATGCACTTACTCCTTTAATGTGCAATTACCGTGGCATTTATTGTTTAGTATTTAAAATCAAAATTAACCCGCATTCCCGCTTAAAACTAGGGTAAAATAGAGTTGAATCCATAGAACTCAGCATCCAATATGTGTTTCCAGAGTTAACTTCCTTAAATTTCAAGCAGACGGTTGATGTTCTCGCTTTCCTTCCGATAATTCGTCCATTCCGTCGTGCTTTCCATTGGAAAGTAAGGGAGAGAGCAGGGTTAAACAGTTGAGGTTTATGGAGAGGGCACTTGCTTTGCTGACTAGACGCTGAATCCAGTCCATCATCTTCGTTTACCGCTATTTTACTATTGCGTTTGCGGGGCAACGTACTAATTTTGTGAATTTACTGTGCTTTCCATCGATAACTTACTAGAAATCAGTAGGCACATACTTCTTCAATATGAATTCTCCTTGCACATATTGATTATTATATATTTTCCATTAAAAAACATCCGCGTTCCCGAAGAAAGCTCTTGGAAAATCGAATAGAATCCATATCTTGAGAAGAGTTACTTGCCTTACATTTCAAACAGATGGTGGGTATTCTTGCTTTACATCCACTAATTCGTCCATTCCGGTGTGCTATCCACAGGAAAGTAAGGAAAGCGAAGAGTCAAACCATGAATGAACATAATGGATTCAAATGTTCGGAATCGTTGCCTAGGCAACGTGTTGCCGAAATTTCCACATTTAGTTCACCCAGTCCTTGGCGCTACTACGAAAAAAGTCTTCTCAGTCGACTCGAAAATGGCCGTTGTTAAATGTTGTTAACGTGAGACTGGTGGATATTCAATAACGATCGAGGAGATATGAACTACTTGGTGCTGTGAATAATAGCTGGCTATTTTTGACACCTAACAGATACTTTGTAAATGCTAGAGAGGAAATATCTACCACTGGAAGTGTGTTAAGAGGCATATGAAACTTTCATCGTGAGCGGACGCCGACGGTGGCCAGGCTCTTGTTCTAATTTGAATGAATTACACCCGTTTGGCTTAATTAAAGAATTTACAATGCCTTGTTTAAACAGAACTTGCTTCGTAATAGGCTGCAAAACAGGGTATGCGTCTACGAGAACCCAAAATATTAGACCGGAAGATATTAAAAAAAGGTGTAATTACATCCCGCGCATGGTACGACATTTTTATCCACTGCATTATTATTACTGGTAAGTAAAACCGGAAATACGTCTTTATTTACGATCTGTCTACTGTATTTACATTTGAACTGACGCCTTTCTTCACTAGGCGGCGCCACAACGCACGAAGTTGTTTGATTACGAAATTCTAGGCAATAGTTATTGTCGACGAGTCAACAATCCATATATATAGAAATCCATATATAATCCATTATTATACAGAAAGAAAGAAAGTGGATAGGAACACATAAAATTTACAAACACAATGGTGGTGTGAAGATGTAAAGATGGCCGATTCCAAGCAGAAAAAATTCGACTGGACCGGGAATGGAACCACGGACCTTTGGATGTCGCGTCTAATGCTCAGACCACCGAGCTACCCAGTCTACTAAGAAGTTCCAGTGGATTACTAGTAGACTAGGTAGCGCGGTGGTCTGAGCATTGGACGCGACATCCAAAGGTCCGTGGTTCGATTCCCGGTCCAGTCGAATTTTTCTGCTTGGAATCGGCCATCTTTACATCTTCACACCACCATTGTGTCAGTCAATTTTGTGTGTTCCTATCCACTTTCTACCTTTCTGTATAAACATTTATGTATTTGCCGCTGAGCGGTCTGAGTGAATGAACGAACGATATATGTATATGTGTGTGTGTGTGTTCACGAGTTAAACAATAAGATTGTTATTTCGGTTATCAGGCTTCAGCTTGATGACGCAGTGCCCTCTATACATACGTCACTGGGGATTCCCAATCACTTCCCACAATGCAACCAGCTCTCTCTCTCTGTATCACTCTCTCTCTCCCTCATTCTCTTACGAGAGCCGGAGAGTAACCTTCAACTTGAAATGTGGGCGGTAAACGCGTGTTTAGAGGAACGGAGTATGGAAATTTTTCCGATCAATCGAAGTCGGAAATTCGGTGAAGGTAAAGGTCAGGTCGCTGACGTTATCGGTACGGGCTTTAATCGAAGATTCGAGTCGACCAATCCAAGGAGAAATTCCCATGCGAAATTTGATCACTTCGATGCCTCCTTTAACCATTTTTAACGTGTTATATCTCCTGTGATATCAGGTCTATATTCACCAAACTGTAAACCGAAGGATGTTAAAGTGCGTGGTGCGGGGAAGGTTAGGAAGGCCGGGGAAATGGAAATAGTAAAAGGAAGACATTAGGGGTTAGACCGTGTTCCAATCCACGAAGTGTGCACCCTATGCACTTGCGCCCTTGTGCTCTTACGTGCCCTACGCTCTTTTCTGCACTCTTCTGAGGGTGGCGCCAATGTCTCCCAGTGGCGGTAATGAAAACCATAAACAGTTGACGCAGGCCATCCGCGGTCACATGATTAATACATTGCACAAAACATGTCTTTGAAGAATGCTTTGAAAAGGGTTCGTATGATAATATAGCAGGTGATAGGTAGGTCATATACTCGAAAAATAATTATACTTGCCCATTCCCAGCATTCATTGACACATCGCCGTTACTGTGGCATTAGTGTTGATCAATCGGAAAGCTAGGAGAATTAGAGTAAGAACGGCATTATTATTATTATTGTAAAAAGTCTATTGAATTCCATTAAGCCATTTTATCCACAGTAATGAGACACATGATGACTCGTAAAATAAGTGATTTTTCATATAAACAAAGGAGTCAGTTCTGTAGAGTAATAAGAAGTATTCTTTCGGATAGTCAAGAAACAATGCTTACACCATGAATATATATTATGGATTCCGATGTTTAGCATTGTTGCCTAGGCTACGTGTTTCCTAAATTTCCACTTTTAGTTCACCCAGTCCTTGGCGCCACTTCGATTAGTCTTTTCTGTTGTTATTGTAAATAGACGTAGTTAATTGTTGCTAACGTGAGACTGTTGTATATTCAATAATGATCGAGGAGATATGAATTAATTGATGATTTTAATATACCTTGCTATTTTTTTAATCTAAAATTTACTTATTTAAATGCTAGAGAGGAAATATCTATTACAGGAAATCAGCAAGGGGTTAATGAAACGTTCATCCTGTGCCGACTACGTTGTTTGCCAGAATCCCATTTTAATTGGAATTTGGAATGCATTAAGCCCGTTTGGCTTAAATAAAGAATTTAGAAAGCCTTGTTTAAACAGTACTTGCATATTACCGGGCTGAAAAAACAGGGTATGCGTCTACGAGGAGCCAAAATAGGAGACGTGGATTGAAAAATAAGAATCTGTTCAAGGTGGCGGTAGGTAGGTAGGCCTTTTTACCTACCCTGCAATGATGGCCATTGGGAACACTCATGAAGTCACCTCGCATTATATTAAATTTCCGTATAGCGATATTCTAGAAGTGCAAAGAAGTGAATTGCGCATTTGTGTAATTGAATTTGGAGAGGAATTAAATATATCTGTAGACCGGACGATATTAAAAGAGTGTATAATTACGCCCTGCGTGTATTACTACATTTTTTATCCACTGCATTATGATTACTTGTAAGTAAAAACCAATGTGTATTCATGGCAAAACCGGTAAGACGTGTTTATTTACAATCTGTCGACTGTATTTACATTTGAACTTCCGCCTTTCATCACTAGGCGGCACCACTTTCCAGAAAGTTGTTTGTTTACGGAATTCTAGGCAACAGTTTTTGGCAACGAGATCCCAATCCATAATATATATATATTCATGGCTTACACAGAACTTGATAGTACCTTAAGTTTCAGTTAAACCCATTGAATATATTTTAATTCCAAAAAAATTTAGCTTAATAAATTACGACGGAATATTCATCATAAATCGATATTTTCATTATTATACGGTGATATTGACACATCTCCTAATAATAAAATGTAACAGAACTAATCTATTGTCTCAATGTTTTTTTGAGGGAAACCCAAGCACCTGATAGTTTTTATGTTGTAATTCTTAAACACACATTACTATTCTAGCGAAAACGTAAAATCTATGTGACTGGACACATTAATGTCCCAACTGAATGCTAACTCAATGAGACAAGAGAGGCCCCTAGAAAGTATTTTTTTTAATGGTAATTCTCTTATCATTGAATTATTCTCTGCCTCGCCTCACTAAGGCAAATGATTTGCATAGATAAAACCCGTTTCATCCTCCTACACCACGTCGTAACTTCCCGAGATATACCAGCATTTTTACTTTCATGCTACAATGGAAGGAAACAGTTTTAGACGTGTCTTATGGTCCACCTTTAATTTCTTAGAAAAATTAAAATGCAAAAAAATATTCATGAAAAGAAATGTTCTACATTCGCACAAAAGAGATAAATCCCTCTTCGGTTTCCATTCCGCGGTGAAAACTGGAAAACCTCCGAATTACAGCCGCAATCCATTTGTAACTCGGTGGTTTAGGGCGCATGAGGGTGAATTGTGGAACACTTACCTGCACTACGCGCTAGCGCCCTACGGAATGGAATCGCACTACGTGACGTCACGTCCGGAAAAAATGACAATGGAAAAGAGCAAATACGGGTACGAAGCGCCCATAATAGCGAATTGGAACACGACCTTAGTTAAAATGTATAAATTTTCTGACAACTTTGAGTTCTCTCACTAAAAATGTTGGACGCAAAGCATCTCCAAAAGGTTTCAACAGAGGAAACTCTTTAATCAAATGGAGTCCGTTTTTGAGATGTTTCATTCAACACGACTTTATCAATAAATTTATCGAAAAATCCTAGCTAAAAGCAGATTAGCATAGTATGGAGGATCAGAATTGAATCGATAATAAAATACAGTGAAAAACATCACGCTTCGTTAAAATGTGCTACGAGTGAACATATGGTGTTTCTCAGCCTTTAGAGGGACGAAGGTGGGAGACTCATTTAAAGGGACTAAGGTGGGAGCCCCTAGAGACTCGTAGGCCACACGCTAGGCTATATCAATAAATTTATCCAAAAATCCTAGCTAAAAGCAGATTAGCATAGTATGGAGGATCAGAATTGAATCGATAATAAAATACAGTGAAAAACATCACGCTTCGTTAAAATGTGCTACGAGTGAACATATGGTGTTTCTCAGCCTTTAGAGGGACGAAGGTGGGAGACTCATTTAAAGGGACTAAGGTGGGAGCCCCTAGAGACTCGTAGGCCACACGCTAGGCTATATCAATAAATTTATCCAAAAATCCTAGCTAATAGCAGATTAGCATAGTATGGAGGATCAGAAATGAATCGATAATAAAATACAGTGAAAAACATCACGCTTCGTTAAAATGTGCTACGAGTGAACATATGGTGTTTCTCAGCCTTTAGAGGGACGAAGGTGGGAGACTCATTTAAAGGGACTAAGGTGGGAGCCCCTAGAGACTCGTAGGCCACACGCTAGGCTATATCAATAAATTTATCCAAAAATCCTAGCTAAAAGCAGATTAGCATAGTACGGAGGATCAGAATTGAATCGATAATAAAATACAGTGAAAAACATCACGCTTCGTTAAAATGTGCTACGAGTGAACATATGGTGTTTCTCAGCCTTTAGAGGGACGAAGGTGGGAGACTCATTTAGAGGGACTAAGGTGGGAGCCCCTAGAGACTCGTAGGCCACACGCTAGGCTATATCAATAAATTTATCCAAAAATCCTAGCTAATAGCAGATTAGCATAGTATGGAGGATCAGAAATGAATCGATAATAAAATACAGTGAAAAACATCACGCTTCGTTAAAATGTGCTACGAGTGAACATATGGTGTTTCTCAGCCTTTAGAGGGACGAAGGTGGGAGACTCATTTAAAGGGACTAAGGTGGGAGCCCCTAGAGACTCGTAGGCCACACGCTAGGCTATATCAATAAATTTATCCAAAAATCCTAGCTAATAGCAGATTAGCATAGTATGGAGGATCAGAAATGAATCGATAATAAAATACAGTGAAAAACATCACGCTTCGTTAAAATGTGCTACGAGTGAACATATGGTGTTTCTCAGCCTTTAGAGGGACGAAGGTGGGAGACTCATTTAAAGGGACTAAGGTGGGAGCCCCTAGAGACTCGTAGGCCACACGCTAGGCTATATCAATAAATTTATCCAAAAATCCTAGCTAATAGCAGATTAGCATAGTATGGAGGATCAGAAATGAATCGATAATAAAATACAGTGAAAAACTTCACGCCTCGTTAAAATGTGCTACGAGTGAACATATGGTGTTTCTCAGCCTTTAGAGGGACGAAGGTGGGAGACTCATTTAGAGGGGCTAAGGTGGGAGCCCCTAGAGACTCGTAGGCTACACGCTAGGCTTAGTTTGCTCGAGAAGTTCAGAACTGGTGTGTTTCAGAGCGACACAGAGAATATTATCGACGCCTCACTACATCTCTAGGTCTGACAGAAGCGATAAATAAACCCTTCGGCTACCAAGGTATTTTTTCACCTTACCTCTCCCAAGGGGGGTAACTAGTTTACCCCAAAGTATTTTTTTGTTTATTCGCTTAATTTATACAAAAAAGGATTCTGTGCGACATAAATCTTATACAAAAACAAGTATACAAAATTATAATAAATATGATTTATATTTTATCAAATAACACACAAATATAATTGTAGGCTCCGATTGGGGCATACAATTATCTAATCGGATGTCCTGTCTGGGCCTAATCGGATAATGTCCTGATATTTCACAACATTTGGCTTTTCAATCGCTGCTCTTTCCGTTCTGACATGCACAGAAGTCAAGGAACTCGAACAAGTATATCAGGTGTCATGTACATTTCACGACGCAGCGTCGCGCCCCGTCGGATTGAAGGCGCCGTGATGACCACGATTGCCGTCCACGGCGCGGTTTGGTACATCTGAAGGCACACGTGGAATCCCATTGTTATTTTAAATCTCGGTACTCTGTGCTGTGAATGGTGCACAGATCCTCAGAAAGCGGGCTGGTGAATCTGAGACGAACTATCCCAAACAAGGGGTAACACATTAAACCCCAACGAGTTTTTCAGAAATTAGAAGAAAAAAAAACAATCAATGAATGAAGATTTCACATGGAATCGTATTGTAAGATTTTTTTAAAAACAAACTCATGGAAGCATAAAAATATCAGAAAATAACTGTAAATAAAAACAGTAAAAAATGTGGCGTTGGGGTAACTGAGTTACCCCCCTTGGTAGCCGTAGGTGGTTAAGACACCATTCGGCGGCTCGCAGGGTAGTATGTAGATTTAGACTACAAAGGTCGTAGGCTGCAGTTTATTTTAACTGGACCTCCAAGACTTTCTTGAGAAAAGAGAATTATTCATTTAAAAAAAACTTAGGTCATGAGATACTTCATTGAAAACATTTTTTTTTTTTTTTAATGTCCGAATCAGGGGACATAAGTTAGGGGAGGTGAAGAAGCTTACTAGCGCATTATTTAGCCAGGTTTTTAGGAAGAGGGCGGACAGTGTTTAAGCACGAGTTCAGATGTGGCTGTCGAAATAGTCCCGATTTGATTTGAGTGTTACCAAATCATAATGTACTATCAGCCAATATAATTAGTTAAATTTACCTTTGGTTTCACAGCGGTACCTTTAAATCCTTCTGTCAGAAATAAGCCTATTTGAAGCGTAGAACGGAGCGCTTTGTAAAGTAGCATTCGGCCTTGAATCTCGTAACAAAGTTAAAAAGAAAAAACGCTGACCTAGTTAGGGCAACTGCGTTAAAACTCCTCGTGAGTGACATCCTACGGAGCTCCCTAGGGTATTATGACATAAAACCCTTTTCAAACATTGAAAGAGAAGCTGTGATCAATGTAGGTTTATAGTCTATAGATCATGATCCAGAATAGAACTTAATAGCGCTCCGATAATTTTAGACGTGAATCAAAACCAATCCTACGCCATTTGCGCGTGAGTTTTTATTTACTAAACAAAAGTTGAACGGTATACAAATGGTCTGTCGTCGCTGTTCTCGTTCCGTCTAATTGTTATTTCTATTGATAGGTTGTGGA
Source organism: Ceriagrion tenellum (assembly GCA_963169105.1). Taxonomy (NCBI): domain Eukaryota; kingdom Metazoa; phylum Arthropoda; class Insecta; order Odonata; family Coenagrionidae; genus Ceriagrion; species Ceriagrion tenellum. The sequence goes on along the minus strand of OY720643.1, from coordinate 32,311,448 downwards.
TATAGCGAAGAGGAGTGCGATAGCCACAGAAGAGTTTGGCAAGAGGGAAGCGATGTACTAAATCCCCAATTAATGTCCAACGCAGAGTTTTCTTTAGCCAGAGCAATAGGGTGGGTAAAAATATTCCAGATTTTTCATTTTTTTGTCTATTTTAATAAGTCTCGAAGTTCTTAGGTGGACAGATATTTGGTAGGGTAACCCTCACAACGGAGAAAACCATATTACATTGCAGCCTTTATTTGTTTTAGGGAAGCCATTTCACGCTCAGTCATCTAAAGCCATTGGTTATACTTCAATGAGCGGAGATTATCAATAATATATATAGGATGCGTCGATAAAATACATTATTCCATTAAAATTAATTGAAATATTTATTAAAAAGATAAGAAAACCAAACGATAATGAGTGATTAAGGGAATAGCCGCGAACGTTAAAGAAGACTTGGACGTGTCCTGAGTGTTGCCTATCCACCAGGCACAATTTTTTTTCTTTAACCCTTCGAGTGCGGTATGACGTGATATCACGTCATGGTATTCTTTACGCTGGAACTGATGACGCGATATCACGTCGAGGGTACCGTGAGTGTTACAGCTTTCACTAGGGGGCCTAGTGAAAGTTCCCTAGTGAAAGCATGAACATTCATGGTATCCATGACGTGATATCACGTCATCAGCACCAGAGTATAGGCAACTATGACGTGATATCACGTCATGCCGCACTCAAAGGGTTAATCACCACTACTTAAAAAACCAATATGAACGCCAATTTATTCATGTTCTTCTCACGCAAAATTCCTATTGAGAAAGCATATGCCCATCGCAGAGAAAATATATCTAAATTTAACATTTGTACGGGATTAGAAAGAAAAAAAAATCCTCACCCTTAAAAGTTCAAAGTTTAGCACCCCATCGGCACAGGTTTCGGGGGGTTGACTGACTCCATTGAGGTATATGGAGAGGGCACTTGCCATGCTGGCCAATTCTAGAAGCTGAAGCCAGTCCGCCATCTTCGTTGACCATCAATTTCCTATAGTGCTTGCAGGCTAACGCACTAATTTCGCAATTTTATGAAGTTTTTCATCGATAACATGTGTACTAGAAATCAGCTTTCCCTTACTTCTTTAACGCGGATTCTCCTTATGTATTTAGTTTATTTATTTAAATTAAAAACCGTCCGCATTCCCTGAGAAAACTATTGTAAAACCGAGTAGGTTCTTTAACCGAGACTGCACGAAGACGCCAATATATGTTTCAAGAATGGCTTGCCTTGAATTTCGAACAGATTGTTGATACTCTTGCGTTGTCATCATAAGAAAATGTAATTTATATTTATGCAAACCAAATTTAGCCATATTTAAAAGATCATTTCCGTACATGGGGCCTAAGGTATTCAATGATTTGACAGAAAATATAAAAATGGAGAGTAATTCCTGAAAATTTCTGTTTTCAGTGAAATCGTGGCCATTCACTCAGCACAATATTGAAAACTTCTTTAAAAACAATGCATGAAAGATTTCCGTACTTGTCTAGAATTTTTATAGCATTGATTGTTTTGTTTATCCTTGTATAACACTTCCAACGTTATTGTTGACTTCACTAGTTTGTAAGTCGGTGTTTAACGGTCAATTTCTTTGACCAATGTGTATTTTTAGTTTTACTCTTTTCGAGAGAAATGTGTGTTTTTGTTCGTTTAAGAAGGTAATCTTTAATCAGGTAATTACCTTTTAAGGTTACCGAAGCATCCCAATTCGTGTTATCGTCAATATTTTTGTACCAATGTTGGATGCAATAAATATCTATCTAATCTTACATTAGATAATTCGTCCATTTTGCCGTACTATCAATTAAAAAATAAGGAAATGGCAGGTTTAAACAATATCCACCAAGGGTTGAAATTCGCCGAGGAAAAAATCATTTGACTAGACCGGGATTCGAACCCGGATCTCCAAACTTGCCGGTCAGGTGTGTTAGCCAGTTACACCACCAAGCCATAAATTAAGCCGTAACTAGCTAACACACCTGACCGGCGATTTGGAAATCCGGGTTCGGATCCCGGTCAAGTCAAATGATTTTTTTCACGGCGAATTTCAACCCTTGGTGTACATATGCACCCGTGCGAGTGACTTCGTGCCACATCATTTGTCAATTCAATTATTGGAACTTGAACAATATTATTGTTAATTCGGCTGTCAGGCTTCAGTTTGATGACGCAGTCTCCTCTCCATGTACCTCAATAATTGACTCCAAGTTTTGATTACGTTACGTTTTCATCAAAAGGAAAAGCTTCAAGACCTTGAATTTTCGACACTGAAATTACGGTACCCAGTCTTCTGCGTGTGTCCTCAGCGAATCAAACCCGCTAGATTAACATGCGAGAATATATCACATGAACTTAATTCTCCGAGCACAAATCAGTTGAGGTCAATGTCGTGTCCAAACATTTACCAAGCGACCTCCTACACAATTCCGCTGCCGGTGATAATCAGTTACAACTAGTATATCGGGTAAACAGAGAGAGAGAGAGAGAACCTCATTTGCACACGTGATTTGCAACGGGCAATAATTGAAATTTCACCGGATCGCCAATCTTTCATTTAAGTTGTATCATCTATAATTATAATACCCTGCGAGCCGCCGCATTGGCGTGTGGCAAGGGTGTTTTAGGTCACCAGCCGTGTAAAGATGTAAGTTTTTGGGAGGTGAAATGGTGACATGTATTATTAGAGTTCATTTAGTGGAGCTCAGTTTTTATTGTGATCGTTTATTTAGCGCGGGAAGAACGAGTTTTTGCACCTATATGTTTGGCAGTGTATCTGTCTTATTTATCGCATCCGTCATACCTAGAGATGCAGTGAGGAGTAATGATAATATTCTCTGTGTCGCTCTGAAAAATGTTTTTCAAAAACATCAGTTCTGAATTTCTCAAGCAACTTAAGCCTAACGTGAAGCCTCCGAGTCTCAAGGGACTCCCACCTTAATCCCTCTAAAAGTTGGGAGACACTAGATGTACACTCCTAGCAGGACTTACCGAAGCGCGCTGCTTTCCTTTGTATTTGTTTAAATTATTTTGGTTGAATCTTTATGACCAGGGTCCCAAATACTCGCGGCGTATTCGAGGTGTGGACTGAGCAGAGCGAAGTAGCATCTCTTTGTCACTTTATCATCCGAGTACCTTCCGCTTAACGCTTAACAATACGCTTCCGTAGACGCTTACCTAACGCTTAACAAAACGCTTCCGTATACGCTTAGCAAAACCTATTTTCGTCAGTGCTGTGACGCATATGCTTTGTATGAATGTGCATATCATATGGTCAGTTCCGTGAGGTAGATTATTTCCGCAGGAAACAGTCTTAGAACATTGAATAATTCTTCCAGGGTCATAACCGCGCACTCAGTCTACACCGACATATACCTTGATATACCGTGGGCAACACACATACAAAACATGAGCAGCACAGCATTAAAGACAGTAGGTTTTGTGAAACGTATAATTGGTAGGTCCTCGGATGAAAAATTAAAGGAGAGCTGCTACTTCTCTCTGGTTAGGCCACACCTCGAATACGACGCGAGCATTTGGGACCCTGGTAATTGAGATTTAGCCACAAAAATCAATATATACAAAGAAAGGCAGCACCCTTCGTAAAAAAAACTGCAAAGAGCGAACATACAGCGTTTCACAGCTTTTAGAGGGATTAAGGTGGGAGCCCCTAGAGACTCGGAGGCTACACGGTAGGCTTAGCTTGCTTGAGAAATTCAGAACTGGTGTGTTTCAGAGCGACACAAGATATTATCATGACGCCTAACTGCATCTCTAGGTCTGACAGAAGCGAAAAAATAATAGAGATACACTGCTGAATAGATAGGTCGAAGAACTCTTTCTTTCCGCGTCTAATTAGCGACCACAATAAAACGGAGCTCCACTAAATACACTCCCATAATACACGTCACCATTTCGCCTCCAAAAACCTTATCCCTTACATCTTTACACGGCTGGTTTCATAACACCCCGTGCCACACGCCCATACGGCCGCTCGCAGTGAGCTATGTAAATATACACCACTGTATAGCCCAGGGCAAGTATAGAGGATTGAAATCGAGGAATGTTCAGCACTAAGTCTTGTTAAGTAACAAGTTTTAGAACAATATCAAACCGGCCGCATTATAAAATAAAATTAGCCTTCCGACGAGTGGTGCTAATTTAATTTCCACTGCAATCAGAGGAGACAGTTCTTTAAACTGTTAAGGTGGCTTTGCATTGACCAAGTGAGACAAGATAGAAACAGTCTTCATATAAAACAGTATTTTTGGAAACAGTTTTCACTGAAAGTTTGAGTTCCATTTTTCCTTCAAATTACAGGTTTTCTAGCGTAACCTGTGCAATTACCATTAGACTCCATGCCAAAATAAGCCACTCAGGCGTCCTCTTCCATTGTGAGTCTCATTGGTTAGAGCACTCTGCGCGAAATCGAGGGATCCGGGTTCGATTCCCATTCCAGTCGAATGATTTTTCCGCTGTGAATTTCACGCAATTGTGTGATCACTGGCGGGTGACTCCGTTGAAGTAACTGCGCGGCTAGTTTCGTGGTTTTTTTTTTTTTAAAGTTTCGGCAAAACTTAACAGATAACCCTGTATGAATTTCATCTCAGTTTATTAAACGCGCACCAATGATATTGCATCCAAGTTTTGTGAAAATCTGGATTTCTTGACCCCTAGGTCAGAGCCGCGTGAAAGTTGAGCATGCCACGTTCATCCAAAAATTACGACACCTGTTAATATCATTTTGATTCAGTTGATCACGTTTGGGGAACCAATGAGTTTAATTAATTATTAAATTGCAGGAAAACAAATGTTTTCAGTCATCCATGACGTGTGAGCAAACAAACTCTGACCAAAATGGGAGGATTGATCACCATGGTTCCCACTGGTACCTACGCCCACGCCCCTGGTAACTAGCCACCCAACTGCTTCCTCATATATTTGCATTTGACTCGAAAAAAACCGTCACTAGTAATTAAAGTTTGTAATTCCTGTTCGGTGCCGAGTCACTATCTATAAATTTACAATAGAAAAAAAAAGAAAAATCAATTTATGCTTTATCTGAATTAAAGCACTTGGAAAGTATTGAGTCTCCAACATGCTATTGCTTGACATTAAAATGTCACTCCGCTGGATTGAAACTCTTCATCCCGGAGCCAAAATCCACCCTTCATCAAGCCATAATAAGGAGTATGCTCCATAGGTATGTCAATTAAAATAATTTCCTCACTTTCCAGCTAACGTTGCGATTCGCAAGTATATATAATCTTCAAATAATGCCCTTAATGTTTGGGATAAAAGTAGTTTATCTACGCCATTTGCAGTTAACGATGTCTCACTGGTAACTTCTTACATGACGCCAGAAGAAAAAATTGAGAGAATATCGTAAACAAAACGGGTATCCGGTTAACATTTCTCCGATAAGCGAACTTCAGGTTATGATTCCAAAACCTCATCATTCATCGTTTCCAGTCGTACCCACGGATACGTTTTCGTGAAGAATTATTCTAGAGTCGAAAAATATTTCTTACCTACGAAGGCAGAAGAGCTACGAAAATAGGCACTAGTCATTCCAAAGAGGATACTCATTCATATCGCGTATTTTTCCACTTGAAATTACACTAATTCTTAATCTCTCACTAATTCCATTTGCAAAGAAGACGGAACAGAGAAGGATAATAAAGAGGGATAAACAAGGAGAAAACTCATGTTTTATTAAGAAGCAAACCTATTACAATGCGGCCAAAGTACGCGAAGTTAAAACGATCGCAATATAAACGAGCAGATTCAGTACAAATATCAAGCATTAGGAGAAGAATACAACATGAAAATAAACAAGAGGAAAACTAAACTCCTAGAACGGGAATGGGAGAATTTGAATGAAAAACTCTCACCCAGAGAAGGGAGACATTAGAGCAAGCAGATTCCTCCACCTGTCTCGGAAGTACCATCACGTGGGACGGAAGAAGTACAACGGACATTGAGTGGAGAATAGCGCATGCCAAGAAGGCGTTCACGGGAAGAAGACAACTGCCGTGCTCGAAGAAGATAGGACCACTAGCCAACAATACAAAATGTGAAAACCTTCGTGTGGAGCCTAGCACCCTATGGATCGGAGGAATGGACCATTAGAAAAGCTGACCAGAAAAGACTAGAAGCCTTCGAAACCTGGTGCTGGAGGAGGAGGCTGAAGATAGAATGGACGGAAAACATATGAAATGGTGTACAGAAGGGTTAGAAGAGGAAAGGACCATATGGAACACAATACAGAAAAGAACAAGATGGACTGGACACACCCTTAGACAAAATGGGTTTGTGAAGAACATAATTGAGGGTAAAATAGACGGAAAAGTCCCCGGAAGAAGACTCAGGGAATAGTTCATTGACCAAATAAAGGGAAAAATACATAGAAAGGGATAACATGAGGTAAGGGAACTAGCATTCGATAGGAAAGGATGGAGGGCTGCAGTCAACCAATCTTAGGATTGAACGACCAATGTTGTTGAGGAGAAAAATATCTCTCTTTCATTGATAAGACAGCACTTTCAGATTAGCTTTTCAGCTAAAATTCCAACTGGCGCACCCTCGATAAAATCCTCAAGATAAACGTCGAATGCCAATCAAAAAGCTATTAATCGCTCGTTGTCGGGAACCAAGCCGAATGCATTTCAAAGAAAGATGGCCTTGAGTGCAAACAACTGCAGAAGCAATCTCGCGAAGGTTTCCGCGGCGTTTCCCATTACTGCTCGTATTTTTCGGATTTTCCAACCGCGTACGTTGACATTGGTCGACAGCGGTTTCGGTGGCCACCCTACTACCGTCTTCAGGACGAAGGTGTACCCCTTGAAGGGGGACCTGCGACTTGAAGACGGTAGCAGGATGGCTATCGAAGCTGTTGTCGGTCAATGTCAACGTACGCGGTTGGAAAACCCGAAAACAACGAGCTGCAGAAACAAACATTCTGTTCGAGAAAATTATGAATGCCATTCCGATGAATTGAACTGTTGAGCTAAGGCTTGATAACTTATTGTGGAACGAAAATTTACACATGACGCTTTTTTATTTGGCTCGCTGAGCAAACAATCATGAGGACCGATTCGCAAAAGGCATCGAAATTAAACCACTCCTTAAAAAAAAAAGAAATAATCCAACTTCCGTAAAAGAACGCACGTATTAGGGTGGCTCTGCCCTCAGCGTCAACCACTCCAGTTGTTCTGAAAACTTGAATCTATCATCTGTAAAGTGCGTTTAAAAATGCAGTGTGGTATATTCGGAATGAAGATTAGTCATAATTAAACTAAAGTAATGAGATTCTCTAGGACAAAGAAAGCTAAGCTGATAATTAAATTTTGAGGACATATGCCCGAGCAAGTAGAGCATTTCAATACCCTAGATAGCACGCTAGAAGAAAACGGACATTGTAGCAAAGACTTACGGAAGAGAATAGCGCTAGCTATTGTCGGCCAATCTCAACGTACGCGGTTGGAAAACCCGAAAACAACGAGCTGCAGAAGCAATCATTCTTTTAGAGAAAATTATGAATGTTGAATGTTTAAAAATGAATTCACAGGGAGTAACAATAAACAACAAATAAGGAAAATTAAACCTTCGGTTAAATGAGGCGTGGAATGGGAATACCTCAACGAAAACGTAACTCGTTTTATACTCACCAGGAGAACTAATGCCAAATGTCAAATGGGAGGAAGCATGAGACTCCAAAATTTTCATGTGCTCCATTTGAAACACGAATATATTGATTCATTCCATTTGTTTACCTACAGAACGCCACATCTATATTGCGGGTGGAGTAAGTAAAAATAAAGTCCACAGAATATGTGAAACACATTGGAATTGCCATAACTTCAGATATATCATAGTGAGCACAGATACAAAACATATGCGGCACAGCTTTAGAGAAACTAGGGTTTAACAAACGTATAATTGGAAGGTCCTCCGACGAAAAATTAAAAGAGAGATCGTGCATTGCTCGGATTAGTCACACCTCTATATAAACTTAATAGTTGAGGGCGTAACTTTGTGGAATGACACTACTGACATGACTAAAAAGAGAGAACTCTTAGTATTTTCCACGCTTAAAACTTTCGACTGCCTTGCAAGAAAAGAGAAAATGATTGCAAGGCAGTCGAAACCTGGGTCGGGAATTAAAGTTTTAAATGTGGAAAATACTTAGAGTTCTCTCTTTTTAGTCATGTCACACCTCTAATACGCCACGAGACTTTTAGAGTAGGGTCAAAAAGATTTAACAATAAAAATTAATAAAATAACAAGAAAAGCCGCACACTTCGTTAAAAACTGCTGCGAGAGACCATACAGTACATAGTGTCTCACAACTTTTATAGGGATTAAGGTGGGAGCCCCTGGAGACTCGGGAGGCTACACGCTAGGCTTCGGTTGCTTGAGAAATTCAGAACTGGTCTGTTTCAGAGCGACACAGAGGATATTATCTAGGGATGAGTCGATTCCACTTTTTTTCGATGACGATTCCGATTCTTTCAATTCGATTCCCGATTCTCGATTCCGATTCCATCAATTCTTATTCCTAGTAACAGGTGGAATATTGATATACCAGTAGCGTGCGACTGTTATTTAAACCACGTATTGGCTGAAATAAAGTGACAAAGACAATTAAGTCGCTCAAAAAGTACATTTATTAACAAATAGCAAATATATCCTCAGCTTATTGAGGTACATAAAAAGTAAAAATTCATGGCCTACACCCAAAATTACTGAGACAAATATGATGTGATAAATTAAATTTGATTTGAATATTTATCTATCTGGAATCGATGGAATCGGAATAGACTTAAGGCGATCGATTCTCGATACCGATTCTAATCCTGAGAATCGGTGGAATCGAGAATCGACATTAGGAATCGACTCATCCATAATATTATCATTGACACCTCACTACATCTCTAGGTCTGACAGGTGCGATAAAATAAGAGAGATACAGTGCCGAACAGCTAGGTACAAAAACTCGTTCTTTCCGCGAACAATGAGCGACCACGATATAAACTGAGCTCCACTGAATACACTCCTATAATACACGACACCATTTCATCTCCCAAAAACTTACATCTTCATACATCTGGTGACCTTACACTCCCTCCCACACGCCCATGCGGCGGATCTCAGGGTATTATATAGGTGTAGAAATAGCTAATGGCACAGGGACAGTACAATCCATCGGAATGGCATTATCGGAATTATGTGATGAATAGAATGTCAAATGATGGGATGCTTGAGACTCAATACTTTCCAATGGTTTAATTCACATCACGGATACACTGATTTTTCCTTTTCTTATATCATATAGAAGTAACTGTTTGGTAACTAAGTGCCATACGCGAATGAAGACCTAAGTGACAGGACTTTTCGAGTCAAATGCATACATTGGAGGACGCAGTTGGGTGACTAGTTACCAGCGGCGTAGGTAACCGAGGGAACCATGGCGATCAGCCCATTTTGTCATATTTTTTGGCCACATATCATGGGTGACAAAGAACATTTCCTTCCCGGCAATTCATTCAGGAATTAAACACATCGATTCCCCAAGTGTGATCAACTGAATCAAAACAATATCATTAGCGATCGCTGTGCTTTTAGAATGAACGTAGATAGCTTGAGCACCATAAAGTAAACTCTGGCCACAGGGACAATTATTCCAGATTTTCATAAAACTTGAATACAACACCGTTGAGGTACGTTTTATGAGCTGAGATTAAAATAAAATAGAATTTTTTGACTAGTTTCACTGTAATTCTGCCTTGTGATAGGAAATATTATCATGGGCCCTGACGGAGACTGGAGCGAAAGTAGGATTTTATTAATCTGAATAAATAAACATCTTAACTTATAACATCTCGTGACTGCCATTGTTATGCCAGAGCCAAATCAATAAGCCCATTGATGCTCCAATGCATATAAAATGATCATCCTTAACCGCTTGACTCTTGCCTCCTCCAGGAAATATCTGAAGATTCTCAGCTTTTGAGGTCCGAACAATGAAACTTTCCCGTTTTTCGGTGCTACCATTGAGTTATATGGAGAGGGCACTAGATCAAAGAAATTGTAGACAACCGGGAGGAGATACCCTGACTTCTGTCTGAATGAAGACGGACGGTTGTTTTGACCACTATTTACTTATTAGTCGTAAAATAAAAATGAAGTAACTGTGTAAATTCCGCAAAATATTGGTACCTGACGATGCCGTGACGGGTGGAAACCGGTTGTGCAGGGTTATTGAAAGATTTTGCGGAATTTTCAAAGGCACTCTCAATTTTTATCAACATGATACGATTCCGCCATGTTACGCCGAACGGGATTCATTACATTACACTGTTATTAAAATTACATTTATCACATACGTATTACAAGAGATTCTCTGCTCAGAGACAAGATCCCTCTTTTCCACTTTTGATTGGCGGGCCACGATCGAAGGCGGAACCAATGAGAATAGCACATTTTAAATGAAGCGCGGTAAAATATCGGTAAACATTTCTTAGTTACGACTGATACAGCGTGACTTCGACTTTAATACGAACATTATCCATAATTAAATATTTAATCATATGAATTATTTGATAATAAAATATAAAAATTTATTAAAAGCAATAATTTAAGTCTTAATTTGACTAAAATATTAATTTACTTAAATATTTTATTTGAACGAGCGCCTCGATCGGGAATCAAACATGGCAGGTTTCCAGTCTCTGACTTGAGGGTCTCTACGTATTACATACCCACCATTCCAGTCCAGGATTGGCTGAGTTAAAAGATTTCAGTGCTCGGGATAAGACCTAAGTAACTGGTTCTATTTTAATTGTATACTTCGGAAAAAATCCTAGGGACCTGGGGAAACTGGTTCCAATTCACCATTATTAACTTCCTAGGAAACCTAGAGAATTAGAAGACTAGTACTGTTTTAATTATTTCCAAGAAAACCTGGGGGCCTAGTAAACTGGTTCCATTTAATCGTTATTAACTTCCTAGAAAACCTTAGATCTAAGAAACCGATTCTATTTTAGTGTTCACTTTCTTCGAAACCAAGGAAATGAGGATTTTGAGGTGTCTCTAACTATCCATAACTAAGTGATAATATGCGTCACATACATAAGATCAGTTATTTTACAGATAAAGTTGACTTCTTACGAAACATAGGTAATTGAAAAACGTGGAGTACCGCTCCATACTCTTCAATTGTCTTTGAATTGAGATTGGTGAAAATAATAGGTGACTTCGCATACTGCGCATCATTTCAATTGGGACGAACCCATTCTCCACAAAAATCGAATGGGTCGCAGCGCTGGCGTCACTTGAACTTCGCAAACTCCTACTTTGTGTGACTATTCCGACGACTGTGTGCGCAGCCGTCTGTTCCTTTGTTTAAATGGCCTGAATTTATGGAGCGGCGTCTGTAAACAAGAATGCTAGCCGTCCGCGCTCCCTATAAATCGGGGCCGTAACTATTTCCTGATGGCGGCTGATTCCGCTCCTGCCTCTCCTCGTCCTCTCTTTCCGTTTCGGCCCCATTCGAAATATGGGTCAAGGTTGGGCAAACAAGGCGGGTCGGTTGACAAGGGGCTTTTCGCAAGGGCGATCGGAGCAAGCGCGTGTGTTTGTATGATTCCAGTGAGAATTCAGGGAATGACTGTAAAATATCTCAGTGGAAAGAGCTTCCAAAACGGTGGCGTCAACAAGATTCCGTGTCGAGAGGGAAGGATCGCGGTTGCATGTTTGGCAAGCGGAAAAAAAATGGCCGACCGTAATTAAAACCTAGCTAAGGCTTGAGAACTTATTGTGGAACGAAAATTTACACACGCCGCTTTTTTATTTGGCTCGCTGAGCAAACAATCATGAAGACCAAATCGCAAAAGGCATCGAAATTAAACCACTTCTTAAAAAAAAAGAAATAATTCTACTTTCGTAAAAGAACGCACGTATTAGGGTGGCTCTGCCCTCAGCGTCAACCACTCCAGTTGTTCTGAAAACTTGAATCTCTCATCTGTAAAGTGCGTTTAAAAATGCAGTGTGGTATATTCGGAATGAAGATTAGTCATAATTAAACTAAAGTAATGAGATTCTCTAGGACAAAGAAAGCGAAGCTGGTAATTAAAGTTGGAGGACATATACCCGAGCAAGTAGAGCATTTTATAGCACGCAAGAAGAAAACGGACATTGTAGCAAAGACTTACGGAAGAGAATAGCGCTAGCTAAGGAGGCGTTTAGTAATAGAAGGGGGCTGATGACGGGAACGTTGGGTAAGGATGTGAAGCTGGTGAAGAAGGAAGCTGGTGAAGAGATTGATATGAAGCGTAGAGTTGCATGGAGCAAAAACGTGGAACATAAGAAAGAAGGACGAGAATAGGCAGCAGGCATATGTAATGCGGGTGTGGAGATGGATGGAGAATGTGAGACGGACGGAGAGGAAGACTAACGAAGACGTAATCAAGATGGTTGGGAAGGAAAGGAAACTTCTGAATGAAATTCGAAATCGGCAGAGTAGGTGGCTGGAGGGTGTAATGAGGGGCGATTGGTTGCTAAAGAGTGTGGTAGAGGGAAGGATGTTGGGCAAGCGGGAAAGAGGAAGAAAGAGAATAGGTTTCATGGACGGGATGAAGAGGGGAAGGTCGTAAGCCGAGGCGAAATACTAGAGGGGGATAGGCCCCTGAAAGTGTAGAAAACCGGAAGGAGATTCTGTGAAATCCAACGATACCTACCTTTACCGGAAGAATACTTGAATAATAATAAACTGAGATTATAATAAAATGGGGTCTCAAACGCTACTTTTTCTGTAATTCAGGCTCGAAGGTGAATATGTTAACATGAGTTCTTACTGAGATTTCTCTGATTAGAGCATGATACCGTCAGTTTGAACTAGAAAGAATATTCAAGCTTTAAATGACAACTGTTCATAAGAAGCGAGAAGTCCTGCGAAATAGAATAAAAATGAAGTATAGGCACGTTATCCCATAATTTAAGAAGTTATTAGCGAATTTTTTCCGCAGTTGAAGTCAAATTGCGATATTTCCATGCACATGGCGCTGCAGTCAGATCCTACGGCTGGAACATTGGGGTATATGAAGAGAGGGCACCATTGCTATACTGGTCAATGCCAGAAGCTGAAGCCAGTCCGCCAGTTTCGTTGACCCTCATTTTCCTAGCGGGCTAACGAAATCTGGAAATTTAACACTGTTTTCCATCATTAACCTACCAGAAATCGGCGTGCACTTACTTCTTTCATATGCATTCACCGTTAATTAATTGTTTATTTATTAAAATGAAAAATAATTCGCCTTCCCGATAAAAACTTGGGTAAAATCGAGTAGAATCCATAGCATTAAATAAAAAATGTATGTTTGATGGGTTACTTGCCTTAAATTTCAGACAGACAGGTGGATATTCTTGCTTTGCATCCGCTAATTCGTCCATTCCGTCGCGTTATCCCTAGGATACCCTACGGCCTACCTTCAGTATTTCCTTTTTCGCCTCAGCATACGATAAAGGAATATTACTTTTAAGTTTCATTCACTCTCGCATTTAATACCACGTGATTTAAAGATCATGTTGTCGAAAATTAAAGTGAAACGCTAGAATGTTTACCATTCATACCCAACAAAGAACACGTCTCTCACAAGCAACTTGGATATGAGTTACCACAAGACATTAAAGATGTTTTACGGTAGAAACACGATATTCATAAATGCGTGAAAGATTAATCACTTCAGTTGTCAACTAATGCATGATGAATTTAAGAAAGACTGTTGACGACGACATCAAAGATCATCTCTAAACTTTAACGGTAAAATGCAACCAGAGGATGAAAAGCTATTTCATACTGTCTTCCGTAACAAGTGATCGCTTTGATTTACCGCGCAGTCAAGGAATTTATGCCTCCATTACATTCAGGACAGAAAAATGAAAATTTTGAACTTGACAGCATTAGGCGTTACTTCGTAGAAGTACTTAACATTAGTAAACATATTGGAAAGAAAGCACTGTACTTTTCTGCACTGCGCTTCCGGGAAGTTGTAAAGATTTCTCCAACCCTCACATCACGTTACCATCGCAACGAACTAATCAATAAATATTACACAAACCATTGCTCCTAACAATACGAAGTACACATTTAATTATTGTCGATATGAACAAGGGATTCATTTCAATATGTACACTAAATAAAAATTTTCAGGGGCAATGCTGAATGAAGAAATATTTCGAGGTTAAAGGCGAAACGTGAAAAAGATTTTTAAAAAGTTGCAGGAACGACTTGAATAACGGCAACATTAATCTCGAAGAATACGTATTGAACTGTTTTATGTGCAGAGACGAATATACCATTGCGCGGGATTTGGAAGGTAAAGAGATCCATTAACGATTTCTTCACGATTCTACTCTTAATGCTATAACATCACGGATGACGCAGGGCCAAAGACGCACATGGCACCTAACCCCGCCTTTTACGGCCCAAAGTTTATACGAGAACAATAAAGTCACTGGAAGTGCCTTTAACATGTTCAACATTAGCTTCTCAGGGATGGTTCATAAAAGTCGATTCTTGTCGTAAAAAGATGATGCTCAAGTAAAAAGAGTTCCCAAAAACCAACAGTAAGCAACCAAAAGTATGTTCGTGAGCCACGTTTTAAATGAAATTCAAGGAGTAATCTTTATTTTATGCATGCCAGATAACCGAATTAGATTTTAACACATGATATAAAGTAAGACCCCTAATGTCGAATGGCGTTAATACATTACTAGATCATCGGTTATTTACGAAAATATATCGTTTTAAAATGATGAATTTCAACACTGAAATCCATAGCCTCGATGGGAGTGTGATGACATATCCTCACATAACTTCTTGTATCTAAGCTTCTATTCGAACAATATTGTCCAAAAACTTGTATACAATGCACTACATATTGAGGTGCCATATATATATATTTTCAGTTCAGGTCATCGATACTATAAAACAGTATATAGGTTTAAATATCTGGTTTCGTCGGAGGACATATTGTGTTGAGTATGGTAACGTTGCCAAGGGAAACTTCTGCCGTTTCCCAAATCTATTTTTCAATGCATATCTTTATTAGGCACTAAATATACATTGTTAAATGTTTTAAGCCTGATGTTACTATACCCTTCCCTTAGTTAGTTAAAAAATCATGATATACAATCCTACAGAATAGCGATGGAAGCTTGAGTCAGGATAATAACAGGTTTTCGTTACGAGGTGAAATTTACGGTTTAACACCCTGTCCCTTTAAGATTTTACCCGAGGGAGTATTAACATGAAATTCAAAGAAATATAACAGGCAGCACCAAGTCCAATTATACTCATTACGGCAAATTTTGCATTACGTAAGAAAACAGTGCTTAGAAGCACAGGTAACTCCTTAGTTACTAAGATCCTTCAATATCGATTGTATTCTTCCTTCCATACAGGTCTTGACAACGTAAACAAGTCCGCCATTAATGTGCTTATTTTAGTGAATTTTTAACAAGCATAGGTACCATATTATTTTCAACGTTTTGTATACTTGGGAGTGCAATTGTATTCTAAGTGACGACTTGCGCCTTATTTTCGTCGATTTCCTTGGGTTCGCCATGGCAGTAAATGCTCAGAGAGCACATAAATGGCGAACGTGAGGTGTTAATGGTGGCGAAGACCAACAGCGAAGGAAGAATACAAGCGATATCGAACTACTGTTGAATTTCACACGCAAATCAGGACGGATGTCGACTCAATTAAAAGATAAACGCCACGCTGTGACAACTCTTGTTTTATTCGCGCCATGCTGAGCGGCAGAACAAATGAAAAGCAGAAACCGGAAGTAGCACATTTTTTTAAACAAAGTCAGAAAACAATGCACAACAAGAGGGCGCATGTCTTTCCTGGCCGCAGATTAAAATTACAACAATGAAGCAATACCGAACTAACATGATTGATTACAAGACTAGCCCGCCAATAATAAGTTAGGGCATTAAAGATCTGAAAAGCTCAATTGAATCTTTATTTTCATGGCATGACACCAACAAACCTTATGGGTACCACCTGGTGCCGCCCACAACATGCATTTTCAATCGCTACCCTAAACCATAGTTGGCTTATCCTTCATCAGAAAGTGTGCCATACTAGAGTTACTCCTTGATTTCATAGTAATCTTTCTGCTTTGTAGCACAAAAATACTTGAAGTAACGGTGATTCCCAGGAAAAAGGAAATAGGCCAAGGACTGTACGGAAATACCAAAGACTACAACGTTCCAACACCATGATTCCACAACCTATCAATAGAAATAACAATTAGACGGAACGAGAACAGCGACGACAGACCATTTGTATACCGTTCAACTTTTGTTTAGTAAATAAAAACTCACGCGCAAATGGCCTAGGATTGGTTTTGATTCACGTCTAAAATTATCGGAACGCTATTAAGTTCTATTCTGGATCATGATCTATAGACTATAAACCTACATTGATCACAGCTTCTCTTTCAATGTTTGAAAAGGGTTTTATGTCATAATACCCTAGGGAGCTCCGTAGGATGTCACTCACGAGGAGTTTTAACGCAGTTGCCCTAACTAGGTCAGCGTTTTTTTCTTTTTAACTTTTTTTAAGAGATCCAAGGCCGAATGCTACTTTAAAAAGCGCTCCGTTCTACGCTTCAAATAGGCTTCTTTCTGACAGAAGGATTTAAAGGCACCGCTGTGAAACCAAAGGTAAATTTAACTAATTATATTGGCTGATAGAACATTATGATATGGTAACACTCAAATCTAATTGGAAATATTTCGACAGCCACATCTGAACTCGTGCTTAAACACTGTCCGCCCTCTTCCCAAAAACATTGAAGCAGTGAAAAATTAAAATAAATTCAACAAAAGGGTCAGACTTGGTTATTCAAACAAAAAGAGGCGTCATCCCTTCGTTACAGAAAAAAAAGAGAGGCGACAGATATTAGTTACCAAAACAAAAAGAGGTGTCAGACCTTGGTTACCAAAACAAAAAGAGGTGTCAGATCTTGGTTACCAAAACAAAAAAGAGGTGTCAGACCTTGGTTACCAAAACAAAAAAGAGGCGTCAGAACTTGGTTGCCAAAACAAAGAGAGGCGGATCATTCATTTGGAAAGATTAAGTACGGCTCAAACTAGTTGAATCGATAAATTTATCCCGTCATATATGCACCGAACTGTAAGCTTGATCCCGTAAATGCGTAATTCTACAGCTCTCGACTGTAACGTAAGACTATGGCTTAACTTTGAAACTTTCAAAGCTTCAGTTGAGAGGAGGCTGACAGCGCCGCCAAGTTTCTCCACAACCTTCGCATTAATCCTTCCAATATCATATATGCCCATCCGTCATGATTCCGCAAGCGACTTCAGTCGTGCCTCAACTCCCCAGGCAACGAAACAACGAACTGAAGATTTCGCGAGAGGAAACCGAAAAAGGGATTAATGTTGAGCGGACCTTATCCTGAAGATAACTATAATTAGCCTGTCTTCTATAATTAGCCTATCCTTCAATAGCGGTATCTAACACAACTGTAGATGATTAAAAGTAGAGTTTAGCATGCTAGAGTTTCCTAGGTTCATACCGCCATATTAACTTATCAGAGTACCTGAAAGAATATGTGCAGACACTGAAATCCACATTTTCGCCAGCCCTGTTCCCAAAATGCTGTGTTCACTGACGACGACCCGTAGCTTCTAGAAAAATTGATTGATATACAAAATATGTACATTTTTCGACGGTAACTTTTTTACTCTTATCGTAACTAATCGTTCTCTTTCAACTTGTAACTTATTAACACTTCTGGGATTCGTGCAGGCATCAGCGGCAGTTCAATCATACTTTCAAATGAAAGAGTTCAATCGAACACATTTTGACTTCATTTTCTGTAGTTATTACTCCGTAACTGAAATACCAACATGAGTCGAAGCTAGATTTCATGGCATTTCATCCTCGGGGGGGTTTTTGTTAATTATTACCAGTTTTTACGAATTCAGCAAACATAATTATAAAGAAAATTATTATTTTTACTCAGGTTTAAACATATTTTGTTTTTAAAGCCGTGTAATTTTTAACGAGCGCTCTGTGAAAAAAGTTGCGTGGAAAGATTGGATTTTGTTTTTTATAAAAAATATATTTATTTAATTTTTATAATTCTATATTATATATCTATCTATTTAATTAAATTACAATCTATATAATATATAATCTTTTAAAATTAAATCAATTCAAAAAGAGGGCACACTCTCCTTAGAGTAACCAGAAACTTAACGACATGACATCAGAGTCATTTTACGTATGAATCGATTGAGGTAGATGGAACGTAATTGCCAAGGTAACCAATGCTCAAAGCTTTAACATGGGCGTGACCTGTCCGCCATCTTTGTCAACCCCAATTTTCCTTTACCGCATAAACTGATGACGCAATAATTATGCAATTCTACGACGTTTTACGTCGATAACTTACTAGAAATCAGCATGAATTTATCTTTTTAATGTGTATATTCTCCTAACAAATATTTATTTTGTTAAATTAATAATAATTCCGGTGAACAAGGTCATATTTAGTGGAAACTATAGCACATTGGAACTTATACATGTTCAAAGAGTAGCTTGCCCAAAATTTCAAGCAGGTGGTGGATAAAGGATTTGGTTATGTATGATTTTACACTTTCCCGGCGAATAACAGAAATGTAAATTTCTCAGGCTCGCCACCGGGTAAGATATTCATAGGCAGCCGACGTTTCGGGTTCCGACTCGTTATCCATTCTCAAGGCTACTGATGCGAGCTTGAAAAGACCGTTTAATTTGACGCTAGGCGGGGCGGGATTGGTCGAGCCCCGATTGTCGTGGTGGAGGACCGTTGACCAGCGGGGACTTAGCTCTGGAGTTCTGAATTCTTCTCCAAATTCTATTCCAAGAGCTGCTGATCGTGTAACCAGTATCCTGGTTGAAATTCTTCCTCTCCAATCTTATCTCTATCGCCTCTTTGGTTAAGCGATCCCAAATTTGGCCGGATCGCCAAAGAACAGTCGTGTCATCCCAAATGATCTTATGGTCCCGACTCTAGGCTATGCTCAACCACTGCTGATTTTTCCGGTTGACCAAGCCGGAGATGCCTACGGTGTTCCTTCAGACGAGTGGATATAGTTCGCCCAGTCTCTCCCACGTAGACTTCACCGCATTCGCATGGGATTCTATATACCCCCGGAGTCATGAGGCCAACTGGGTCCTTTGCCCTCACAAGGCGGTCTCTTAAATTGGCCATAGCTTTCGATGTTGAACCTCTTCAGAACCCTCGAAATTCTCCCGGATATGGTAGATACATAGGGAAAAAAGACCCTGGCCGTAGGTTTAGGGTACCTATGAATATCTTACCCGGTGGCGAGCCCGAGAAATTTACACAACAGGATTTGGTTGTTTTCCGGCGAACACGGCTGATAAATTCTTCTCGGGTCTCCAGCCGGGTCAGGGTGATCGATAACCGATGATGTGGAATATTCTTGTTGTACAACAGCTAATTCGTCCAAACCGTCATCCTATCCAAAGGAAAGTGAGGAAGGAGAAGGGATAACCAATATGGTGGTCATCTCGGTTGTCAGGCTTCAGTTTTATGACGCAGTGCCCTCTCCATCTAATTCAATGGTTGAGCCAATATAAAACGAATCGAATTATTTTTCGAGAGTGATAATCCTTTCGATATATTCTTTGTTTCCAGAGCAACCATGTGTGGATCAAACCGCAGACCAGCGGCGAATTTGACGTGCCCATCGGCGCTCGTGTTCTGGCCTCTTCGGGGAAGAAATTGGAAGTCTTAGACGACGAAGGCAAAGTAAGTAATAAAACATAAACAGTTCTCTCTGCGCTCGAACGAAATTAAAACCCAACCAGGGACGGACAGGCAAGAGTTGGCAATGTTAAGATTCCTGGCAACATGCTCTCAAAAGTCAGATCTACACGTAGATAGTAAGGTCTTATGAAAGCAATAAGTTGAGCTATGTCTGCATTCGTATAATTACTTGCAGAATATTGCCCCGCTCAATTTGGGCTTACAATAGCACTTTTACTGCGCATGTAACTAGAAGAAGGCGCCTTTCGACGTAGTTGGCGGGCATAAACGGCTCTGCAAGCCTACTTGCTGTAAAATAAAAAGTTTCTGCGAGTCGCAAGTAGAAGCGTATTCTTGTCTGTGTAAATAGCAACCAACCTATCTCAGCACTGCCTCGTAAAACTTAATTCGTCCCAGTATAATTTCCCGCAAGATCTTGCAGAAGAAACTTGAGGAAGTAACTAGCCAGGGTAAACCTACCCTTAAGCATTAATCTCAATTTTTCTTCAAAGAAACGAATGGCGGAAGTAAACAATGAATGAGGCTACTTAGAAAATCGCTTCATTTAAACAGTTAGCAATTGTGCGTATCACATTGTCATATTTGCACATGTCTTCTACATTTACATACTACCCTGCGAGCCGCCGCATGGACGTGTGGCAGGTGGTGTTAGGACACCAGCCGTGTATTATGGAAGTGTATTTAGTGGACCTCGGATTTGACTGTGGTCGCTTATAATGCGCAGAAAGAACGAGATTTTATTTCTAACTGCTCGGCTATGAATCTCTTTTACTGATGATGATAATATTCTCTGTGTCGCTCTGAAACACACCAGTTCAAAACTTTAAACGCAGATGTTCAGGTATGTTATGAATTCACTGAATAAATTTAAGTACGATACTTTTTAATTGACATTAAATCAGTACATGAGCATCTATGAAGTGTGCCTAACATAAAAATTGTCCCATTTCTCATATTTCAACAGTACAATCGTCATGAGTCCTACCTTTAAGCCACATCTAGCCTTAAAAAAATTTCCAAAAAAAAAAATATTTTCTGAGTACGTGGCATTAAATCCTCCTCTGACATTTTATTCGCTCTTCACGTTTTTGTTCCCCGCTCGCTGCCATCTATTACCGAGGGGAGGAACTAACGGAGCCGGAACATGCCTTTCCGGAAACAACTATGTTAAGGGTACCAACATTTAAGCGTTAAAAAAAAATAATAAAAAAATGTCATCATGAATGCTTCATAAAAGGAAGGAAAGCGTAATTGTGTTGCTACTTTTAAATATACACATAAAAAAAAACATAAAGGAGCTAAGTAACACGTAAAAAGTTTCACAGTTTTTGGAGGAATTAGGTTGGCAGCCCTTGGAGACACGGAAGCTGCACGCTAGGCTTAGTTTGCTCGAGTAATTCAGAACTGGTGTGTTTCATAGCAACACAGAGAATATCATTTGGTCGCCACACTACATCTCTGGGTCCGACTGACACGATAAAATAAGAGAGATATATTACCTACATCTGCATAATACCCTGCATGTCGCCGCATGGGCGTGTGGCAGGGGGTGTTAGGTCACCAGCCGAGTATAAATGTAAGTTTTCGAAAGATGAAATGGTGACATCTATCATAGGAGTGTATTTAGTGGAGCTAAATTTTTATTGTGGTAGCTTATTGTTCGCGGAAATAACGAGTTTTTGTATCTACCTGTTCGGCAGTGTATCTCTCTTATTTTATCGCATCTGTCAGACCTAGAGATGTAGTGAGGAGTCATGAAAATAACCTCTGTGTCGCTCTGAAAAACATCAGTTCTGAATTTCTCAAGCAACTTAAGCCTAGAGTGTACCCTTCCAGTCTCTAGGGGCTCCCACCTCAATCCCTCTAAAAGTTGTGAGACACTATACGTACGCTCGTAGCAGTTTTTAACGAAGCGCGCTGCTTTCCTTTGTATTTTATTTATTTATTTTTTGGTTAAATCTTTATGACCACGGTCCCAAATGCTCGCGGTGTATTCGAGATGTGGCCTAACCAGAGCGAAGTAGCATCTCTCTTTGACCTTTTAATCCGAGGACCTTCCTACTATACGTTAGACAAAACCTAGTTTCTTTTATACTGTGCCACATCTGTTTTGTATGATTCATCCCCTAACAGATGGGTACAAAAAAACGCTGTTTCTACGCACAGTAAAAAACTATAATAAAAAACTGAGCTCCAATTAAAACACCCCCATCGTATATTTCACCATATCTCTCTTCCCAAAACCTTATTCCTTAAAAGCTTTACATAGCTGGAATTCTAGCAGTCCCTGCCACACACAATGCGGCGGCTCGTAGGGTACATCTACATAATAGCCCTAGGAGCGTGTAGCAGGGGATGTTTGGTCACCAGCCGTGCAAAGATGTAAGTGTTTGGGAGGGGAAATGGTGACATGTATTATGGGAGTGTATTTATTGGAGCTCAGTTTTTATTGTGGTCGCTTATTATTCGCGGAAAGAACGAGTTTTTGTATCTATCTGTTGGGCAATTTATCTCTTATTTTATCGCTTCTGTCAGACCTAGAGATGTAGTATGGCTCTTAAACACACCAGTTCTGAATTTCTCGAGCAGCCGAGGCTAAGCGTGTAGCATCCGAGTCACTAGGGGCTCCCACCTTAATCCCTCTTAAAAGTTGTGAAACAATATATGCTCGTTCGTAGCTTTACGTAGCGTGCAGATTTTATTTATATTTTATTGATTCTATTTTTTATTAATTGTTATTGATTGATCGCTCTGAAAAATATCAGTTCTGAGTTTCTCAAGCAACCTAAGCCTGGCATGTATACTCAACGGTATCTGGCGAGATATTGTGGAACATGATTTCAGGAAAAATTAAAGGAGTTATAGTAATGTCCACATGGGAACCATGTGGACATTACCATAACTCCTTTAATTTTTCCTAGTAAGTATGTCGCCTCCGAGTCTCTAGGGGCTCCCACTTTAATCCCTCTAAAGGCTGTGAGACACTGTATGCACACTCGTAGCAGTTTTTAACGAAGTGCGCTGCTCTCCTTTGTATTTTATTAATTTTTTTGGTTAAATCTTTATGACCAAGGTCGTAAATACTCGCGGCGTGTTTGATGTGTGGCCTAACCAGACCGGGAAAAGCGGGTGGAAGCGGAAAAAATTATTTTACCCAGTTGGTTTCACGGCAATTTATTGCTAATTTAACGCGGAGCCTTATGGCTCTTGAAATATGCCGAAATATTTCGAAATAATTCGACGACGTGCCTTCCGATTTCCTCCAAATAACGCGGAAACATTACCTTTCATTTCATTATCATGGAATCTAATAAATATCAAGGTATCATTACGAGAGACAAACGCGTATTTACACACCATTCTCGCTGAAATTTCTGATTCCGCGCCGAAAAACCCTAGTCAAAATGATGCTTCAGGTAAGAAAAAAACATTAAAATACAAATTCACGCATCATTTAAAAAACAACATTCATTGTCATGCCAACGCATAAATAAATATATCGGCACATATGCACAGATTTTTCAATGAAAGCGTTATAATGCGATTTATGTTTATACAATATGCTGGAAGGAAAGTGGTAGGAAGCATGTGAAGCATAACAAGGAATGAGTGCCTGTCTAGGGAAGCGAAAAATCACCGTGTACAAAAATGTACTTTTCCCCACTTTCTTGTATGGTAGCGAAACATGGGTATGTCAGGATAGACGTAAGAGTAGACTAAACGCCGTGGGTATGAGTTATCTGAGGAGTGTTTGCGGCGAAAGTAGGATGGATAGGGTCAGGAATGACTGGGTAATGAATGAATGTGGGTTAGATGCTTTAGTAATGGACACACATGAAAAATGTGTGCTTCGTGGCCAGGGTTTGGCCATGTTGAGAGAATGGATGGGAGTCGAATAACGAAACAGATATATCAAAGTGAAATGAATGGTGCGAGGGGTAGGCCGAGAAAGTTGTGGTTGAGGAAATTCTCAGGAGGAGGAATATTAGGAGTCTTAAAAACAGGAGGGCGTGTATGAAGCAGTGTAGCAGGGGTAAATGAGGCAAAAGAGGTTTGCAAGGATAGGTCAGTATGGAGGAAATTATTGAAGCCGAGTTAGGTGTAAAAATATTTATTTATGAGTGAAACTTTGGGACTGTGCCTACCTCGGAAGGGAACGGCGTGATTGGTATGTATGTATGTTTGTACAATGGCTTCTAACGAATATCAAGGTATCACGACGCGTACAGAACATACATTTGAACATATTTTCGATTAAATTCGGAATTCCGCGCCGTAAACCGAGCCATAACAATGCTTTGATTGTGACGAAAGTTTTAAAATACAATTCTTACACAGTTAATTTGACCAATGCAATTTTATTTCCGATAAATAAATAAATTTATCCTCACACACATTTATATAAACACGAAACCTGTCTATTTATGTTTACATAATGGCTTCTAACAAATCTCAAGGTATCACGCAAAATAAAAAAAGGTGCGTTTTCATACGATTTTCGCTTCAAATTCGAAGTTCCCGTTCAAATTCCAGGTATGAAATTATTTCAAATGAGACGAAAATTTCAAAACGTGATTAATTTACCATTTATATCAGAACATTTACGGCTATTTCCTACGCATAAATAGATGTACTCATGTGTGTAGTGAGCTCTGAGAATTTTATCCGATTTATTTGAAAAGTTTTAAAAATTTCCCACTCAACTCACGATTCGCGCTCCAACAACCTTCAGAGACATGTTCAGAGTAGCGACTAACGCGTACAGAGCCGCCGAAATACCGTTGAAGTGATAGGTAAAGACATTTCATGAGCCAGTGTGCTCGCGATTGCGATGAAATGAACTCCCTTCCCACCGTCCATAGTTCGGACTGAGAGCACGGTGGCGATCTTGATATACGTAGGATTAATCCATTGCTTCGAAGCGTTACACTTATCTTTTCTTCGGTTGACTCAAAGACGATTTATCTCTGACGCACCTATCAAGGAAAAGGTAATTCAACGATTGCACATTTCAACTAAAAATATAAGGGATCCGGGTACTGTCAAAGTTTATGAAGACCGAATATTTTAGAGCCACTGCACAGGTCGCATACTCCGAGAAATCGAAGCGATCAATGCTTTGTCTCTTTCTGTACCGTTTTGTAAACAAACGAGGAGAAACCTTCTTTCGCCGGACTGTTTTTTTAAGATTAATAAATTTCCTGTAATGAGTAAATTTAGGATTAATGCTGCCTGGCAATTTTATAAAAATTTCACGTGAATACCATACTGGGTAAAATATTATGCAAAGCATTTGACCGCTTAAAATTAAATGCCTAATTGTGATAAACATTCATAATTAGATTTGGTTGACAAGGTAAACAGCATAAGTTTCCCTTGGCAACGGTGTTAATTTCAGTACACTATGTCGGCAACGCGCTCCAACGAAAACTGGAAGTTTGTTATTTAAAACTGAACACACGTGTTGTATTGCTGATAATCTAAGCTAAAAAGAATACATTAGGAGCCCCAATATCTAGTGAATGTTGTACACATTTTTGAACAATATTAATTGTGCGGAAATCGATACACAAATGTTATGTGAAGAGATGCCATCGAACTGCCGCCAACGCTGCATTTTATCGTACAAATTCATAATTTAAAAGCCATTAATACATCTTCGCCAAATGACCGATGATCGGTCATTAAAAATATTTTTGTGTAATCATCTGGATGTTTTGTAAGCGGGATTTTCTCAACAAAATGAATGAATATAAGTAACGTTGTGTTTATCTTGACACATGTAGCCAAGCCAGAGACACCTTAGTCATTAGGCCCACTAAAAAAATAAACTGTCAACAATTTCTGATAAAAATTTCGGAAAGATTGAGGTGCACCTTTCCGAATGTTAGTGACGGCCTCCAGTTAGTCATTCATAGTGTTCCAAACAATTTGCACAAGGGACGAGATTGTTCGAAGAACCTTAACAGCCTCTCGAGGTTAATATAATCAGCCTCATTATCGCTTCCTTTCCTCAGGTGAAAATAGTTATTTCCCAACTAATTTCAGACCGATTTTCCGCTCATTGCCTGCAGTCATACGCAATTCATCTACCTAACGACGCAGAATTAACAATAGCATCAAATAAGCAGAAAACAAGAAATAAGCATTGAACAATTATTACATTGCTTCAAAACGGTTTGACATCAGATGAAAAATATATTTTCTGCCTGAAAATCAGCGTCATTACTGCTCAAGTAAAAATTGCGCGGAAAAAAATAACTGGAAAATTAGTCGCATGAATCAAGATAGAAAAGAGTTCATCCAGAAAATTTCCGTTAAAAATCATAGATATTCTAAATTAGAGGAAAAATTCCCCTTAAAATGAATTTCAAAACAGCTACATATCATTCGCTAAACACATGTTTACCTGACCAGAGAAAATATCCCCCAGGAGACTTGAGTCAAAATGGAGATAAATAAATAAACCTCCGCTCTCTCTCTCTCTCTCATATCGTCAATCTGCCAAATAACAAACCAAGGGAAACTATTATCATTCCCTAGGTGCAATTTATATATTCACAATTCACACAATGCCGTTTGCAACTCCACACACTCTCGCGTGAAAAATAAAAAAATTTAGACAAGGTCGAAGGAAAAAAAGAAAATATTTTATCAAACGGCAGTCAAAAGGAAAAGACACTTAAAATTCGCCATGGATTTTCTGAGTGATGACGCGCTGTCAACTTTATCAATAAAGTGATACGGCTATCTGAAGTCCTTTTTTTTTCCGACGACCTCAAAGCTGAAATTCAATTCAGTGATAGCATTTCCTCATTTTTTTTCAATCGAACGCCAAGTTTTTAGCTCTAAAAATCTATAAATCACAGCAACACTTCAAATCTCCCTCGGCGGCGATTAGACTCTCGTGTTAATGGCTAAATATCAAGGAAAAGATTGGCTTTCTACATTCAAACATTTCATCCAACTCATTTCCGTGAACCTTAAAGGGTATAAAATTCAGCGAATAATCAGGTGCCATCTTGTATATAATCCACCATGAACATGAAAGACGAAGATTAAATAACAATATATGAGTTACACATTTAGTTGATCGCATGGGCTTTATGGAGAGAATTGTTGCCAAACCTAAGCCCCGTAGCACCTACGTTAAGGCCAAATGAGTAACCTTTTCCAACATCTGACCACATTTAAGTAGGTTACTTCAAGTAATTAGCTTACGTGCCATGTAAGATGTCATCGTGGTCTGGCCTGGCCGTGGCCTGGGCCATCAGTATCTGATCATCTGCGAAGCACAAGGAATATTAGCACCTAGTACTATTCAAAGGGATACCCATTCCTTTACATTTCACTAAACATTTGCTAAGTGTTTGTTCCAAGCATACGTCGAATAATTTGGGAGAAATGCAGTTGTAAATTGATTCCTCTTATGTCCTTTTGCCTATTTTTGTTTATGCAGAGGTATTTTTATAACAAATTCTACTAATTGATAAGATTCATGTTGAAGTTAACGTTATATTGGCTTTTCCATAGTCAACCGAGAGGAACACAGTCGTAAGCTTTCGGTAATTCGGCGTTTAGTCGGTGGATACCCTGCCTTGTTGCCATCCTATTCTCAATTGTCTGAGTGACACATATTAGATGCCCAATGGTGGATTTACCAGCGTTAAGTGGACGAACTACATTTAAGTAGGTTACTCCGGAGAATAATGTTTCCATAACGGAAGACTCCTAGCTGTACTGCATAGGTAAATGTTATTTTTCCCACATTTTAACGCTGAAATACATAGTCCTGATGGCAAAGCGAAGACGTCTCTTCACAAAACATTTAAATCTCCATTTCCGCCGCAATAATATACTTTTAAAACATTGTTATAACATAAATTGAATATTGAGACACCTAATATATATTTTTTCAGGTTAAGTCATCGATATTATAATAGGAGTATTTAGGTTAAAATGATTTACTACCGACTTTCGCCGGAGCACACAGCTAACACATTGTGATGAATGTGGTAGCGTTGCCAAGGGAAACTTCCGCTGTTTACCTTGTTTACCAAACCTATTTTTCAACTTATATCATAATAAGGCAATTTATAGATACTGCTAAAAGCTTCGAGCCTGGATATAATTATACTCTTTCCTCAGATCTTTAAATAAATTATGACATTAAATCCCGCCGAGATCACATAGGAGGCTGGATTCAGTCCAATTACTGGCTTTCAAGACGTAGTAAAAGCTTCGGTTTTACGTTTCGTCATAACCTACGATTTTATGCGGAGGAATACTTACATGAAAGTTATAAGTTATACATCAATCTTACCATCGACCTTGGCCCTTTTTAAACATATGATTCGATAATTTTGTTGGCTCGATTCATGTTTTGGTCCCCCTATGACCTTTGACCCCAGAGTTACCATTTAAGGTCAAGGAATGACAAGAGTGACCTGAAGACCTTACCATCGACCTTGGCACCTTTTTAAACCTATGATTCGATTCGTTTGTGCCCTAGATTCATTTTAGTCACCTCTGTGACCTTTGACCCCTGAGTAGCCCTTGAAGGCCAAGAGATGACAAGAGGGATCTGAAGACCTTACCGTTGACCTTGGCACCTTTTTAAACCTGTGATTCGACTGGTTTGTAGGGGCGATTCACTTTTTGTCACTCCTGTGACCTTGACTGTGCCCGTTCAGGGGTCACGGTTGCATTTTCGAACTCGAAAGCTCTTCTAATGTGTTCTTCGGGCCCAAAAACCTAATAATTGAAAGTTTCGAAAAATAATTCTGTCTTTTTTGTACCTCGAATAATTTAGCATTGAAAGCCCATAAGGCAAAATTTGGATTTTTGGTTGGACCTTATTTCTGGGGTCAAAAGGTCAAATTTATAAAATTTTGCTTATACTCAACAAAACGTACAACCTTTCCTACCCAGGTACCAAATTTCATCCATATGGCATGAAATATAGTGTCTAAAATTACAGGTCAAAAATGACACACGATCAATGGGACACTTTCTATAACAGGCAGTACTACGCCTAAATTTACTCATTACAGCAAATATCGTAATTTTGCTCATAAGCTCCATTTTGGCTAGCCTGATGTTTCTCATCCTTCCCTGATTTTAGGCGCTATTCAGACGAAAACACATAGTCGCTAGACCATTCAGACGATCAGCTCATATTTTTAAAATTTTTTTATTTATACTCACACTCCCGAAAACAGCACAAAAAAAGGCCTTTTTTACATCGGGTGATTGACAATTAACAATGGACGAACACTCACAACCATGCCGGAGGTGTAAATATCCTGCCCAGGCGGGACTCAAACCCGCGACCTTCGGTTCGGCAGGCAAGGACCCCCGCCGCCACCGAGATGTTGAAACCATCGCCGGTGAAAATAAAACAAGAGTGGAAAGTAATTAAGAGAGAAATAATTTAATTTCGTCATTTAATTACCTTAACTGCTAAAAGATAGTAGGGGGCTATTATATTAAAAATTTAAGAAAGTGATATTTAAGTTGTCACCATAAAAAATTCTGCACAAGAATTAACATTTCAACAAGAATCAACTCCATTTCACGCTCATGGAGAGATTTTTTTACGAAGTCTTTCCATTGACATTGGCCCACAAACTTACTTCATGAGACATTTCCCTCATTCAACCTTCCCGAGGACGCCCTTAATCCTTACTCTCTATGACACATTCTCCTAGATCACGGTACATTTTTTTAATAACCCAAGGCATTATGCTATCGAGAAGAAATTTCTCTCAGAAAAACCCCCGGCGGAGAGATCTTAAATTTTCCCATCAGCGCCGCAAGCACTCAATCAACTGTCGTCGAAAGAAAACTATGAGAAACCTGTCAGCCGTGCAAAGGCTCCAGCACGAAATTGCTCGCCCAAAGGGGAAATGCAATCGAAAATGAACATACGTCTCGCGCGAATTTAAAAATAAGCATTAATTCGAGGGAGCGAGATCGCGGAAGGTTCGTTCCAGCTGCTGGGCTGGCACCGGAACTCTCCCGACGTTATTTCTCCACTCTCTTACCGCACACGGCGTTAATAAATAGATGAAGTTGTCGCTAATTACTCCGTGTAAGCAATGCAACAAGAATTCACCACGCGGCATGTCTACGAGCGCACGCCTTGAAGGCTTAACGAGTGTCATTGATTCTCGAGAGACAACTCGACGAGAAGAAAGAGAAACGATGTCACGGGTCACGTGACTGCACGAGTAGTAGTCGAAAACAAGCGCCGACGACAATCCGTGGGGACGAGAATGAATGTGAAAAAGAAGCGCTCTGTTTACCGCTAAATATTGTCTAAAATTAAGGCGTATAACTTCAAATGTATCTCAGTGCTTCGATGATAGAGCAAGAGGGGGTTACTTTTGGCTTTTTATTTTCAGGGCGCCAGGTGATTTTAGAAATATCACCACCTAAGTCCACAGGACACTAAGGATGATAAAATTAGGAAAAACAATCAAATTAAAGATCAAACAATATCTTTATAAATAGTCAAAATTTCTTCTCGGTACAAAACATGTCTACTCTGGACCAGCACGAACAATCAAACTCTCCACCACATAAATAAACAACCGTCACCAAGAAAATTAAACCGATAAAATCCATCCAAAGCCCTTAAAATTTTTAAAAGTAAATTAAAAATGCAACATATACAAAATGTTATCGTTACAGGTGGTTGGGGCGATTTTCGGTTATGTCCAGATTCGCGTGAGGCTTGGCATACGTGCGCTTATCACTCATAAGAATGGACAGAAGCGAAAGAATTTACAAGTTATCGATTTGGATTGTTGGCAAAGTAAGACTATTTTAACACGTGGCCTTGTGGCATAACATCGATTTTATCCTCAACGCGAAAACTTACGTTTTATACTAATACATATAGGTTCCTCATTAATATACAACCGTTATAAACTACTTGGCTATGAAATGATTATCATGATTAAAAAATGATATCAGAGTTAGCTCGCGTACAGCGAAGAGGAGCTAGGTTTGTGAAACGATGCTACGATAAGTTGGCTAGTGTGTCTGGACTGTTAGAAGAATTAGGATGGGAATCGCTGTCACAGCGTAGATTAAATTATAGGCTTAACCTCCTAACCAAAAATCAGGAAAATCATTTCTCTGACGACGTAAAAAACATACTATTAACCCCCTCGTACTACGGCAGATTAGATCGCGCCAATAAAATTAGAGAGCTAGATTGTAGAACCGATTGGTATCAAATGTCATTTTTTCCGCGTACCATTCGGGACCATAACAGCTGTGATCGTCGTCATGAATAGTTCGAATTGTGACAACAGGCAGACAGTAAATATTTTTCTTTATATTCTCTACGTTCTTATTTATTCATGATGTAAATATTGATGTTCTTATTTATGCATGATATTTTGAATCTGTAGTAGTAGTCCTTGTACTCCTTGCACGTTGGAACGATTGACGATGGAATGTTTCTTGGTTAGTAGATTGTTAATTGGCGCGTTGCATGTGTGGTACGCTGGTTTCAATGTAGTTTCGGTGTTCTACCGTATCATTCATGCATGCCTGGTGTGGAAGCACCCTCTGCCACACACCCTTTGGGTGGCTTGCAGGGTATGACGTAGATGTAGATGAAAGGTTTAACCGCCATGGGCATACAGGAATAGTTAAGAGTCTACTTAAAATGATTGTTCCCCTTCGTACTAGACGGAAAAAAGTGGGCTGCTGATTTCAAATGCGGTCGTACATCCATTCAAGATGCTGAACGCTAGGGACGCCCAAACTTGTTGTGTGTCATTTTTCTTAAATCCTCTTTTTTCTGTTTCTTCAATAAATATTTTGGTTAGTATTGTCACTCCTTTTAATCTTCCTGCGAATATCGCTACGTCAACTGCGGGGGGGGCTGAAACGTTTATTTTGGCTGCAACTCTGATACCATTTATTCCGCGATTTCGGTTTTTTGGGGAGGCGACCGACAGCTAAGGTCATTTGCGCCATAGGGAATAGGTAAGGGAGGAAGGGTGGATAAAAAACCCTGTGTCGGCGTTAGCCTGCTCTTTGCGAAAGGCGCCAAGGAGACCACGGTTTAACGTCTCTTCCGACAGACGGAGTTTTCCTGATTCTCCCACGTATGGGGTAAAATTAAAATGACTACGCTTGGTGGACAAAAAAAAATCGGTGTATAGAGGGTTAAAGGAGGCTATTCTTTTTTTCATGAATAATGGAATACTTGGCGTAATTTTTTACGTAATAAAATACCTCACCTTAATTAATGATAAAAATTGTCACGAGAAATTTGGTTTCCACATTTCCAGTCAATATCTGTTTACTTCAAACAAGATTGTTTTCAACGTGTTCCAATATTGCGTGTTACCACCATTCAATTATCTTTCCTTAGCAGATGAACGCTCTTATGTGCACGAGATGGCTGTGCTGTTCTAGTATCGGCACTTTCAATATAGGTTCTATCAGTTTTAATGATTTCCAAAATTATCCGACATTGCCGATGTACAAACAAAATGAATAACCTTACGCACCAAACATCGGAACTTTTTCCGTCAATAATATTCGTATGTAACGTTCTTTTAAAATCTCCAATTTATATTAATTTCCAAACATAAATGAATATTCATATGTGTAACAATGAGTTTTTCCCGGTAAATTCGCTGGTTTTTTTTTAAATTTTCATTCCATCCACTCTGATCAGGATTCATCGCACTTAAACGAGAAATTCATAAAAGACTCGAAGTGCCGTTTTCAGACAAAATAGACCAAGTTTATGAACTATTTGCCTTGTAAGTGCGAACCGCGGTGCGGTATAGCCGCTGTTCTACAGCTACGAAATGCCGTGCAAGCCACCACTAGGGCGTGTAACACGGGGTGATTCCACACCAGACATGCAGCACTCATCCCGGCTGAAATCAGAACCGCGCACGCTCGCCCGGAATGCCAGACGCAGGCCGAAGGCAGTCAGGCAGACAATACGTGGTCAGACCATAAACTAGGAGAGTGCTACATAAACGAACATGTTACCATGCAGTAAACTATTTACAACTAATGGTTAGTAATATTAATGCCACTGAAGAATAGTAATACGAGGCACAAAGTCATGCAGGAGCTATATCTTTCCGGATATATCATGCGGGATTAGACGGTAATAACGATGGTCAGACATTTAGCACAAGTGCTAAACCTACTTTACCCATTGAGGGTCGAAGTTTCCCACTACTCATCTATCACAACTACTATGGTCCCTTATTGTACGAGGAAAAATGACATTTTAAATGGTTCTACAGTCTAATTCAATGGACCCCTACTGTCATAGAAATAATTCTGCGCACATCGACTTATGACCAGTTGCAGGCACGACACGTGGGTATTCTATAATGTTATGGGTCCTGTAAGCCAAGGACACCATTCAATAAGTGTTGCAGAAACAGTTGATAAACTTATTGGTTTTTTAACTTATGGCATAGAGTTAATGAGTTCCATATGTAGCCAAAATGGCGGATGCACAATGAACCGCTTGGAGACTTAATTACTAGATTAAAAGAGTTGCTTTGAACCAAATGACAGTTTGTGTACTCATATTGACTGATAATCATGTGCATTAGCAATTATTCATGGGCTAAATTTTCGTAAATTTTATCCTGCGGTGGAGGATTAGATGAAATATTGGAACCAATTAACTATTGGTAAATAAGTTAATTAACTAGTAGACGTGTACCTGAAACCCGATTATTATTATGACATATATAACTTTATGGATCTCATAACTATTGATTCCATAACTTAATGTTTTTGAAACCTGCCATTAGAACGCTACTCTCATACAAATAACATTCATGTGTAAAACCTCATAATGGATGAATGTGACGGTCCTCCATTACATTCCTAGCGGAGGAATTGATTTCTGTGGTGATTTAATCCTGAACGCGGATAATGGAGCCAATCACTCATGCTTATCTCGAGCCGGAGCGATGATAATGAGCTCTGTTTAATATCGTCAGTCCTCTTCATTGTTTCTCCTAGGTTTCGAAGCAGGAAACGGAGAGTTTTATCGATCGATATGAAGTCTCACAGAAACAGCGCATCAAGCGAAGCCCGTGTCGCATTCACGTGATCGTAAGGTCATCATAGAACCATTGTACTTAATTCACCACTTTTTAGTCAGTAAATCGGCAATTACTTTTCACTTTTTTTAACATATTACATACTAAAAGCGTGAAAACTGTCGAAATTGATCCATTTAATATTCAACATAGCTACGCACGGTACGCAGTTTCACGCAATCGAAATTAATCGCAGTTGATGAATTTTTATAAATTTATGAAACTGTTTAGTTGAATTCTGATTTGAATTCATACAGCTGATTGCTGTCGGCATTTAAGGTTAGTTTGACTATCGACTGGTGCGTTTCACTATATGACTATACAAGTATGCGCGCGCCTTTAATGAATTGAACCATAAACGAAAAAGTGGCCTTAAATTTTCTATTGACGTTTTTTTCCCAATCAATGGATTTTACTGGTCCAAATTTATAATTGAAGCTGCTTTTGAAGAGAACAATCGAGAGGTAGTAGACTGTATTTTTATAAAAAACACAATTTTGGCAGAATTTCGAAAACACATGAAAAATGCTTAAAAATGAGTGAAAAATCGACCTTAAATACTCTGAAATAAAATTTTTACATAACATATTTCATAAATATCAACTGAAATGTGATAAATGAACTATTTTCTGTTAATAGTGAGAGTAAACATTGAAAAAAAAAATATTTCAAGAAATATGGAGGAAAAACTCATTTTTTTGTCAGGTTAGAGTGGAAAGCCTCAACCCTGCGCAATAATCTTACACATACTTCCTAGTCATAGCGAATGATTAGGTTTGGCACCCCTCGGGAAACGATTTGCGAGAAAAGCCTTTTTTTCGAACCGCCCTATTGGACAGTAAGGCCAGTAACTACTTGGGCAATGACCAGTTGGGGTTCCGGAAGGAAAGGTCAACTCGGGATGCGACTGCGGTAATGAGGACACTTATAGAAAGCAACATAAAGTATAATCAGGACGTTTTCGCTTGGTTTATTGATTTTAAAAAAGCATTTGACAGGGGAAATTGGAACAAACCAACGTAAATACTCGGGAAAATGGGAATAGATTGGCGATACAAGAGACTAATCTGAAACATATATGACTCAAAGGGCGCAGGTGAGCGGGGCTGATGGTGAATCAGGATGGGCAACTATTGGTCGAGGGGTACAGCAAGGGTGCCCGTTGTCGCCATTGTTTTTCAACATTAATGCTGAAGTAATGGCATGGCAGGCATAGGAAGAACAGTAAGGTAAGACAGGAATGTGAATAAAATTTTTCCCGGGACATTTTCAACGTATTTCATTCCAATGACCCCTCTAGTTTGCCGAGGACGTCACCGATATTTGACGTCGTGTGCAGATTCTCCTGGCCGCATAAACTAACTACATAGGAGAACTTTCTCTTCTCCGCAGCTGTCTTGTGTTAAAAGTAATTTGAAGAACTATAACGCGCACTGAATCGAGAAGACAAGCTACAAAGCCATTAGGCATCTGCCATCATCAATGATATCCCTTCGACATATGTCGAATTGAAACGTCCCACATGCCACAGTAAGTCCACAACTTGGACCCACGGGATGAAAATGCACTAAGTGTATCTCCTCCTGGATTAGTGAGACGCAACGTGAAATCATCCCAGACGCGCATCAACGACTCTGATGACGAGTTACATACGGCGCTCAGTGATGGAAACCTAATGACGCCAGGAATCGAGTAAGTCTTTTGCGGAGGCGACCAACGCGACATCTGAGGTCATTTTTTCCTCAACGAAACAGGAGGGAGAGGGAAGAAATCATCATTTTTGGAGTGGAGAATGGGTGAAGAGAAACTGGTCGCAAGTACTCATCTACTCCCGTGTATTAAGGAGAACACTTAATTTTAGGGCGTGCCCGATAACCTCCCTTGACTTTAAAGCATATTATCGAGTAACACTTGCACTATCGAATGGTGTGAAAATATCACTAGCTCATAGGTCATTTAATAAGGGTACACTGGTTTAAAAATGGTGTATTTTAGCGCTGAAATACATTCTCTTAATGAAAGTGCGACAGCATCTCCTCACTAAACTTTATCTCAATTTCTGCCCCAATAATAGGGTTAAAAAACTTGAATAACATGCACTATATAATTAGGCACCTAATACATTTTTTCAGCTTAGGTCTTCGGTGATATAATATGAGTATTAAGTATTAAATAACCCTTCCAAGCAAATCGATTTCCTACCTTACACGCCATGAACCCGACACGAACTTCCTTATTGGCTGCGATCGTCGCCTTAAAGCAAGTTTCAGCGAATCATTAAATGAAATAAAATTCTATGTATTTGGCCTCGTTTAAAAAGAAAAAGATCTCTCCACTGATACCGAAAATATTATCTACCTACTTCACTACTTTACGAAATATTAAAAAAAAAAATTGGCTGCCGTTTTCCTCAGGATATGTTACGGCTGGGAATAACATATTCAGGCTTCAGAAGGAACCTTTATTTCAGGCATGCAGGATAAGAGAACTACCCTGATTTTCACGTATATTATAAAGTAAGGCTTTACAATCGAATGGTGTGAAAATATTATCAGGTCATGAGTCATTAAACGAAGATATATTGGTTTAAAAACGATGAATTTAAACGCTGAAATACGTTGCCCTAATGTCAGAGGGATGGCATCTCTTCACATGCCTTTTTTATTTCAATTTCCGCCTATACGATATTGTTCAAAATCTTGTATTATATGCACTAAATTTTGAGACACCTACACTTTTTCAGCTTCGGTCACCGGTAATATAACACGAGTATTTAGGTTTGAATAACAGATTTCCGGTTTTCGTAGGAGCACATAGCCGACATATTGTGATGAGTGTTGCCACGTTGCCAAGGGAAACTTCTGCTGTTTACTTTGTTTACCAAATCTATTTCTCAATGTAGCACATCATAATTAGGCATTTAATACGCACTGTTAAATGTTTTACGCCTGAAAATAAGTATACCCTTCCCTCAGCTCGTTAAAAAAAAATCATCAAATCCTGCAGAAATAGCAATGGGGGCTGGTCAGAAATATAACTAGTCTTCGTAACGCAGTAAAAGCTTAGGTTCAGCGCATGTTTCTATAAGATTTCACCAGAAGGAGTGTTTACATAAGATTTAAAAATATAATTAGCAGCACTAGGCCAAAAATTGCTCATTTCAGCAAATTTTTACACCTTATGAGATCAGGACTTCGAAGCGCAGGTTCCTCCACAAAAGAAGAGATGAGATGGAACCTTGAGATTCCACGGCACAGGGGAATGTACAACCTGTTATCACACGCAATCGGTATTATCGAAGGGATGAAGTATCGTATTTGAAACGAAGAAAGCGCACATGAAAGTATTGGGGATAGAATTGTCCTGGTACCGAATTGATCAGTCAAAAATGTAAAATTTAGAACCTATTAAAAAAAAACACTATGTTATTCAAAATTCATATTTTCGGCCCCAAAGAGCTGTCCATAATCTAAGTAGACAAAGATAGGCCACTTGTTATTCCCCCCACCACCCATCGTGGACACTCGTAGACTTCATCCAGATACCCCCGCCCCTCCCCCCTGTTGTTTACGTAGATTTTTCTTTTTTTTCGGGGAAAAAGCTGTGAAACAGGTTATTAATTGATTGTCACGGACTATCTGTAATTTAAGGTTGATTTCAAGGAAAGGTAAGTGAAAGAAAAACTACTCTTGTAGATAAGATAATATGTCATTTACTACGACCACTGTCTACGTGGACATTCCTCCAACGTGGTCCTTCGTTGACAACCCTTGTGCCCCCCGCCCCTGTTTGGTGTCTATGTGGATTATGGACAGTCCCTAACGTCCTCGCTTGCCAACCCAAGTGCCGTGGGTTCGATACCCACCTGAGAGGGTTAATTCAACACACTGATTGGTTGAAAATGGCGTGGCAACACTGTTAATTGTAACAAAACGCCCGATGCAGCCACGTAAAATAAATAAGTCAACTTACAGGACAAATAACGCGTCGGGGCCAAGTCAGGAAGATCAGTTTTGCAAATAATACATGGTTCACTTCCGAGCTTCAAAGATGTCCATCTGTTTTCTTCTTCTTTTAACATTTGCCTTTAAAAGGCTTAGAACGCCATTACAGCCACGTTAAAAAAAAGAAGCACAATTCTGGAATAATCATTTGTCCCGGTGATCGGTTGTTTTGGACATCTAATTAATGAAGTAAGATCAAATTATGTTCCATCAAATTTGGACAGCGGATTTTGATCAAATTTACTGTAATACATTTTGACCGTGGGGCATCGTCTATACTTGCCGTGTGTATTCTCTACGACGTTATGCTTGTCAGAACTAAATTGCTTATCTAACTTACAAACGGCATTTTCCCGCCACCTGTTAAATAAATCCCTGCCTTTTCGGAGCCCAAAATAAAATCATTTCGTTTTCATGTGATTTCATATCGAGCGCGATATTGATATATTTTGATATTTGCTTGGATACCATTGGATAAGATAGATAAAAGAAATACGAATGTCCGATAGCAATAAAGTGAACACAAGAGCAAGTCTGGAGCGTAACTAGGTGAAATCGTTTAGAGTCAAAACGTTACATAAGGGATGAATATGTTAATTTGACTTTTTTCTGCGATTGACTAGCAATAAATTTGACCATTGTGCAAGTATTCGTTGATATATAAATATTGATTAAGTTTTATTAAGCTGTTGCAAAGCACTGAGTTTGAATATATACATATTTGTTCGAATATTTGAACATTTTTTGTTAATTCCATACACACAACTAATTGTACGCCAGTGATTTGGTGGGACGGGCGTGAACTTAAAAGATATGAAATTAGTGTCTGCCTTGAATATGAAATATGCTTAGATGATAACCCTAAAAACGGATAACATCAATTTTGCCCAGCTAAGTCCAAAGATAGAGAAATTTACACATGCCATAATCTCATAATAAAAGTTTTTGTTCACTTTCCACAGGATTTTTTTTCTTGAAAATCACCTTGGAAATGGCATAACTCATGTCACTTCTGATATATCGTGAGAATGTCACATTAAAAACATATATGGCACAGCATTAAATAAACTAGGTTTTGTTAAACGTATACAGTAGCCACTCGATAATACGAAGCACGAAAATACGAAGTTTCGATTTTACGAAGTAAAACTGTTGGTTCCGAAGAAAAGCCTATGCTAAATACATGGCGCTATTCGAAAATACGAAGTTACGAAATACTCGGGTGACGGAATTTTGCAACGGATTGGTAGTCCAATGAATTCCTCGCACCGACACAGGAATTTGTAACGCACAAATGATGGCATGAGTTTCCATTCCACGCCAAAGCTGCGGTTTCCAAGTAAATAAAATATTCTACTGCTGAAGTAGTGCAAAAATTTAAGCTTTAAAAGCTTAAAAATCCAATTATAGGAAAGAGCGACGCGTATACGAAAATCGAGCACAAGTATTAAATAAAAATGCAAACAAAGAGACCACTGCACCCGTTCTTATTCCACGTACATATAAATTACGTACTTTTTAACAGAAATTATGCCCTACTGATATGATTCTGATTGACGATTGATTGAGCAACTTGTAAACGATCTGCTTCGTCGCTTGCTAGTCGTTCCTCGCTTGTTTGAGAAGCTCGCGTTGCAGAACTCTTTTGTTGAAGCGACTCACGCTTTACCTAGTGTACGATGGCTTTAATAGCTCAGAAACCTTCGCGAGCGCGCGCACAACAACCCACTTTAGTTTCATCGTAATCTAATGAATGGCATTGGAACGCACAGAAATTGAACAAACAAACATTTTTATTTATTAGATAAGACCTGTGATGAACCGCTAAGACACTTAAACCCGGAGAAGCCGTCGTCCGCGAAGTATCGTCCTATGAAGTATAGTTATTTGCATGAGTAATCCAGAAAACTGAAATCTTGAAATAAAATCCCCACGGAAGCCTTGTCCTTTAATTTAATTCCAAGACGGGTAGCTTCATGAAATTTTACTGGAACCAACTTGCATCCATTAGATAAAGGTTTCTCGGGTCTTCCACCGGGTGAGCAGGTCCATGGGGCCCAACGTTTCGGAGAACAACTTGTCCTCCATCATCAGGGTGTCAGCTTCCGAATGCCAGCCGAATGCCGAACCAACTTCCATCCGGAAGCTGACACCCTGATGATGGAGGACAAGTCGTTCTCCGAAACGTTGGGCCCCATGGACCTGCTCACCCGGTGGAAAACCCGAGAAACCTTTATCTATCAGATACGCCGGGAAAACCTGAGATCCTTGCATCCATTAATTAATACGGTGAGTTCGTTGAGTAACCAGGCCTTGATACATTACATTTGATATATCATTACTGCCATCCCTGATTTCCACGAGATAAATAACCAGTTGAATCAGATTTCATTGTGATGGCATGAGCAACTTTTGAGTCCTTGGGAGTTTAATACACGGATATGTCACAACGTGGGCATGAATTGGATCCTGATGCACTCTATTTCAAAAGCACCCGACATTTAGAAGGATCTGTCTACGGGAACACTACTTCGCGAAAACTAATTGTCGTTATGAGGATTTTACCGAAGAAATTTCACACACGGGTTTCAAAAGGATTAAAAAAATAATCGCTTAATTGTATTAATGTTTTGCTCAATAGGACTATAAGCACGAATCATCGAAGTGAAAAGGAATTCGGTCACGAGTTGATGTTTTCTTACTCGAACTTCAATGAGCGGTTAAGCAATTTGGCTTCGAACGAAATAATATTTATTTCCAATATCGTATCTCCAGCAGGCGATGAGGAAGAAACCACAAACAATGACCCAAGAAGGATTTTTTTTTTAAATGGACCGACTCCTTCGCTCTTTTTTGCCTTTTATTGAGCGATGAAAGGGGCGATTGGAAGCACAGTCGGGAAAGCTACTGTCTTATCTGCGTAGATGTTAGAAACGGCGATAAGAATTGGATTGGTGAAGCGCCGTCGTTGCAAAGGAAGGCATATCCTGGCCGGCAGTTGAAGCGTTCGTTCTTTCT
The DNA here is from genome assembly GCA_963169105.1 of Ceriagrion tenellum. NCBI lineage: Eukaryota > Metazoa > Arthropoda > Insecta > Odonata > Coenagrionidae > Ceriagrion > Ceriagrion tenellum. The sequence continues at coordinate 32,270,399 of OY720643.1, read as the reverse complement.
CCACGAACTGAGGTTCTTTTTTCCTTCTGTATCATGCTCCACGACCTCCACATAAATACTCCATCGGTCCAAAGAAATATCGCCATTTAGAACCCGAAACTTAGTGTACTCCGAGATGATTAAGATATGAAACATGTCCGGATCACCCCCAAATTTGTCGCCATGTGATTAATACTTGGAACGAAATAATACCTCTTCTCAAGTTCGTATATCCAGCAGGCTGACGGGGAAGAAACCACAAACGATGTGTGAAGGATTTTTTAAAACTGGAGTGAGTCTTTCGGTCATTTTATCTGTGATTGAGCGATAAAGAAAGGGCGATTGTAAGCGCAGTCGGGCCAGCTTAACATCTTAACTTAACAGTTTTAACTGCGTAATTGTTAGAAACAACGCCCATGTTGCACGTCCTGATTAGCCGCAGATTAACAAAGCTAAAGCCTCATTAAAAAAAGCAGAACTTGCTTCATAAACTTCTTCTAAACAGGGCGAAAATTTTGCAAAGAAAATGACATCTATCAAACTACAAATTATTTGCATGGGGAATTAAGTGGTGATAGTTATTTCACGAACGTTTGTGACATATCGCTTATGATTTAAAGGCATTATCTCGAATGCCTTCTCGAATAACGACTGTAAATCGTATTAAAACGTTTCCATAGACCAGAGAAGTCAGGGGTGAGAGGGAAAATATATTTTTTGCGATGTATCAAAATGGTTCGAAATTACGAAACTCGAAAATACGAAGTGCCAATTTTTCGGTCCCGCCAACTTCGTATTATCGAGTTTCTACAGTAATCGGAAGGTCCACGGATGAAAAAGTAAAAGAGAGATGCTACTTCGTTCTGGTTAGGTCACACCTAGAATACGCCGCGAGTATTTGGTACCTTGGTCATAAAGATTCAACCAAAAAAAATGAATAAAATACAAAGAAAAGCAGGACGATTCGTTTAAATGTGCTGCGAGCGAACATTTAGTGTATCACAACTTCTATAGGGATTAAGGTGGGAGCCCCTAGGGACTCGGAGGCTACTCGCTAGGATTAGGTTGCTGGAGAAATTCAGAACTGGTGTGTTTCAGAGCGACACACATAATATTATCATGACTCCTCACTACATCTGTAGGTCTGACAGATGCGATAAACTAAGAGAGACACACTGCCGAACAGATAGGTACAAAAACTCGTTCTTTCCGCGAACAATAAGCGACCACAATATAAACTGAGCTCCTCTAAATACACTTCCATAGTACATGTCACCATTTCACCTCCAAAAATTTTACATCTTCACATGGCTGGTGACCTAACACACCCTGCCACACACCCACGCGGCGGCTCGCAGGGTATTATGTAGATGTCGCAACCTTGATCGGTTAATAAAATTCTGTGGAAAGTGAAAAAAAAAACTTTTATTGTGAGATGTGCATCTGTACTCCATTTCCACAAAATATCGCATGATACGCAAAACTTCAAGTTACACATTTCAAGGTTAGAGTTGATTTTGTGGTGATTTTAAGCCTTGCATTTTTCGAAAAACTAAATAAAAAACTGAATATATAGCCACTTGCCTAATATCACGTTCTGCTTTCACCGTATCTACAGTATAAATATAAGTTTTCTAAGCCAGATAACTGTAACTACAAGCCTGTCTCCCGAATATGATCATCACTTTTGTTACCCAATGATTTATCTTCATTCCGTATTTCCCGCACTGACGTCTATCATAGAGCACCAACCGATGCTTGTAATCTCTTTAGAGATGGACTAGATGAAGAATCGAAGATTCGGAGATGAAAACTTTAACATGCAATAACTCAGAACCAAAATGGATGCAGTTGCTGTCTTCTAGCCTATTGTTAGCATGGCAGAATTGGAGTACCTAATTCCATATATGAAATCCGGTAAAACTATGTATTGTTGAAATTGTGTCACAAATGGAGGAATAAGAATGTATTATTGTCATTAATATTATACTCCACAGTTATATCTTTAAGGTCGCTTTAAATGGTACATTAAATTGTACAAACGAATGCGTCATAGAATGCACAAGAAACTGAATGCAATTGGATCAGGTCCTACCACCAGGTTCAGTCATCCAGACGATAAGTGTGCCGTGTATAACGACCTTTAAGAAGAGAACCGTGGAATAATTAAATAGCCGATGACATTTCACACGAGCGCGAGGAATATCAAAACCTAGTCGTTAATTATGTCGTACATTTGAGCAACGGCGTAGCCCCTCAGAAGAATTCGATACCATGACGAAAATGCAACTCACCAAGAGAATTCGAGCCATTTCTCAGGCACTACTAATCACGGACATAGCCGCAGAGCTCCCTGAGTTCCTGGATTAGGCAAGGAGTCAACCCAACGCCGCCCTCCCAAAGCAATTAGCAATTCACAGACGGCGTCTCAAAGGCTTTCCCACTACACAGGCATTTCTCGCAATCTCCCCTATTGCATTTAACACACGTTATGGCCACGGAAATCGGCTACCTCCGTTATTCCAAGAGACCTTCAGGCAAATGGATACCCGCGCGAAATGACAATGCGCTACGTTCTCATTTTATCACCGCGTATGTTAAATTTAGATTAAAGTTGATAAACTATCGTTTTATTCGTGTTGAAAATAGTTAATTAATAATAGATGTAATGATGATGGAGAAAAGAGAGTGACTGTAGATAAGGAAGAGAAAACAGGTATATTATTGATTGCAGATTTTAAAAAAAACAATAATAGGAGGTATATGCAGAAATTAAGTTCCGTTTGACAGGTTAGAGGAAAGAAATACACATTCAGAAAAAACTTATTGTGAAAAAAATCTTACGATCTTAAATTGTTTTTCTATACAGCCTTCATCATTTTGTGGGAACTTGTCATGGCGCGGCACAACTTTTGTTTTCCTCCTCCATAAAGACGTCCCACCTGTGATGTCAACCAAGAAACAACATGTTCTTTGATCTCGCCGTCATTGTTGAACCTCTTCGCGAGGTCCGGTCTCCATGGAGAGTGGTTGCATTGTTCCCAATCAACAAGTTCTGTAAAAGTTGTTTCGTCGTGGTCGCAGTGTGAGGGCGAGCATTGTCATGAATCAAAACAATGCCGCTGTTGAGCATCCCTCGGTTAAGGGATTTTCAATTTTACTCGCCATTTCAAACAAGCACCACGAAACGTGCACTACTATCAGCTGTCTCGTAGGGGCGTTTAATCCTAAATAGACCAGAGTTAGCACCCCGCATGCGCGAAACAGCGATCGTAGCGCTGCGGTAGCAAGAAATGCAAATGGAACTTACTTTCTGGATGCACCTTGTATAAAACATTTAAAATACCATGGAATAAGAAACAGCCATGAAAATAAAGGTTTAGAAAAATTAAGTTTAAAAAGAGGTAAACACTCATCACGCATTAGATGACGATTTTGAGAGAAACCTAAATACTTGATGGTACCAAAAAAAGCGATAGATTTACAAATGAATGATTTTTACAACAAAAATGCAAAAGTTAGGGGGAAAAAGTAATTTCATTCTTAACACCTAAGTTTGATGCGTCGATACCCCATTGGAACGCAATTGCACGTCCAAAAGGAACGCCGGATCATTGCTGACCTTGCTGGCTCAAACCATCATTCTCAATAAAACACTTCAAAAGCTTCGCGAGTAGCTTATGATCGTGAACAAAAGAATAACGAGCTGCAACCCCAAGACATTTTCCAAGCAAATGGCACGAATTTTCAAGTAGAGTACTTACGTATTCAGAGTCATTGACGAAGGGTAATGATAGCTTAAGCAAGTTTTCTTCCAGACAAAACCTTTGTCTTTTTTTTTTAAGTATTCTACCGGTGAAGGTAGATTTCGATGCAAGTCAGCGAAACTCCTCACAGTTTTCTACACTTTCAGGGGCCTATCTCGTTCTAGAGTTTCCTTTTCCGCCCCTGCATACGATCTACCCTTCTTCATCCCGTCCATGAAACCTATTCTCTTTCTTCCCCTTCTCCGCTGGCCCAATATTATTCCCTTTATCACACTCTTGAATAACCAATAGCCCCTAATTACATCCTCCAGCAACCTACACTGCCGATCTCGAATTTCATTCATAAGTTTCCCCTTCCCTCGCCCACCATCTCAAGCACTTCCTCGTTAAGTCTTCCTCTCCGTCCAGCTCACCTTCTCAATCCTCTTCAACACCCACATCTCAAACGCCAGCAGCCCATTCTCGACCTTCTTCCCGAGGGTCCACACTAAGTAATTAATCGAGATTTTAACCCACTTAAGGGCGTTCTTCGCAAATGTTCCGCGTCGGCCCAGTGTTTCAGCCTGTCTCATTAGCGATACTGACCTTTGGCAAAAGCTGGGAAGGGAATCGGTTTTGAACCGGAGATTAAAAATCAGTCTTAATCTTCATGCCAATTCGAAACCTATTTATTTCCTGACGTTAATAATATACTACCTCCCGACTGCTCGACACTTAATTTGCAACGTATCTTTTACATCGCGTTTCGCCAGCTTCCTGCTTTATATTTGTATGAGTTGAGAGAGTACGAGAAAGAAGTTATTTTTCACTTGTCAGGCCTCATTTAGAATATGCCGCTAGTATATGGGATCCGTACGAGGAAGGTATGATTAAAGAATTAGAGCGCGTGCAAAGGAGATCTGCTAGGTTTGTTAAAGGCCGTTATGATAATTGTGTAAGCGTTACGAGGTTAACAGAAGAACTAGGATGGGAATTACTATCAGAACGCAGGTTAAAATTTAGGTTAAACCTTTTAAGTAAATTCGAAAAAGAGTTGTTCACAGATGACGTTAGATATATATTGAGAACCCCTGCGTATTATGCTAGGTTTGATCATATTAACAAGATTAGAGAGATAGATTGTCGTACCGATAGATTTAAAATGTCATTTTTCCCTCCTACTAGAAGAGAGAACAATAGGCAGCGTAGTAAAGGGATAGGTAGGTGAAATATAGTTAGAGTAGTCTGTAGTGCATGATGTATGTAATAACAACCAATAATCCCTTCCTTATTATGTAGATACTAACCATCTAGCTCCATGTGACCCTATTATCTAGCATATCTCCCTTAAATATCCTAGTTGCATGTCAATGGTTAATGTTTGGTGATCTTCACCCCCTGCCACACACCGTCGCGGTGGCTCGCAGGGTATCACGTAGATGTAGATGTATCTCCGACCGTTTCCATAGCAGCAAAATATGTTCATATAAAAAGAGGCTTTACAACTGGTTGCCTACATATAGTGCACTGGATGTTGGTGAAAGTTCCTCTTTTGAACAGTTTATACAAGTTCTTGCCAATGCATTTGGAGGATGAGAACCTCTATCTGATCGAAGGGGAATATATAGATTAAATATTTACGAAGTTTTGAAGAAGACTTATTTTTTCCGGACGTTCAACATATTCTGCTAGAGCCAAACTATTATGGTAGCCATGATCACAGGCATAAAGTCAATAAGGGAGCCCCTAGATAGATCTTTACACGGACCACCCGTGTAAAGATCTATCTAGGGGCTCCCACCTTAATCCATCTAAAAGTTGTGAAACACTATGTGTTCGTTCGTGGCAGTTTTCAACAAAGCGTGCTGCTTTCCTTTGTATTTTATCAATTTTTTTGGTGAAATGTTTACGATTTGTGTCCCAAATGCTTGCGGCGTATTCGAGGTGTGGCCTAAGTTTTCTTGATTGCTTTTGGCCTGCGCCTGGCTTCCGGGCGAGCAAACGCGGTTCTGATTTCAGTAGGGGTGGGTGCTGCATGCCTGGTGTGGAATCACCCCGTGCCACACACCCTACATCTACATATTACCCCGCGAGCCGCCGCGTGGGCGTGTGGCAGGGGGGTGTTAGGTCACCAGCCGTGTTAAGATGTAAGTTTTTTGGAGGTGAAATGGTGACGTGTATTTTATGGGAGTCTATTTAGTGGAGCTCAGTTTTTATTGTGGTCCTTTATTGTGCGCGGAAAGAACGAGTTATTGCACCTATCTTTTCGGCAATGCATCTCTCTTTTTTTTATCGCTTCTGTCAGATCTAATGATGTAGTGAGGCGACAAGAAAATATTCTCTGTGTCGCTCTGAAACCTACCAGTTCTGAATTTATCAAGGAACCGAAGCCTAGGGTGTAGCCTCCGAGTCTCTAGGGACTCCCACCTTAATCCCTTTAAAAGTTGTGAAACTTTGTGTGTTCGTTCGTAGCAGTTTTTATCGAAGTGTGCTGCTTTCCTTTGTATTTTATTAATTTTTTCGGTGAAATGTTTATGACTTGTGTCCCAAATGCTCGCGGCGTATTCTAGGTGTGGCCTAACCAGAGCGAAGTAGTACCCATCTTAGGCTTTTTCATCCGAGGACCTTTCTACAACACGTTTAACAAGACCTAGTTTTTTTAATGCCGTGCCACATATGTTTTGTAGGTGTAATCCCCACGATATACCAGAAGTCAAAGTTAAAGTGTCGGAGACTTGGTCATTGCAAAGGGAGGATGCGCGTAGACTTGAGACTTTTAAGACGTGGGTGTGGAGAAGGATGGAGAGGGTTAGCTGGGAGGCGATGAGGACAAATGCGGAGGCATCGGACATGGACGGAGGGGAGGGGAAGTTGGAGGCGGAGGTCAGGAGGAGGCAGAAGAGATGGATCGAGGTCGTATTGAAAGGAGAGGGAATTCTGAAGAGGGTGGTAGAGGAAAGAAATTCCGGACGAAATAAGAGGAGGGAGACGATACGAGGAATTTAAGGGAGAATTAATGGCGGATCATCCATTTCAGAGAAGACAGAAAGATATGCCATAAATTAGGACGTTAGGATAAGTTCTATCCCAAAACCTACCAATCAGCTGCTATGTTAGTCAAAGGAATGAATACTTCTTCATTTCTTATTCCACACATCAGCGTGATCGTCAGCATCCTCCTCCAGCAGCAGATCTCGAAAGATCCCGATCTATTCTGCTCTGCGTTTCCAATGTCTCATTTGTTCGATCCATTGAGGTATATGGAGAGGGTGCTTATTGTGCTGGCCAATACCAGAAGCCGAAGCCAATCCGCCATCTTTATCAACCCTCATTTTCTTATAGCGCTTGCGGGCTTACGGACTAATTTTGCAACTTTGCTATGTTAAAAACTTATCGATATAATAAAGTTTCTTTAAAAGCGATAAAATTAAGCTATCGATTTCCATCGATAACTTTACGGAAATCAGTATGCACCTTCATGTTGCACATGCATTCTTCTTGCATTCATTGTTTCTTTATTTAAATTTATAATTCTCAGTCCCCAAGGAAAGTAGGGTAAAATTGACGAGAATCTATAGCACTAGGTAACCAATTATAACACCAAACGCCTTAAACGTCACAAGCCAGCTTAGTGCCTCGATGATAAAGCATGGGGAGTTGGTTTCTTTGGCTTTTTTTATTATTCAGGGCGCCATGTAATTTTGGAAGAATTGCCACTTAATTCCACAGGACACTAAGGATGACAAAAAGACAATTAAACTCAACGTAAACATCACACAATAGCCATGTAATTCTCCCAAATTCTCTCAGAATCAAAATAAGTCTCATCATAACAAAGACGACAATTACTCCAAAACTACTTATTTATAAACAACCGTTCCCAAGTGATGAAACCCAGCCCTGGCGTTCACAAATTTCATTTGTCAAATTAAATGTAAAATTAAGTGTGACATTACTCGTTACATCACGTATACTTGATGAGTTACTTGCCTTAAATTTCAAAGTGTGTGTTGATATTTTTGCTTTACATTCGATGATTCGTCAATTCCGTCGTGCTATCCATAGGAATATGAGGAGAGAGCAGGGTTAAACGATATGGTTGTTATTACGGTTGTCAGGATTCAGTTTGATGACGTAGTGCCCTCTCAATATACCTCAATAGTTCGATCCATACAGTTGCGCACTGCAAGCGGATGTTTACATCCTGATCACGTGCCACGCGAAAAATGCACGCAAGTGTGACGTCTTGCGCCGTCTACCGCGTCCAAAGGCTGGTGGTGTAACTATTTCCCCTTCCATCTCTCCCCCCCCCCCCACGATGCCTAAGCAACCAGCTACCTCAAGCCGACTCAGGTCGCAGCTAAATATTCCCTCTTATGGCTTCCGCCCGCTTGTGGTTTGTAATCCCTGTCACCCACTCACCCAACCCCATGTCCCACTCAGCGAGTCTGCCCGTCATGCATTGCTTGCACACAAACACCACCCACAACTCCAACGGAACAACCATATTGGTCGTCCTGCGGGGATGACGTCACCAGAGACCCTTCTTCATCTCGCCGCGCCTACTTTTTCCATAATTTAAAAAGGCAGGCGGTCCCACGCGGAGAGGAATGACGAGAAAAGGGATGAAACCATTTGTACCAATGTTGTGTCACCGCAGTCTAGGCATGAACAGAACCTTTAAAAAATATAGCGGTATTTAACCGACGAGTACTTCAAAGCACTTCCGGTGGACCGGTGGTACCAAGGCATAATTATGGGTACATTGGTGTTTGTGACTCTCTATGTGTACATAACATACGCAAATTAACGAAAATCTGACCAATTTTAGAGGGAGATCCATTCATTGTTATAATTGATTCCCAGGGCCGTATATATTCCGAAAATATCTTCACAAACAAATCTTTACAAACGTTTTAATCAATGTATTGCCGCGAACACTTCCAAGGAGTAAAGGGCTCTTCCTTAACGCTCAGTCGAGATCGTCGGCTATGTCAGCTGAAACAAAGGTATTTGCTATCATTCCATTTCAACCTTTCCAGCGTATAAGACATTTCAGATTAAGATATTGAAGGTTCTCTCTTATGCAATCTCAGGTTCTGTTCTGATCACAAAAGGAATCCTCGTGGTATACCTATACAGAAACCTCGCTGGAATCTAGAAGCGATCTGAGACTGCTGACAACTCATATTCGCGGCCGCGGATTAATTCAAACAAAATTTACGCACTGATGTCTTGAAAAAAATAAGTCTAACTGTCTCACACCCTAAGATAAGTTTTTGGGTAATGGGTATGATGGGGATCATTTATCGCGGCTTTAAATGTCCTTTGGCAATCTGTCCGGTAAATTATTTTCCTCTTAAGTGAGCCTGCGAAAGAAAGAGCAAGTACAAAGGGTATCACGCGAAAGAATAATCTAGTGCCTGAGCCGCGTGGGTAGCTGGCCACTGGTGAGGATAGACTCGTCCGCAGTGACCATCCGGGTCCCTTCAAATCGACCCAACCCAGTGGGCACGCGTATGATGGCTTGCAACGATCGCGCCTGAGAAACAGAGATAAATGACCTGAAAATGGAGAATAAAGGGCCTAAAAGGACTAAGGTTTTCAAACGGGTCAACCACGAAGAAGCAGTAGAAAATATTGACGAAGTTAGGCGAGGGCAGTCCAAATGTCTCGATTCCAAAGTTGTATGGAAATCACGGAAAATTTGTGCTAGCACAGGTACGAGCTGAACGCGAAAGTGATCGAAGGAGAACATTTAATTTTCCTGCAATGCCTTCGAGTCGACGTCGTCCGACTGGATGACTCCCTACCTTTGAGAAGGTTGCTTCTCCCATGACGTCCAAGGCATCGGGCGCAGTCCACCTTTGGTCGATTCCTCATCTGCAAAAGAAAAGCAACCAACATGAGCCACTGACGCACGGTATGAATCACAACTATTATGAAGCCCTGAATCCAATTCGGACACTTTTATAATTTTTTCGCCTCATCTGCAAAAGGCAATACATTTTCAACTGCCTTATAATTCAACGCGTTATTCACAGTTTCAACCTACATTCTCTGCTTCATTATTTAGAGAACAACTCACCAACAATCAGAGTTCTAAGACCAACAGCGAGGCAATTAATTACCACAATATGGCCGTTAATGGGAAATGCAACAATAATTAAAATTGGGCTGTGAGAAGGTTAAAGCTAAAGTCAACGAAAGATTGAATTAATTTTCCTTCGACGGATTGATATACAACTCTCATGAAGCCCTGAACCCGATCCTGGCACTTCAATACATTTTTCACCAGACCATTAAAGGCAACAGTTTCAAACTGCCTTTTAATTTCACGCGTTTGCTACATTTTTCAATCATTTTTTTGGTTCATTAGCGAGAGAACAAACTCACCAATAATCCAAGTAATTAGTCCAACAGTGAATCATCTCTAATTACCGCAATATGGCCGATAAAGGGAAACGTAACTATAATTCAAACTGAGCTATTAAAAGTTTAAAGTTAAACGTCAACCAAAGATAGACGTACCGCCAATGTAGTGCGACTTTTGATTGAGTCCAAAGTTCGCTAATTTAAGCACGCAAGCCGCAAACAATCCAACTACATGGGTTTAACAATAGTAACGCCTGTTCTTGTGGTATTCGCCCATTGTCTTAACTTAAAAAATTATACGTGTATCTACATCTAAATACTACCCTTCTAATTTCATTTTTTCCGCGTACCATTCGGGACCATAACAGCTGTGATAGTCGTCATGAATAGTTCGAATTGTGACAATAGGCAGACAGTAAATTTTTCTCTTTATATTCTCTACGTTCTTATTTATGCATGATGTGAATGTTGATGTTCTTATTTATGCATGATATTTTGAATCCGTAGTAGTAGTATTTGTATCCCTTGCACATTGGAACGATTGACGATGGAATGTTTCTTGGTTATTAGATTTTTAATTGGCGCTTTGCATGTGTGGTACGCGGGTTTCAATGTAATTTCGGTGTTCTACCGTATCATTCATGCATGCCTGATGTGGAAGCACCCCCTGCCACACACCCTTTGGGTGGCTTGCAGGGTATGACGTAGATGTAGATGTACCCTGCGAGCCGACGCATGGGCGTGTGGCTTTGGGGGGGTTAGGACACCAATCGTGTAAAGTTGTAAAAAAAATAGGTTTTTAGAGGTGAAGTGTATTATGTCAGTGCTTAAAGTGGAGCTCCGGTTTGATTATTGTCACTTATTGCGTTCCGAAAGAAAGATTTTGGTACCTATCTGTTTGGCAATGTATCTCTCTTGTTCTATCGCACCTGTCCGACCAGAGAGATGTACTGTGGCGTCAAAATGATATTCTCTGTGTCGCCATGTAACATACCCGTTCCGAATTATAGAGAGCATTTGCGTTAACACAACCAAGGAACCATTTCAAACATGGGAAGTGTTCATCGGATCATGGACTGCGACATCAAACGAACGACCAGAGTCTCACCTTAAGAATCTGCATACCCGAAGTCAATCCAGCGGCACCACCCAACAAACGGTCTTCCACAGGGTTAGAGAATTCTCAGGAAACATTTTTCGCTTTCTCAAAAACACATTCACGCGCTCAACACTAGAACACTGGCACTATGCCTTCACCAAATAACTACAAGGGCAACACTAAATAAAAGGTGACTGCACACGAAATAGGTAGGAAAACAGCGAGGAGTACAAAAGCGGGGACAAATAAGTCGATGCCTAATGCACTAAAATGCCCCGAATTATGGAAAGCAAAAAGAGTGGTAACGCTGCACTAGTTAATTTGAGATATGCCAACATACACGGGGGGCGGGTAAGCACTCTACACTCAATAAGATACACTAGGTCACTGAAATGTACTGGACGCAATAGGCAATGAAAATGATACGACACTTGAGCGTGGTAAGAACATAAGGTAGAGGACGTGACTGACTAAAATATGGCAATCGGAGAGGGCGAACTTCGAGGGAACGATAAGCGAAAGAACGCCATAGTCTCAGTTCCTCAGTATTCCACAATAATAAGACTTAAAAACCTTCACGACGTCCTAGAACGATAAAAAAAAACGAAGTTTAGCAGCATCGGTGCACTAAGAATGATACGACACTGAGAGTGAAAGACATAATGCCGCCCACGGTTTCAGTGGGACGAAGTCGTCGCCAGCTAACCTTAGGGGTCGCTCTCATCGAGTGGGTATTTTTCGTACTACCGAGGGCATCTAAACCAAACCTGACTGGATAGTTCTGCTTTCTGGGCTTTTTTGACGACGCTGACCAACCGACAATATTTGCTCTGCGTGCCCGACGTTGAAAGGGTCGGGAAAATTTCTAGGACACACTTCGGAAGACCGCTACACATCATGACAAGTTATTACTGGCCTGTGCCACCAGGGGGCATATATGCCCGAGTATTCACTCGCAGGTCGTGGAGTTGTTTCGCGCGAGTCACTTGACACTCCCCCGAATCCAGAGGGTTCCTCCTCGCTTCATACGAAATTCGAGCTTTATAGGGGTCGTTCGTAAACTACGTTACCAACTGAATGCCGGATGTTACCAACTGAAGGGGGATGATGACGCCTAAAAACCGACGACGGGTGACTAGGAGGAAAGGTTCACTCAAAGTAACGTGGCTGTTACAATGCGCCTGTTTAGGTTTGTTACTCATCAACATCACGTCGACAATACTACAGAGTTTACAATGAGGTATTGTTTCAAACTTTATTCGTCTAATTTCAACCTATCCCTAAAAATATACTTACTCAATAATAGAGATTTTATTTTAGAATGGAAACTTTCATTTGTAGAGACAACGTCACATGTAAGGGAAGGAAAATACGACGATTGTCAACCAAAGGGGGGAGGGGGGTGAAAAAAATCACCGAAAACAGTAACTTCGTATATGCACGACCCCATAGACATCGTGGCTGCACGACCACGAATGCATTTCTTCGCTGATTTAGAAAAAAAACGGAAAAAGTAATACCTCACGCAGTTAACGGCGCAAAATATCCATTTGACATACATAAATTTTCATAATTTTATCGGCTATATAAAGAACTAGCAGCATGGTAAGTTAAGGGATAAACTCCCTCCCTTGACGCTCAATCGAGGTCGTTGGCACATTCAGCTGAAACGAAGGTATATATCATTATTTCATATTAAGATTGCCTTCGTAAAAGACATTTTCGGTTCCGACCTTGAAGGCACTGTCTCCTGTTTCCCCAATATCATCAAAGCTACAGTGTTTAAAATTAAGAATCCTAATGGTGTATCTACACACCATCGTTTCGGAGGCTACACGATAAGATTAGCTTGCTTGAGAAATTCAGAACTCCTGTGTTTCAGAGCGACACATAGAATATTGCCATGACGCCTCACTACATCTCCCGGTCGACAGAAGCGATAAAATAAGAGAGATACACTGCCGAACAGATAGGGTACAAAAACTCGTTCTTTCCGCGCAATATAAGCGACCACAATAAAAATTGAGCTCCACTAAATACACTCCCATAATACACGTCCCTATTTCACATCCCAAGACCTCGCATCTTAACACGGCTGGTGACCTAACACCCCCTGCCACACGCCCATGCGGCGGCTCCTAGGATAGTCTGTAGATTTAAATATATACAGAATCCTTTAAGGCATCGAAACAATGGGACACTATGGTGTCTTACCAGAAGGCACCTTTCGTGCCTCCACAACAGACGAAGTTAGTTTTCAAAGAATTTATCAGTATCTAACGAATCCAACATACTACGGTAGATCATATCATGAGAATATCGTCAAGAGCCATCCTTTCCGCTATTTCAACATTCGAAATTCCTCCCGCTTAGGCATTTGTACGTGTACAAAGTACTTGTGTTGTTTTTTCCGAGGAGTGGTGCTAAAATTCCTGTCTCAAATAGGCCAGGTTTATGGAATTTTCGCAGCGTATTGACACCCTTGCCGAGGCCCAAATTGTCTCTGTACAGGCGAAGTTTTTTATATATTGGGCCAAAAATGTATAACATGTTACCTTCTCAGTACAAATGTGCACCTAATCTTGCTTCTTTTTTTAAAAGAAGTTAAAAACTGGCTATTTACTTGTGAAAAAATCGAAGATATATTTTGCTAAATAAAATTATTTATTTTAGTAAACATACTTGTTAAAAGGAATTCATTTATAATGCTGGTATATATATGTTTTTTCTTGTTCTATATGTAACAATGTATGGTCGTAGTTCTAATTGATGGTAACCTAAACACAGGTTCGCCTTACAGGTTACATAAACCTCCAAATATCTTAATATTGTATTCTTTGCATTTTTTCTGTATTTCATATTTTGGAGCAATAAACAAACATTATTATTATTATTATTATCATTAATAAAATTAAGGAAATTGACTGCAGATCAGGCAGGTTTAAAATGTCGTTCTTTCCGCGATTATAAGAGACCATACTGGCTGCGTTAAGACTTGGAAGTAGTTTAGTAGACAGGTAGCGTAGATGATTAATTTGTGTGCTCCCTAATGCACGTTTCTAAATCTACCGAGTAGAGCTTACACTGTTTTGCAAGATCCTTGCATGACTATTGCATCACGTTTACGAATTAGCGTTATAGATTGGTTTAATAGTTTCCGTGGCATTCGTAGCACATCTCTGGCGAGATGCATGCTGGTGAAAGTAAATTTCTTCACTCTACTTCATGTTGGTGATAAGTCACCCCCCTCCAAACACCCTTGAGGTGTAACAGGAATTGGTACAAGGTAATTTGTAGATGTAGACACCCAACACTCTTACCCCAGCAGCGGAAACGCGTAACAATTAGAAACAATATATAGTGCAATCATTACTTATCCAAACACCAGTATAGTATTCATGAGGATTGCTTCAAATTCGGCGAAACATTTAGAGATAATAGATAACGGAGAAAAACGCTATCTCAAGAAGTGTCAAAACTAAGCAATAAACAGATTATTAATAATATTTTTCGGTTTTATTCTTTACCAATGTTTAACTGAGGTATTTTTAAATTTGAACCAACTGGTAAAAAAGGGTAACAGGCACAACATTGAATTTCAATCATGTAAGACAAAATATCATCCGTTGGCCTAAAAAGTATTGGGATTGCATCAAAATGTGCAATTTATTTCCCACAATGGAAATATTGTGTAATTCCTTAGAAGTGTATGAAGTAAATCGTGCGGATGATATTACGATCACTTATTACCTACATCTTTATGCTACCATGCGAGCCGCCTCATGGACGTTGGCAGGGTGTGTCAGGTCACCAGCCGTGTAATTATACAGGGTGATTCAAAAGTCTTGCTATGACTACGGAAAATCAGAACTTTTTTCTTTTATGGAAACACGGTAAATGGCGATGCCTACCTACGACTGCTACAGGATTGGCTCTTCCACCAACTACAAGCCGACAGTGAAGATTTTATCTTTCAGCAAGACGGAGCACCACCGAATTGGCATTTGTCAGTCCGTAGGTTCCTCAATGAACAGCTACTTCAACGTTGGGTCGGTCGTTGTGGTGCTACAGATCTGGCGCTTCACCACTGGCTTCCCCTTACCCCAGACTTAACTGCGAGCGATTTCTTTTTGTGGGGGTTTGTTAAGGGCGCAGTTTATGTCCCTCTCATCACCTACTGATGTTCAAGAATTAAAAAAAACGCATCACAAATGCACTGAACACGGGTACTTGGGGCATGCTTTACAACGTCTTGGATGAATTGTCCTATCGTGCAGATGTGTGCCGTCCTTCAATTGGAGGTCACATTGAACATTTGTAGCGATAAAAAAGTAAAACCTGATGTATTTAGTAACATATTCATCTTTGTTTCATGCATCTATGTTGAAAAATAAAAAAGTTCTGACTTTCCGTTATCATAACAATACTTTTGAATCACTCTGTATAATGTTTTTGACAGGTAAAATGGTCAAATTTTAAGCTATCCAGGACTAGCCACGGAGTTCCACTTTTACGGAGTCACCCGCAATGCACAAATGTGCGAATTTCCAGAGAGAAAAAAATCAACCGGGATTCGAACCCGGCTCCCTCGATTTCCGGCCGAGTGCTTTACCCAGTTAAGCTACCGAGGCGTCCTCTTCCCCTGTGGATTTTTGTGACCTTTAGGGGACTAGATGGTCTCGACTGCCGGTCATACAATGTAACATTCAGTCGCTACTGAGCGCTTAGCCTCACTGCCCACGAGGAAATATCGTACTTTGAACACAGAGAGGCATTCACTCTTATTTGACAAATTTTAAGTTATCGGGGACTAGCCACAGGAGAAGAGAACGCCTCGGTAACTTAACTGGGTAAAGCGCTCGGCCGGAAATCGAGGGATCCGGGTTCGAATCCCGGTCAAGGCGGATGATTTTTTTCTCTGTGGAAATTCGCACAGGTAAACTGGTGACGAGTATCATTGGAGTGTATTTAGTGGAGCTCAGTTTTTACTGTGGTAGCACATATTGCGCGGTAAGAATGGTTTTTTTTCATACATCTGTTCGACAATGTGTCTCTCTAATTGTATCGCTTCTATCAGACCTAGAGATGTAGAGAGGCGCCGTGATAATATCCTCCCTGTCGCTCTAAAACGGCATTACATATTTCAAAACATTTTCGAATGATTTTCAAATTATAAGCCATATTTTTCAAATTTTGAACTATTTTACTCTTTTCCTTCGCTAAGCCTCAAGGTGAGGCATCAACTCGATTTTCTTAAACTGTTTTGGAGACAGGAAATAACACTGGACTTACATAGAAAACACAACAAACAATGGCAAACTGCGGCTTTCGTAACAACAGCGAGAAAAAATTTGATGAAAGACTCCTGCATGCACGTTTAGAGAACGCATTCACCGTTTGCGCGAGGCGGAAGTGCCTGCCAAGTAGACTGAAGGAGACCGGAGGGTTTACAGAATATCTATGGACCTTCCCGAAAAATATACCGAGTCTTCCTCATTTTCAAAATTTCTCTAGTATCGAGAGAGCAATTCCCTGTTAAAAAATTCCTTAGAAGCTGTTCTGTAGAACGTAAGGAATTCTACAGAAGTTGACTCTTTTTCTTCAGAACTAGTTCCTTTTCTGAGGATCTGCACGGAACATGAGAGCCTGACTCTACAGAACGTATGTTCTGTAGAGTTATTTTCTGCAGAGCAAAATAACTCCTTACAAGCTGTTCTGTAGAACTTTAGCGACTCTACGGAAATATGTGAGGTTTCCTTCGGCTTTTAAGGAGTTCTACAGAGCGTCCAAAGGAATTCTGCAGAAAATCCTAAGGAATTCTGCAGAACGTCCTACGGTATTCTGCAGAACTCCCTAAGGTATTCCGCAGAACGTCGTAGGGAATTCCGTAAAATGGCGTCTCAATACTTTAAGGAATATCTACAGAACTTTAAGAAATTCTGTAGAAATAATGAATCGTACGAAATTTCAACTTTTTTCGTTAACAGTCCGTGACATAAGTGAGCTAAGATCGCACGTTTTCATGTTGGAGTATTATGTTGGCTACGTAAATCGTGAATAATATGATTTTCGTAATGACTCTTCGGTCACGTGATTTCCTTCTCCAAACGGCATGTAACAAGTTTATAAGATGGCTGCGTTTGTATCTGTCACCTGCGTTATTATTTTGCGCGCACTAATCGTGTCTAATAATTTTCCTCCACGGACTCGTGGTGTAATGTCTATCACATGATTTCCGTGGTGTAGTGGTCATCACAACCGCTTTACACGCGTAAGGTCCTCAGTTCGATCCTGGGCGGAAACACTTTTTTTATAGGCATGGTGAGTTAAGATTACAAACAGCGAATATTAATGTATGTACGTGTATTCGGATATTTTTAGCGACACAGATGTAAAATATTCAAGCATACAAAAGACGCTCTTATTATTTTACAAGATGCATACTGTCATGGCACATAACTGTACGATTTGTTAAAAAGGCATAATATTTACATATACATATTACCTTGCAAGCCACCGCAAGAGTGTTTGGAAGAGGATGACATGTCACCAACATCCACTTCAGCATAGAAATTTACTTTCACCGACATCCATCACGCCCATGGGTATGCCTCAGAAAATATTAAATTAATTTATAATTCGACAACGAAAACTTTACACAAGAGTCACGCAGGGAACATGCAAAACATGGCGTTAGCACTACTCGGCAGATTTAGAGACATGCACTTTAGGGTGCACATGAATTAATCAGCTACATTGCCTGTCTCTTTAACTACTTCGGAGTCTTAACGCAGCCTATTATGGCCTCTTTATCGGGCTCGGAAAAAACCTGTCTGATCTGCAATCTATTTCCTCAATTTCATTATCATGGTCTGATCCACCGTAGTACGTTGGAGTTAGGGCTAGGAATGACTTGGCGATTAAATTCTTTACTGATGGACGCAAATGAAATTAGTGTGCTTCGTCGAGAGAATGAACGAGAATCGAATAAAGAAGCAGTATTGGGACAGAGAAAAGAATGGTGGGAGAGGAAGGGGCAGACCGAGAAAGTTCTCGGATGAGTGCGATAGAGGAGACTTTTTAGAGAAGGAATATTAGGAGTCTTAATAACAGTAAAAGGCACAAGAAACAAAGTATGAGGGTAAACTATTTGATGGTGGACTTTAACAAAGCTACAAATTATCCAAAACACAAAACTCGGGTTTTGCGTGACGGCGTTCATCAGTTATGCCCGCCATCTTTGTTGACCCCAGTTTTCATTCGTTGCTGACGGTCTGATGCACTCATTTGTCATTTTCAGCGTTTTTTTCATCAATAAATTAGTAGAAATCGGTTTGTACCTTCTTCTTTAATATGCATTCTCCATACATAAATTGTTTATTTATTTAAATTAATAACAATCCACATTCCCGGTGAAAGCTATAGTACAATCGAGTAGAATCCATAGCACTAAGTTACCAATTTATGTTTCAAGGGTTACTTAACATAAATTTCATGCAGATGGTGGATATTGTTTCTTTTCATGCGCTAATTAGTCCATTCCTTCGTGCTAACCAAAGGAATGTATGATAACAGCGGGGATTTCCAATAAGGTTGTTGTTTCGGTTGTCAGGCAACAGTTTGATGACAAAATGCCCTCTCCATCGACCTCAATGATTTAAACAAAGACCACCAATCAGTAATGACGGCCTGACGCATTTACAATGCATTTCGCGTTATTTCCCATCAATAACATAGTGGAAAGCAGCAAAAAAATGCTTCTTTAATATACATTCCCCGTATATAAATTGTTTATTTCTTGAAATAAATTTTATTTAAATAAACAATCCGCATTCCGTGAAAACTATGGTGAAACAATTGACAATAATCCATAGCTCTACGTAACCAATGTAATTTTCAAGAGTAACATGGCTTAAATTCAAACAGATGGTAGATGTTGTTATGTTACATCCTATACATACCCTTAATAACAGTTGTGGGCGCAAGAAATAAAGTATGAGGGTCAACTATTTAATGATTAACTTTTTTTAAAAACTATAAAACAATCAAAACGCATGACTCGAGTCTCGAGTAATTCGTAGCTATGCATAAGTTAACCATTAAATAGTTTACATGACGGAATACCACAAAGTAACAAAATGACGTCTTTAACTTTATTAATTTTATTTAATTTAATATGAGGGTAACTGATTAAAAGATGTGTGCAAGGATCGGACAGTATGGAGAATATTATTAAAACAGAGTCGGCTTGATAAGCCTATCACCGAGCATTAAACCCATTTGACTGTGTCTTCCCGGAAAGGGAACGGTGTGACGGGTAAGAAAGCTAGGCCACACCTCGAACGTTCCGCTAGCATTTGGCACCCTGGACAGAAAGATTTAACCGAAAAAACATAATATAACACACAGAAAAGCTGCGCGCTTCGTTAAAAACTGCTGCGAGCGTACAGATAATGTTGTTGCTCAGCTTTCAGAGGGATTAAGGTGGGAGACCTTAGAGACTCTGAGGCTAGGATTAGTTCCCTTGAGAAATTCAGAACAGGTGTGTTTCAGGGCGACAAAGAATATTATCTTGACGCCTCTGTACCTCTCTAGGTTCGACATATCTGAAGACATGTCATGGGGGAAACACATCAGGGAAATAACTAGTGTAGCAAACCGTAGATTAGGATTCGTAAAAAGGGTTCTAGGCAAATGCGATGAAAGAGTACGAGAAAGAAGCTATTTTACACTTGTCAGGCCTCATCTAGAATATGCCGCTAGTATATGGGATCCGTACGAGGAAGGTATGATTAAAGAAATATAGCGCGTGCAAAGGAGATCTGCTAGGTTTGTTAAAGGCCGTTATGATAATTGTGTAAGTGTTACGAGCTTAATAGAAGAACTAGGATGGGAATTACTATCAGAACGCAGGTTAAAATTTAGGTTAAACCTTTTAAGTAAATTCGAAACCGAGTTGTTCACAGATGACGTTAGATATATATTGAGAACCCCTGCGTATTATGCTAGGTTTGATCATATTAACAAGATTAGAGAGATAGATTGTCGTACGGATAGATTTAAAATGTCATTTTTCCCTCGTACTATAAGAGAGAACAATAGGCATCGTAGCAAAGGGATAGGTAGGTGAAATATAGTTAGTCTGAAGTGCATGATGCATGTAATAACAACCAATAATCCCTTTCTTATTATGTAGATACTAACCATCTAGCTGCATGTGACCCTGTTCTCTAGCATGTCTCCCTTAAATATCCTACTTGCATGTCAATAGTGCATGTTTGGTGATCTTCACCCCCTGCCACACACCCTCGTGGTGGCTCGCAGGGTATCACGTAGATGTAGATGTAGATATGAGATAAAATAAGAGAGATACCTTACCGAACGGATAGGTACAAAAACTCGTTCTTTCCACGCACAATAAACGACCACAATAAAAACTGAGCTCCACTAAATACACGTCACCATTTCACCTCTCAAAATCTTTACTTTGGCTGGTATCCTAAAACCCTAAGCCTCACGCCCATGCGGCGGCTCGCAGGGTAGAATGTAGATATCGATGTGCCGAAGAAAATTTCTCACGATGGTCGCGTATATTATATAATTTTCGCAAAAACAATTGACATTACATTCGTGATCAAGGCGCCACGTGTATCCTCTCATAGTATTCATCGTATATTAGGCAGCAATGCTGAAAAACACCCAAAAAATCCATATATGTGATCATGGCATACCAACTCGGAAGTAACCCGTAAAAGATTGTTTCGTGGAAAACACGGCATGCGTGCACGACAAGCTGCGGTCGAGCCGGCACTGACCATAATCAGTGACGTTGAATTGACCCCTTGGGAAGCCGTTACGATAGATTGTGATCAGCCCTCCAAGCAAATCGATTTCCTACCTTACATGCCATGAACCCGACACGCACTTCCTTATTGGCTGCTATCGTCGCCTGAAGGTAGTCTGTGCGACATATTATGTGAAATAAAATCCTATGAATTTGTCCTCGTTTGAAAGAGAATGATCTCTTTGCAGATACCGAAATATTAGCTTCTAAATTCGCCACTTTACGAAATATCTGGCATAAAATTGGTTGCCGTTTTCCTTAGGGTATGTTATGGCTGGGAATTACATATTCAGACCGGGTTGGAATCTTTATTTCAGGTAATCCCGAAAAGAGAATTACCTTCATCTAAACATATAGTTTAAAGTAAGAATTCTACTATCGAAAGGTGTGAAAATTTTACTTGGTCATCGGTCATTTTATGAAGGTATATCTATTTAAATAGGATGGAATCTGACGCTGAAATACGTTGCTATAATAGCATCGAGATGGCATCTCTTCACATAACTTTTTTTCAATTTTCACCCGAATAATATTGTTCAAAAACTTGTATAATATGCACTACATTTTGAGACACCTATATTTTGTTGAGCTTCGGTCACTGATAATACAATACCACGTGCATTTAGGTTTAAATAACACACTTCCGGTTTTCTTCGGAGAACATGGCCGTCATAATGTGATGAATGCGGCAGCGTAACCATGGGGAGCTTCTGCTGTTTCCCTTGTTTACCAAGTATATTTTTCAATATATATATATATATGTCTTTATTAGGCATTCAAACTACATAGTTAAATGTTTTAAGTCAGAAGATATTATACCCTTCCCTCAGATCGTTAAAAAATCGTGATCTCAAATCTTGCCGAAATAGCTATGGAGTCAGTTTAATTACTTGTTTTCGTGACGCAGTAACACCTTCAGCTTAACAATATGTCCTATAAGATTTTACCCGAAGGTGTATTTACATGAAATTTTAAATGATATATGTACAAGGCAGCACTAACCCGAAATTTATTCGCTGTACAAATTCTGTACACCTGAAGAGAATAGTACATCGAAGAACAAGTTCCTCCATTCAATAATTAAATGGAAAAAATCTTTGTATGGGAAGGTGTTCTCACCGCATAGCATTCGTAACTGGAATCCATAATGACCAGAGAAAAATCTCCCAGAAACTACCTAAACACATTGCGGACGGCTCAAGTGTTATCCGGTATGTACGCCGGTTACCGACGGATCGCGAATGTACTCGAGTTTCATGCGTTTATACGTTATTTACAATTATTTTGAGGTTGCAGTGCGTAAAAGAAGTAATTCTACACATATATCGATTTTTATTGTATCAGTATGCATCTACTAATTTTATCCCCAAAAATTAATTTTTCAGATGAACATCATACATAGACTGTTGAAGATGTGTAAAATAATAAACAGTTTGCAAAAAGAATGCCTGGAAAACGCATCACGCTATTTCCTTTCGGGGTAGGCAACGTTAAATAATACAACTATTGCTGTTTGCACTAGAAAACACGCTCCCACTTGAAAATCTCCTCAATAATGACCTGTCCTTACAAGAAAAAAAGTCCGCATCTACAACACTCACACATTGCTTCATACACGCTCACCTATTCTTATTAATCTTTAAACATCTCCTCTTAGGAGTCTCTTACACCAAATTTACCCATGACTTTCTTCGACTACCTCTTCCTATAGCTATATTCGTTAGCGTTACAAACACAGCCGTTTTATAAACACATACAATGCCGATTGGAGAAAGGGAATCGCTTGAATGAAGAATCAATAATGTAGGTCTATGTTTAAATCATTGAGATACATGGAGAGGGCATTTGGTCATCGAAATGTAGCCTGGCAACCGAAATAACATTTTATCGAAACCATGCTTTTTGCTGCCTTGAAACTACGCTTTTTTTTAAGTAATATGAATGCCAATTGTGTGCAGGATTGTATTTACTTACTATTATTGTTGTAATATAATGTAATTATTATTATAATTTACACCTGTTCCACCTAAATTATCCGAGTATAAGTACATCAGTATTTGCTGTATATATTCTTCACACAACATGCCCTAAAAAAATTGTTTCCGCCCAGGATCGAACTGAGGACCTTCCGCGTGTAAAGCGGATGTGATGACCACTACACCACGGAAACCATGAAATACATGAAGAAAATCGTGTTCTTAATGACACGATCGACGTAGTGTTTCCGTAATAAAACCGCAGGCGACAGTTTCGAACGCAGCCATCTTATAAACGTGTTAAATTCCGTTTGAATAAGGGAATCACGTGACCGAAGGACCCATTATGGCAGATTTGTTTAAATCATAAAATCGTTCAGCGATTGTTAACTTTTCGTTTCTCTCTAGCCAAAACAACGTATTTCAACTGTGCTATTATCTTGGACGGACTTCTATCATAAATCAGCTTCTTCATTAAATAATGCATCATCGTCTTTCATTATCCCTCCATTATCCTGTATCTTTTCCATTCTCTTGACAATGCGAAACCAACGAAGCACCATCATTTCATACGCCTCAATCACTGGAGCATTTGCATTTCATAAAGTTAATTAGCCCCAGAGCAATTAATCGACTGCATTGAAGTGAATGGGGGGGGGGGGCATAACGTCATATATCTGAATTGATATTTTTTTAAATTTTTATATGCTTTTCTTTGGCTCACTTTTCCCTGGATCCATGGTTACCACTTCATTTTACCCCACATAGTTACCACTTCATTTTACCCTACATAGTTACCACTTCATTTTACCCTACATAGTTGCTACTGCATTTTACAATACATAATTACCACTTCATTTTACCCTACATAGTTACCACTTCATTTTACTCTACATAGTTACCACTTCATTTTACCCTACATAGTTACCACTTCATTTTACCCTACATATTTACCACTTCATTTTACCCTACATAGTTGCTACTGCATTTTACAATACATAATTACCACTTCATTTTACCCTGCATAGTTACCACTTCATTTTACCCTACATAGTTGCCAATTCATTTTACCCTACATATTTACCACTTCATTTTACTCTACATATTTACCACTTCATTTTACTCTACATAGTTACCACTTCATTTTACCCTACATAGTTACCACTTCATTTTACCCTACATATTTACCACTTCATTTTACCCTACATAGTTACCACTTCATTCAGAGGCGTCGCATTGAGTCTACATTCAAGCGGGTTCTTTTTTTAGTAAACAGTCGTAGTTTATTTTAGTCCAAGTTAATAAAATGTTTAAAAATAACAAGTTGTTTTATACACATTTTACTAACCAGGACTAATTACTAAGAAATGAAAACATAAAGAACGGATTTTCAAGCATGCTTTACTAAAAAGATTTTTTTTAATCTAAAAACAGAAATATCTTAAAATCGCACTAAAAAAAGAAAAACATAATATTTTTTCGAGTGGATGAATATTTAGCTCAGTACTGGAAGTAATTAAATTTAATTCAAGGACATTAGCCACACAGTGATAGGACCACAACGAAAAGCATTGGACGCGACCTCATTTATATTTTGCACCTGAACCCAAGTTCACTTAAAGACTTTCTAGGAATTGTATATTAAAGCTCTCTATTACATTGGACACCAAAATCTTCACATTTAATGAATTTATGTCGCTATCGAAAATGAAAGAGCGCCTCGGGGCGCTCAGTACTATTAATACTAATATTACTAGGTCATCTGTCAGTGAACTAAGATACATTGGATTAAAAATAATGAATTTTAACGCTGAAATACATTGTCTTAATGGCAGAACGATGGCATAAACTTGTTTAACGTGCAATAGTTGTTCAGTGACGAGATATAATTCTTCAGCTTAAGTCATCAAACTTCAACTTCAAAAAGTCATCGATAAATTAACACGACCATGTAGGTTAAAAGAACAGACTTCCGGTTTTCGTCCGATCACATATCCGACATAATGCGATGAATGTGGCAACGTTGCCAGGGGAAACTTTACTGTTTACCTTGTTTACCAAAACCTATTTTAATGAATATCAAAATTAGACATTTCATAACGATTGCTAAATTTTATAAGCCTAAAGATAATATTATACCCTTAACCCTTAATATAAGAAAGATTATACCCTTCCCTCAGGTCGTCAAATTCATGATATCAAATCGTGGCGAAATAGCTATGGAAGCTGGAATCAGCATAATTACCGGTGTTCGCTACGCGGTAAAAGCTTCAGTTTAACGCCTTTTCCTGTAAGATTATGCCCAAGGGAGTATTTGATGGAATTTAAAAATTATATTGAGCAGCACAAAACCTATATTTTACTCATTATGGCATATATATTTACCCCAATTTTGTGCATCTTAAAAAAGCAGTACTTTTAAGAGCAGGTTCTTCCTTAAGCGCTGCAAGAAAAAATGCGTGCAAGTTTTTGTACGAGGGAAGAGCTCTTTTCGCCTCGCTGGAATTACTCCTGTCAACTCCATCTGCGAAGTACCGAGCAAGGGCGCAATGCGGGAGGTGATTCCACACCGGGCACGCAATACTCGAAAACGTGGCTTTTCACCAGAAACTTTGGGGCCGGACATAATTACCAACATTATTTTTCAAACTTGAACCACTACGGATGCATCCTCACACACAATCCAACGTTTCGATGAAATACTATCATCACCACGCGATTTGGTTCGGTGGAACCATTGAGGTATACGGAGAGGGCGCTAGCTATTCTTGCCAAGCCTTCGTTGGCCTTAATTTCCCTATAGCGTTAGCGGGTTAGATAGCACTAAGTTAGCAATTTTACACTGCTTTCCATCGATAACTTCCCAGAAATCAGCATGCCCTTACTTTTTTAATACGCATTCTCCTCGCATACATTGTTTATTTATAATAATTATCATCTGCATTTCCGCTGAAAACTAGGGTAAAATCGAGTAGAATCCATGGCACTAGGATACCAATGTATGTTTGATGAGTTGCTTGCCTTAAAATCCAAACAGATAGTTGATATTCTTGCTTTACATCCGTTATTAAACTGCCGCCTGACAACCATATTGTTCAACCCTACTCTGTCGTTTCTTTCCTAAGGATAGCACGAAAGAATGGACGAATTAGCGTTTAAAGAGTTTAAATATGTCTAAAAAGCATTTATTTCAAAGAGTGGATATTCCTGCTTTATAAACCGCTAAGTCGTCCATTCTGTCGTGTTATCCACAGGAAAGTAAGGAAAGAGCAGGGTTATACAATGTGGTTGTTATTTCGGTTGTCAGGCTTAAGTTTGATGACGCCATGCTCCCTCCATCTACGTAATTCAACGGGTGGGACACTTATGGCGTTAAAGACTGGGTGGATTGGTCACGTCATTGGAAGAATCCGAGGAGCTAAAGACGATGCAATCGTTTCACGATTTTTTAAAGAATGATTTTACAGCGGACCCCCCAATGAACCTAGATCGTAATCATCACCTCGGCTGTCTGCAATTACGAAGGAGTCGACCCCGCCTCTTGCGCAGTAAGTTCTTACAACGCGTGATACCTTGCACTCGGGGAAAGGAAGAGGGAGAATTTACTTTCCCGGGGTTCCAGATAAAATTAACGAGTGAAAAATCACGCGGCTTGGGGTCAGGTGAGGTCACCGAGGGGTATTGTTGTCCGTCGGTCCGTGTTATCCCCTCAATTTATTAGGGAAGCTCTCCATTCGCGTTGCTCTCTAAGAAACACAAAAGGCGAAGCGGCTTCCTATACGTTTCACCTCCTGCACACTTACAAACAAATACGTGGCACTGTTGAAGAGTGCAGGTGTATTATTGACCAGAAAAGATCTTTGATAGCCGCAATCGCATCTGTTGTTCAAGTGTTAATGGTAAGGAAAGGCGCCAAACAGAGATAATGATGTTAAATGCTACATTACTTTGTAGCATAAAGCTTTCCTTCTTCAGATTTAAAGTATTTTGAACGAATTCGAGAAACACATGGTATATCAGGATATTTTTCTGCGTAATTTCTTGTGGGGGACTTCAGGGGCGGAGTAATTTTTAGCATAGTTTGACTTTCGCACATGGGAACGCACCTCCTTAGTTACGGAGCTATGACAACACAAACATTGTGTCAGTGCCCGTTATGATGCAAACACCAAAAAATCATCGTAATCCGTCAATACCACTGAGGTAGATAGAGAGTGCTTGCCATGGTAGCCAATGCTAGAAGTTGTAACATGGTCGTGGAATGTCAACCATCTTTGTTGACCCCGATTTTCCACCAGCTCTAACGGGCTGACGAGCTAATTTTGAAATGTTACGATGTTTCCAATCGGTAACTTACTACAGATCAGTATGCATTTACTTCTTTAATATTAATACTCCTTACATATATTCTTCATTTATATAAATTAACAGTAAAAATAATCCGCATTTCCGGTGAAAACTATGGTCAAATCCATAGCACATAAGTTTCAAGAGTTACTTGCCTTGAATTTTAAACAGAAGGTGAATATTCTTACTCTACATCCGCTAATTCGTTCATTACATTGTGCTATCCAGAGGAAATGAGGGCAAGAGCAGTGACTACCAATATGGTTGTTGATTCGATTGTCAGGCAACAGTTGGATGACGTAATGCCCTCTCCATCTACCTCAATGGTCAATACTAACAAAGAAAAACTGATTGTAGTTGTTGTGTCTAAGATTTGTATCTTTCTTCGGTTTTCGACATATGCGCTTTCTGTTTCCGAAGTTCCGAGATTGGCAGCTGACATTGCAAATATGTTTGCTCTTCGAAAAACTATATTTTTAGAATAATTTTTGGCTTCGAGAGATACGGAACAATGCGGAAAACCTAACAGAGAAAAAAAAGAAGCAAATTTATTCCATTTCTACCCTAGGTAACATTATTTTCATGCCTCAATCTTTGGCGGAGATACGGCATCTTAAATGGTAACATTACGTGGGGGCATCGATCGACTGTCTTTTCCGGTAAATGAATACCAGTTCCACGCATGGCGGAGAGACATTAAAGAATGGCAGGAGAGAAAGGCATAAATGGTTACACGATACTTTGACACGGGCGAATCCAGGAACATTTACGTGAACGGTTCCTCATACGTTTGCGTGAACGAATTCATGAATCAGGCTACACGTTACATGAAACCGCACGTGTTCCCACTATTTTCCGGATACGCATTTGCTATTGTTTTTGTTGTACTTCTATCCTCTATCCGGGTCCTATCTTGACTATTATTGCGTGTTTACAAGATGCATGTACCCGCGCAAGTACGTGTCTGGACGGATGCATTAACAAAAGCTTCGAATTAGAACAAGGGCTATTTCATAGCCCATTTACACGGGGCACGAACTTGCACAATTTTAAACTGCATGTTTTTCTCAATATGGCGTGCAACAACAATAAAATTAAGCCCGTTTTAGGCGGGGCACAAACTTGTATAATTTTAAAGAGCATTTTTTTCTCAATCTGGCGAGCAATAACAATTGAATTAGAGCTGGGGCTACCATGCCATCTCGCGTTCATGCATTCGCGCGTGCATTCTTGCAATTCGCCGCTTTACACGATGCAATTTGAAATGCACGTTCGTATATGCATCAAATCGCGCAATAAAGTGTCCCATGTAAAACGAGATTTAGAGCAGGGGCTATTTTGCCATCTCCCGTACATGCATTCACGCATGCGTTCCTGCAATTCAACGCTTTACACGATGCAATTTGAAATGCACCTTCGTACACACATCATACCGTGCCATTACGTGCCTCGTGTAAAACGGGGATATAACCACGCGTTCGTGCATAAGAGCAATTTAGGGTGTTTAAACGGTGCCATTTTCACGGAGGATGTATTCATGCATCTTGTAAACACGGCTTCATAAGTTTTTCACGACGAATCGGACGTTTATAAAGACTGGATGTTCCAGCTTCGAGCGCGAATTGTAAGTATTCATGAAACAGCTGATTAAAAAAAAATTCTCTACCAGTGATCTAACCACCTGAGAAAATACATAAGTGCGGCAACATTGCAATTGCTGTCACTATTTGCACACGTGAAGAAATTGCAATCACTGCACGGCGGCCTAAGTGAGGTTTTACCGGTTTCCCTCACACCTTAGGGCGAACTCCAGGCTACATGCCACTCCGGAACAAATTCAGAAATTCAAAGTATTACAGACCAATGTATATATCACTACTTAGGCATTTGTACGTGTACAAAGTACTTGTATTGTTTTTTCTGAGGAGTGGTGCTAAAATTCCTGTCTCAAATAGGCCAGGTTTATGGAATTTTCGCAGCGTATTGACACCCTTGCCGAGGCCCAAATTGTCTCTGTACAGGCGAAGTTTTTTATATATTGGGCCAAAATGTATAACATATTACCTTCTGAGTACAAGTGTGCACCTAATCTTGCTTCTTTTTTTAAAAGAAGTCAAAAACTGGCTATTTACTTATGAAAAAATCGAAGATATATTTTGCTAAATAAAATTATTTATTTTTGTAAACATACTTGTTAAAAGGAATTCATTTGAAATGTTGGTATATATATATTTCTTCTTGTTCTATATGTAACTATGTATGGTCGTAGTTCAAATTGATGGTAACCTAAACACAGGTTCGCCTTACAGGTTACATAAAGCTCCAAATATTGTATTCTTTGTATTTTTTCTGCATTTCATATTTTGGAGCAATAAACATTATTTTTATTATATTCAAAGCCAATTATTTGTATTTCCTTTTATTAGTTTGTATTGTTTTGATTATATGACAACCTGCAACAGCGCTTCCAAAATTTAAATATATATTTAATCTGGTCCTGAAGAGGAACGATCCTAAAATGGGGGTTTGTCTCATACATGTTATTTATTTATATGTTAATGGGAAGTAAATATCTTTGAACTGAAAAAAATGCTGCCAAGTGAACAGCTAAGAAGTTGACGACCAATCGTAAATCAGGGGTGCGAGCTTAGTAAGTATTTATTATATAAACGAGGAATTTGTATAACGTGCACTGTTCTGCCGGTCGAGCTATTCCCGCATTCCTGACCTCACTTGAAACCTTTAACTAAGAATAAAATGGATAGGAGGGCAAACCACAAGGAAGGCTGAGAGAGAAAGTCTTTCAGGGCAGTTACAGAACACTTTCAGAGCAGTTAGAGTCAAGTTTCAGCGTAGTTACGGAACAGTTTCGGAGCAATTGCACCCAAGTTTCACAGCAGTTACAGCCTTGTTTCATTACAGAAACAGAACAGCTTCAGAGCAGTTTCAGCCAAGTTTCAGAACAGTTACAGACCAAATATCCTTACCCGGGTAAATTATACCTCTGAACCTTTTATTGTACCTTAGTCGACGGTATGAGTTTTTAAGGGTTGTCCATATGAAAATAGATAGGAGCGCAAAACACCAGGAAAGCTCACCCAACCCAGGTAAAAATTTTGGTCTGTAACTACTCTGAAACTGTCCTGTAACTGCTCTGAAAGACTAATATCTGATCTGGAAGTGGTCTGTAACCGGACTGAACTGGTCAGAATTAGAAAAATGTTTCAAATCTAAACCAGTAACTGACCACCTCCAGATCAGATATTAGTCTTTCAGAGCAGTTAAAGAACAGTTAAATAGAAGTTTCAAAGCAATTACACCAAAGTTTCAGAGCAGTTACAGCCAAATTTCATTACAGTAACAGAACAGTTTCAGCCAAATTTCAGAGCAGTTACAGACCAAATATTTTTGCCTGAGTAAAGTATGCCTCTGAACCTTTTATTTTACCATAGTCGACAGGATGAGCCAATACGTTGTCAAGCGAGGCGTAATTGCGTATGAAAGGAGATGTCAACCGAATACGAGAGGACAATAAAACGTATGCACTGGTATTCAAAATGACCAAGAGATCCAAAAATTTGCAAACAGCCTCTCAAAAGCTAGAGCGCAAAAAAAAAACAAATTTCTATTTCCCCCCTAAAATTCGGTTATCTTTTACGGTATCCTTGTTTTCAATTTGAATAGCAGTATCAATCAGAGTTAAGATTTAAAAAAAAGAAAAGGGTGATAAGTTAGATCAAAAATCTTTATTTTTATCCCAAAACTCCTATCCTTAATCTTTTTATGAAGAATATTTTTTTTTTCCTTCACTCATGAAAAAATGTTTCCAAATCTTACCAAGAAGATCTTACCTATTACCCTGCCCCAAAAATAATATTTAGTGCCTCAGATTGTGTTCGTCACTCTCGTCGTCCGGATTGTAAATTTTATTTTACTTATTTTTCTGCCTTAGTTATTAAAATAATTTTTCAAATTCCCCCTTCCCCTCTCAATGGCGCAATTGACGCCATATAGCCCCCGCGTAGGCACCCCTGCCCAATAGTATTCCTACGATTCCAACTGTGGAACACGGAGATCGTGAACCCCATTGTCACTTTGTTCTACGGGCAGAACAAATTATTTCCGTCATCAACCACCAGGTGTCACCTATGCACAAGCGCAACTTGTAGAAATGCATCAACCGAATCATTTAAAATAGGACCAAATTCTATTTCAAGGAAAGCATTAGTGAAAATTTAAGTGGTAAAGGCCGCTTGACGAGGTGAATTTCATTGTACATACGAATGTATCAATGAATGTACACACAAGAAACTGACTGGAATTAGAGCAGGTTCTACTTCCCGTTCATTCATTCAAACCATGAATATATATTAATGATTCAAACAATCATACAATTTGCCGCTTTCCACGGTACAATTTTCCTCATGCAACAGTTCATATATTCGTTTTTACAATAATATGCATCGTGTAAAGACGCAGGACTTTCATGTTCATTCAAGCGTTCGTGCATTCACACGTCAACTTACGGGATAATGCATCATACGCCAAGGCATTTTACTATTAATAAAAACCACCCTGCCCACTCCCTGGAGGTAGTTTGCAGGGAATGATATAGCTATAAATTAGACGAGAATAAACCCTGTATTCACTTATTTTCAAAAATATATCCACAATGAATCTCTGTGGTTGGTTAAACGAAACAGTATAATCAATGCCTTTCGCCGTTTACAAGGCATGGCGCGAACCTTCTGCACCAGTGATTGTTATTTCACCGTAACCTGTTATTTCCGTTTAGTGTCCCATTTTTCCTCTCAGAATGTCGAGAGAAAAGTGACATAATATATCCAAATTCGATATCACATACACTACAGGCACGTCCTAGAATGCGTTGAAGACATGGAGAGTCATCTAAAAGAACAGCCTTTGTACTCATAGTCATTGCTATTTGTAAATACGTTATGCCCGCCTAAAAACTTATCCAGCTTGTCACGAGAAATGTGATTCTCCACTCACCTTGCGGCCAGACAGGATTTCTCTCATCACCGTCAATCCCCGGATATCCTCTTCTGGCGGAAGTCTTTGAATCCAAATCACAGTCCAGAGGCCACGGCAGTTGTCTCAGAGACTCATTAAACTCTAACCGCATTCTCGTGAGCACAATTGGCACTATGTTGATTGACGTTTCCATTTTTAATTTAAAGAATGATTAAGTCTTGTTCAATGACTTCAGCATTAATATTAACAGAGGAGAATTTCTTAAAGAAACTCATGGAACTTCTCGGAAAGTAACGAAAGCATTTTACTCACAGATAAGACCAAACGATATCGCTGTGGATTGCACGCCAATTTCCTCTACCAATCGGAATATTGCAGTTTTCTGCACATAACGTACGCGTAACTCCACACTTGACGAACTAACTACCGTTACACTTTCGCGCCACCGGAAGTGGCAGAATAACTATTAACCGTTCTTTTTTATTAGTTCACTGCACGATGCAGTGCAGTGTCTTTAGATTCGGCTGATAGTGTAGCAGATGAGGGCGACAGAAGCTCAAGAGAGATGGTATTACATGAAAAAAATTATTTCGATGATGCGGAGGAGACAGCGTTAAAGAAACGGCTTGATCAGGTGTAAGTCATAATAAGTAGCGCAATTGGACTAGTTAAATTGCGTGCATCAGGTGATGACAAATGAAGTCGTAGCAGGCGCTACGTAAGGGGTAACCGGAGGAAACAACACGGCTCGGACGGAAATGCATGGTACATATGCTTATCTAATCAGTTATCGAATTGGACAGTGGATTTCAGCCGGAGTGGACAACTTGGCTGGAAAGTCGGTTGGCCAATCAATGCAAATATACCAACTCATACGTAGGTATATGAACATCTGAAGGTCTGAATTGTAGCTCCCTAATGGCTTTCCCCTACTTGCCCACTGGTTTCGATGACTATCGCGGATATATTTTGGTATTATTAGACCCCTTACTGTATGGAAATATGCTTGACGCACTTCTGTCATTGATCATCTTTTTTTGCGTTCCGCTAGATCCCCAGAACTTCGCGGGTCTCAATGCGTGTATTTCTTTGAAGTTTGTGAACAGAAGTTTTTGATCCACTAATCTAAGCTTTTGAATTAGTGAAAACAGTATATACAAGATGAAAATTATGCCTATCCATGTTTAATCAAATAAACTTGGTTGTTTTCTCAGTGTACATTTTATTATTTCATGTTGAGCCCTTGTAATCAATGCTGTACAAACAAGATAATTGATAATGAAGGTGTCTCGCGTATTCCTCCTGGTTAAGAAGCTCGATAGCCGCTTGCGCTTCTAAGGCTGATTCCCTCTTCATCATCAGGGACTTGATGCTGTAAAGAACAAGTCATTCCTCGAAACATCGGCATACATGAAGGGACTACCCCGTAGGAACACACGGAAACCTTCCCCTACGAGGAAGACATAATATAATTCTGCGATCGCAGAATTATCTCGAGATAATTGTTTTTAACATTGTCATCAGAGAAATCATAGCGAGTAAGATCAGGGATCTTCCATGCATGGTATTTTCCTTTCATAACCCTTAACTCTTACTTCCCCAGCAATATTTTGCTAATGGTCATGGTTATTGTCACTTATTTGAAGATTTAAGCTAGAAAAATTGCAGAATCTGCATCCTTATCACTATTAAGGACTGTCAGTTGCTCTTCCTGTATTGATGTCGTAATAATATTAATGATATTCTAGAAATTAAGAGTTGTGACCTCTCCTTAGGTTAGTTTTAAACTGAACTTCATCCCATAAGATGTGGTGTGTTTTTTGTCAAATCTTGTCCACCTCCCATTTCAAAAAGTGATTGGTTCAGCCATCCACCTAAACCAGAGGATGGCCCTACCTATAACAAGTATTTAAAGTTGTATGAAAGAGTATGGGAATCTTAGCTGAGACTTCAGTGGCTATTCTCCTGAAGCATAAAGCACCCATGGTAAAGGCTTCCTGATCTAATTTCAGAAAAGATGGATTCCAGAAGAAAGCCGCATGAAGGCCATGCACATCTCCTCAATCGAAGGAGTGGAAGATATGATATTATTAGGTGATCTACATGAAGCAGGAATTCTCAGGAACCTATTAATTCGATACAATAACAATTTAATATATGTAAGTAATATTATTATATACATTGATTTTTATTTGGCTTCAGATGAATTGCAAATCTTACAAAGATTAATGAACTAGTAATTCATTAGTGATTGCTGTCGTACTTTTCTCTGAAAAATATTTATGCATTGAATATATTGATCTTTTTATGGCTGTTAGAGTACTTTAATATGAAGACTGGATTTTTTTGCCCTTCTGTAAACTATTCTAAACATGCTTGTTTTCTACTGCAAGCTTTCAGTCTCAATAAAACCATTTATTATGATTATATGTTTAGCTTATTAAGTGGCTAATTTTTTCCTAATTATCCTTTTTCAAATCTTACAAAGTTTAATGAACAGGTCATTTGTGAATGAAATCATACCCTTCTCTGAAAATTTTTTATCTAGTGATTTTATTGATTTTTTTAATGGCTGGAGTAGTGCTTTTATTTGAAGAATGGAGATTTTTGTCCTTCGTTCAACAACTCTAAACAAGCATTATAATTTTCAGTAGTTTTCTGTATGTTTTCTACCACAAGCCTTCAGTTTCAATAAGATCATTAAAGTAGGATGATATGATGATTACTTCTTAAGCTAGTGAAGTGGCCAATTTTTTCTTAATTATTTTCTCTTTAGCTACCTAGTACTTACTCCTTTGTGTTCATGTAATTGCCACTGTTGCTATCTTTATCTTCATTTCAGCATGTTGAATTTCTTAGGTAAGTCAGTTAATAATTAATGCTTTTGTTGCTCTAACTTGCTTGTTTTCAGACTTACACAGGATCTATATTAGTGGCAGTCAATCCGTACCAGGTTTTACCTATTTATACCGTGGATCAAATCAAGTTGTACAAGGACAAAAAGATTGGTGAACTTCCTCCTCATATATTTGCCATTGGAGACAACAGCTATGCAAACATGAAACGCTACGGCCAGGATCAGTGTATTGTTATAAGGTAGACTTAATTGCTATGTATAAAGTTACCTGACCCATTGTTACATGGTGCATGGGCATAGTCAAGATGGTCAGGGGACGAGGCCTTTGAATCGAGTAAATAAATGAAAGTACTTGATAAAAAGTAGAGATACGATGTATGCAGGGAAAGTTAACTCTGTTCATAATTGGTTTTGGAATCCCTAGAATGTGACTACACATTCCACAGTGGCCTGGCTTGACCCTTTTGCTGTGCCCAGTGACCCGATTATGAAGCTTACCTCAAAATTAAAGATGTTGTTCACTTTCCACATTTTTATTCACACTGACATAAGCTATGTCATTGTCAAGGTACAATTTTACAAGTATTGCAAGCTTATGTATATTATATAACGGGTCTGGAGGGGGGTAATGGTGGAAGGGAGGGATGGAATGATGTATAGAGAAATGACGTAATCAGAGGGGAGGAGGGGTGAAAGTTTGTTTGGATAAGACCGTCATGCGATGGATGCATGAAGTAACAGTGATAAAATCAGGAATGAATGTTCAGGATACAAATAGTCATTAACAATGGGTACGTCTTCATTTTTACAGGCTGAAGAAATTTCATACTGCTCCATGAAGTCAAGTGTTTTCCCCTAAAATTGATTATGTACAACGGTTGCATGAAGGTAGCACGCACAAGGTACAATTGTACCATAGCTTATGTCAAAACCTTGGTCAGTGTGTAAATAACTCTGTGGAAAGGGAACAACATCTTTTATTGTGAGATCATGACATCTGTACTCCATTTCCTCAAAATATCGCCTGGTATGCTAAACTTAATGAAGCATACCTTGCGGCTGAAAAGTGAAAGGCATCGTCTGCACATAACCCTCCCTCAAGTGAGAAATTCTATAGAAAAAAGTCAAGATGGCCATATTTATAATATCTGTTTTCTAATTACATGAAGGTTAACAAACACTGAAAGAGTTTTCATTCATCTTTGGTTGTTCAATCCTAAGATAGGTTGACTACAGCCCTCCACCATTTCCTATCTAATGCTGGTTCTCTTACCTCCTGGTATCTCTTCCTGTGTACTTTCCTCTTTATTTGGTCCATGAACTCTTTCCCGGTCTTCCTCTGGGGACTTATCCCTCTATTTTACCTTCAGTTATGTTCTTATCATACCCCTAGTGTCACAGAGTGTGTCCAATCCATCTGGTTTTTTACTGTATAGTGTTTCATATGGCCCTTTCCTCTTCTACTCATTTATTCACTAAATCATTTTTTTGTCCATCTGTTTTACCTTAAGCATCCTCCTCCAGCACCAGATTTTGAAGGCTTCCAGTCTTTTCTGGTCAGCTTTTCCAATGGTCAATGCTTTTGATCCATAGGGTGCCATCCTGCACACAAATGTTCTCACTTACTGTTTCCTGGTTTATAGTCCTATCTTCTTTGAGTACAGCAGTTGTCTTTTTCCCACGAACGCCTTCTAAGCTCTGGCTATTCTCTGCTTCACGTCCGTTGTGCTACTGCTGTCCTACGTGATGGTGTTTCTGAGATGGGTGAAGGAATCCAGTTGCTCTAATTTCTCTCCTCTCGGGGGGACTCTTCGCTCATCCTCTCTCTTCTGCATTCCAGGATTAGCCTTTGTCATATTTATTTTCATGTTGTATTCTTGGAGAACTTAGAGAGTTTTCAGTGTTGGTATATTTTAAAACATTTAAGGGTTGGCAAGTAACTATGACACTCTCCCCAATGTTCTGGTGTACAGGAATTTCACAGCAGCCTACCTTGCAAACGTTCATGTAGGATTGCAGCAGTCAAAGTGTTATTTAAGCCCTTCTCTTAAACTTGCAGTAGAGTGTCCTGCCTGCCCCCTGACATAAATCCTGGCCATGTGAGGGTGGTAGCGCCAATGGCATTAAAAAATTTTGTCCGTCAACCCATTAACCTGCAGGACACAAATTTTTCGACATTTGCTCCACCAGCTGCACGGAAAACATCCTCCTATGTTTCATTGCTGCCCTCTTCCCCTCTCTAGTCCCTCTCTAAATTTTATGATATAGACTTCTCAAGAAAGAGTCATCTGATCACATTTTCTTACTCTTCCAGAATATGATCCTTCATATAAGGGTAGCTTAAGAGTATCTTCATTGAGAAAGGTCTATGTGCGAATTTCCACAGAGAAAAAATCATCCGCCTTGACCGGGATTCGAACCCGGCTCCCTCGATTTCCGGCCGAGTGCTTTAGCCAGTTAAGCTACAGAGGCGTCCTCTTTCCCTGTGGATTTTTATGACCTTTATGGGACTAGATGTTCTCGACTGCCGGACATACAATGTAACAACCAGTCGCACGTATGTCCGGCAGTCGAGAACATCTAGTCCTGTAAAGGTCATAAAAATCCACAGGGAAAGAGGATGCCTCGGTAGCTTAACTGGCTAAAGCACTCGGCCGGAAATCGAGGGATCCGAGTTTGAATCCCGGTCAACGCGGATGATTTTTTACTCTGTGGAAATTCGCACATTTGTGCATTGCGGGTGACTCCATAAAAGTGAAACTCCGTGGCTAGTCCCGGATAGCTTAAAATTTGTTAAAATTTGTCAAAGGTCTATGTATTAATTACCACCTTTTAATGTCGATACACCATAAAATGATTTAATTGTCATTGCATTCATATCGTGGCTACTTGTACGAAAACATGTGCTTCATCAATGAAAAACTGTGTTATACCTTTCCTGGCTATTTTTAACAAATGGAACCTTAAACTACAGTGTTAAATGCAAGAATATTTGTCTGATGAGATGTTTACTGAATGTTAAAGGGATCAAAAGGTAAATTTGCTGTCGCACAAGTGAAAATCTAGAAGAGAGGTGATTTTTGAGAGAAAATTTCCCAGAATGTATAAAAAAACTGTTGAAAAACGTGATATAAAATGAAATGCGGTTCCTTCAGCTTCAAAATGATGTATAAATTAGTGGTGTTGGTACTCAAGGAACCCGGCAATAAGAGATGAAAAGGGGGCTTGTAAACAGAAAATTAACCGGATCAAAATGTGATTAGAGGGGGAAAAAGAGATGAAACGTTGTATTCAAGTGCATGAAATTGAACAAATTTTAAGGTATCCGGGACTAGCTACGGAGTTCCACTTTTACGGAGTCACCCGCAAATCACAAATGTGCGAATTTCCACAGAGAAAAAATCATCCGCCTTGACCGGGATCCCGGTCAATGCGGATGATTTTTTCTCTGTGGAAATTATGAAATTGAAGCCTGTTTTCATGAAAAAAGGTCCATTTTACATGGCTATCGCATGCAACTTATTCATAAATTTAAAATAAATTAGGTGGTACTTTTTCTGGAAATAATTTCCATTTAGCATTTTTATTAGAATGTAAATCATTATGGTTATGTAAATATTCATCCATTGCGCCATAAAAACCTATTTTTTGGTGAATAAATTGCAAACCTGATCCTTGCAATCAGGGTGATTCCACATTTCAATTGGCTTCAATAATTCTCTGTAAACTCATACCTAATGGTTCAAACTATTATCTTCGTCAATATAGGGTCATTCCACATCAGACCACGTAATTTCAGAAAGCTTTAAGTTCCCACAACAGATGGATTTCCTTCAAATTTTGTCCTTAAATCCGCTTGCAATTGGGAGTTATGCTCAAGTTAATTTAGTCAGATGTTATTATCTAAAAATGGCCTCTGTATAATTTTTTTAGCAATAACTTGGCTTGCTAAATGCTTACTTCCAATTTTGATACAATATTGTACTACATGTTTTCAACAAAGATATGCCAGAATCAACTTTAAGAAGCAATGTGTCCTAGATTTAATATGGTAAATCCTCTGAATTAATATATTGGAAATCACCAGGAAACCCTCTACTCCCATCTGAGGAACACTGCAAAAGCCTTCAACTGAAATTGCCTAATTATGCATGATGATATGCTTTCCACTTAAACATATTTTCAGTGGTGAAAGTGGTGCTGGGAAAACTGAGAGCACCAAGCTTATTCTCCAATATCTTGCCGCCATCAGCGGTAAACACTCCTGGATAGAGCAGCAAATTTTGGAGGCAAACCCAATTTTAGAAGGTGAGTTATTTGTATGAAAATTGATTTTTAAGTATGTTTTTTCAAGCAAAGGAGTGTCAGTGGAAGGTTTTTTTGTCCAACAGTTTGGTGCATATTTTATGGCAAACATTTATTTAAAATACAGTTGTTACATAAAAATGAACTTTTGTCACAGTAAAATGAACTTTTATTTAAAATACAGTTGTTACGGTAAAATTAACTCTGAAATCACTTTTTCCATCAGCCTTTGGGAATGCCAAAACGATCAGAAATGACAACTCATCAAGATTTGGTAAATATATTGACATTCACTTCAATCAAGATGGAGTCATTGAAGGGGCCAAAATTGAGCAGTATCTTCTTGAAAAGTCAAGAATTGTTTCTCAAAGCACTGATGAACGCAATTATCATATCTTTTACTGTATGTTGGCTGGATTGTCACGTGAGGAAAAACAAAAGCTTCAGGTGGAGGATGCTTCATGCTACAAATAT
This sequence comes from Ceriagrion tenellum, assembly GCA_963169105.1. Classification (NCBI taxonomy): domain Eukaryota; kingdom Metazoa; phylum Arthropoda; class Insecta; order Odonata; family Coenagrionidae; genus Ceriagrion; species Ceriagrion tenellum. The sequence continues at coordinate 32,230,402 of OY720643.1, read as the reverse complement.
CTCACTGGGGTAATGCAAAGCTTACTTTTTATATATTGTTTTGAGCATGTTCTTAATGATGTAAATAATTATTTGTGAACAAAGTTAGTGTGCATTTATGGAAATAGTTAAAATTTTGTTGTATCTGCATGGTTGTTAATGATATTTGCATTTGAAATGTTAAAATGAATATACTGACTGTGATGGTGCATCAGGTGATATCAACTCAGAGGAAAATTAAGCATGAAGTGTATGCAGAGTATGTCTTGTAAGAACTTGATGAGTACATTTGTTGGAAGCATCATCTTGTGCTGATTACTCAAATGAATAATAATGTTGTGGCCACAGAAAGGCGAATGTGGTCAGTGCAGTTTACAACTTATTCAAACAAACATTTCATCTACTTAACTCTTATTTTTAGGGTGGTAGTATTGTCTGTGAAGGACGAGATGACCTGTCAGATTTTTCTGACATTCGGTCAGCCATGAAAGTGTTGATGTTTTCTGAGCAAGAAATATGGGACATATTCAAGTTACTGGGTGCCCTCTTGCACATTGGAAATATTAAATACAAGGCTGCTACTGTCGGTATGAAACCCAACTTTTTAATTGCCAATTTATAATTACCAATCATAATTACGTATTTCAGTTCTGTTCATTTAGTGGAATAAATAAATCTTGATTTCCAAGTGTAAAATTTGTAGATAGATAATGTAAAAACATCCTGAATAATGCAAAAGAACACTATGATTCCACCGCTTTATTTTAAAGGTACGACTAGTCTCGAGGCAGCAGCATCATCTTCTGATACATACCCACTGCGTCGGAACTAGTCGTACCCTTACAATAAATTGGTGGAATCAAACAAAGTTTTTTTTATTATTCCTAATGAACGTTAAGCCTGAAACCATTGAGATCATACAAATATCCTGATGAAATGTAATGAAAGGAAACATCTAATTTTTTAAAACAGCCAACATGGATGCCACTGAGATCCCGGACAAAGTAAATGTGCAAAGAGTGGCTTCCCTCCTGGGTGTTGGTCATCAGCCACTCATTGATGCATTGACCATGAAAACAATTTTTGCTCAAGGGGAGGCAGTGGTAAGTGGATCATGAAGTTTCACTTATGAGTCGGCTTAAAGCAACATTTGCTCTAGGAGTTACTGCTCATAAAATCATGCTTCAAAATGTGCTCCTTAAGGTGGCTTTACTTAAGGTGAAGCGGCAGTCATGAGTCATGGAGAGGACATTTTTATAAATTTTTAAATTAGTCGAAAATATATTAGAATTTCATTCCATTAAGAAACGTCTATTTTTTATTCGGTGGAGCTAACTTTTTTCTCATTGTTTACTTGAGTATTTGAATTTATCTTATACGGTTGCATTCTATTGATTACCAGCTTCAGATTGTGATATTATGGACTTAAATGTACTGTTTGAAATTAAGGATTTTGTGTATTATGGCAACAGCTTGATCACTAGTGCATGGTCCTTCATTCAGTCGAATATTTTAATCCAATTTCCTCAAAAAGGTGCTCCAGTAAAATAAACTCAGGAAAACCATATGTATAATATTAGAATTCCATTGAAAATGTGTGCAATTTCATCTCTCCCTATGAGTGAATTCCATATTTACATGTGTTCATCAATGCAGAGCCACTTTTTGCTGTAGGTAACCAATTATTGATAGTTCATGTACCTATTCATAATGTTTCAATGGTTTCGAATGTTCCTCTTTTGATGAGAAGATCAACGATCAGCAATGTACGTTCCTCTTCTCATAGGTGTCCAGGCTCTCTAAGGAACAGTCAGCTGACGTAAGGGATGCCTTCGTAAAGGGAATATATGGACGCTTGTTCGTGTTGATTGTCAGCAAAATCAACAATGCCATATATAAGCCGAAGGCCTCATCTCAAAATGCCATAGGAGTCCTGGATATCTTTGGATTTGAAAACTTCAGAACTAACAGGTCTCATGTTTTAGCTTATCTCTTTGTCTCAGTTCCTCTTGGGCATGCAAAAAACTCATAAGTACATTGCATATCTCTTCATTTACCTCACAAATATTATGTAATGCACTGAAAATAATTGATATAAATGACTGCTGCTCATACCATTAAAGATTTCTTTTACTTTCAGCTTTGAGCAGTTTTGTATTAACTATGCGAATGAGAATTTGCAGCAGTTTTTTGTTCATCATATATTTAAATTGGAGCAAGAAGAATATAAACGTGAGGGAATCAGTTGGACTCACATGACCTTTATTGACAATCAAGATATATTGGATTTAATTGCTCTTCAACCACTCAACATAATGGCCCTAATTGATGAAGAATCTAAGTTTCCTAAGGTTGGTACCCAAATTCTTTGATATAGTAGACTTTTAGCCTGTGTTCCTATTCAAGTACAGACCTTTGTACATGCCATGAACTTTTGGTCACTTATGTTTGGGGTGTACTAACAAATTGGAACTGACAGCTGGTACTTGTACTTGGATGTGGTTGCCAACAAAGTAAAAATAAAAACATATTGGTATGCCTTCATAAGCACTATCCACAAAGGTATGTGGGCAAATTGAAATTAATAATGAATAATGCCACTGAGAATTAAACCCTGCGATACACAAAACTGACTTTGTAGTGACTGAATAGAGCTGACTAGGGTGAGGCGAGACACAGTCGATAAAAATCAAATAAAGACAGACACAGCCTTTGAAATGAATAACTTCTCACAAAATGGAGCATATATTCATCAAATAAGAAATTACAACATGCCCTTAGGCAAAATACCATAATACCAGGGTGGCAATTGTCAGGGAAAACCGGGAAAACCTGGAAGTGTCAGGGAATTTTGAATTTCTGGAAAAGTCAAGGAATTCTTGTAACAGTCAGGGAA